>CM068370.1:502388913-503588913 GCA_034769895.1 Magicicada septendecula
TTCGTTGATATACCAGCAGTCTCTGCTATCCCACTCACTTTCATTCTACGGCCTGCCAAAACAATTTTGTGGAGCATCCTTTCGACAGTGTTTTTGGTGTCAGCAAACGCGACAGCCATCTAGCGCACAGCTTTGTCGTGCACAGATGTTCATATAAGATACTGGGCACACACGTTCCGTTGATATACCAGCAGTCTCTGCTATCCCACTCACTTTCATTCTACGGCCTGCCAAAACAATTTTGTGGAGCATCCTTTCGACAGTGTTTTTGGTGTCAGCAAACGCGACAGCCATCTAGCGCACAGCTTTGTCGTGCACAGATGTTCATATAAGATACTGGGCACACACGTTCCGTTGATATACCAGCAGTCTCTGCTATCCCACTCACTTTCATTCTACGGCCTGCCAAAACAATTTTGTGGAGCATCCTTTCGACAGTGTTTTTGGTGTCAGCAAACGCGACAGCCATCTAGCGCACAGCTTTGTCGTGCACAGATGTTCATATAAGATACTGGGCACACACGTTCCGTTGATATACCAGCAGTCTCTGCTATCCCACTCACTTTCATTCTACGGCCTGCCAAAACAATTTTGTGGAGCATCCTTTCGACAGTGTTTTTGGTGTCAGCAAACGCGACAGCCATCTAGCGCACAGCTTTGTCGTGCACAGATGTTCATATAAGATACTGGGCACACACGTTCCGTTGATATACCAGCAGTCTCTGCTATCCCACTCACTTTCATTCTACGGCCTGCCAAAACAATTTTGTGGAGCATCCTTTCGACAGTGTTTTTGGTGTCAGCAAACGCGACAGCCATCTAGTGCACAGCTTTGTCGTCACAGATGTTCATATAAGATACTGGGCACACACGTTCCGTTGATATACCAGCAGTCTCTGCTATCCCACTCACTTTCATTCTACGGCCTGCCAAAACAATTTTGTGGAGCATCCTTTCGACAGTGTTTTTGGTGTCAGCAAACGCGACAGCCATCTAGCGCACAGCTTTGTCGTGCACAGATGTTCATATAAGATACTGGGCACACACGTTCCGTTGATATACCAGCAGTCTCTGCTATCCCACTCACTTTCATTCTACGGCCTGCCAAAACAATTTTGTGGAGCATCCTTTCGACAGTGTTTTTGGTGTCAGCAAACGCGACAGCCATCTAGCGCACAGCTTTGTCGTGCACAGATGTTCATATAAGATACTGGGCACACACGTTCCGTTGATATACCAGCAGTCTCTGCTATCCCACTCACTTTCATTCTACGGCCTGCCAAAACAATTTTGTGGAGCATCCTTTCGACAGTGTTTTTGGTGTCAGCAAACGCGACAGCCATCTAGCGCACAGCTTTGTCGTCCACAGATGTTCATATAAGATACTGGGCACACACGTTCCGTTGATATACCAGCAGTCTCTGCTATCCCACTCACTTTCATTCTACGGCCTGCCAAAACAATTTTGTGGAGCATCCTTTCGACAGTGTTTTTGGTGTCAGCAAACGCGACAGCCATCTAGCGCACAGCTTTGTCGTGCACAGATGTTCATATAAGATACTGGGCACACACGTTCCGTTGATATACCAGCAGTCTCTGCTATCCCACTCACTTTCATTCTACGGCCTGCCAAAACAATTTTGTGGAGCATCCTTTCGACAGTGTTTTTGGTGTCAGCAAACGCGACACCCATCTAGTGCACAGCTTTGTCGTACAGATGTTCATATAAGATACTGGGCACACACGTTCCGTTGATATACCAGCAGTCTCTGCTATCCCACTCACTTTCATTCTACGGCCTGCCAAAACAATTTTGTGGAGCATCCTTTCGACAGTGTTTTTGGTGTCAGCAAACGCGACAGCCATCTAGCGCACAGCTTTGTCGTCCACAGATGTTCATATAAGATACTGGGCACACACGTTCCGTTGATATACCAGCAGTCTCTGCTATCCCACTCACTTTCATTCTACGGCCTGCCAAAACAATTTTGTGGAGCATCCTTTCGACAGTGTTTTTGGTGTCAGCAAACGCGACAGCCATCTAGCGCACAGATGTTCATATAAGATACTGGGCACACACGTTCCGTTGATATACCAGCAGTCTCTGCTATCCCACTCACTTTCATTCTACGGCCTGCCAAAACAATTTTGTGGAGCATCCTTTCGACAGTGTTTTTGGTGTCAGCAAACGCGACAGCCATCTAGCGCACAGCTTTGTCGTCCACAGATGTTCATATAAGATACTGGGCACACACGTTCCGTTGATATACCAGCAGTCTCTGCTATCCCACTCACTTTCATTCTACGGCCTGCCAAAACAATTTTGTGGAGCATCCTTTCGACAGTGTTTTTGGTGTCAGCAAACGCGACAGCCATCTAGCGCACAGCTTTGTCGTGCACAGATGTTCATATAAGATACTGGGCACACACGTTCCGTTGATATACCAGCAGTCTCTGCTATCCCACTCACTTTCATTCTACGGCCTGCCAAAACAATTTTGTGGAGCATCCTTTCGACAGTGTTTTTGGTGTCAGCAAACGCGACAGCCATCTAGTGCACAGCTTTGTCGTGCACAGATGTTCATATAAGATACTGGGCACACACGTTCCGTTGATATACCAGCAGTCTCTGCTATCCCACTCACTTTCATTCTACGGCCTGCCAAAACAATTTTGTGGAGCATCCTTTCGACAGTGTTTTTGGTGTCAGCAAACGCGACAGCCATCTAGTGCACAGCTTTGTCGTGCACAGATGTTCATATAAGATACTGGGCACACACGTTCCGTTGATATACCAGCAGTCTCTGCTATCCCACTCACTTTCATTCTACGGCCTGCCAAAACAATTTTGTGGAGCATCCTTTCGACAGTGTTTTTGGTGTCAGCAAACGCGACAGCCATCTAGTGCACAGCTTTGTCGTACAGATGTTCATATAAGATACTGGGCACACACGTTCCGTTGATATACCAGCAGTCTCTGCTATCCCACTCACTTTCATTCTACGGCCTGCCAAAACAATTTTGTGGAGCATCCTTTCGACAGTGTTTTTGGTGTCAGCAAACGCGACAGCCATCTAGCGCACAGCTTTGTCGTGCACAGATGTTCATATAAGATACTGGGCACACACGTTCCGTTGATATACCAGCAGTCTCTGCTATCCCACTCACTTTCATTCTACGGCCTGCCAAAACAATTTTGTGGAGCATCCTTTCGACAGTGTTTTTGGTGTCAGCAAACGCGACAGCCATCTAGCGCACAGCTTTGTCGTGCACAGATGTTCATATAAGATACTGGGCACACACGTTCCGTTGATATACCAGCAGTCTCTGCTATCCCACTCACTTTCATTCTACGGCCTGCCAAAACAATTTTGTGGAGCATCCTTTCGACAGTGTTTTTGGTGTCAGCAAACGCGACAGCCATCTAGTGCACAGCTTTGTCGTGCACAGATGTTCATATAAGATACTGGGCACACACGTTCCGTTGATATACCAGCAGTCTCTGCTATCCCACTCACTTTCATTCTACGGCCTGCCAAAACAATTTTGTGGAGCATCCTTTCGACAGTGTTTTTGGTGTCAGCAAACGCGACAGCCATCTAGTGCACAGCTTTGTCGTGCACAGATGTTCATATAAGATACTGGGCACACACGTTCCGTTGATATACCAGCAGTCTCTGCTATCCCACTCACTTTCATTCTACGGCCTGCCAAAACAATTTTGTGGAGCATCCTTTCGACAGTGTTTTTGGTGTCAGCAAACGCGACAGCCATCTAGTGCACAGCTTTGTCGTGCACAGATGTTCATATAAGATACTGGGCACACACGTTCCGTTGATATACCAGCAGTCTCTGCTATCCCACTCACTTTCATTCTACGGCCTGCCAAAACAATTTTGTGGAGCATCCTTTCGACAGTGTTTTTGGTGTCAGCAAACGCGACAGCCATCTAGTGCACAGCTTTGTCGTGCACAGATGTTCATATAAGATACTGGGCTCACACGTTCCGTTGATATACCAGCAGTCTCTGCTATCCCACTCACTTTCATTCTACGGCCTGCCAAAACAATTTTGTGGAGCATCCTTTCGACAGTGTTTTTGGTGTCAGCAAACGCGACAGCCATCTAGTGCACAGCTTTGTCGTACAGATGTTCATATAAGATACTGGGCACACACGTTCCGTTGATATACCAGCAGTCTCTGCTATCCCACTCACTTTCATTCTACGGCCTGCCAAAACAATTTTGTGGAGCATCCTTTCGACAGTGTTTTTGGTGTCAGCAAACGCGACACCCATCTAGCGCACAGCTTTGTCGTACAGATGTTCATATAAGATACTGGGCACACACGTTCCGTTGATATACCAGCAGTCTCTGCTATCCCACTCACTTTCATTCTACGGCCTGCCAAAACAATTTTGTGGAGCATCCTTTCGACAGTGTTTTTGGTGTCAGCAAACGCGACACCCATCTAGTGCACAGCTTTGTCGTACAGATGTTCATATAAGATACTGGGCACACACGTTCCGTTGATATACCAGCAGTCTCTGCTATCCCACTCACTTTCATTCTACGGCCTGCCAAAACAATTTTGTGGAGCATCCTTTCGACAGTGTTTTTGGTGTCAGCAAACGCGACACCCATCTAGCGCACAGCTTTGTCGTACAGATGTTCATATAAGATACTGGGCACACACGTTCCGTTGATATACCAGCAGTCTCTGCTATCCCACTCACTTTCATTCTACGGCCTGCCAAAACAATTTTGTGGAGCATCCTTTCGACAGTGTTTTTGGTGTCAGCAAACGCGACAGCCATCTAGTGCACAGCTTTGTCGTGCACAGATGTTCATATAAGATACTGGGCACACACGTTCCGTTGATATACCAGCAGTCTCTGCTATCCCACTCACTTTCATTCTACGGCCTGCCAAAACAATTTTGTGGAGCATCCTTTCGACAGTGTTTTTGGTGTCAGCAAACGCGACAGCCATCTAGCGCACAGCTTTGTCGTGCACAGATGTTCATATAAGATACTGGGCACACACGTTCCGTTGATATACCAGCAGTCTCTGCTATCCCACTCACTTTCATTCTACGGCCTGCCAAAACAATTTTGTGGAGCATCCTTTCGACAGTGTTTTTGGTGTCACCAAACGCGACAGCCATCTAGTGCACAGCTTTGTCGTGCACAGATGTTCATATAAGATACTGGGCACACACGTTCCGTTGATATACCAGCAGTCTCTGCTATCCCACTCACTTTCATTCTACGGCCTGCCAAAACAATTTTGTGGAGCATCCTTTCGACAGTGTTTTTGGTGTCAGCAAACGCGACAGCCATCTAGCGCACAGCTTTGTCGTGCACAGATGTTCATATAAGATACTGGGCACACACGTTCCGTTGATATACCAGCAGTCTCTGCTATCCCACTCACTTTCATTCTACGGCCTGCCAAAACAATTTTGTGGAGCATCCTTTCGACAGTGTTTTTGGTGTCAGCAAACGCGACAGCCATCTAGCGCACAGCTTTGTCGTGCACAGATGTTCATATAAGATACTGGGCACACACGTTCCGTTGATATACCAGCAGTCTCTGCTATCCCACTCACTTTCATTCTACGGCCTGCCAAAACAATTTTGTGGAGCATCCTTTCGACAGTGTTTTTGGTGTCAGCAAACGCGACAGCCATCTAGTGCACAGCTTTGTCGTGCACAGATGTTCATATAAGATACTGGGCACACACGTTCCGTTGATATACCAGCAGTCTCTGCTATCCCACTCACTTTCATTCTACGGCCTGCCAAAACAATTTTGTGGAGCATCCTTTCGACAGTGTTTTTGGTGTCAGCAAACGCGACAGCCATCTAGCGCACAGCTTTGTCGTGCACAGATGTTCATATAAGATACTGGGCACACACGTTCCGTTGATATACCAGCAGTCTCTGCTATCCCACTCACTTTCATTCTACGGCCTGCCAAAACAATTTTGTGGAGCATCCTTTCGACAGTGTTTTTGGTGTCAGCAAACGCGACACCCATCTAGTGCACAGCTTTGTCGTACAGATGTTCATATAAGATACTGGGCACACACGTTCCGTTGATATACCAGCAGTCTCTGCTATCCCACTCACTTTCATTCTACGGCCTGCCAAAACAATTTTGTGGAGCATCCTTTCGACAGTGTTTTTGGTGTCAGCAAACGCGACAGCCATCTAGCGCACAGCTTTGTCGTGCACAGATGTTCATATAAGATACTGGGCACACACGTTCCGTTGATATACCAGCAGTCTCTGCTATCCCACTCACTTTCATTCTACGGCCTGGCAAAACAATTTTGTGGAGCATCCTTTCGACAGTGTTTTTGGTGTCAGCAAACGCGACAGCCATCTAGCGCACAGCTTTGTCGTGCACAGATGTTTATATAAGATACTGGGCACACACGTTCCGTTGATATACCAGCAGTCTCTGCTATCCCACTCACTTTCATTCTACGGCCTGCCAAAACAATTTTGTGGAGCATCCTTTCGACAGTGTTTTTGGTGTCAGCAAACGCGACAGCCATCTAGCGCACAGCTTTGTCGTCCACAGATGTTCATATAAGATACTGGGCACACACGTTCCGTTGATATACCAGCAGTCTCTGCTATCCCACTCACTTTCATTCTACGGCCTGCCAAAACAATTTTGTGGAGCATCCTTTCGACAGTGTTTTTGGTGTCAGCAAACGCGACAGCCATCTAGCGCACAGCTTTGTCGTGCACAGATGTTCATATAAGATACTGGGCACACACGTTCCGTTGATATACCAGCAGTCTCTGCTATCCCACTCACTTTCATTCTGCGGCCTGCCAAAACAATTTTGTGGAGCATCCTTTCGACAGTGTTTTTGGTGTCAGCAAACGCGACAGCCATCTAGCGCACAGCTTTGTCGTCCACAGATGTTCATATAAGATACTGGGCACACACGTTCCGTTGATATACCAGCAGTCTCTGCTATCCCACTCACTTTCATTCTACGGCCTGCCAAAACAATTTTGTGGAGTATCCTTTCGACAGTGTTTTTGGTGTCAGCAAACGCGACAGCCATCTAGCGCACAGCTTTGTCGTGCACAGATGTTCATATAAGATACTGGGCACACACGTTCCGTTGATATACCAGCAGTCTCTGCTATCCCACTCACTTTCATTCTACGGCCTGCCAAAACAATTTTGTGGAGCATCCTTTCGACAGTGTTTTTGGTGTCAGCAAACGCGACAGCCATCTAGCGCACAGCTTTGTCGTCCACAGATGTTCATATAAGATACTGGGCACACACGTTCCGTTGATATACCAGCAGTCTCTGCTATCCCACTCACTTTCATTCTACGGCCTGCCAAAACAATTTTGTGGAGCATCCTTTCGACAGTGTTTTTGGTGTCAGCAAACGCGACAGCCATCTAGCGCACAGCTTTGTCGTGCACAGATGTTCATATAAGATACTGGGCACACACGTTCCGTTGATATACCAGCAGTCTCTGCTATCCCACTCACTTTCATTCTACGGCCTGCCAAAACAATTTTGTGGAGCATCCTTTCGACAGTGTTTTTGGTGTCAGCAAACGCGACACCCATCTAGTGCACAGCTTTGTCGTACAGATGTTCATATAAGATACTGGGCACACACGTTCCGTTGATATACCAGCAGTCTCTGCTATCCCACTCACTTTCATTCTACGGCCTGCCAAAACGATTTTGTGGAGCATCCTTTCGACAGTGTTTTTGGTGTCAGCAAACGCGACAGCCATCTAGCGCACAGCTTTGTCGTGCACAGATGTTCATATAAGATACTGGGCACACACGTTCCGTTGATATACCAGCAGTCTCTGCTATCCCACTCACTTTCATTCTACGGCCTGCCAAAACAATTTTGTGGAGCATCCTTTCGACAGTGTTTTTGGTGTCAGCAAACGCGACACCCATCTAGCGCACAGCTTTGTCGTACAGATGTTCATATAAGATACTGGGCACACACGTTCCGTTGATATACCAGCAGTCTCTGCTATCCCACTCACTTTCATTCTACGGCCTGCCAAAACAATTTTGTGGAGCATCCTTTCGACAGTGTTTTTGGTGTCAGCAAACGCGACAGCCATCTAGTGCACAGCTTTGTCGTGCACAGATGTTCATATAAGATACTGGGCACACACGTTCCGTTGATATGCCAGGAGTCTCTGCTATCCCACTCACTTTCATTCTACGGCCTGCCAAAACGATTTTGTGGAGCATCCTTTCGACAGTGTTTTTGGTGTCAGCAAACGCGACACCCATCTAGCGCACAGCTTTGTCGTACAGATGTTCATATAAGATACTGGGCACACACGTTCCGTTGATATACCAGCAGTCTCTGCTATCCCACTCACTTTCATTCTACGGCCTGCCAAAACAATTTTGTGGAGCATCCTTTCGACAGTGTTTTTGGTGTCAGCAAACGCGACACCCATCTAGCGCACAGCTTTGTCGTACAGATGTTCATATAAGATACTGGGCACACACGTTCCGTTGATATACCAGCAGTCTCTGCTATCCCACTCACTTTCATTCTACGGCCTGCCAAAACAATTTTGTGGAGCATCCTTTCGACAGTGTTTTTGGTGTCAGCAAACGCGACACCCATCTAGCGCACAGCTTTGTCGTGCACAGATGTTCATATAAGATACTGGGCACACACGTTCCGTTGATATACCAGGAGTCTCTGCTATCCCACTCACTTTCATTCTACGGCCTGCCAAAACAATTTTGTGGAGCATCCTTTCGACAGTGTTTTTGGTGTCAGCAAACGCGACACCCATCTAGCGCACAGCTTTGTCGTACAGATGTTCATATAAGATACTGGGCACACACGTTCCGTTGATATGCCAGGAGTCTCTGCTATCCCACTCACTTTCATTCTACGGCCTGCCAAAACGATTTTGTGGAGCATCCTTTCGACAGTGTTTTTGGTGTCAGCAAACGCGACACCCATCTAGCGCACAGCTTTGTCGTACAGATGTTCATATAAGATACTGGGCACACACGTTCCGTTGATATACCAGCAGTCTCTGCTATCCCACTCACTTTCATTCTACGGCCTGCCAAAACAATTTTGTGGAGCATCCTTTCGACAGTGTTTTTGGTGTCAGCAAACGCGACACCCATCTAGCGCACAGCTTTGTCGTACAGATGTTCATATAAGATACTGGGCACACACGTTCCGTTGATATACCAGCAGTCTCTGCTATCCCACTCACTTTCATTCTACGGCCTGCCAAAACAATTTTGTGGAGCATCCTTTCGACAGTGTTTTTGGTGTCAGCAAACGCGACACCCATCTAGCGCACAGCTTTGTCGTACAGATGTTCATATAAGATACTGGGCACACACGTTCCGTTGATATACCAGCAGTCTCTGCTATCCCACTCACTTTCATTCTACGGCCTGCCAAAACAATTTTGTGGAGCATCCTTTCGACAGTGTTTTTGGTGTCAGCAAACGCGACACCCATCTAGCGCACAGCTTTGTCGTGCACAGATGTTCATATAAGATACTGGGCACACACGTTCCGTTGATATACCAGGAGTCTCTGCTATCCCACTCACTTTCATTCTACGGCCTGCCAAAACAATTTTGTGGAGCATCCTTTCGACAGTGTTTTTGGTGTCAGCAAACGCGACAGCCATCTAGCGCACAGCTTTGTCGTGCACAGATGTTCATATAAGATACTGGGCACACACGTTCCGTTGATATACCAGCAGTCTCTGCTATCCCACTCACTTTCATTCTACGGCCTGCCAAAACGATTTTGTGGAGCATCCTTTCGACAGTGTTTTTGGTGTCAGCAAACGCGACACCCATCTAGCGCACAGCTTTGTCGTGCACAGATGTTCATATAAGATACTGGGCACACACGTTCCGTTGATATACCAGCAGTCTCTGCTATCCCACTCACTTTCATTCTACGGCCTGCCAAAACAATTTTGTGGAGCATCCTTTCGACAGTGTTTTTGGTGTCAGCAAACGCGACACCCATCTAGCGCACAGCTTTGTCGTGCACAGATGTTCATATAAGATACTGGGCACACACGTTCCGTTGATATACCAGCAGTCTCTGCTATCCCACTCACTTTCATTCTACGGCCTGCCAAAACAATTTTGTGGAGCATCCTTTCGACAGTGTTTTTGGTGTCAGCAAACGCGACACCCATCTAGCGCACAGCTTTGTCGTACAGATGTTCATATAAGATACTGGGCACACACGTTCCGTTGATATGCCAGGAGTCTCTGCTATCCCACTCACTTTCATTCTACGGCCTGCCAAAACAATTTTGTGGAGCATCCTTTCGACAGTGTTTTTGGTGTCAGCAAACGCGACACCCATCTAGCGCACAGCTTTGTCGTACAGATGTTCATATAAGATACTGGGCACACACGTTCCGTTGATATACCAGCAGTCTCTGCTATCCCACTCACTTTCATTCTACGGCCTGCCAAAACGATTTTGTGGATTTTTCTGGTGTAGTCACTTCAACGGGACGTCCAACACACACGTGGGCCGTCAGTTGTTCTTGTCCGACCCGTTTCAAATTCAGAGACCCCGCGCTTAACCGCTGTATTCGATGGAGAAGAATCCCCCCATATTTCTAATTGTTCTAGAGTGTCTAGTTTTCGGCCTTTTGTGTGTACGTGTAGAATGTTCATGTTATTGTCGATGTTTTTATATGTGTGGTTTGCTTCAATGAGGTGGTTTGCAAAGGTAAATTCTGTAGTGGTGTGGAGTGCTTTTGTGTGTTCAATGTATCTCTGTTTGAAGCTACGTCCTGTCTGGCCTATGTAGAAATATACAAACACACAAAAACAAATAAAAACGACATCCTAAACGAACAGACACAATTCAAATCGCACGCATTATTCGAACACATCTCACCACACACACACAGCTTCGATCTTTCGAAAAACTATCCCGTCGCCAAGAACACGACGGACAACGCTACCTATGGCAGCCTCTGATGAAGCCTTCTAAAGGTGAAAGCCGGTTTAGGCTGTAAGGTAAAACTTTACGTTTTTACTTATAAAAAACTTAGTGATCCGAGTCGTCAATACTATAGAGATATTTAGAATATTTTAGTTTGATTTATTTCAAGTAGTGCGACTTTATTCTCTTTATTGTAAATATAGTTGTGTCTGGCGACACTATTGAATCGTATACGGTTTTGTTTTTTGTTTACAGAACTACAGTAATCCACTGTTCAACAGCCCAAATTAAATATAAAATTGCCAGATTCTTAATCTACAATGTTTTCATTGCAGTGTTATTTCATTTTTTGTTTGTTTGCAACTTACCGATGAAAATAAACCAACTAGTTGAATTTATTTCTTTACTACACAGCATTTATTTTAATGTATTACTGTGCTCTATTACGATACCTTTTGTACGAAAATGTACATTACGTTATCACAGATAGTACAAATCTGATATACGATGAAAAAACGGAACAACGAGTTTGTGTCAAATTTTGTTTTAAAACCGGGAAATCAGCTTCGGAGACTTATGAACTCTTACAAACAGCTTTCGGGGATAAAGTCTGAGCCGGTCAAATGTTTTTATCTGGTTCAACAGATTCAAAGATGGCCGCGAATTAGTGGAAGATGACCCCCGGTCCGGCCGGCCTTCCACTTCAAAAACCAACGGAAACATTGTGAAAGTTCGCGATTTAGTGCGCTCTGACCGTAGACTTACAATTAGGGAGATAGCTAATGAACTGAATTTAAGTTTCTACGCGGTTCAGTCAATTTTAAGTGAAGATTTGAACATGCGTCGAGTGTCCGCGAAATTCATTCCGAAATTGTTGTCAGACCAGCAGAAACAATATCGACTTGAAGTGTCCCAAGAATTGTTTAATCGGGCCGAAACTGACCCAGATTTGTTAAATAGGGTAATTACAGGCGACGAAACATGGCTTTATGGGTACGACCCAGAAACAAAGCCACAATCATCGCAGTGGAAGGGTCAAAGTTCGCCACGACCGAAAAAAGCGCGACAAAGTCGGTCGCATGTGAAGACAATGTTGGTGGTTTTTTTTTCGATTCTACGGGTATCGTGCATCACGATTTTGCCCCTAGGGGGCAGACAATCAACCAGGAATACTATAAAAGTGTCCTTCAGCGTTTGCGCGAATATTTGCGGAAGAAAAGGCCTGCACTCTGGCGAGACAAGAATTGGGTCCTCCACCACGACAACGCACCGGCTCATCGTGCGTCCTCGATCGCCGAATTTTTGGCCAAATTCAAAATTCATGTGCTTCCGCAACCCCCCTATTCCCCTGATATAGCCCCTGCCGACTTCTACCTGTTTTCTAAATTGAAAATTTCGCTGAAAGGGGACCGATTGACTCAATTGAAGACATCCAGGCAAATACGGAGAGAGTTCTTAAAACCCTTAAGAAAGAAAATTTCCAGGAATGCTTCCAAAAGTGGAAACACAGTTGGTGTCGGTGTGTTCAGTCAGAAGGGGAGTACTTTGAAGGAGATCCATCACAATAGCCTGTAAGTACTGCCATTTTGAAATTACAAGCCCAGACTTAAAACTTTCCAATCACACCTCGTACAGTTTCTTTTATAATGTAAACTGGTATTTGTGAAAGCCCGGCTCAATTTTGGTAAAGGGGTTCTGACACAAGGTGTTCGAAAACGTGAACAAATCGATCATTCAACATCATATTACCCCCAAATATAGATACTAAGGTCAATATATAGTTGTATCTGCCGACATTACTGAATCGTATACGATTTTGTTTTTTATTTATAGAACCGCAGTAATCCACTGTTCAACAGCCTAAATTAAATATAAAATTGTCAGATTCTTAATCTATTCTGTTGTCATTGCACTGTTATATTTCATTTTTTGTTTGTTTGCAACTTACCGATGAAAATAAACAAGTACAACTTATATTTATTTCTTTACTACACACAATTCATTTTAATGTATTAGGCCTACTGTGTATTATTATATCTTTTGTTAAAAAAAAATATACCGTATTACGTTATCACAAATAATACAAAATCTGATAAACAGGGTGATTCAAAATTGCACGGCAATCTCTCGGGACCTGATTCTATAGCTAAAAAAAAAAGAAGAAAAAATCATATAAACATACGTCCGAAAATGGTTCGTTAGCAAGTTACGGCTCGCGAACCAGTTCGCCCTGATTTCTGCTCCAACGGTAAAATGACGCCATACTGAAATTCTTGGGGTATAAAGTAAAGAGTAAATTTGGTGGTTTCTTATGGTTTTTTATCCTAACACTGAATAAAAGAGGTCCCAGAGCGCTGTCTCAATTAGTTTCGAAACAAAACTGTGTAAAACAAAAAATTGGAGTCGAAAAACTCACTTATTTGGATCTGGGATTTGGCGTCATTTTACCGTTGGAGCAGAAATCAGGGCGAACTGGTTCGCGAGCCGTAACTCGCTAACGAACCATTTTCGGACCAATGTTTATATGAACGTTTTTTTTTTTTATCTACAGAATCAGGTCCCGAGGGATTGCCGTACAATTTTGAATCACCCTATATTTGTTACAAGAGAAAGTTTGGGACAAGATGAAAGACTAAGCGTAACACTTTTCACGGTATTTAGAACGTCATAAGTTATTAATTGTGAACAAATAATGTTAATACATTGATGTTGATGTATTTTATTGTTTATAAATTTATGAACTAATGTACAGTTTCTTTTATAATGTAAACTGGGATTTGTGAAAGCCCGGCTCAATTTTGGTAACGGGTTTCTGACTAAGTACACAAGGTGTTCAAAAACGTGAACAAATCGATCATTCAACATCATATTACCCCCAAATATAGACACTACTACGGTACTATCGATATTAAAGTAACGGTGTTCAGCGCCAATATAAAAAGTTCATCGGTAAAAGAATTTACATGCGGGCCGTTTGGCCGCGGTCGATTGCTTTGTTCCGCCATTGTCTAAACGTTTCGGCAACCCACCGGACGCCTTCTTCAGTAGAAAAAAGTTTAAAGTGTTCGACAAAAGGGTGGAGAGCCGAACGTACCCCTAACCGAGGTAAAAGCAAACCTCATTGCTTTGGGGTTGGGGTACGTTCGGCTCTCCATCCTTTTGTTGAACACTTTAAACTTATTTTCCACTGAAGAAGGCCTCCCGGTGGTCGATCACAGTCAAACAGCCCCGATATAAATTCTTTTACCAAGACTCCGGCCGTGATAGCCCCTACGTAATAAACATAAAAGTTTACTGTAATTTCAAATACGTTTTAGTGTCAATAAATTCAGAACTGTACACAATATCGAACAGTTTTTACAGCAATATGGACGTGGAACAAATCTGCGATAAACGTTAATGGCAATTGAAAATAAAACAATTGATTATACCTTAGTTCAAAGCGATGCAAGTGTTCAGATCATTGGCTTCGTCTTTTACAGCATTGGTTCCCAAACCTTTCTTGACCCGGGTACCACTTTGGTCTTACGCGTTCATTTCGAGTACCACCGGAGCTTAAAGAAAGGTTATTGGGTGTTTTCTCAATAAACAACTTGATACAGCATGAATAGTATATCTTATTATTCCTAGTTATGTAATCGTTTTAAATCATGTCAGATGAAAATGTATTGTTGTTTCGATCATAATTTTTTTTTTAAGTAAATACTTTTTGGAAGCATTATTTCAGAAGATGGGACAGCAAAAAATGACATCAAAAATATGATACAACAGGGAAAAAAGGCTATTCGTTTGGTAAACTCGTTACTTTGGTCGAACAAAATGAAACTTCAAACTAAACTGACAATCTACACAACTATTGTGGAGCCCATTTTAACTTACGGCTGTGAATGCTGGCAACTTTCAGATAAAGAGAAAAAGATGATAGAAATTGTGGAAATGGACTTCTTAAGAAGAGCATGTAATATTTCTAGAATGCAACATGTTAGAAACGAAGACGTATGAAGGAAAACAGGGCGCATATTTACAACAGCAGAAAGAATAGAATCCAGACAGTTGCTATGGTATGGTCACGTAATGAGGATGGAGGAGATGCGATGGTCAAAGAAAGCATTGACTTAACACACCTCAAAGCAGGAGAACAAAAGGAAGACTGACAACACAATGGAAAACAGGAATTAGGAAAAGCATGAGAGATCGAGCTATTGAAGACGATGACTGGAAAGATAGGGAGAAATGGCGATCGAAATGCGGGATGCGGCATAGACTGTAGGACCCCCAATAATAATAATAAATAAATATTCTTTCCCTAGCTAGGTCTTCTTGCGTACCACCTTGGATCCCTCCGCGTACCAAAAGTTGAGAGCCACTGTTTTATAGTGTATGTTCAGGGGGGGGGGTAGAAAGGCTCTCAAGTCAGTTGATACCCGTGGATGGACCAATCAGTCGACTTAAATATAACGAAGCGTCAATCACATGAAAAAAATTTTGACGAAACCGAAACATCGAAGCATGATAATGTTTTTAGGCTTTTGAAACGTATAATGTGCATAAACTGCAGACTCTCCTGTTCAGCGATGTTCGTACGGATTTCTGACCGATTCACGACTACAGACCGGACACGTTGTTGGAGATCCTGTGCTGGTGCCTGAAGCATTACCTTCCAACAAGATGTACAGAGACCCGAACGTCGGTTCTGTTAAAACGACAGAGACTGAAGATTTCTAGACTGTGGGTTAATCGAAAGTGTGGAAAAAATATAGTGTTAACATCACCTGGAGCGTTACATTTTTCGATGACGTTACACATTTTGCGTCACGCATTTTGTGGAATGACCCCCAGCCTAAAAACATTATCATGTTAAAATGCATCCGACTGGCGTGACACGCGTGAAAAGCACGCCAGGTATTTTGTTGTTATTCGTTTGTTAAAGTTAACTCGTTTCAGTGAAAACAGTTTAATCAATTATACCGTACGCGCGAGCAGACGTTTACACTGTGAAAAGCGCGAAAGGAAAAGGCGCACGGAGAGCGGGGAGAATGACTTCCGGTAGCCCACAGTCGACACTGACAGCGTAGCGCGATCAACGCCAGTGCTGCACTCCAGTTTCCGTTCTCATCATCATCGTTTAGCGATTCTGTTACGGCTGTCGCACCCTAGCTTCCGTCGGCGTCGTCGATTCAAACAATCCTCCTGCACTCACGGAGTCTTCAACATCGTTTCTCCAAAAATGTCCACTCCTTCCTTGTAGCCCTCTACTGGGTGGTGTCAGGGGCGAACCTAGGGGGGTGATGTGTGCAATATATCCCCCCCTGAATTCCGAAAATGTTGGAGCAAGAGTTTTAAACTGGTTGCGTGTTTTAAAAATATAATTAATTTAAAAAGACTGACAATCATTATACTTTTTAAGAAAATTATTTAACAGTTTTACAGGCTGTAAAATTTATATCCACAACCCTGTTCGATACACTTATATATCCACACTTATATATACATGCAGGTAACCCTCACTTTCTTCACTTCTTAATTTTAACGTTCTCTTTACAGTATTTATATTCCACAGAAAGGTATTATTAGGCTTGGAGGACAAACTGGAAGCCTATCTGATGTAGGTTTTTAATTTATTTTAATGAAATTAGCGCGTTACAGCTACTATTTGCCGATTAGTTTTAATTTTTGGTACGATTTTCATTATAACATGAGAAAGACAATACCCTAAGAAAACGATATGTGGCTGAAAAAATCCCCCCCCCCCCGAAATGAAATCCTAGGTTCGCCCCTGGATGATGTCCATTCCCATGCCTTCTTCAGCCATTTCTTTCCTGACATCTGCTTTAGGTGTCCAAACCAATTTAACATTTTCACATCTATCGTTTCTATGATGTCTACGCCAATCCCCATTTCCGCTCTTATATCCACATACTTAATTCTATCGAATTCCAGCCCCATATCTCTGATTCTGGATTTATTTCTTTTATTTACATCCCGCATTTCTGCCCCGTATAAGCCTTTTGTTCTCTACTATCACTTTATCTTATTACGCTTTGTAATGCGTGTAGCACGTACTAGGCTGTTAAATCGCTTTGTAGCTGATTTTGCTCGTCGCGATCTTGATTTTATTTCTTGTTTGGTATCACCATCAGATGTAATTATTACTCCCAAATATTTCCAGTTTTGTGAAGTTTAATGAAGAACTGGAAATAAACGAAGTTGTTAGTTTAATTAGCATCCATCTTAACACCAACTGTGTCACTACTTATTGCAACACTGCTAAATACTTCGTTCTTGACGGAGGCCTATCGCTGTCTCCACCATCTTCAGGTCTTAAACGACCATGGAATGCTTGCAGATGACCACCATGGTCGTTTAAGACCTGAAGATGGTGAAGACACCGAAAGGACTCGTCAAGACGAAGTATTTAGCAGTGTTGCAATAAGTAGTGTTAAAGTTGGTGTACTCCTAAACACTTGAAGTTATCGTAGCTTTTATAACTTTTGTTCCTAACTCTAGGTCATGGCCTCCGCCACCTACTACCAAACTTTCTGTTTCGAGGCCCCATTTCATATAGGCTATACATCTGCAATCATTCTAAGCATATAAGTTATATCCATCTCATCGTCGGCCAGTAATAGTCTGATGGTCAGCAAAATGTAACGTGACGTCACGTCTGCCGTCTCCGATCGGTATACCCACACATTTCTTCCCCGTGACGTCACAGGGCTTCATTCAAACAGAGCTGGAGCTATGCAACAAACTAATCTTAAACCTTTACTAATAGTAATCTCGCTGGACACTCTTCCCCCATTTTGTTTCCGTTCTCTTACCGACAAATTTCATTATCGTCCTTTTAAAGTGCCCATAATAAGGTCATCGCAATTTGGTCACGTATCATGCGAGCAGAACATCATAAAAACAAAATAAATAAGAAAAAAAAACAGAATAAAATAACGTCCCCACAAATAAATTTACAAACGTACATTGCAAAGACTTTCCAATTACTTTCTACTGAACCGCGTCACAAGGACGCGAGTTTCTGTCTTTTTTCAAAAAAACCAATGTCAGTAGGAGTCCCGCCGTGTTAGTTATTTTCCTGTCGTTGAAAACGATTTCTGAAAAAATTAATTACCGTGATTTATTATGTGTCTACGTGCGTGCAGGCGAACGAGTTGAAATCTGTGTTAATTATGTCGGCGTGGACACTCTGGCGCACGTGCTTGTGTTTGTGACGTCGACGCGGGTTTTCCTCAAGTACCGGTATCGTCGGTACACACAGTGGGCTGTGGCGTGCCCACGGGCACGTCTTTCCTAGAATTACAACCGTTTTGCATTCAACATCAGTGATTGATCGTGGCTGACAATTACTACAACCAACAGCAAATAACAATGACATTTCCTTTGGCAGTGTTTTACATTTTGCTTGGTATGGACGAAAGAAGAGTCCCAAACGGAAGAAAACGAATGGCGAATTCGGAACTAAGGCGGTGATCGTCGACTGTGCGAAGCCCCATTGTTACAGACGAAATAGTTAGACACGAAACGGTTCGCGCAGACAGCACGATGTAAATTGTCCAGGACTCGGGTCTCAAACATCCGCAGTAGACAAACACCTCGTTGCGAGGCTCACAAAATTTTCAGTCATTTCGCACATGCGCAAAACAGTCCTGTACAGTGTTTCAGAGTGTGAACATCGGCTGCAACAAGACTGGTGAGAACAATGGAAGCATGTGTGCGACAGAGACAGAGGTAGTACATGAGTGAGACGGTGTACTGTTATCGCGTTGTCTCCCCTCTCTAGACAACTTAGGTATACTTGTTAGTGGGGGTAATTCATGCAATGGGTCGGCGCAGGTGACTGTTCAGGAAACACTGTCGGGCCTATAGTGGTGGCAAGGAAGGCAGTGGAGGAAATGGGGTGTGAGGTGACCACACCAATCATGCAGCTGTTCTAAACACAAAGTAACTAGTCCGCAAACAATGCGTCGAAGCTACGCAGCGCAATGAGACCTTTTGTCACAGCGAAACCAGCCAGCCATTTCTAGTCTAATTCTTTTAGCTGTACCTCTCGCAATATGAGTATACATGAACAAGACACCTGGATTACACACAGGACTTATTGGCTACTTGGCTGTAAGAGATGCGCAAGTGCAAGTTACAAAGGAGCCCCCCTCACCCCGCAATGCGTCGAAGCTACGCATGCGCAATGAGACCTTTTGACACAGCGCAACCAGACAGCCATTTCTAGTATTCTTTTAGCTGTACCTCTCGCTATACGAGTACACATGAACAAGACACCTGGATTACGCATAGGCCTTATTTGCTACTTGGCTGTAAGAGATGTGCAAGTGCAAGTTACAAAGGAGCCCCCCCTCACCCCGCAATGCGTCGAAGCTACGCATGCGCAATGAGACTTTTGACACAGCGCAACCAGACAGCCATTTCTAGTCTAATTCTTTTAGCTGTACCTCTCGCAATACGAGTACACATGAATAAGACACCTGGATTACGCACAGGACTTATTTGCTACTTGGCTGTAAGAGATGTGCAAGTGCAAGTTACAAAGGAGCCCCCCCCTCTTCCCCGCAATGCGTCGAAGCTACGCATGCGCAATGAGACTTTTTGACACAGCGCAACCAGACAGCCATTTCTAGTCTAATTCTCTTGCAATACAAGTACACATGAACAAGACACCTGGATTACGCACAGGACTTATTTGCTACTTGGCTGTAAGAGATGTGCAAGTGCAAGTTACAAAGGAGCCCCCTTCACCCCGCAATGCGTCGAAGCTACGCATGCGCAATTAGACCTTTTGACACAGCGCAACCAGACAGCCATTTCTAGTCTAATTCTTTTAGCTGTGTACACATGAACAAGACACCTGGATTACGCACAAGACTTATTTGCTACTTGGCTGTAAGAGATGTGCAAGTGCAAGTTAAAAGTGCCAAGTTCAATGGAAGAAACATAAAAAGTGTAGACTGTGTGTGTAGACGTGCTTGTAATGCCCGGTTAAAATGTACTTAGAGGGTGCATTTCGATTAAAAAAAAAGGATTCATTTTGATAACATAAAAATCGGGAAGACACGAGACAAAAACTGTGTAAGTATGAAAGGTTTCACAGACTTGCGAAAGTACACCAACACAAGCACTGCGACCCGAAGTCAAATCAAACACTGTGTCCTCTAAGAAAGCACGGGAGCATATGACCCATCGGAAGGTCCGCCAAAACCGTTCGCGATATTGTTGCCTAGACCGACATACTTCCTGGAACAAGTTAGCACTTTTTACTTCCATGTTCCTTAAGGAAATGGAAGTATGGTGATGGCAAAAAAAATCGTGTTCGAGATTATTGCAGATTCTGATTGTACTACACTCAAAACATGAAAAAAAGTCGTTTTTTCGAAAAGTGTCTGTGTGTCTATAGATTTGTTTTCTATGGCAAACGATAACCGCCGCAAATTCAAACATAATCAAATAATTTTTTGCATACAGCCCTGATTTGTGGAGTACTCACGACCTATTGTTTTTGGTGAAGATCGGTTGAGGGAAAGGGGTAGTTTACCTGCAACGGTTTTTTTTATCAAGGGTAATTTTGTTTGTTTGGCAAACGATAACAGCCGCAAATTCAAACAGAATCATATAATATTTTGCATACAGCCCTGAATTGTAGAGTTCTCAAGACCTGTTGGTTTTGTTGAAGATCGGTTAAAGGAATAGGGTAGTTTACCTGCAACATTTTATGTTTTAACAAGGGTAATTTTTTTTATGACGAACGATATCTGCCGTACATTCAAACAGAATCAACTAGGTTTTTGCATACTTTTTGAACTAAAGAAAACTCAAGGTCTGTTGATTTTGTTGAAGATCGGTTAAGGGAAGGGGTAGTTTATCAGCAACGTTTTATGTTTTAAAAAGGGTATTTTTTTTATGACGAACGATAACTGCCGAAAATTCAAAGAGAATCAAATAATTTTTTGCACACTTTCTTGAGTTGCAGAGAGCTCAAGGTCTGTTGATTTTGGTGAAGATCGGTTAAGAGAAAGGGGTAGTTTACCTGCAACATTTTATGTTGTAACAAGAGAAATGTTTCCATGACGAACGATAACTGCCGCACATTCAAACAGAAACAAATATTTTTTTGCATGCATCCTTGAATTGTAGAGGACGGAAGGTCTATTGATTTTGGAGAAGATCGGTTAAGAGAAAGGGGTAGTTTACCTGAAACATTTTATGATTTAACAAGAGTAAAGTACTTAATTTTTATAAATAAAGTATCCTGATAAGAAGCTCATAATAATCCACTGTAGAAACGTAGATGAAATATCTATAAATGAAGAGGTTAGGTGAACGGGGTGGAGGTAATTTTCTATAATTAAAAATTATAGTTGAAGGTGGAGGGGAGAATTTTTTATATGTGTACTACGTTATCGGCCACAAAGAAGTCGTTTTTTTGTTAAAATAGCTTCCCGGGCTGTTTAGCCATAGTCCAATTTTTTCTGCAATACCAGACTTTTCGGCAGTGCCATCGACAGCCATCATCAGTGAAAATCGAGTGCGAAAACGTGAGGTGGTATACGTTAGTGACCACAGTACTGTGGTTAATGCTGAAGCAATAAGTAGAAAGACGTAGTTTCTATGGAAATATTTCATTTCGAATATGATTTTAAATACAGTATAAATCTTAGAACATGGAAGTCATGTATGGTTCTCCATACCGATATTTAATACCTGGTCTACAATGTGTCTTATAATGCCACCAACGACGTTGTGAATAAGTTGAATAAGTTCAACCTTATGTGTGGGACCATTAGGCGAACCCTTAAGTCAGCAAGTAAAGGAACACGCCTAAAATTCTACAAGGTGATGGCATTTCCCACACTTCTTTATGGGTCTGAGAATTAGACTTTAACGAAAGGCCAGGCCAGTCGCATCCAAGCGGCTGAAATAAGATTTCTCAGGCACGTGGCAGGGTATACTCTCCATGATCATAGAAGAAACACAGATATAAGGCAGGAACTGAATATTATGAGTATACTCGACATGATCGCCCAGTATCGGCTGAATTGGTGGGAACATCTTTGCCGAATGGATGTCTGCCGCATCCCCAAACAACTATGGAACTATAATCCGAGGGGACGGAGAGGTGTGGGACGTCCGAGGAAGCGCTGGAGTGACCAGCTGTAATATTTGCCTATTTGAGACCGGAACAAACCATTCTTGGTTTAATCTTTGAAGATGATGACCGACATAGTTCTGATAACTTTCCAGTTGTTCGTATTGTTACTTATTGGTTAGCTGTTTAATATTCTTTGCGGCTCTTGGCTTCCCGTCTGCTTTCTGTAGTGACAGCCTCCAGGTCCAGTATGTTGTGGCAATGTTGAGAACACGAAGAGAATATTTAAGAAACGTTTGTTTTAGATTCCTTAACTTTTCAAAAAGAGGTACACCTTATGGACTAGTCTCAGTATGAACAGTTGCAAGCGTACTGAGTACAACTGTCCGAACATTCGACTTGTTCATAGTTTCGTAGGCGGTCCACCTAGTTTGCAAAAATATTTTCTATATCATTGTTTCGTATGTCTAAAATATCGGTATGGAGAACCATACATGACTTCCATGTTCTAAGATTTATATTTAAAATCATTTTCGAAATGAAATATTTCCATAGAAACTACTTCTTCAGCCTTAACCACAGTATGGTCACTAACGTATACCACCTCACGCTAGCGCACTCGATTTTCACTGATGATGGCAGTCGATGGCACTGCCGAAACGTCTGGTTTTGTAGAAAACATTGGACTACGCCAAACAGCTCGAGAAGGAATTTTAACAACAAACTACTTCTTTGCTGCCGATAATGTAGTACACATATAAAAATATGCATAAAATTAATGGCTTGTGAAAGTTAATGTTTGATCTCCATTAAGTAGTGTTCAAGGTTTCCAAAGTTTTAATATCATGATGGCCGTAATCAAAACATCAGAGCAGGTTTTAGTGTCTATGAGGGTACACCGCGGAGCAGCTACGGAGCGTTGCTCAGAGTAAAGATGCGAATCTACAGTGTACGTTTCACAGAACAAACACGCGGAAAAGGAGCGCTCCGAAGTCTCTCATGGACACTGAGCATCTTGCAGAGGGCTCATTCCCTAAAGACAAAAAGTCTGTCTATGAACCGTTCCTCTGTAAACACGTGCAGTTACACTGGCCAGCGATCCACAGGAAGCAAATCGCTATCCACGCTGGACACCTTTTCGGCTTGCACGCGCTGTGTTTGTGTGGGATTCGGCTCTTTCCATTTATAAAGTGTGCAAGAGTAAGAAAGTAAACAGTGAGGCCAGAAATAACGCGAATTGTGTCTGTGTGTGTGTGTCCTGCCTGCCTTTTTATTGCGGTAATCGTAATAATAAAACTTTGGAAACGTAAACATTACATAACTGAGATATGCTTGCCTGTCAGGAACGATGTATTTTCATTCATACACGATTTAAATTAAAATGAAACAATTATAATTTTATTGCCTGGCAACAAAATTATTTTATTTTTAACAATTACCATTGTTTGAAAAAGTTTAAATGAATTTTCAAATACTTTACTCTTGTTAAAACGTAAAACGTTGCAGGTAAACTACCCCTTCCCCTTAACCGATCTTCACCAAAATCAACAGGCCTTGAGTTCTCTACAATTCAGGAACGTATGCAAAAAATAATTTGATTCTGTTTGAATTTGCGGCAGTTATCGTTTGCCATAGAAAAAATTTACTCACAGACTCACATACAGACACCTTTCGAAAAATGGCTTTTCTTCATGTTTTGAGGGTAGTAGAATCAGAATCAGCCCTTATCTCGAACATGACTTTTTCGCCATCACCATACTTCCATTTCCTTATGAAACATGGAAGAAAAAATTAACCCCTCTCCTTTCAACTATCATTTTCATTTATACAAAAATTACCCCCACCCCTTCAACTACCCTTTTCATTTATAGGTATTTCATCTACCTTTCTACAGTGGATTGTTATGGCCTTCTTTTCAGGATACTTTATCAAAATTAATTGGCCCACTTTACTCTTGTTAAAACATAAAACGTTGCAGGTAAACTACCCCTTCCCCTTAACCGATCTTCACCAAAATCAATAGGCCTCGAGTCGTCTACAACTCAGGCACATATGGAAAAAATTATTTGATTCTGTTTGAATTTGCGGCAGTCATCGTTCGCCGTAGAAAAAATTCTACACAGAGACACACTTTTCGGAAAATGACTTTTGAGGGTAGTACAATCAGAATCAGCCCTAATCTCGAACACGATTTTTTCGCCATCACCACACTTCTATTTCCTTATGGAACATGGAAGTAAAAAGAAAACATAAACAAGTAATACTGAATAATACTGAAGAAACGAAAGTCGCTGTGGAGAATCGCTGAGACGGCGGTTTCGACTAGAGTATGGACGTGTAAAGTGCGTGTAGGTATCAGAAGAAAAAGTCACAGAAAATTACCTGTCGGTATATACTATTAAAACCTGACTCTGTAAAGCTGCGTTATCATTATTCAAACGAGCGTCGGCCGGACCGTTAAGCCATGGTCTCATAGTGTTGAAACCACACGTTTCGACATCACCATCAGAGGCCATCTTCAGTGGAAAATTATTGTGGCAGTTGTTCGCCAAATAACCCAAGTACTAAGCTCAGTAGTTTTTACCTCATTGCTGGGGATATCTGGGGGAATAACTGCCACAATAATTTTACACAGAAGATGGTAAGCGACGGTGAGGTCGAAACGCCTTCTTTTGACACCATGAGACCATGGCCTAACCTAACGCTCGTTTGAATAATGCTGGCGCCCGCCGTAAAAGCCATACACTGGGACCACTACGAGCTCAATAAGAGTCGACCCGACTACATATACTCTGCATTAGCGAATGACTACACTTTGCAGTACGTGGATTGAATCCATCGTGAACTTCTTACTGAAGACAAGCTCCTTCGCCGTCTTTCAGTCTGTGACAAGAAAACCGATGTCTTAACCACTTAAAACGGGACATTACAAAGGAGCCCCCCCCCCCACACCGCAATGTCGACAAAACGCATTCACCTCTTCACTTCTGCTAACGATGCTCCTACGCTGTGCAGCAACTGAAGAAAAGTAACCATTCATACGGTTTTTGGAGATTCCATGCAGGAAAACAGAACTCCACGCTCTTCATTTTGTAGAACATTTTAATAGCTGAAGGAAGAGTCTGAACATCTCTCAAAGAGGATTTTCATCGGCTATTGCCGCATGCCCACACCTAACCGCCATCTATTTCTGTCCTGTGCATTTTCTGCCAAGTTATGATATTCCATGGCCTTCCTCTTGTTGTCATACCACGACAGTCTAGGTCTGCACCTTTTTCCTCTGCCTGGGGGCTTCCACTGAAATATTTTCCTCGGCCATCTCTGTTCATCCATTCGGAGTAAGTGACCGAACCACTTTAGGCCTCTTCGTTCTACTCTGTTAATAATTGTGTCTTCTGCATGCATCCTTCTTCTGATCTCCTCGCTGGTTATTCTCTCCCTTCTTGAGACTCCGGCACTTCTACGGAGATAATCCATTTCCACGGCATTCAATTGTCGTATAATTTCCGTGCTCAATGTCCATACCTCACAGCCGTAAGACACAACTGATTCGACAAAAGCTTTTCCAACATGAGTCTTTGTGGCTCTCGAAATACGTTTGTCCCATCAAATAGAGTTCTAGCTTACTACAACTTTCCTGCTCTGTTCTATTCGTGTTAGTCTGAACATTAAACCAAAAAGTGTAAGCTCTACATTTAATAGAAGACATCAATAACAACTACTAAATTAGCTGAAGGAAGAGTCTGAATACCAACCCATACCTTTGGAAGACTGCTGATAAACCAGTCTCCAGATATTATTAAAAAATTTTATACAGTGTTGAAAGACCAGCGACTGAGAATGGGCGGCACTGCCGAGATTATTTATAATCATCTCACATGAGCGTATCATATTTTAACTCAAGAACATGGTCTGAAAAACTTTGTGCAGGCTGGGTGCGGAATTTTGGAGTTGTGACACTTTTTGGGCGACCAAGCGGGGATCATCTTCAATACTCGTACGATAATTCGAGGAGTGTCCCGCTTAGAAACCATGGTTTTTGAAGGTGCAGCATTTCCTAACAAACACAACTTCCGTTCCGTCGTGAATTCCCGTTCGCTCTAGACAATTTTTTTAACAAGGAATTCGTGATTCTGTCCATTTTTCAAAACACGCGTGACACTTAAATTTCGAACAGCTGGTAAACAATGAATAAATTGACCGAACGATTTGGAAATTAAGAGACGTTTCCAAGAAATATCAATCTTATGTGTGAAACATACATAAAAATTATAGTTCTACCGGTAAGCTACAGATGTCGCTCCGCGAAGATGCGCTGTAACGTACAGTGCGACGGAGCGTAGGGGACTTATCGCGGCAGCCTCAACTTGACACAGTTTCCTATAATGGCACGTAGTAGCCTATCATGTGGGCTACTGTAAGCAGAGACCTCGGTTACGGCAATAACGGACAACAGGTGGTACGAAACGACACGTTACACCCATTCATTGCCAACTGATTATTTATTTATTATTTTCAAGCTCCCATGGAAGAGGACCGCGTTAGAAAAAGGAAAGAACTGAACTGGACGTTACGCACGGAAAAATGTCCACTGCCAATACACAACAAATTATTCCCGTTATAAACAAATCCAACTGCCTGTTTGGAATAACGATATCCACCTCACGGAACTGCATAAAAAACAATTATGTCAACAAAGTAGGCCAACATATTTCGTAGCAGTTTTCACAAATATTTCAGACGCTCCGTACAGTTTCCAGAGCGAATAAATGTACACAGATTTGAGGATTTCTACAATAATAAAAGGAAACGAGAAGTTGATGCAAAAAAGCATCCAGAGGGGCTTAACAGGCGACCTACAAAAATTAGGCCTAAATCTCGGAAGATTTTCCAAGTTAATTAGGAAGATTCACCAAATGCTACCTTACATAAGCAAACATCGTCAAAAAACGAACTGTGTACCCCCAAGTAACACAACTAAGCCAATTACCTTGCAAATTTGTAAAAAAACTGCTTGCTTACAAACATCGTGTTCCTACGCAGAAAATGCATTACCTACAGTTTTCTTACATTAGTTACCAGTAAGAATATTAAAAATGTCATGAAATCAATACGCAACATAGAATAAAATCAAACACATTTGCCCACATTATACACGTCTTTAGAATCAGCAAACATATCTTAATTTAAAAACGCTTTGTCTTTTATACCAATGAACGGTTTCTGAAACGTTCCGTATTATCCGAAATTAACGAGCAGATTATCTTTATTCCGGAAAGAACGAGCAGAGGGTGACAACAATAAGAAGTCGTGGTAATTTGGTACAAAAAAAAAAAAAAAATTATCCAAGTTTTCCGGAAAAATCTGAAGAGCTAGCAGGTACGTAACATAAAGTATCGCAGCTTCTGAACTTAAGAAGGAGAATCTGAAGGCTCCATTTCGGTCCCTTTTCAGACTCATTATACGAGACACCTGAGTCCGTATCTAGTTTACGACTTCCGCAGAGTGTAAGTTAATGGATACCGACTGGTATCAGTGTGTAAAAGATCGAGGTGGCTTGGCCATTTGCGGATGACGAGAGGTGACCTAAACGAATAATCGAATGGCCTCCCCTACACAGAAGGAAAAGAGGTAGATCGGGGAAGCGTAACACAGAGGTGAACATCGCTTTACAAAGTGGAGTATTGGAGTACGGCGAATGGACGTACTGGAGGCGTTGCATCCTGGGACACGAGAGGCGGCGACAGCCGTAATGAAAACTCGCATGATGATAGGCTATATGTGTGAAAATTTTTTAAATATTTTATAAAATGAAACGATTTTCTCCTTTTCCAAAATTCATGCTCATTGCTTTCGAAAACACAGAACAGACGCAACAAATATAAAAAAAAAGTAAAACATAAACCTTAAGGTTAAAGAGATGTAGCTGCATCGCACAAAAAATTGACTAAAAAGTGAGAATCACACCATAGTAATACAGAAGCCAACAACTGTGTTACCGACGAGGGAGACTTAATAACAATCGACGAGTTTGAAGAAGCCCTTGGAAAAACTAAACGCAACACGACGTGATGGATTGAACGCAGAATTGTTAAAGTACGGGGGCACCTTCCTTAACCTTAGACTATTACATTTTTATAATAGGTGTTGGACAAGGCAACAGGTTCCACAAGATTGGCTAACTGCTCGAATGGTGTCTATTTTCAATAAAGGAAAACGGAATGACTATAATAACTATAGATGAATATGTTTGGTTGATACTGGTTACAAAATAATGGGTGTCCCATAATGTACGGAATATTTGAATTACGCGCCACTGTCGTCTTGTTAGGTTGGTAGCACTGCAACTGTTGTATTGTTGCCGTTTACTCGCCATTAGTCGTCGTCGTCATGGAGCGTTACACGAAAGAACAGCGCGTTGTTATTGTGAAAACACATTATAAGAACGGTGAATGTTATGCGGAAACCGTTCGTAAATTGCGTGGAATTTTTGGACGACGAAAAGCACCTAATCTGTCAACTGTGCAGAGATTGATTAACAAATACTAAGGAACAGCTTCGTTATTAGACGTTAAATCGTCTGGACGTCCTCGCGCTACCCGTTCTATTGAAAACGTCGCGGTAGTGAGAGACAGTGTCGATGTGAGTCCAGGGAAATCAATTCGCCGTCGATCATAACAACTGGCCATTCCAAGAAGAACAATGCAGCGAATTCTAAAAAATGATCTTTATCTGAATGCCTACAAAATCCAACTAACACAAGAACTCAAACCGTGTGACCATTTGAAGCGCCGAGAATTCGTCAGTTGGATATTGGGTAAACGTGAAACGGACGGTGATTTTTCCCACAAAATCATCTTTAGCGATGAGGCACACTTCCACCTCAACGGGTACGTAAATAAACAAAATAGTCGGCTTTGGGGTACAGAGAACCCTCGTATCATTCATGAGAAGCCTTTGCATACACAAAGAGCAACTGTTTGGTGCGGGTTTTGGGCTGGTGGCGTGATTGGGCCGTATTTCTTTGAGAATGAGGCTGGAGATGCAGTAACAGTGACTGGCGAACGCTACCGGAACATGATAATGTAGTTTTCGTGGTCTCAACTGGAAGGTATGGAATTCGAAGATATGTGGTTTCAGCAGGACGCCGCAACCAGTCATACTGCCCGCGAAACAATTGCATTGTTATCTGAAAAGTTTCCTGCACGTCTTATTTCACGCAACGGCGATCAGACCTGGCCACCGTGGTCTTGTGATTTAACACCATGCGACTACTTCCTTTGGGGATATGTGAAATCACGCGCTTATGTCCGCAATCCACGAACAATTTTCCAACTCAAGGAACAGATTCAACGAGTTATTGGTGAGATTGAGACGAAATTGTGCAAGAAGGTCATCGAAAATTTCGATCGACGGACAACAGTGTGCCAGCAGAGTCGCGGGGGACATTTGTCTGATATTGTGTTCCACATTTAACCGCAGTAAGTGTACTTTGTATTAACATTAAAACATCTGATATTTTTCAATAAATAAAAGTTTTTACATTATTAAATCTTGCGTACTTTATGGGACACCCTATATATGCAAGGATCATAAACCACTGTCTGCAGACTATACTATTTCCGAGCATCTTATTTTGGAAGAACAAAACGGTTTCAGGAAGAGCAGATCTTGTAAAGGCAATGGTTTTATTATTAAACAAATCACTGACAAGTATCGTGTGTTCAATAAAGAAGTGCACGTAGCTTTCGTTCACTTTGAGAACGCCTTTGACAGAATAGACGGAACTTTCCTGTGGAAAGTACTAGAAGAACGGGGATACTCTCAACAACTTATAAGAACTATACATTATACAAGGCCTACATAACGGAACAATAATAGCTGATACAAATCACTGTAGAATATCTCAACAAATATCTGTCAATCAAGGTGTTAGACAAGGATGCAGTGTATCATCTACTCTTTTTAACATTTATATTGACGATCTAGTAAATACCGTAAATGGAAACATCTAGTGAATCCTGGTATTAAGTTATCACGAGACAGATATCTGAATGTGCTGTTGTTTGCTGACAACTGGCTTATAATTATAAATACAGAATCTACTTTACAAAATCTGTTTTTAAGCTACATCGGATTTGCAAACAATACAATATCAAAATCTCCAATACAAAAACAAAGGTAATGGCATTTCGAGGCAATGAGACTCAACAACAACAAAAATAAGATTAATGATCAAATTGTAGAACAGGGGAGCCATTCCGTCTATTTGGGAAATGATATTGGTTATGATAAGAATTATGATATTGATGTTAAGTTAGGCAAGTTCCCGACGGTCTGTGGGAAAATCAACCGTATTTTTAGAAACAAGGTACGTCCCTGTACTGTCCTATGGGTGTGAATTGTTGACAACAACCAAGAAACAATAAAGTAAAATACAGGCCTCGGAAATGCGTTCTTATGAGGAGTTACAAGGTGTTCTAAACTTTACCGTATAAAGAATGAGGCCATAATGAGGAGATAATTGTAAGTTTTTAACTTGAATGAAAGACTAAAAGATTATAAACAACGGTGGCAAGAAGACTTAGAAAGAAGATTCAAGACTTCCCGAACAAGTCTGGAAATATAGATCTATAGGACCCCGGTATGTGGGTAGACCCAGGAAGAGATGGCTGGAGGATCTCTGAAGGCAGGAAGTTGCCTGTGCCGTGACGTGAAGATGACGACGACGATGAAGTGAGAACCATGAACTGAAGACGTACAACCACGACAGAGTAGAGCTGAGACGGCCGCACCACGTGGTGGATGTTCAGCGGTATAGGTTAACGACTGCAGTCCAGAACGTTGAGGTAAAATCACTCACTTAAGGGGACTGGGATGACCCTATGGGTAAAAAAAAAAAAAATCGATTTTTAGGTTTTTACCTTATTTTATTCTATGCATCTTTAGCTTTAATTTGATACCAAATTTATACTTTTCTGTGCAGTAGAACACCAAGTTATAAGCATTTTTATGATGACATGCACAGGTATTTTTACGCTTCAGTTCGACTATGTAGGTCTACACGGCTTACGGGCACTGCCACACATAGGCCTATTACATGATTATAGTATTCATTTGCCTCTTCTCTTGTAATGGTATTTCGTTTTGTTGTGTTGGCACCGCATGGTTAATTGAGTAACATAGCAACAGGTGATCAATATTCCGGATTTGTTTGAGGTTAGGTTAGGTTAAACAATCGGTCTCTGTAGGCATCTGACTGATGCTGAACATCAATGAAATTCAAAATTATTATGGATTAGAGATTAGAAGAAACGTATAACCCTTAGAAGAGATGAAAAAGCTGTTTGGGCAGAATATTTTTTACCTTGCTTCAAGCAATGAGACACCTATGCATGAGTTATGCCCAAAAGGCGAAGAACGTTGGTGCAAATATCAAAGGGCTAAAGCAAAAAGTGAACAGTATGACCATAAAAACCACACACGCTTTCCAAAAGTTATCATGGAAGAAATTAAACAAATTTTTACAGATTTAGCTAACCCTGAGCTTCTCACAAAATGCTTGCATGGTGGCACCCAAAATCCTAGTGAGTCACTCAAATAGCGTGATTTGGTCAAGGATTCCAAAATCAAATTTTGTTTTGAAATCTACACTTGAATTTGGAGTTCATGAAGCCATAGCTACCTTCAACAATGGTAACATAGTTAAATGTAGGTTACTGAAAAAGTTGGGGATTAACCCTGGCACAAATTGCATACAGACTATGAAAATAATGGATGAAATAAGAAGTGGAGAGGCCGAAAAAGCAATTAAAGAACTTGAAAAAAAGAGTCGCCACAACAAAAACTTGCCGTAATAGAAGCCAGCTATAGTGGGTATCGCGAGGAACACCTATGTAAAGACAAAACCGCGTTAACACAGGAGTACGTCGGACAAATCGGTATAAGTGCAGTAGCAGTAGTAGTAGTAGATTTTTTTTTTGCCGATTTAATTACGGCTGACGCCGCCTATCGCGTCCTAGCTTCCTCTGGCGCCGGTCTAAACAGTCCTGTTCTGTAAGTCCTCTTGCATTCATTGCATCTTCGACGTCCATTTTCCATGAATGTTTAGGTCTTCCTTTTTTTCTTCTAGAGGATGGAGTCCATTCCCACACCTTCCTTGGCCATCTCTCATCCGACATTTCTTTTTAGGTGTCCGAACCAATTCAAACTTCTTGCTTCTATTGTTTCTATAATGTCAAGGTCGATTCCCATAACTTGTATCATCTCTACATTTCTCACTCTATCTAGTCTTGTTAGTCTACAGCACCTCCGCCAGTAATCCATCTCCATAGCTCTTATTATGGATTTATTTCTTTTATTAACAATTATAACAATGCTAATCATAATAATGTGAGCTATTTTTCAATTTGGGAAAGTGCAAAATAATTAAGTTTTTTTTTACCACCCCATATTTGGGTGGTAAGTTACACTTTCCACCTCCACAAAACTGTTCGAATACGGCCTCCACAATATTACACAACGCATTCAAATACGCTAAAACAAGTTGTTAAGTTCCGTAGATGGACCGACTGTTCCTATTTCCTTCTTTCTCATTCGCCAACTCACGTTCGTCCTGTTTGTGATAAGAGAACGTAAATCAGCCCTGATATCAAACCACGCGGTGCACCTCACGCTTCGTCTCAACTTTCGAGTACTTGACGAAACTATGATCAGATCATCCATTAACACTCGTCGGGTGGGCCCCTCCATAACGTTTAAAATTCTGCAGTGACTCTCAGACGGGAGTCAAGTCAGTAACAGTCGAATAGCTACGTGCTGCCGTTAGTAATCTACATGACTCACACGTGGGATTACCGGCCCCCCGGACGTCCAGAGAAAACGCTGGAACGCGTCTTCTTAGACCACGGAAGTTGGCCGCTAAAATCCCGTACCGATTGTCTTCTGAGATGTCTTCGATCAGATGTTACCTTGATGTGACTACACGCGAACTAGTCACTTGGAATATACGCGCCCGTGCAGCCCGGCACAGCACCGAACCACCTGTCTGCCGGAGCAGGTAAGTGCTGTCAAGAATCGGGTGCCTCATGAACGGGACTTGTTGAAAGAACGGTTCACCAGTTACGTGTCGCTTGAAATCGTTTCAGTAAGACAGCTGACACTACGAATGGGGGATCTGACCGTGCTTGAGACTTGGGAACGCTGTGCATTCGCGAGCTCTGCTCAGCCCAATTTCCAGAAGCGATAGTTCGTGTGACTGAACAGAACTAGAAAAAGAGGAACACAGAGAAAGAACACTACAATAAAGATACACCCATGTAAAGATATGTAGAAACATGTTTTAAACCTTCTCTTTTTAGTTATTTACAACAAACTACTGTCTTTTTACTTTCATGTTCCTTAAGGACATGGAAGCATGGTGATCGCGAAAAAATCGTGTTCGAGATAAGGGCTGATTCTGATTGTACTACCCTCAAAACAAGAAGAAAAGTCATTTTCCGTAAAGTGTGTGTGTGTGAATTTTTTCTATGGCGAACGACGACTGCCGCAAATTCAAATTCAAATAGAATCAAACAATGTTTTGCGTATGTGCCCGAGTTGTAGAGGACTAGAGGCCTATTGATTTTGGTGAAGATCGGTTAAGGGGAAAGGGTAGTTTACCTGCAACGTTTTACGTTTTAACAAGAGTAAAGTACTTATTTTTGATAAATAAAGTATCCTGTAAAGAAGGTCATAATAATCCACTGTAAAAAGGTAGACGAAATATCTATAAATGAAAAGAGTAGCTGAAGGGGGAGAGGGTAATTTTCTATACGTGTTCTACGTTATCGGCAACAAAGAAGTTTCTATGGAAATATTTCATTTTAATTTGTCAAACATAAAACTCGATTTACACGGTGGGGGATTTTTTTTAAAGAAATTATCGAACCGAATTCAAGTAAATGATGTTAAATATAAATATTAGAACATGGAAGTCATGTATGGTTCTGCATACCGATTTTTTTACGCTACTTGTCGATAATACGGGCCCCCGGTAGGTCCCTGTGTTTAAGTATGGCCCTCAGGCGCTTTTAAGTTGTAGACCAGTGTTCGCGTGCCATCCAAAACAGTGCGAACGAGATTTTGCCGTCTGCAGAATGACAAGACTAACGTAGACTGGTGCTGGTCACCCTACACAGTCGAAATGCCTAAAAATATTGTAGAGGGAGAGCGGGGTAAATGTCACTAGGCCGGCACCTGTCGGCATTGAGACCGTGTCCCACACTGCATCGGGAGGCGTGTAGGTCGCCGCGCCGGGCTTGCTCACAGACTGCGGCAGACACGGTGGTCGCAGCGCTCACTCAACCCATTCATACCGATCGTGGGCGACGGTTTGTTAACCCAAACTACTAACTACTACTGCCGAAATTCTTGGAAAACCACGTTTCGCGCACAAAAAAATTTCTCAATTACTGGACGTTTTCAAGGGCAGAGCTACGAAGGGCCCATTGCGGGCTACACGGCCGGTCGCGCATCATCGTGACCTAGCCTTACCTTCTCTATTATCAAGGTTAATGTATTAATTTATTCGGAACACCTATTTATTTTACAAAACACATATACACACACCTAGCTGTTTTTGTCGACTGGCAAGGCCATTCGGTGGCCGTAATCATCATCGTCTTCGAGATCTCAATCTGCCGTTCTCACCTGACGAGGATCTTATTATCCAACACACACACACACACACACACACACACACACACACACACACACACACACACACACACACACACACACACACACACACACACACACACACACACACACACACACCGCAGATGTTCACTATAGGAGCCGTGTATATACTGAATTACGTTCTACAAGGTGATGACCCTTCCCACATTTCTTTATGGATCTGAGAATTGGACTTTAACGAAAGGCCAGACCAGTCGTATCCAAGCGGCTGAAATGAGATTTCTCTGACTCGTGGCAGGGTATACTCTCTAGGGTCGCACAAGAAACACAGAAAGAGAATACGGAAGGAACTGAATATTATGAGTATACTCGACAGGATCGCCCAGTATCGGCCGAATGGATGACTGCCGCCTCCCCAAACAACTATGGAACTATAAGCCGAAGGTATGGCGAGATGTGGGACGTCCGAGGAAGCGCTGGAATGACCAGCTCTAGACCTTGCCTGTTTGAGACCGAAACAAAACCACCGTTGTTATTAGGGGAGCATGTATGCTACCCTTTAACTTCAAAATTTTCGATTTTTTAATAATAAGCATAAAAAATTCTCCCGTTAATTCTGTTTAAGAAAATATATAACATTACATACCTTTATAGTAATTTACTAGGTGAAAAGAATTAATAATGACATGCCTGCACATCTTGGGCACGCGCCTGGGTAGGTGGCGCCGACGAATTCATGCAGTACAACTTCGTACGTACTTGATTGTTACAAATAACTTTCATATGTTAATACGGTATATGGTATATGCATATTATATGTCATATACTGAATTTTACTTTTGTATGTTGGTAGCACTGCAAAAAAATCAACATTCAGAAACGGGTAGGAACTAGATTGAGACGCATAAAAGAGACATGAAGGGATTAATATTGAAGGACGGGAAAGGACTAGGTGGTAGGAAGGCTAACAGATGAAGAGATAGAGCAGTTGCAACGTTATTATGGACTAACAATAAGACAAAAATTTGACCAGTGTGGAGGATATACGGAAAGCAATCTGGACCACATACTGCCATAAAATATCGACAGACGAAAACCCACAGCATATGTTTTGCCCTTCCGGAAGTGAAACTTGGTGCGAGTTTAAAAGGGCTCAAGCAAGTAATACAGGTTTTAAGCATGAGCATTCACTGCCAGAAGGAGTTATGGAGGTGATCAAGCCTATATTCATGGACCTATCATACCCAAACTTGCAGAAACGCTGCCTGCACGGAAAAACGCAAAACCCTAATGAGAGCATAAACAGAAGCAAACAAAGAAGTTGAGGAGGAAAACAAAAAGAAGAGGACAGAAGGAGACTGTTAAAAAGAAAAAGAGAAGACAGTGATGGTGCTGATTATTGTCCTGGTGGCTTTTAGTTCAGTTTAAGTGTTAATCCAACTTCAAGCTCAATGTCCCAAAAGTGCAGTTTTTTAACTTTAGGTACCATTTTTGTAAAAACTAATAGGCCCACAAACTTTAAATTTGGCACAACTCTTCTTCATTACTTGGTAAGTACAGTGTGCAACTTTTGTTTAATTAAGTTAAGTGTAACCTAAATATTTATATATTAATAAATAAAAAATATCGGTATGGAGAACCATACATGACTTTCATGTTCTAATATTTATATTTTAAATCATTTTCGAAATGAAATATTACTATACAAACTACTTCTTTCTACTTACTGCTTCAGCCTTAACCACAGTACTGTGGTCACTAACGTATACCACCTCACGTTATCGCACTCGATTTTCACTGGGAAGTCGATGGCATTGCCGAAACGTCTGGTTTTGTAGAAAACATTGGACTACGGCCAAACATCCCGGGAAGGAATTTTAACAAAAACTACTTCTTTGTTGCCGATAACGTTGTACAATATATATAAAAAATTGCATAAAATTAATGGCTTGTATAAGTTAATGTTTGATCTCCATTAAGTAGTGCTCAAGTTTCCAAAGTTTTAATATTATGATGTCCGTAATTAAAACATCAGAGCAGGTTTAGTGTGTATGAGGGTACACCGTGGACAAAAATTTTCAACATTTCCTATTGAGCGTTGCTACAGTGTTCCTAGTTGCAGCGTTCCTATCAAGCTGGGAATCTACAGTGTCTGTTTCACAGAACAAACACGCGAAAAAGAAGGAGCGCTCCGAAGTCACTCATGGATCCTCAGCATCTTGCAGAGGGTTCATTCCCTAAAGACGAAAAGTCTGTCTATGAATCGTTCCTCTGTAAACACGTGCAGTTACACTGCCCAGAGATCCACAGGAAGCAAATCGCTATCTACGCTGGACACTTTTTCGGCTTGCACGCGTTATGTTGGTATGGGTTTCGGCACTTACCATTTAAAAAGCGTGCAAATGTAAGAAAATAAACATGAGCGAGACCAGTGAAACAGTGAGGCCAGAAATAACGCGAATTTTGTGTGTGTCTTCCTTGCCTTTTTATTGCGGTAGTCATAATAATAAAATGGAAACGTAAACATTACATAACTGAGATATGCTTGCCTGCCACGAACGATATATTATTTTATACATGTATATTAACTCATACATAATTTACATTAAAATGAAAAAATTATAATTTTATTGCCTGGCAACAAAATTATTTTATTTTTAACAATTACCATTGTTTCAAAAAGTTTAAATGAATTTTTAAGTACTTTACTGTTGTTAAAACGTAAAAGGTTGCAGGTAAACTACCCCTTCCCCTTAACCGATCTTCACCAAAATCGAAAGTCCTTGAGATCTCTACAATTCAGGGACGTATGCAAAAAATTATTTGATTCTGTTTGAATTTGCGGCTGTTATCGTTTGCCATAGAAAATTACCCTTGATAAAAAAACGTTGCAGGTAAACTACCCCTTCCCCTTAACCTATCTTCACCAAAAACAATAGGTCTTGAGTACTCTACAAATCAGGACTGTATGCAAAAAATTATTTGATTCTGTTTGAATTTGCGGCTGTTATCATTTGCCATAGAAAATACCCTTGTTAAAAAAACGTTGCAGGTAAACTACCCCTTTCCTTTAACCGATCTTCACTAAAAACAATAGGTCTTGAGAACTCTGCAATTTATGGCTGTATGCAAATAATCTTTTGATTCTGTTTGAATTTGCGGCTGTTATCGTTTGCCATAGAAAATACCCTTGTTAAAACATAAAACGTTGCAGGTAAACTACCCCTTTCCCTTAACCGATCTTCACCAAAATCAATAGGTCTTGAGAACTCTACAATTCAGGGCTGTATGCGAAACATTATTTAATTCTGTTTTAATTTGAGGCTGTTATCGTTTGCCAAAAAAAAAAAAAAATACCCTTGATAAAAAAAAAACCGTTGCAGGTAAACTAGCCCTTTCCCTCAACCGATCTTCACCAAAAACAATAGGTCGTGAGTACTCTACAAATCAGGGCTGTATGCAAAAAATTATTTGATTCTGTTTGAATTTGCGGCTGTTATCGTTTGCCATAGAAAAAAATCTACAGACAGACAGACACACAGACACTTTTCGAAAAACGACTTTTTTCATGTTTTGAGTGTAGTACAATCAGAATCTGCAATAATCTCGAACACAATTTTTTTTGCCATCACCATACTTCCATTTCCTTAAGGAACATGGAAGTAAATATCGGTATGGAGAACCATACATGACTTCCATATTCTAAGATTTATATTTAAAATCATTTTCAGCCAAACAGCCAGGCTGTGCCTTACCTGCCTTTTTATTGCTGTATTAAATGAAAAATATTATATTACATTAAAATGAAAAAATTATAATTTTATTGCCTGGCAACAAAATTATTTTATTTTTAACAATTACCATTGTTTCAAAAAGTTTAAATAAATTTTCAAGTACTTTACTCTTGTTAAAACGTATAAGGTTGCAGGTAAACTACCCCTTCCCCTTAACCGATCTTCACCAAAATCGAAAGTCATTGAGACCTCTACAATTCAGGGACGTATGCAAAAAATTATTTGATTCTGTTTGAATTTGCGGCTGTTATCGTTTGCCATAGAAAATACGCTTGATAAAAAAACGTTGCAGGTAAACTACCTCTTCCCCTTAACCGATCTTCACCAAAAACAATAGGTCTTGAGTACTCTACAAATCAGGACTGTATGCAAAACATTATTTGATTCTGTTTGAATTTGCGGCTGTTATCGTTTGCCATAGAAAATACCCTTGTTAAAAAAACGTTGCAGGTAAACTACCCCTTTCCCTCAACCGATCTTCACCAAAAACAATAGGTCTTGAGAAATCTACAATTCAGGGCTGTATGCGAAACATTATTTGATTCTGTTTGAATTTGCGGCTGTTATCGTTTGCCAAAAAAAAAAAAATTTCCCTTGATAAAAAAAAGCGTTGCAGGTAAACTACCCCTTCCCCTCAACCGATCTTCACCAAAAACAATAGGTCGCGAGTACTCTACAAATCAGGGCTGTATGCAAAAAATTATTTGATTCTGTTTGAATTTGCGGCAGTTGTCGTTTGCCATAGAAAATACGCATGATAAAAAACGTTGCTGGTAAACTACCCCTTCCCCTCAACCGATCTTCACCAAAAACAATAGGTCTTGAGTACTCTACAAATCAGGGCTGTATGCAGAAAATTATTTGATTCTGTTTGAATTTGCGGCTGTTATCGTTTGCCATAGAAAATACCCTTGCTAAAAAAACGTTGTAGGTAAACTACCCCTTTCCCTTAACCGATCTTCACCAAAAACAAAAGGTATTGAGAACTCTACAATTTAGGGCTGTATGCAAATAATCTTTTCATTCTGTTTGAATTTGCGGCTGTTATCGTTTGCCATAGGAAATACCCTTGTTAAAACATAAAACGTTACAGGTAAACTACCCCTTTCCCTTAACCGATCTTCACCAAAAACAATAGGTCTTGAGAACTCTACAATTCAGGGCTGTATGCGAAACATTATTTGATTCTGTTTGAATTTGCGGCTGTTATCGTTTGCCAAACAAACAAAATTACCCTTGCTAAAAAAAAACCGTTGCAGGTAAACTACCCCTTTCCCTCAACCGATCTTCACCAAAAACAATAGGTCGCGAGAACTCTGCAAAACCGGGCTGTATGCAAAAAATTATTTGATTCTGTTTGAATTTGCGGCAGTTATCGTTTGCCATAGAAAAAAAATCTACAGACAGACAGACACACAGACAGACAGACACACAGACACACAGACAGACAGACAGACACACAGACACTTTTCGGAAAACGACTTTTTTTCATGTTTTGAGTGTAGTAGAATCAGAATCTGCAATAATCTCGAACACGATTTTTTTTGCCATCACCATACTTCCATTCCTTAAGGAATATGGAAGTAAAAATTGCTGTAAAGAAATTATAAAAATAAATTTTTTTTCTCCAAAACTATAAATTATTTTTTGCTGAATGTGCACCATTTTAAGCAGGTAGCCTATATACTTGTAATAAGTGTTAACAAATTTCAAGACAATCTATCGAGTAGTTTTCGAAATAATGGTACCGAAGTCATGCGATGTTTGGTCATTTAAAATACATTGTGACCCTGAAGGCTACATGCTCCCCTTACTCCTTGCAGATGATGACACCAGCAGTGCATGTGAGAAAATCAAATTATGCCCGGTACGAGTTTCTTAACGTAAAAATGCGTCTAGAATTGTACTCTCCCAAAAACATTCCGGTCTTCAAGTTTTCACGTGTGCAATCGGACCTCGGCCTTACGGCACAGTCCTCCTAGTGCAGAAGCCGAAGGAGAGAAGGGGGAAGAAGCTTTAATATACAAGAAGAGAAGACGAAGAAGAAGAAAAAGAAGAAGATGGTTTTCAATAAGCGCGACTGCAAGCAACACGTGCGCGCGTACGATAAAACGTTTGATAATTGCGAACCTGAACGTGGGGATGGACATGTTTATTTTATGAATTAAAATCAGCGACGAAACCGGAGATCGCGCCGACCGGTGCTCGATAAATCGTCGACTTTATTGTCACCACCTGTGAACACATTATGTCACAAAGTAGTAGTTGCGGACGCCCACCTCCGCTTGTACTTACATTAATCTGTCCTTGTCGTGCCGTGCACAACACTATACACGTTTTTATTATTATCTAATCTTTTGGCGATACGTACGTACTGGTGTAATTAAATTTAGTGTCTCAGTAATTGTTATATACATATATGTGTGTGTGTAGGTACGGCGCCGCCTATGCGTCTCGTAACAACCCGAAGCTTACGACTATACACAAGTACGTGCGCGCGCGCATGTGTATTTATAATAATAATAATGGCTCCCACGTGTACCACCGAAGCAGCTTAGGAGTCAGGCAGGGTAGGCCGCCTTATGCGAGCCGTACGGCATACAAGGAAGGCGGTGTGACCAGCACTACGCTTCAGCCGCCCATTATTATCCCCAGGATGTTATCCTAGGTACTCACTTCCAACAGGCTGAGTCGACCTGGGGGCTGAAAAACGCACCTTGATTTTATGGTGCGGGCCCGGGACCTCTAGACTAGTAGCCAGGTGCCATACCCACTGCTCTACTGAGCCCACATGTGTATTTATACTTCTGTAATAATTACCACCGTTCGATTCGAGTTAAAACAACAACACAAGTTACAATACGCAATTCGTCGGATTTATTGCAGTAAAATATTCTTCAGAATTCAAGATAGTGATTTGTTCCGGGCGTTGTCCGACACTTATTACGATGTACAGTAAATCATCGTACATTCTTTAAAACCTCTTAAGCGACGGGCGATTTGTTACGTGTGAATCCTCTATTAGGACTGCTTCTATCGTAATTGTTTTTTTCTTGTCGCTTGACATCTCACTCCCTGGAATCTGGGATCGACTCTGTTGTTAGGTCTTTCACAGCTTCTGAGGACGATCCCAGATTGCAGAGACTAAAAAAAAAAAAAAAAAAAAAAAAAAAAAAAAAAAAAAAAAAAAAAAAAAAAAAAACTATGGAAGTAGTGCGAGTAATGATTTACCCGTAAGCATCGTCGTACATGTTTGGTGGAAATTTGGGTCTTCACTGTATGATTGCTCTATAGTTGTTACTTTGCTTAACAAAATAAAATAGTAAGTTAATCGGAATTTGGAAATTTGGGTCTTCACTATATGATTGTTCTATAGTTGTTACTTTGCTTAACAAAATAAAATAGTAAGTAAATCGGAATTTGGAAATTTGGGTCTTCACTGTATGATTGCTCTATAGTTGTTGCTTTGCTTAACAAAATAAAATAGTAAGTTAATCGGAATTTGGAAATTTGGGTCTTCACTGTATGATTGCTCTATAGTTGTTACTTTGCTTAACAAAATAAAATAGTAAGTTAATCGGAATTTTCGTTAATTTTTCTGACAATTGAACAATTATCTACAATCAAAATTTACGCAACAATAAATGTACTTCGTTCAAAATACTGAGCGAATTCTGTAGCTTACACCAACCAGTCAGCTTCAAGTGTCTATATACCCTAATCGGATATGTTGAGGTGAACTCTCGCGAATTGTCACAGTTATAATAATTCTCGCAGTAACTTTAGATCACCATCATTATCTTCACTTCGTTTCACGTTTTAGGTATTGTTACCAGTTAAATGACTGCGTTGTCAGTCCGATGTTATCAGTTGAATCGCTGAAGAATGGTCCAACACTGTAAACGTCAACACGTGATCTACACATCAAATCGGTCGTTGCTCTTTATAATTTGTCACAAAGACTTTGCCCCCAAACGTGTTCTTTAGTTAGTTATAGTGTCCAGCGTACCCATATAAATTTTGCATACCTGTAAACACATAATACCTTCAATCTCACAAATTATTGGTATGCTATGCGAAATATTGGTACATTTAAGATAAAAGTGTCCAAAACGGGCAGGATTATTGAGTAAAAAAGACAAAGAATGTAGAAATAAGTTTATCACACAGAACAAAAAGTGACCGTGGTGGTGCGGCCACGACAAAACATAGGCTGCAGACGAGGTGACAACTTAGGATACGACGTCGTGAAGAGACGAAATCATGAGATCATGACTGGATGAAAGCATGAGAAAAACTATAAGAAGAGGAAGAAGCAAACAGAGATAAATGGTGAGGAAACAAACACCGTCAGATGTCATACACAACATACCTAGTGATTGAAAAAAAATTAAACACGCACACATAATACAGTGAAACTTCTCCTAACGGACACCTCTCTGAATAGCGGACGCCTCTATATAACGGACACGTTTTAATTCCCTGGCAGAAGTTATAGGAAAATAATGGACAAGTGGCTTCTCAATAGCGGACGTTCTTAACAACGGACACGGACACTGAAGACTAGGCCCCAGCGTCAATTCAAAACTTCCGAGCAACGGACAGTGTGAACAGTACCACAGTGAACATTTGAGACAAGAGCGTGCGTACGGTCGCTTCTTTTGTTTGTGTTGCTAGGTGCTTGTTTACCAGTAGCGGGTTAACTACCTGCCCATATCCTACTTACTCAATGTGTTGCGATGTACACAGTTTCGCTATTCAGAGGTGTCCGTTAGGTTTTGTAAAGTGAGTACTGTACGTGCTTCTCTATACGCGTAAACATCTACATCTCGTTAACTACAGCGCAGAAACGCAAACGATTAACTTTACAAGAAAAAGTGGAAATAATTAACGTGTATGAAAAGGAGCGACTTAGTATTAGAGACATGGCCGCATGGTTTTCTGTTGGAAAAACGCAGATTAGTGATACTTTAAGAAACAAAAAAAAAGTAATCGTTAAATCGTGGACTGAAAATAAAAACCTGGCTGGCAAACGCTCGTTTCCTAAAACGTCTGGCCTAAAAGTTGACAATTTAACTTTTGAATGGTTTTGTCGTGCCTGTAGTAACAATATACCTCTGAGTGGACCTCTTAGCCGAGAGAAAGCACTCCAAATTACTACAGAATCGTTTGATTCACGACTTCAAAGCATCTGGAGGCTGGCTCGACAAGTTTAGATATATGTATAGATTTCATTACTAAACCATTGAATACATAAAAACACTTTGTTGCACAAATCTAGTTTTTACAGCTTCCTAAGCTTGTTTCTGAATAGCGGACACTTTTACATTCCCCATCGGTGCCCGTTATAAGGAAGTTTCACTGTACAATATTGTTTACTAATTTATCTACGTATGGCATAAGCGCTAAATACAAACAGTTTACTACAAAAAGCAATTACTATGCAAAAATTGTAAGCACAGTAACGATTGTAATTAAAATAGTTTTGTCCTTGCAAGAACGATCTGAGGTTACGAGTAGCTCAAAGAATCACGTTTTCGAGTCCCAGTTACCGCGTTCAAGAGGACCACTATTACTCCGTTGACATATTGCCGGGCGTTCGATTCTGTTCTTATTGCTTCAATAACTTTCACGAGCCGTCATTGATAACCAAAGACAGTACCGTACTGTAAGTGTTAATTAAATACTCCACCAAGACACACAAGATTTTCTGAACCGCGATTACACACTAAAGGAAAACACGTTTAGACAATTTACGGGGATAAAAAAATATAATTGACAAATTAAATTCTTTTATAGCTTCCATTTTTACTGCAAAAAAAAAAATGGTTTCAAAAAATTTTCTATAAAGATATATTTAAAAATTTTAATACGATTCCTAACAGGTGTGCCACTCCTTTTTGTGAGGGACATATTTTCCCACACAAAAATCCCACATAAAGTTGACATAACACTATGACAGGTTTCACCCACTCAAAATGACTTTCTCCTCTCGGACGCGCATGTGCGGACCGCGCTCGCTTACACACAACACCACGGTGCACACACAACACACCATATGCTACAATCTCTTTTAATTATAACACAATTTGTAATAAATCTGCCCAATACGGGGACCGCCTTTGCAAAATCTACTCCGTTTTTTTTAAGTGTAGGTGTCTTACTTCCTGTGATTTTGTTTCTCTTATCTAACCAAAGTGACGCTAATTTTCCATACACTTTTTTTGAGCATTTTACCGAACAACATGTAACTAACTTTACTGATATTTATGCATCCTCCTTGTCGCAACACTCTCTCTATCTCCTTCCTCTTCATCGCTTGCCCGGTCTGTGCGGTTGGACGTTAACGGCCAGGAACATGTTCGTTAATATTTTTAAACCATACGTTCTTATTCTTCTTCGTTTTCGGGCGTGTCGCGGATTCGATATCTAAAGTCAGTACACTCTCCGACCTAACCACCGGTTCACAGCAGTCAACGATTATGTTTCTCTTCCACGAATTTTTCGTTTCAGTGAAGACCTAAATTAGAAGTCATGAAATGGATAAGTTTGTTTATACATTTTTGTAAAGTTTTATTTATTCATTAATTGTCTATCAGACAGAAAGTGAAGCAAACTGGTTCCGCATGCAATCGTAACACGCCTATTCGACGAAGCGAGAGTCAGCACAGAAGTGTTTCTCTGTGCTCTTTCTCAACGTCTTCTGGCTGATGAGAATTCTATCGGGAAATTTAACAGGATGCTTCACGGTATTTTCGTCATTGAAGAAGTTATAATATGTGCTTTGCAGATGATACCTCGTGTTCCTGGCTGATCACGATCTGGGAAACCAGCGTCTTCTTGGTAATAGCAACAGAAAAAGCAGAGCTTTAGAAATATCTATGAAATAAGAAATCGAAATAATAATTATCGTATTATATTGACATGTGCAAATGTTCTCGCGTTCAGGCCGCCTTAATTGAAGAACAAACATCCAGGTTTCAGGATAAATGACATATTGAAAATTGCAGCTGAATTAAAACTGGTATGCTCCCGGAGTTTTAGAACTCGCTGACTATTTTGAACGAGGTACGGTTTTTATTACATAAATTCCGGTATTAGTAAATGTTTCAATTTCGGGAAAAATTCAAGAAATCTCGATTACTCAACTATTCATTTAGTACCATTAACTACTGTAGAGCACATAATCATACAGTAAACACAAAAAGTTAGACACATTCGGATTTGGGTTACCGTTCCTGTTAGTCTGACACCCTGCCGGATTTTACAACTTTTTTTCAAATTTCTGATCTCTTTTTGGGCTCTGGGGTCCCAAAAATTTGAAATTTCCTAAACTTAAGACTACAATCAGGTATCAGTTAAAATTCTCTTTAATTTGATACCCCACATGAATTTTTGTGATTTTATCAAAAGTTTCACCCACTTTTTGGGTCCTGATGTTCAAAACGTTTTGAATTTTCAAAAAAAAAACACAATATTTAGATTGTGGTTAAAATTCCCTTTAATTTTATACCCCATACGGGGTTTTCCGATTTTTTCACAATTTTGCCTCCCAACCCCTATTTCTGAAAGGAACAATCCCAAAAACAATAGGGTTCTGTACGGTAAAAGTATGGGCGCGGATGCCAGTTTTACGAAAATCGGTTGACGCGTTCAGAGACACGTTATCGTGAGACAGAAAAAGTCCAAACGGTCGAGTCAAAATTGACAATTCGCTTCTTTCGTTCAACGAAAATTCAAACGGCCTATCACGTGATCATTTTAACTGCCGCGAAAAACTATTCTGTTTCCATCTTAAACTTATGTCTCTGATATTCCACTCAACATAATGTAATGCACGGAATGTGGACGGACAGTATTCGTTTGCCTGACGAATGAATCAGATAAATTAGAATAACTGAAATATGACTCAGAGGCCTCAACTCCCCCCCCCCCAATTTTCGACTGTTTACAATAATCTGTGACTGAATCTGTGAAAACGAGTCTTCTTTTCCTCGTACCATGTCGGATCCCTCCTGTGGTTGGCAATCAGACTGGCCAAGCTGATCTCTGTTTTCAGTCATTCTGAATAGTCTTTCAGCGCTCTGTACTCTGGTCCAGTCGGCACGTTTTTAACCACGAGGTTTGTCTCTTTCTTTTTCCCCTACTGCCTTCTATATTACCCTCCATTATGAGATAGAGTATACAGTGTTGATCACCTCTCAGTATATGTACAAGATATGCTACTTTCCGACATTTAAGTTTCAATATCAGTCGAACTAAGATCGCCTCACAGCTGTGCAGGATATTCTGAGCATTCTTCAACGATGCCACGTCTCAAATATCTCCAAACAGTGGCGTATCTAGAATCTGGCCTTGGGGAAGGGGTGCTGGATAGGTCGGCTTGATATACAAGAAAAAACAAGTTAAGACTAACCAACATTACTATCTTTAAAGTGGCTGAAATCAGTCCCAGTAAAGTAAACGGTAGTAACACAATAAAAATACGCGTCATTCAAACATCGTTTACAAGATACTCATTGACTGAATTGATTTTCTTATACTGTACTTCGTTTTCAAATGTATACGCTAATGCTGTGTAATAAACCTGTTTGTATAGGTAAAAAACAGCAGTTACTACTTTATTAGCGTACACAGCTGACAAAATAATAAAACAGCTAAAAACGTTTAACAAAATTCGTCAACTTTTTCGACCCTCTGGGGGGGGGTCGTCTGCCCCCCCGTAAATACGCCCCTGTCTGCAAACGATTGATTGCTGCAGGTTTAGGCGTCCACTCTTCGGCCCCATACAACAGCACAAACCATTCTTTGATGGAGTTTTGGGTACGTTAACAATTAACAATACTACAATATAATCATCTTCCCAAATACCTAAAGCATTATTTACAGCTCTGTGTCTGGCTACGGATGACGACTAAAGACCATAAATTTTATTCTTCTAACGTTCATGTTTAGGCACAAAAAATATAGTGGCAGTAAAAGAGTCCATATATCTTGGCTCCTAGATAAACAGTACTAACGACATCAACACTGAAATAAGAAGAAGAATATATCTCGCAAATAAAACATACTACGGATTAAAAAAGCGCCCGACATCTAGCTTCATCTCAAGAAGCACGAAATGCAAAATCTACAAAACACTTATCAGGCCAGTGCTGACATACGCTTCAGAAACCTGGACAGTGACAAAGAATAGAAAAAGACATCTAGGTTGCTGTGAAAGACGGGATTCTAAGAACAATATTTAGAAAAAGGGGAAGACCCCGAAGTAGATTCAAAGACCAGACAGAGGAGGACCTCGGAAAGCTGAACATAAGAAACTGGAAAGCCAGAGCATGCAATAGGAAGGAATGGAATCGATTCTTGGAGCAGGGCAAGAGCCACCAAGGGTTGCAGAGCCACGGTTGATGATGATGAACGTTCATGTCTAATCCATCTGTTGTCTCACAGTATTAATACAATTTAGAAGGTGTTAATAAAGACTCTGAATGTTATCACTTAATACGAACGTTTCGTTCGCGTATCCAATGTTGTATATCAATTAATTTATTTTAATTCCAGATTCTTGTTACTGTAAGGCTTCTTTAAATTTTATAAATACGTAAAATTACATACACAGGTTAATAATGCGTCTAAACCGTAATAGTGGCGCACGGGTTTCTTTGTAAGCAATAAGACTCAAGCCGACACAACCCATCCCTCGAAACAGACTTGGGTATACAAAATGTAGCCTTTTATTACTCAACTATAGCTCCAAGACGGTGCATTCACAAAATTACACGAAACACATGCAGAAGACGCACATTTTTTAAAGTAAAAGAGGCAGCGAACTTCAAAGTAACTACACAGATGACCGTAGAGTGGAGGAAGTAGAAGACGGGGATTAAAAGAAGAGCTGGTTAAAAACATCAGAGAGTGCAGGGCATACATATTACTGGTAATGGAAAAGTTGAAGATAGTACTGGAAGAAGCAGATGGGTAAGTTAGAGTCGCCCCGGACATGTCCTCTTTTTTGGGAGGGGAAAGGACTGTTATCCATCTACGGGATTTTATCAGAAACCCTACGCAAGACGTATCAAGGTACGTGAAGATTAATGACATTTTTGTTTAAAACCTGTTCTCAAAATCCTACACCAAAACTGCGAGTAATTACGACTGCACTTTCCGTTATTTTTAAGGTTTTGACTAAACATGGTTTTCACGCGGGGGTAATAACAGGCCACTTTTTATTTGGTCTGTATTTGTAAAGAACAAATTTATAAAGTCTGTTCCAAAACCGACCATTACGGAAAACGTACACCTTAAGGCATGGTAATCATGTACCATGATTTTCGGTGAGAAATTTTCAATTTTTTGTTTTTGATATATAATGGTATTTCAAAGGGTTGTTTATGATACAATAAAATTACTTCGCATCGACAATTTGTTTACAAATGTGTAAAATAATAATGTTTCAATCCTTTGCAATATCCAAACAACCACTTTTTTACAGGTCCATTTAATTTAACGTTTATCATAATACGAAAATTGAATATCTGCACTGTTTCTACGAAGGAAATTTTTGTATTAAAAGAGAATGACTGAGTTAATAAAGATAAACATAATATTATATAGCAGTTGCGCTAAGAACTATCTTCCTATGTAAACTCTGGCGTACACTCCTCTTAAACTCGCAGAAGGTAAATGCACGATTGCCGAAAATTAAATTACCTCATGTTCACCTTTTTCTCGGAAACTATATGCCTAAACGCTAGGGTAATTACATTTTTACAGTATGTTACTTGGTGCTCGGTTTACACCACTGGCATTTTTGCAAGGTTCTACGTGAAGAATGAAAGGCTACAAAAAATAATTTCTCTGTTAAACATTGGAACACATTCAGTGTCTACGAAAAAGTTTTGAATTTCAACATTTTTGTATCAAACAATGCTAATTGACAGTTATAGTATGTTCAAAGATGATGTAAAAATTTCGAAAATGCAAACAGACCACTCCTGAGGAAGTGGTAGGCCTACACGAATGTGGTAAATTAACACAACCAAGATATCCATAATTTTGCACAACTACCTAGCAGGTCAACTTGGGTTTACCGAAGGTGGTAAATTAACACAGCCAAGATATCCATAATTTTGCAGAACTACCTAGCAGGTCAACTTGGGTTTACCGAAGGTGGTAAATTAACACAGCCAAGATATCCATAATTTTGCAGAACTACCTAGCAGGTCAACTTGGGTTTACCGAAGGTGGTAAATTAACACAGCCAAGATATCCATAATTTTGCAGAACTACCTAGCAGGTCAATTTGGGTTTACCATCATATAAACTTGTACGATACATTTAAAGAGCCCCCCAGGCTCTGGACGCGTTTACTTCCAAAACCGCGCCCGCCAGTCTTAACTATGGCCCCGTGCGACCCTAACGGACAGTCAACCTTATCCAGTGAAGGATACTGAAGGCTGTGCAGCAGTTATGCTACCCAAACCACACTAATTATACGTCCACAAACGTCTATAATCTGAACTTCAGTAATCGTCAAAGTTAAGGCTGTGTTTTTTTTTGTGTGTAAGGGCGTATTCGCACCGAAAATTATCATTTAATTTTATTTAAATATTCTGAATTTTTGGACTAATTGTACGTTGTATGTTACGGGAGTCTGTAGACCGAATAATATAGCTTACAACTCGTTTTCAACTATATTACGCCTTACACCTACATGCAACTGCATAGTTCAGTCAACAGTGTGAGGAACAAATTAATTTTGCTCAGTTACCATCTATTTCGGCACCATAAACATAACTGCGTACGCACAAAATATCCCGTTTCCGTCAGAAATATATACACAAACAAAATTACAAAATTTTATTTTTGAATAACCTGTTACTTAATAAAACTTTTTCCGTAACCACTTTCAAGACTTTTTTTAAATTCATTATAATCCGATATTCACTGTATATTATTGCAGCTTACAGTTTAGAAATTTTAAGACTGTTATAGAATATCCTCTTACTTAAAACTTTTTCCGTAACCAATTTCAAGACTTTTTTTAATTCATTATAATCCGATATTCACTGTATATTATTGAAAGTTACAGTTTAGAAGTTTTATGAAAATTAATATTTAAAAAAAAAATCAATATTTACAAACACGAAAACAATAATTTGCTAATTAAAGAAAAAACTCAAATAAAAACAAAACAAGACGATCTATTTAAAATTAGAAATTCATTAAAACAAAGAGAATACATACATTAAATATTTTCAATATAACAGTTAAAACAGCTGGATTACATAAAGAAATATTATAATCGAAAATTTAAATCGAAATAAACTCGATTATTCTTTACTTTTTATTGACAAACGAAACAAAATAAATTATTAGTCAATTCATATCAAAACCTCTGATGATACAGATATATATGTCAGGTATAAATAGAAAATAAGCAGGATCTACTTGCAGACTGTGTAATTATAATTTCATTTTATAAATACCGTAGAGTTTAGGCTATAAGTTTTACGGTATTTCACAACCTGCAATGAAAATGCACATTTAACGTACACTTTATCTATTTATTACTTTAACACAAATAAAAAATATTTTTGTGTTTTTTAACGACGGTTCTGTATTGTAATTCTCTTACTTCAACTTTACTTGCACATACGATACTTCACATTAAAAAAAAAAGTTCTTTCTGGTAGAATAATCTGTCCAATGCAAATTCCACAGATTAAATATGCAACATCGAAGACGTGTACAATGCATTAACAAATAACAATATAATTTGTATAGTAATACAATAATACTATTTATATAACAATGATATTATTATCATACGGACAATAATATTATGAGCAAATTTCAAAATTCAAATAGAATACTTTCGCTTTGATATCGCTAATCCGGACTTTCGGGTAATCCGGATTAACTTTAAAAATACATCAGTAAATCAATAAAATAACATCCCACCCCACGTGGTCAGAGAACTCGACTTTAACGAAATCCCAGGCCATTCGTATTCAAGCGACCGAAATGAGATTGGTTGTATCAGCCACGTGGCAGGATACAATCTTCAAGATCGTAGAAGAAATGCAGATGCACGGCAGGAATTGAATCTTATGAGTATATTTGGTAAGCTGGCCAAAACCAGCTAAAATGGTTGAAACGGATAAGTCCCGCATCCCCCGAACAACTATTGACTTATAAGCCGCAAGGACGGAGAGGTGTGGAGCGTCCGAAGTATCGTTGGAGTGACCAGCTCTAGTCTATCTAGAATCGTTGGAGTGCCCAGCTCTAGTCTATCTGCTTCGGAGGGGAAGAAACCATTTTTGGTTTGATCCTTGTTGAAGATAACGAAATAAAATAACATATCTGCCAAAAAGATGAAGTGCAGTCTTTTCAACTGTGTTGAAAGAGAATACTGCCTACATAATACGTGGTGAGCAAATATTCGATATCAAGTAAGTACAACAGATGCACTTTATTTCACTTTTCTTTGTCAATGAAACTTCTGATCTTGAACTTGTTTATATTTACACTGACATATAAATGAGCACTATTTAAATACAACGTAGAGTTTAAAAAATCTGTTATTTTCACTGTTTCTACTATTTTAACCATTAACTCTACATTAAAAGTGGCAGGCAAGTTTTTGTACTTTTCCGATTAAACCGGATTTTCGGTTATTCAGACTTGTTCCGGTCCCATAAAGTCCGGGTAAACGGGACTGTAGTACTGTATTTGTGTATAGATATTACTAGCAAAGGAAGTTTATAGAAAAAGGTTTTAGAGAAAATAGATAAAGCCAACGGATGTGGAGAATGACTGAGGGAACCGTTTGGAAAACTGAAAATTTCAGTGGAGAAGCAAACATAAAAACATACTAGTCGATTATTATCAGGCCAATTAGCTTACACAAAGCACAAACCAGGACGGATACAAGTAAGGGGTCCGTTGGAAACAAATGAGATGACAGTTTTGAGAGCGAAAGTGAATTAAACATCAAGATGAATGTCTTGTTATTCGAATTAGCAGTCTATGTAGTTTCATCTTTGTCGTGTTTACTGCTACTCGTCATGTTCCGGGGACGAGGCCTTTCAGTGTTTCCACCATTTTCAAGTCCTAAACCACGACCTAAGACTTGAGTCGTGGTTTAGGACTTGAAAACGGTGGAAACGCTGAAAGGCCTCGTCCCCGGAACATGACAAGTAGCGGTTCAGCAAGTAAACACGACAAAGTTAGAATCAAGTGACCGAGTCAGAAGTGAGGATACAAGGGGACAATTTGAGAATACAGCAAACATCGCTTTGAATCGAATAGTAAAATATCGGTATGGAGAAACATACATGACTTCCATGTTCTAAGATTTATATTTAAAATCATTTTCGAAATGAAATATTTCCATAGAAACTACGTATTTCTTCAGCCTTAATCACAGTACTATGGTCACTAACGTATACCACCTCACGTTAGCGGACTCGATTTTCACTTATGTTGGCAATCGATGGCACTGCCGAAACGTCTGGTTTTGCAGAAAACATTGGACCACGGCCAAACAGCCCGGGAAGGAATGTTAACAACAAACTACTTCTTTGTCGCCGATAACGTATACACATTACCCCCTCCCCCTTCAACTATCATTTTCATTTATAGATATTGCATCTATCTTTCGTACAGTGGATTATTATAACCTTCTTTTCAGGATACTTTATTTATCAAAATTAGCCTAAGTACTTCACTTTTGTTAAACATAAAACGTTGCAGGTAAACTATCCCTTCCCTTTAACCGATCTTCACCAAAATCAATAGGCGTTGAATCCTCTACAACTCAGGCACATACGCAAAAAATTATTTGATTCTGTTTGAATTTGTGGCAGGTATCGTTCGCCATAGAAAAAATTCTACACACAGACACTTTTCGGTAAACGACTTTTCTTCATATATTGAGGGTAGTACAATAAGAATATGACCTTATCTCGAACACGATTTTTTTCGCGATCACCATACTTCCATTTCCTTATGGAACATGGAAGTAAAAACGAATGAGACGACCACGCAAGCCGTATTACAGACGGGACTGTAGCAAGACGGAAGTTTCCAGTTGATACAAGGAGTATACAGGTCGACCGAGGAGACAGAATATCGAAGAACACGCAAAAATGCCTTCAACGGAAGTCAGAAGACGAACAAGAAGGAAAGAGTGCGCAAACAATTATCCACTGACATATTTTTAGTCTCTGGTGATAAACATTTAATTAAGTGAAACACGTGATACGAAGTAAAACATAATTGCAAAAGAAATTAATGATGGTCACAACTGTGATTTTTTAAGAACTGTCTTGATCCTTAATAATATCATATTTATTTTCAAAATTCGAACACATCGATAATTCGAACCGTTTTGTTCGCAATAGTTGGAATTATCGACTCTGTACCGGCGACAGTTTCCACTATATTGTGTGTGCCGTCGGGTATTACTGTATCGGAACACGTGCGTGCGTATAGTACCGTATAGGCTCAGTCAGTGTTATGTAAATGTTTACAACATCCTGAACTGAACCGAGTCCAGAAGTGGAAGTGGGGGACAGCTTAACTGGCTCTGATGGCCTGTATCCTGCTAAACCCTGAACAGGATGTAGCTTCATTAGAACTCGAGCAGATCGCATCAATTGTGTATGTGTGTGTGTGTACAGCAGCAGCAGGAAGACCCCGACGTCGTTGTCCGCGCGCCCGCGACCGTGCCGCCACCGCCGCTGCCTCAATCACAATTATCTATACACGAATAATTACACATGCGTAGCGCAGCGCATGCACGACATGGTGCACGCGTGTCCAGAGAATGTGTGTACCTTGAGGAAGTGCGGACAACAGGGAGCGAGCCAGATAATGCTACGGTACGCTAAGCGCAAACGCAAAGTGCGAATTTGGGTTTCACAACGTACGAAATCGAACGTCACCAACGGTTACCGCCGTCTTCCATGTACAACACCGACTATCGAATCTTCGGCAATATACACGTGTAAAGCCTTTCTCTTTCCATCTTTTGTCTGAGCGGTTGTCTACATACATTAACGCCTTGACAAATGTGACTTTTATATTCCAGCTTTAACATAAAACGTATTGGGTGGGTCAGCATTATACACACATTGCTGACATTTAAAACACACACACACACACACACACACACACACACACACACACACACACACACACACACACACACACACACACACACACACACACACACACACACACACACACACTCGTGAATTTTCGCAAGAAAAAGAAAACTGGATTCTAACGAAGTATAAACTTTTCACGTTGCCACATAAAAACGCATCTCCTGCTACATTTAAAAATGATAAATAAAAAAACAAACAAAAACCTGCTGGACATATAACGAACATCTGTTTTATCCCACACGTGGTCTAGTCAGCCGTTATTAAAGTTTCGGTTGATAGCAGGGCCCGCCACTCCCTTCGTGGCGATTACATAAATTCCCCGCGATCCCCAACATAAACATCAAAAATGAAAACTACAGTTCTGTTTACGTTTTAAAGCCAAAAGTTGCCCCCATCGAGATTAAATCAGGGCGCATTAGTTTATCCGTAGACTGTGGTCAGCATTACGCTTTCGTTCCCAGCTGATGAGAAATCAGTTGCCACTTCGATTACACAGACTTCACACCTATATACCCATGGACGACTTCGGAAACGATCTGACCATGAGACGGTTCGAACACAAGACGGTCAACTTTAGAATCGAGTACCCGTTTCGTGATCCGGTGGTCACGATGTTCCAACCATTTTAGCTGGTTTTGGCCAGCTTACCGAGTATACTCACAAGAGACAGATTCTGCCGCATTTCTTCTACGATCCTGAAGATTGTATCCTGCCACGTGCCTGACAAATCTCATTTCGGCCGCTTGAATACGGCTGGACTGGGATTTCGTGAAAGTCCACTTCTAAGGTCCCATATAGAAGTGTGGGATGGTATTTTATTTATTTACTGAATTGTTTGTAAAGTTAATCCGGATTACCCGAAAGTCCGGGTTAGCGATATCAAAGAGATAGTATTCAATTTGAATTTTCAAATTTGCTCATTATATTATTGTCCTGATGATAATAATGTCAATGTTATACAGATATGTTTATCACTCGATTTATCGACGATTGTTACGAGGTTATATTTTCCGAATTTGACCCGCCGCCCCATACGAAGTCCTCGTGAAGTCGGACGCAGTGCCTCTGGAGCTACTCACGTTACGGTTGGCAGTAGCGTGAAACTCTTCTAAAGTGGTCATGAATATCATCTCGTGAAGTCGACTAGAAATAGCGACGCTGCTCAACCAAAGTGTACTCACTTAGTTCTTTGTTTCGATTGTACAGGGATACTATTGTTACGACATACGCATTAGCATGTTCAGGTAAGATTACACGGCAATCATTCTAACTGGACTACCGTGTATACTTTCTGTCGAGCGTTATTTTTCAACAACGTGTAAAAATGTCACTGTCACACGAGCTCTCTCTCTCTCTCTCTCTCTCTCTCTCTCTCTCCCTCCCCCCCACACACAAAGGTTGTCCCATGAACAGGTTAACAATTACCTTTTACCTGACAAAACTTTTGTCGGGGCATGGTGTGGATGCTTCTGAACCTATTTGGAAAAATTCAGACATGAGCAGAATTGAAGTTGCTCACACTGCTGTCAAGACGCGACCGAGGATGTGTAGCTACTTCAGTCGACTTTGCTTCAATGAGGAAAGAGGAAGACCGACCACAGTCCTGAGTGTATTGTATGATGTACTCTAAAGGTGCATGGGACACCTTCACTGTTACCGATGCAATTGTGATTAAGGAGCTCCGGGACGCGGAAAGGCTAGGAAGATGTTCCTAGCGGAGCCAGTGGAAAAACGGTCAGAGACGTGTACATCATTCTCGACAATCCCGTAGATCCAGAGTAAGGGCTTCGGCTGAGAATGTAATGTCTCCCCCCTCCACGAAGTAATGTCTAGCGAAGTCCCGGGGGCAGATAACTGGGGCCTGTGATTAAGGCCCGCTAACGTTTCAGCGGATAGACCAATGCCTGAGGAGTCCTACAGGTCTACTGTCAAAATGTCCGACAACGATGACAATCGCCGAACATCCATTATGGGCCCTCACATTAACTGTTTCTCCGTTTATGTCATCCTTCCCTTCCACTTACTTACAATGCTAACGTTTCTACACTTCTTCCTTTATTCGTCAGTAGTATTCTAGCTGATATTCTCCCGTTTCCTTCGATTTCTATTTGTTACTTTTGATTAGACGCCACATTTCTATGATTGTGTTAGGTACACAAATAACTTTTTTACTCAATGGTCATATATTCTTGCTTCCTGATGATCAACATACTGGTCCAAAGGAGTCCACTTAAGCAGCCGAATACTTTAGCGAATTTTTATACTTTATCAGTTTTCAGGATCGATAAAATTCGACCGCCCACCCAGTTACGAGCTTAGAACCCAACTTATGAACAAATATACCGTTACCACAGATGTTCACAAGTTTATCGTGGCATTGTTAAAAGTAGATTTGACTACTTAATTCACCAGGCTAACGAACAAAAAAAGTCGTTTAACTTGTATAATTAGTAAACTCTCTTAACTGCACAGTTCGTCCACCAGTTTCAACGACACACATTTTTTATTTGATAAATTTCAATACATAATTATCAATCAGCAGAAAAATTACGGAAACTCCGATTATAATAGGCCTACTACCTTTTTTTTAGCAAAATAACTGCAACGCAGACAATCATACCAAAACGCTAAAAATTCCCAACTACTGCATTTGTTTTTTAGTTAAATTTGAACCATTTTGAACTAGTTAAATTTTTAATTAATCATAATTTATAAATGACAAATAATTCAGGCCTAGCTTTTATTATGTACGTTTTCATATGTATAGGCCTATATCAAACGCTTATCTTCATAAATGTAGATAACTGACATTGATATAGGCCTACGTAACCTTTTTTTTTCAGGACGTTATCGCGCATTTTTCATCCACTTTAAAGATAGTAATGATGATTGGTCCTAACTTGTTTTTTCTTTTGTATGAAGTCGTCGACCCGTCCGGACACCCCAAAACCAAATTCTAGATACGCCACTGAAACTTTGTAACGTCTACAATGCTAATGAAAAGTTAGGGCATTGGATGAAACTCTTAACACGTGACGCCCTACATTTGCTATGGCAGTAACCTTAAACATACATACTTATTTTTAAACGAAAAATACACGGTATTAGTTTATCGGCTATACGAATTCGCCGGACGGTTCATGTATGCACTCCACAGAATGTTACTATCTCGCCGAATCAAATACACTCGCACACTAGTGTAATTACAGATCTAATCTAAGAACGCGATGCACAGTGAAAAAACAAGTATACGTTAGATCACTGGCTACAGAGCAGATGGATGAAATCCCCCCAAATGGGAACACTTCGGACGGAATTTTTTTCGACGTTTTGTGATTGTAAATATGATACAAATTCATATATCATTATGTATGTTCGTGATTTTGGTCTAAAATTATTTTAAACTGCACCTTACCACCATGTTAATTTTTGCTTAATGCATAACTTAAATGAGTAGTGTGTATTTGAAACTGTAAGTGAATGTTATTAAAAAGACAAAGAACTGACAAACACAGATATGCTTATCTAAAAATGAAACTTTTTCTTGTGAACTTACTGTTTATTCTCTTCTCGTCGAACGCGTTTCGGCGTACGTATTCGCCTTCTTCAGCTTAGAGACAGACTGCCATCATTCACAAGGCGAATACGTACGCCGAAACGCGTTCGACGAGAAGAGAATAAACAGTAAGTTCACAAAAAGAAAAAGTTTCATTTTTAGATAAGTGATAGTGCTGTGAAAGAAGAGATGAATAATCAAGACAACACAGATATGATTTTACTCTTGTGCTTATTGTGTTGATAACAACACAGTGTATTTTTATCTTCACTCATTGCTATCATTTATACTTTAGACCATTGAATAATGGTTCAACTTTTCATATTCCACCCTCTCTCGAATTGGTTACTTGATCCGCCCCTGGATAATAGGGCATATATACTCCAACACAGTGGACCCGTGAAAAGAATAACTCAACGAAAAACAGAAAGGAGAAGTCATAGAGGAAAGCCGCGTCTAGACTGCATTAGACAGATTATAGTGCACATCATACTGCTCACTGAAAAGGAAGCAGAGAGAAGCAAGCGAGAGGAATGATTTCCAGTCTGGTGGCTGCTAACCCAGTAGGCAGAAGAAATGTTTACCTCTGTCAGGGTGTATTGTACAATAAACAACAGAACATTTAGCTTCTACAGTAGGTGATAAAGTGTTGTATGCTATTTCCGGAAGGTTCTCCTTCTATGGCGTCACAGTTCGAAGTCGAACCTTAGCCTCCATAATCATCCGCCTCCATTTTTCCCTGTCCTTGGCGAACGATATCCATCGTTTTATTTTAAGTAAATTATCAGCATCCCTCGCCACTGCGTCAATCCAGCGTGTCTTGGGTCTTCCGACAGGCCTTCTACCCTCGATCTGACTAAACAGTACCTTCCTGGGTATTCGGTTGTCTTCCATTCTAACGATGTGTCCTGCCCATTGCAATCTATGCAGTCGGATGGTGGTGGCCAGATCATTGTCTTTATATAGGTTGTATAGCTCCTCATTGTGACGCATTCTCCATATCCCGTTTACTTGGATTGGTCCATATGTTCTCCTCAAAATTCTTCTTTCAAAAGTATCGACTATGTTAGCGGCTTGTTTGTTTCGAAAGATTAGACGGATGGAAATCTGGCTACACCGTGTGGCTGTAAGTGGACAACAATTATCCGTCGAAAAAGCTGAAAAAATTTTAAGGAAAGTTTAAAGAAAGTACAAAGAATCCAATAATGAAGCGGATGAGACGAGCCTTAATTTATAAATGTATCAAAGAGCACACTATGATACACTACAGTGTAACTTACACAAACTACGGTAAACACTATTAATTGCACAAAATATTTACTTTCAAATACGGGATTTTTCCGTATCAGGAACGCGTCCCGCCCGTACGATTTCGGTTTAGAGAGGTTCTTCTATGGTGCGTTGACGAAAGTGAAGGTGACTACTGCTGACGAGAGAGGAAGAGGCGCTGCCACGCGCTGACCCAGCGTCAGAGGAGAACGCAAGAATAAATAAATTAATAACGATTGTAAAAATGGAAGTTTCGTACTTGTCCGAAATACCTCGGTTAATCTACACTAGAAACGATACGTTGATAATTTTAGTTTGTGCATAGTTTGTACTTTTAAATGATCCCAGTCCAACCTTTAAAGAACGCACATCATTCTGTAACTACGGTAACAGATCGACGATATTACGATCAAATTTTTTTTTAAATGTGTGTTCTCACATGTGGCGAACCGTCCTCAATTACGCCTTCTTAGACCTGAGGACATCGTCTCGTGTCACAAACAGTTGTTGCAAATAGTTACGCTGCATTCAGATTCTGCTGCGAAAAAACGGTACTTTATCTTTTATATAAAGGTTAAAATTTAAAAATGAACAACCTGCAATTCGTTGCTGAGAGAAAATTACAAAAACGGAATATTAAAGCATCGAATGGATCGCTTTTCCACGACACACTGTATGCCATTTTTCCTGAAAAATCCTTCCTTCCTGTCGTGCTATAGTCCATTCTGGATACTCCCAACATCTCCTCCAACAGTCTCGATCTTCCGCGACCGCTCGTCAGTTTTCAGCCTTCAGGAGAGCCTCAGGGTCTCGCCAAACGTTGTCCTGTCTTAGTCTTTCCTTTCTTCTGGTGCTCAGCATCTGTCCTTCACCTTAGCCGTTGTAACCTGATGTAATCTACGATGCGGGGTCTTTGTACAGTTGTAGTTCGTAACTGAACCTGACGCCGCTATCCATCATAATAACGTGTAAACGAGTCAAAAATTATTCTCAATACTCGGCGCTCAAGTATGCCGCCCAGCATCCCGTCAAGTTTGTTTGTGTAAGCTTCGAAGTATCGCACCCGATTATCACCTTTACGCATAAATTTAGGCTTACGTTGATCTAGCTTCTATGCCACGCAGGATTTAAGCGAACAGAGTGACCTGCTACCTTTTCTCAAAAATTTACCCTTATTGGCAATTCCAACCCCCCTACTGATACATTCTTAACAAAGAGGGAACTCGATAACAAGCTAGAAAAATGCCAGTACTTCTGCAATACCACAGATAGGACACTTAAGAACAAAACTACTGTAATAAATAAACAAAGTTAAAGTTCCACGTAGCAATTGCAACGGCTACATAGACCTGTAGCTGGTAGAGAAATGATCATGCAAAGTACGGTCGATACATGAACATGTAGGCTACAGGGGGACAAACTGTGCAAACAAATGCAGAGGGGACGTCTGTACGCGCAGACGTGACGATCCAACTCGCACAAATCCTCACCTAATACTTCCGGTTTTATTATAATATGTAACCGTACAATTAAAAACGCGTCTGCTTACCGATTTATAAATAAATGGCGTAAAAAAAAAGGCTTCTCTCTTTAGAATAAGACAGGGAAATACGGTTCGCAGCGTGAGACGATACAAAGAAAAGATTAAGGTCACCCCCTGTGGCACACCTGGTCGTACGAGATTAGAGCGGACTGCACGAACCCTCCCTCTCCTTCACAGTTTGGTCAGATACGTGCTAATGAATGACCTCAGCGAAATATCAAATGTCAGGTGTTAACAAATGTGCGGTGCTCTCAAACTGTTTTGTTTTCTACACCTCGTGCAGTTATGACGCGCTGCTGGCCGAGTTATTCAAATCTTACGTGTGTGTGTTCGTTCTTTGCATTATTGATTTTCACACTGTCACTGCTTATCACTTTCTTTTTCGCGCACATAGGTGTACGTGCGCGAGCCGGCGGATTAAACTGGAAGCGAGTGATGTTACAGAATCTCTCAACAGGCTAATTTTTAGTAATGTGAAATATATAAAGCAAAGCCAGAGGGTAAAAGGAAAGCTGGAAAGCAAAAAACTAAGATGGATGGACGGGGTGAGTCAGGACATCAGAACTCTTGAAATTAGAAACTGGAGGAGTGTGGCTAAGAATAGAGAAGAATGGCGAAATCTTCTGAAGAAGGCCAGGGCCCACAAAGGGCTGTCGAGCCAATGATGATGATGATGATGATGAAATATGGAAAATAACAGAATTAGTGAAAAGAAGTTGCTGGTTACAGAAATCGAGCGAACGAGAAAACGAGCGATTCGGACAGTAAGACATACGAATAATCACGGAACGCAACGAATGCAAATGTTTCATTAATTTCTTCTTTCTTATACGACTTTCTTTACGGTTGTGGCCGCCTGTCGCATTCTAGCTTTCAGCATTCGTGGTCCATATATTCTTCTTGTTCCAATCCTCTCTCTTCCATAGGGATGTTTACTTCTGTGTTCCAGCTTTTCTTGGTCTGTCTCGTTTCCTTCTGTAATTGGGGATTCCACAGAATTATCAGAATTATTCGTTTAGGTCGTCTTTCATCACCGAATGTCCTGTACATCGACGTAACCATCGAGCCATTTAGTCTGGGTTTCAAATATACGAATGTTGATTCCCATTACGCATCCTAATTTCTATATTTCGTATATACAAAAATACCAAGGAATTTTACAATCAGGCGAGGCCGTGAGCGAACAAAATCTACCTGAGAGCAAAGTAACGGAAGACGGGTACTGTCACACTGTTTCGGACCCGCGAAACAATTATAAAATCACAATCATTTGCACACTATAAAGATACGGTGTGTCTTTCGGGTCTACGTGGAAGCGAAATCAGGACACTAAAGACTCGAACTTGTAGCAGAGTTCAGCCGGCTGAGATGTTTCCCAACCGATAACGAGACGGGTAACACGAAGGGGCAAGACTTGAAAACGAAACAATCAAGAGAGAGAATTGGACTGATTAATTTAAACAAAAAAGCTCGAGGAATCTCGAAAATGGCGGGAAGGACGAAAAGTGAAGAACGAACGAACGCCTTCTGTTTTACAGACCCAGAGGAATAAGAACTATGGACATGGTGAAAAGAAGATGGGTAGAACAATGAGTCGCAACAGAACAAAAGGTCTTAATGCTTGTGGGAGAAAAAGTCGAAAAAGGTGATCATCATTGGGGTAGACGTGCCTTCATATTATTATAATTCTCAATGATTTATCTCTAGATGAAATCTTGTCACTTCCAAAGCAGCAGAGTAGAGACGTTAGCTGAGACACTGCGGCCGATAAGCAGATGCGCAGTAATCAACTCCATAACACTGTTCGCGGATCCGAGTCCCTGTACTTCGCCGGTTCACCCCTTTATCTCGCGAAGTACCGTCACCGGTCTCAAATCTAGTAACCGTAGTAACGATGCACCATTTTGTCGCCTAGCTACTTCTTGTCCTTGTTAATTCCATTATCGTCTCAATTACATACAGCAGAACTCCATTTATCCGAACTTCAGTTATCCGAATCGATATCAGGAAATTTAAAAAATGCAATTTCTAAAAAAAAGTTTATTCAAATTGCAGTTGGCGTACTAACAAAAACATCGTAAGTAAATGAAATACATATAAGACTGTGTTAGTTATGGATTATAGTTTACGTACTATACAAATCGACGTACGCACAAAAACAACAAATCGAGGAAAAAAGAGCAAAAGAATGTGTTGAAGAAAATAAAGCTGTATCAATTGAAGACATTTAGAAAATCATTGTACAAATTCCTGGCTGTTGCGAGTGTGATGTAGATGAGTGGTTGCAGTGCGATTCACCGGACCCTGGAAATGCAATTCTGACGATGACGAAATTATCCAAAGTGTAAACGATGAATCTCAGCAGGTGGGCGAAGACGACGACAACGTAAGGAACCTATGGCGAGTGAGGCATTCGCTTGTTTTTACACAGCCTTAAAGTGGACGTTTTCCTTCACAACGTAACCGTTTTCTTATGTTTGTCCCGATTATCCGAATTTCTGCATATCCGAATTACATCTGGGACGAATTAGTTCGGATGATAAAACGGAGTCCTACTGTACTTCATTTCATCTACTCTAGTTGGGTTGCGTATTCGTTTAACTGTTTCTCTTGGTTGCCTATTCATTTAAAGCTTCCTCTTGTTTTATGCTTTTCTATGCTCTACGAGTTTACGATCTGTAAACACAGTGCGCAAAGCAGACAGCAAACAAACAACTGTGGTGCCACGGATTTGTCACGATCAACGGCAAACTGTCCGTACGTTACACGTTGTATCAAAGTAAAATACACAGTGAAGGCAGAAAACGCAGGGCGTCGTTGATCCTGGACATCTATATTTGACCAAGGTAACACTCAAGAGGTGGGCACAGCGTACGTGGGGCAGACGAGGAGAAAGTTTACGCTACGTTACACTCATTACATTGCACCGTGTGCGTGTGAGCCCACACGCGCTGACGACAACGATAACCGAGCCCGCCCAATTTCTAACCGATTCTACGATTTATTTCTATTTATTATAATTATATCGTTTTAATGATAATCGCCGACTGGGAAGGATCAAATACTAACGCCGCGCCTGTTCTGTCACTACGAATTAGCCTTCGGTTCTGTACCTACTTGCCAGAACACGTTACAAGATTTGTTTCTCTAAGTTCTTATTTCTTAATATACAACCAATATCACGTTATACTGGGCAACTGGCCGGTGCCGTCGTTACCCTTTATAAGACGGTACATACTGCACTCGCGACTGTGTATCCGTCACCCCCCTCCAGTCTCTTCCAATAAAAAAAATATTCTATTTGTAGACCGGTTCATAGAAATCTTAGAAATAAAACAAGATACCGCACGAAAATTGAATTTTATAAGACAATTACAACGCCCACATTGACATATGTGGGTGACGTGTGGGTCATGAAAAAAAGGACGTGGAAACAAGGAAAAAAGGATTCACAGTGCGAAATGCGGTTTCTTCGAAATACTTTATACAATGAAAGACAGAAGAACTGTTGAGGATATAAGAGCGGAACTAGAAGTGAAGGACATAAATGTAGGCCAAATTATTTCATAATTTCTTATAGAAGACAACGCTGTGATCCAGTGCCGGATTTAAGCAATAGGCTACACAGGCTGCAGCCTAGGGGATAGGGGCCCACACCACAAACAAAAAAGAAAAAAAAATCGGTATGGAGAACCATACATGACTTCCATGTTGTAAGATTTATGTTTAAAATAATTTACTTGAATTCGGTTCGGTAATTTCTAAAAAAAATATCGCCCACCCTCAAACTAATTTCACTATTTATAGATATTATTGTTATTGTGGGGTAGTCGTTTAATATAATGTTACGCCGAAGCAAGAACGGTGTAAGCAGCGTTTGCACCTTAATAAAATTCAGTTCTTGTGGAGGCAAATGGGCGCTACAGTCCAACATCATTAAGCAATAGTGTGTGTGGAAAGGAGCTGGCCATTACAAGCCAGGGGCATAAATAATAGAGTATTTATGCAACAAGGTAAATGCCTTACACGGTTTACCCATGAGGCGATTTACCTAATAGTAACTGGGTAAAAGGGGGGATATTAGATAATGATGGAGAAGGAGGTTACTAAATTGTTAGTAACGAGTTATTGAATACTAGAATGAATTATGTGAATGGCGTAGAAGGTGTAATTGATCTGATGAGATAACCAAATGATTCTTGTGTTGTTTTGAAAAGTATTATGAAGATGCTTAACGATTGTTAAGTAAATAATTTGTTCTGATGTAGTTCATTTAAATGTGTTTTATTCTATATAAGAATTTTAATAACGAATTTAATTATTTTGAAATGTGAATTATATAATGGAAGGTAGTTGTAATGTTGTAATAGGAAATGTTTATTTAAATTCTAATGGGAATCAGGGAAATATTTTGAATTTTGAAATAAGAATTAACGAGAGAAGAATTTTAGTATTCAGAATGTTAGTATTGAAGTTTAAATGTTTTATATCATGTTATTTTAAGTATCCATTAATGTATGTTAATGTATGTTAGAAGTTAAGAAGAAAAAACCAGTGCTTCTTAACACAAACCAGCACAGCTAAGGGGGACCAGATCAGTTAGGGATATGGTATTATACAAGGCCACTATTTGATATTTTTATTTGATGTTTCAATGTTTGGTGATGCTGTGGCGGCGGTCCTGTGCTGGCCTGCGCATCAGAACAGGAGCGTCAAGTGCCTGTCTGGCCTTGCGGTGTTGGGCTCTCGAGAGAGAAGTCCAGTAAGGTCATTCAGGTGCGGTCACTGTCACTGGACCAGGGGGTAAGTTAACCATGATTTTAATAAAACGTAAAGGGGGTTGTGGTGACATATCCTGACTGATCCCTTTAGGAAGTATGAGAGTGTCAATGAGAGTGTTTATGCTTCGACATAAAACCTCTCATTGAGGGGGTATTGTAACAGGACAGTTTAGGTCTACCTGTGATAATTTGGGGAAAAGACGTCACAACATAATAAATGTGAATTTTATTCCTGAATTATAATGACACAGGAAAGTGAGCGAAATAGTGTCAAGGTCATCAGTAGAATGTAAACGAGGCAGCTATTTTTAGCCGAACGAACTTTGACCTATGTAATCACAAGTCACGCCAGATGACGTCAGAGCCAAACCCAGCTTCATGTCATCGCTGGAATGTAGATTCAAATTAATAATCCCGTCAAAATTGACTTCAAAACTCGAAAGAACAAAAGCTTGACATCACGTGATTCCCTCACTACTTCGGAAATTGAGACAATAAATTTCGCCCCAGTCTACAATATTCCATCGTGCTGTACAGCCGCAAAGTTCCGAAACCAATTTTACGGGCACCCGTAACTCACGAAATGTGATTTTAAAACCAAAATTTATAAATTAAATAATAAATGTAACTATTATTATATAATTACAGTGAATAATTAAAAGAAAGTAACAGTTTCGGTCCAAAAGTGGTGAAGAAAATGTGCGGAGTGATGAAAGGTACGCCGGGATGTTGGACTCTTTCGGACATATAGCCAGATAAGTAACCAGTTGGGGGATAACAAATTCAGAATTATGTCCTTTTAAAAGGCTTCATTTTAACATCAAATAAAATAATTGAGATCTCATTTGGGCATGGGGTGCGTGTGCGTATGTGAGTGAATGAAAACTTAAGTAATAAATAAAGAGCGCTGGTTTGCGAAGAGAGTAAATTTAAGTAAATTTTCTTTCTGTTATCTTATGTAATGAAATGATTTTTGAAATGAGTTTACGAATATAAAGGATAAAATGTTAAAAAACCCAAATTCGGGTAATTAGGTTTTATATCATGGGCCACATGGCTGAGCCAAAAAATGTTTTCTTTGTGTTATATTTTTTTATCGTAATAATAAAAGGTCAGAAGTATTTGTGAACAAATGGCTAATTTATTTAATGGAATAATCCCATTCTGTCCTCCAGGTTCGCCTACACGAATTCCTGGTAAGTAACAAAATTTTTTTATATAGTTGGCAAACATTAAAGATGGCGTCTGAACGAAATAGATGCCGACCAGTGAAAGTAAATGGTAAATTAAAAAAAAAGAAATAATAATTAATATTACATTAAATAATAATTATAATTAAAGTTGTTGGACGGAGAAGAGAGTGCAGCAGGTTTGCAGATGATATGGCTGCTGACGGTGAAAGGACATTAAACAGAATGCTGAGGGATTTTAGCAGAACTAATGAAGAGTTTGGAATGAAAATCAATTATAAAGAAGACAAAGAGCATGGATATAAGCAAAATGTGCAGGACTGCGAAGACTAAAATAGAGATGACGAAACTGAACAAGTGACAATTTTTAAATATCTGGGATGTTTAGTGTTGTAGTCAAGAGGTGGGTGCAGAACTGTTTTAGCTATGGATGCCCTTAATATAAAGAAAATATTACCGTGTGTGTCACTACACATAAATTTGAGAAAGAGGTACCTAAAACAGTACAGGGTTTTGTTGGATCATCCTCCTACACGGAACAGAAACTTGGACGTTGAGGAAAGATGAGGAAAAGAGGTTACAGGCCTTCGAGATGTGGACATGGAAAAGGATGGAAAGGATTTTGCTGGAAGGATAGAGTGACAAATGAGAAGAAGCTTGGAAGAGTTGGAGAGTGTTGGATATTATCGAGGGCAGAAAGAGAAGTTGGTTGGGGCACTGTATTCTCAAACATGAGATAACGCGCAAACTGTGAGAGGTTCATAAATGGAAAGCAGAATATGTGACAGAGGAGAGACCAGATGACAGACAGGCGACAACATAGCTGCGATATCACAAAATGAAGAGCCGATGATAGGAAAGCATGTAAGGCACATGCCCTTAGGTAGAAAACATATACGACGGTACTCTCATTTGTAATACTTTGTCCAAACTGATAATTCAAATGGTCCTTGGTATTAATAACTACTTTAGATTACTGACTGCCTATTGAGGTAACAAAATATGGATAACAATGGAAAAAATTAAACAATACATGGCAAGACTTTAAAACTCTTGCACTTCACAGGAATCAGGATATACAGGCTGAACATTTATTGTAAATGACCATGGGAAAACTAATTGTGCCTGAAATTTTACAAGTTATACGTAATATTGTTATCTAACAAAATCTGTCTTAAATTTATTTACACATTTGTCTTTTTGTATAAGGAAAAATACACACTCACTGCCACATTGGTTACTACTTAAACCATCTAGTTACATAATTTTTGTATTACTGATTTCCTTGTCATTTTTAATGTTTACACGTCACAGAAAATGGTTATTATTTTAAAACAGGTTCTCACTTTGTCACTGTGTAAATTTAGCAGTTTCATATACACATGCTGTCATGCTTCCTAAATAATCTATAAGCGTTTATTTTAGATCACTTTTGTTACTTTGTAAAGCGGTGAAATTAGTGAGTTCACATTTATGCGCTATTGTATTTTATGTTAGGAAATGTTACAACTTCTTAAACTAGGTGACTGGACAACTGGTAACTAAGCAAGAAGTACCATTCTGTTGTACCAGAATATACTAAAATACTGGCACTCAAGTGAAAATGTAACCTTTTCTTCATGTTGATGGTTCAATACAAAAAGTGGTGGGTGGAAAATTTTTTTTAACAGGTCCTGTTGATCGCTCTCTGTTTAATACCACTTTTCTATAATACTATTTCAGACCTATTTTTGCACTCATTTGACCAAAGAATTTCTTGGCCTTCCTCTACAGTTTCTTCATCTACGATTTCTACTAATATCATTCACAATGAACAAGCGAAGCAAGTTCTCAGTTTTAACTCGACCATCTGGGATTTGTCTGTCTGTCTGTTTGGGGTATGTTCACAGTAACTTTTGAATGCATCAACTGATTATCGTAAAACTTGGCACGCATATCCATACTTTTCTGCTACAGAACCCTATTGTTTTGAGATTATCCCCCCCCCAAAAAAAATAGAGAGATGGAAAGCAAAAATGTGAGTGTCCAAATTTTGAAAAATTGCAAAAGTTCATATGAAGTACCAAATTCAAGTAAATTTAAACAAAATATGATTTATTTGGTGTTTGTTTCTTGAAAGTTTCAAAATATTTAGGGATGATAAGGGCCAAAACAGTAGGACAAAAGTTTGATAAAATTGTAAATTCCATGTGGGTTATTATCAAACTAAAGAGAACGTACGTAAGCCAACATTTGAATATAGTATACAGTTCCGGAAATTTCTAAAAATCTGTTGACCTAGGGCCCAAATATGGTATAAAAAATTTGAGAAAATTGAAAAAATCCATCCGAGTGGCAGACTAAAGGGAATTTTAACATGAATCCGATTGTTTGGAATTTCTAGTGTTTTAATGTATGGTTCCTCTACATAAACAAAAAACAGTACGGTCATCGGGATTTTAATAATTTTTCTGATAATTATAAAATTATCTAATATCAAAATTTATCCAATAATAAAATGTATAATATCAAGGTGGCTTTAGGAAGGGCAGAGCCTGTCCAGAACAAATGTTCACTCTGAAGTCAATAATCCGTCACAGGCTACTGAATTCAAAGGAGATCATAGTAACATTTATTGATTTCAAAAAGGCCTTTGATTTTAGTTGATAGGGAAACTATAGATAAAATAATCCGAGAATTTGGTGTTAAATCTAAATTGGCAAATCTAATCCATGAAACCCTTATGGACACGGTCTCAAAAGTGAAATTCATGGGAAAAATATCTCAACCATTCAAAATAAATACAGGTGTAAGACAGGGTGATGGTTTATCCACAATTCTTTTTAATTGTGTCGTGGAGAAAGTAGTGAGAATTCGGAATGAAAAATTAAAGGAATGCAAAATATCACCAATCATTTTGGGAAGAAGGAACAAACGTATTGTAATAAACTGTTTGGCATTCGCAGATGACTTTGCTATACTTTCTGAACATCTGACATCTGCAGTAACACAAGTTAATTTTTTAGAGGACATAGCCAGTAGACCAGGTTTAAGAATTTCTGCAGAAAAAAAAAACAAATTTCTCACAAACATTAAAAAATGCACCAAAATTCCTGGTAACAGATATTGGTCGAATAGAGAGGGTTCGAAAATTTAAGTATCTAGGAGAGATAATTCAAGAGAATGGCTTGGAAAAATCTGCTATAGAAGAAATGATTCACAAGATGGAAAGGGCATATGGTACAACTAAAGATATTTACAATAAAAAGTGCATATCTAAAAATGCGAAAATAAGGCATTACAGTATAGTAGTATAGGCAGAATGCCTATATGCAAGTGAATGTCTAGCATTGAATTATAATTTAGACGAACTAGAAATATTGGAAAGACGAATTATTAGGAAAATATTAGGCCCACGAAAAACTTCAGAAGGTTGGAAATTTAAGGAGTAATGTTGAAATATATCAAAGTATAGAGAATATAACAGAAACAATGAGAAAAAGAAGACTATTATTTTTTGGGCATTTATATAGGATGGATGATGATAGGCTGACAAAGCAAATCTTCAAATATCTGTGGGGGAAAGAAGTCAACATCAAGTTGGATAGAAGAAGAAGAAGAAGAAGAAGAAGGAGGAGGAGGAGGAGGAGGAGGAGGAGGAGGAGGAGGAGGAGGAGGAGGAGGAGGAGCAGGAGAAGAAGAAGAAGTTTTTCGCGCAAAAGTGTTAAAAATGGAGGGAGTCCAGGGTAGAAAAACGCAGGTTCAAAGTGGACTGAAGACAGGAAGAAGAGACACAGTGTGGAGGAGGTGGAGGAGGAGGAGATAACAAATGGAAGCCTTTGTTGTAATAAAGTATTCTTAATTGTGGAGCACTTCTCAGTGTAGCAATCAGATTGCAAGATGATATTACCGTTTTGAGCCCACATTGCTGCTGCCAGTATATGACGACCATAGCTTCAATGTCGCCATCCAGTAGTTTTGTCATTTTGCTGTTTGCATAGCAGCTGTTGTTTAATTATGTGGAGAAGCAAGCCGACAACATAACTACACTGACGCACAATAAATTAATCACAACTGACAACGGTTGCTTTGATGCCGACTGTTATCCTTCTGGCCAAAGCCCCCAGGAGGAACATTGCAGCTACACAATATGAGCCAAAGCAGGGAATACCCACCAGCCCAAATTTGTATTGTCGCGGTAGACAACAAAAGGAGATAGATGATGTATTTAAGGAACTACCGTACTTTTGTTTAACTACTTGTCCTGCACATAATCCAAATACAAAAGACTAAACGTATGCCTCAGCATTTTTCTGTTAGCAAATGGAATATAAAAGATACTGATAAGGCTCTCCGATATAGGAAACACAGAATTACCATGCGAATGGTGGAGCCACAGAAATCATAATCATCTTTAAGGATTAAACCAAGAATGGTTTGTTCCAGTCTCAGTCTCAAATAGGCAAAGATTTGAGCTGGTCACTCCAGCGCTTCCTCGGACACCCCACACCTCTCCGTCCCCTCGGCTTATAGCTCCATAGTTGTTTGGGGATGTGGCAGTCATCCATTCGGCAAAGATGTTCCCACCAATTCAGCCGATACTAGGCGATCCTGACGAGTATACTCATAATATTCAGTTCCTGCCGTATATCTGTGTTTCTTCATTGACCATGGAGAGTATACCCTGCCACGTGCCTGAGAAATCTAATTTCAGCCGCTTGGATGCGACTGCCCTGACCTTTTGTTAAAGTCCAATTCTCAGACCCATAAAGAAGTGTGGGAAGAGCCATCACCTTGTAGAATTTTAGGCGTGTTCCTTTACTTGCTGACTTAAAGGTTCACCTAATGGTCCCGCACATAAGGGAGAACTTATGCAACTTATTCACAACGTCGTTGCTTGCATTATAAGACACAGTGTAGCCCAGGTATTCAAAATTGTTAACTTTTGAAATCAAAATATAGATTGATTTGAAGAAAACAATAAGCCAAATGATTAAATTGCATTATTCTACATCACATTATGACAGGCCTGAACGTTTATAATTGCACTAACAATACTATGTTCATGACTCTAACAGACTACAATTTCTTACTTCATGAGAAATCTTTGCAGAGTAGAAGTGCATAACTGCGCTATCAAAGTGGTACGTAGTACTTGAAAATACCTGAAGTTAATCGATTTGGGTCATTGTCAGAAACTGCTTACAATACAAAAGAACTTTATATAAACAAAGTGATAAATATTTCAAGTATAACGCTATCTTATCTCGAGTACAAAATGTTATTTGTCACATTTGTTTGACATTCCCTCCTCAATGAATGACATCACACAGTGCACTTCATTCACGATAATTTTCATTAATATTTTGACAATAACATACTGTAAATAGATATATTTTTAAAGTGATCATTAAAAAAAAAAAACTTGTTCTTCACATACTGGACTACTAGCTCTCTTATACTGCAAATGTCAACCATCACAGCAGCCTGCACAATTGCAAATAAAAACATAATTCTGTGCCCCAGAGGCATAAGACACCATCTCCATTTTTTATAAAATAGTGCTTTTTATATAGTGTTAACGTACAGACTGCCCTCTTTCTAGTAGCATATGGCACTATCTCCTAGTTATTTTTATGCAGCCAACACGCATGTTTGAAATAACACAATCTCACATTGCTTCTTGAAGCAAAACTGTGTATGTGACATGGTGTCTTATGCCTCTGGTACACAGAATTAAAAAATGTCTTGTCCATTTAAGTTTTCTCTTAAATGGAGAGGATACTGGGTCTGAAAAAAAAGATGATGAATAACTGAAGGAAAGTAAGATTTCATAACATAACTAAACTTCAACTATGACATTCCTGAGAGCTGTCTGTTTTAAATACTCATCAGGTCATTATTTACTAACCATGGAACTTTACAAAGTTATATTTCAGTAATTTTTTCTACAAAATAATTTTCATCATTACTCTAATCACAACAGAAACACAATTCAGAATAACTAATGCAACACATGCTAACACACTGACAATGCACACACACTAATTGTTTTATTGGCTATTGCTAAGAAAAAAGAAACTGACTGCTGACGATCAATTTATCTATTTTTTTTTTTTGTATTGGGCATCTAAGGACTTCATACCAATTTCAATTATTTATTCTTTGTTCTTTTCTTTTTCTCCAATATTGTTTCATCTTTTCACTGTGTCTCTTCTTCTGACTTCAGTCCACTATGAACAGCGTTTTTCTCTCTCCTACCCCGGACTCCTTCCATTTTTAACACTTTTGCCAAAAAAACTTCTCTTTCAATTGATTCTTCTGCGTGTATATTATTTTTTTCTAAATCCTTTTGGACTTCTTTAATCCAACTTGATGTTGACTTCTTCCCCCACAGATATTTGAAAATCTGCTTTGTTAACCTACTGTTGTCCATTCTATATAAATGTCCAAAAAATAACTCTTTTTCTCATTGTTTTGTTATATTTTCTATACTCTGATATATTTCATCATTACTTCTTTATCTTCTTTTAATATAAAAAGGAATCTGTTATGTTAGTGACCCGAATCAACCTAACAAAATAAAATTTAGAAAAACTATACTTTGCTCTTCAGAAACCAGAGGGAAAGATGCCGTGGTGTGTGTGTGTTCAGAAAATTCAGAAGAAAATGGGCTACAGCAGGAAGAAGCCTCTGGCCACATTCTTGTTACAGTGTACATCACGTTATCCAATGTGGGCAAGCTAATCCTGTCTTCCTAACAGAAGGTCTTTAGTAGGCTCCCTGATTCTTACCAATACTATCACTACATGGTTCCTTAGTGATAAGGAATCACTCCCTGATTCTTACCAATCACTACATGGTTCAAATCTTGCAATCTAAACAATTGTGCAGCCATCCATAACTCAACAAGACTTCAAAAACACGGCACCTATTGCAATAATCACATATTCACTACTTGGGACAATACACTGTGCCAGTCACCTGAACAATGTGTAACCATTAGAGCATGTCATGCTGCCGCTCCATCAACTGGACTGAACGCATCAAGTTGTTTAAATTTTCTGGGAAAAGAAAGTGGGGACTGATTCTGGATTCAAATAGCATTCTTGTTTGGTTGCTCTAAAGACAAGTATGTTTCAAGAGGCTGTAGAGATTCCATTTGTGCTGTACGCCAAGTTAAACTGGACATTATCAGTAATTAGAAAGAGACTATTATACAACGCTACAATTATAAACTATTATATAATAATTCTGAACCCACTATTATACACTAGTTAACGTGAGTCCAGTGAATGCCAGTGTGAAAATAATAAATAACTTTTTTTTTTTTTTTTTTTTTTTTTTTTTTTTTTTTTTTTTTTTTTTTTTTTTTTAAGGTTACTTGATATTTATGACTAGGCAGAAGGCCTAGAAGGAAGCATAAAGTGTGCGGGGTCCAATGAGACGGGACTTGCAATTAATACTCTTTAGTAACAAGTAAGATAACAACCTTTATTAATTCATCTATCATAAATATTTCAATATCATCAACATATAAATATTATTCATTATTTCAGTATTATAAATCCAAATAGTTCAAATATTATCTCAGATGTCCTAAATATTTCAATATTATCAACATATAAATATTATTCATTATTTCAATATAACAACCTTATGGGACGATAACACATAATTTAACATACATACATATAAATCACAGATGCAATTATAAGTTCACAACCCTAGTGGACAGCCTAGATAATTTTATCAAAATACCATTTATAAATTTAAAATGCCCGTAAACAGCCTAGATAATTTTATTAAAAGTACACGTTATAAATTAAAATAATCTGGATTGGCCATAATAACAAGAAAATACAAATTACAACATTAAAAATTGCCTGTAAACAGCCTGTATGGTTTTATGGAAAGTACAATTTATAAAGTTGAAGACAATAATCTGGATTGTCCCGGCCGCTGACATGTTCCACACGGCATCCGAAAAAGTAATCAACCATTACAAAATTTAGAAAAAACCCCCAAAGCCAGACAAGGTAGTAGAAAGCTAGACAAGAGCCAGACCCGACATAAGGTAACGTGTCCGGGAGCTTGCATAGAATTGCACAAACCCCTGATTTTATGATTTTAAAATGTAACCCAACCTGATTGCAGAATGCTGAAAACTCTCAACCCTTTTATGAAATAAGAAAATAATTATGTGTAAAAAAAAAATCAAGGTAAAAAAATATATAGCATAAAAATTAATGAGCGCTGGGCGAGCGGGCGTACAATTGATCTCGAGCCTAAGTACATTATCAAAACAAGGTTACATGAAAAATTATGTCCAGCAGGGCATGCGCACAATTAAAACAGTTTTATGCTGTAGAAAGTCAATTTAAGTGGAACTTGAATTTATATGGATGTTAAACGCACGATACATGTTGTTTTCTATAGAGGCCAATTTTTAGGTAAGAATTGGATTCATATCACCTCGTTTTATCCAGAAGCTTCCCAGGTGATCTGTGCCTTGTTGGACAGTCCGTCGGTCTTGCTGAGTGGGTGTTTACAGTGGCATGCTTTAAGGTTCTTTCTCCTCCGGCAGGTGAAGAACGAGAGTCTGTGAGTGTTCAGGACATGGTGGAAGATGGAATTTCCACCATGCTCGAATCAGGTCTCCGTCTGTCTCGGGAGACCGGAGGTCTGTAAGCGTCTACCTAGTCATGATAGGATAGAAATTACACAAAATAACCCAAAACTCAGTCCGCCGGAGGGATCAGGCTGTTCACGGAGCAGTTGACGAGACTCGACTGAACAAACTTGCCAACAGATGCACTGAGTCGGGAAACACAATTACCCGCTTTCGCTAACAGAGGTCGGGGGCATGCAGAAATGCCGAAACACGGTGCAGCTGATAACGTGAAATAATAAATCGTAATTCCCAATTCTTAATAAATTATTTTTTTTGTACGGTGGCCCGGTTTCTTTGAGAAACCGCGGCACAGGGCTAAAGTAAGTGGATAAAGGGGATTTTGTGTCAATGTGAATTCATAATTTAAGAGTCTGAGGGGGATACTAAAATAAATGCTAGAAGGGTCTGTAAACATTTTCTATAATATAATAATTCAAAAAACCATTAACAGACATAAAATGTTGATAAATAAACATATTGTTAAATTAACATGTTGTTAGTAAATATATATATAATTTTTTTTTAACAGTTTAGGTATAAATGGTTTTTTAATGCACAAATTAGTTGCGCTAGTTCCTAAAAGATCTTATCATCTTTGTGTAGTACAAAAATGTTAAAAATCAGTATCATGCAACAGGTGTTATCATGTCAGGTGAACTGAATAAAAAGTTGAAAGACTTGTCTGAATTGGTATCCAAGTCACTTATTGACAAAATCTGTATAATATTTACCGTATTTTTTCTGTCGTGTGACTTCGTGTTGCATTCGATTGATTTACGCGTTTCGAAACATATGTTTCGTCTTCAGAAATAAAAAAAACCACTCTTAGCGAGGTCGTTAAATATTAAAACGTCCGATCGGTCCGACTCGATTGCGCACTCATGTAACGCGGATATGTGTGGATTTGTTTTTCAATGTTTGCAATTTTAATATTTAACGACCTCGCTAAGAGTGGTTTTTTCTTCTGAAGACGAAACATATGTTTCGAAACGCGCAAATCAATCGAACGCAACACGAAGTCACACGACAGAAGAAATACGGTAAATATTATACAGATTTTGAAAAAAAAGCAGCTAACGTTGACACAGACATGACACTGCATGCACACCTTCTGCAATATCTAATGATTCTACAGGCATGTGCAACATTATCCACTGGCTAACTATTCTTAATCATAATACTTCACATCTGAAGCATCATTATTATTTATCATAGGCATACAGTTTGGTCAACTCTAAACTTCCACAGCTGATAGTCAAATGCCTTGGATAAAAAAAGAACAGGAGACACTTAAGTTAGATGGGTACCTACTGTAACACTGTCTTCCATGGTACATGAAACAGAATATTGCTGTATAAGAAAGTGTAGCAGCACTAAAAAGAACACACCTGAAGTCTAATCATGACAATGTCAACACACACACACACACACACACACACACACACACACACACACACACACACACACACACACACACACACACACACACACACACACACACACACACACACACACACACAGTTCTTGACTCGTATTTATTTTATATTTTTATAATAATTGCATGATATTTTGAGATCCCATGCATTTATTTCATGCATATAGTTATATTATAACCTTTAAAATATAAGTTATAATTTAATACTGTATAATCTATTGCTTCATTTTATACGTACTACAATTGTAAAATGTAGTAGCTTTATGTTTACATTTGTTTTAAATTTACATTATTTAAACACATTAACTATAGATGAGTAGGTGATAAACCATACCTTACAATGTGCAATGGCTTCTCAACTACTCATTTATAGCTAATGAGTGTACAAAATATGTTTCAACTATTGTAAACATAAGGCTCCTACATTTAACAATGACAACCTATAAAATATGACAACCAAGTTTGTCGTATTAAATTAAAACCTATATTTTATTGTAGGCATGATTATGATGTCAATAAGTTTCAAAACAACATTGCAGAACTTCTTTTTATTAAAGAATGAACCCCAAAAAAACGTGCGCACGCACGCGCACACACACAAGGTGTTCTACAGGTGCTGATATTTACCAGTACCAATAAGGAGCATAATGGTTGAAAAAGAAGGGTAACGTACTTTAGGGCTTTTCAATTATCACAGCTGTATTGCTAATTAACAAAATCCCAACAAATCCCAACTTTTACGCAAAAAGAAAGCTATTGTCTGGAGTGACCTGTCTATTTTGTCGTTTTAAAAACGCTATAAATAAAACTCAAGTATTAAGGATTTCATGTTTCCTTCTCAAAATCCAATATACATATTGGTCATCTGCATAATGCCTGATATGCTTGAACAAAAGAAATTACTGAATTCAATAGTATATAATTAATCAACATGTGTTATCAAGTTATTATCAAAAGAACAATGGACACTTGAATGAATGGTAATCCTTTATTATACTGGTAAAAATAGAGACATAATCTCTGACAAGTAAGCCAGGAAATGACATGTGGTATGCTCTCTCTCACTCTCTCTCTCTCTCTCTCTCTCTCTCTGTATATTAGCCTACAAACATACACTATACAAGCTCATTCATGTAACACATGAAATGGGGTATGAATAAATATGACTGCCTCTGTATCATTGCCGCCGCCGCCGCCGCCGCCGCCGCCACACACACACACACACACACACACACACACACACACACACACACACACACACACACACACACACACACACACACACACACACACACACACACACACACAATGAATAATGACAAACGCACAAATCCTGATTACTATGTGGGTACTAATTTAGGTCTATCAATTATTGTTAACTGAACAGTTGTACAATTTTATAATACACAGGGGACAATTCTTAGAAACTGTCATGTATACCAACTCCCCATAAAGTGAACCATTTTCACACAACAGCTTTTCATATAGTTGCACTTACATGAGACTAAACACAATGTTTCAGAACACAGTAAGCATCGATGAGAATAAGCTCCAGATGTTATTCAAAAACTGGGCTTGCATTTGCTTTTTGCACATTTAACAAAAATCATTTAATAAGGTTCTAATAAATGAACCTGTTCCAGTATAATGGCTGAGTTCAATCTGATCACGCTTTTTATACAGGGCTGCTCCTTAACTGTTGGTAGTTACACACACATCTAAATGAACGGTTAAAGGTTTAACAGGTTAAATTAAATGGACCCAATATAATAAAATGTCAAATGACTTCGCATCGGCATCTCTATGCATGTAAATTTACAGGCAATAAATAACATTGTAGAAAAAGTACAAGAACACGGGATTAATGTGTATTTTGTGTTTGATTGGTACAATAAGGCCTCTAATTCAATTAAGCACACATCTGTACAGAAAGTTTTAAGATGCAAGGCGTAGATTCTAAAGTTTATAAATATTTTGTGAAGTAGGCCGCAGTACTACTTATGTTAAACAACAGAATACGACATACGGGAGGAGTTCAATTGAATTTATCGAATAATTTGCTACAAGTTTACATAAAATCTTAATTGGAGGAAGCAGGGAATATTGTAATAATAATAAATATATACAAATATTAAGGTGTTGATGATAATAAGCTATTGTGGAGTATGAGACTCCGATGTAATCAAGCCCCACTCTTTGGGCTAGCCAATTTGTAATAAAATAAATAATTGATATGTGATACTGTAAGTTGTAATGTTTAATTGGTGTGATTGGTGTGGCTCTCGACGTCTTACTGGCCTGAAACACTTCCTTAAGTTTCCCAGCTGGTCGAGTCCCAATGGTAGCAAGACCGGTCGAGTAGCGTAAAGTTGATGAAGGAATATATATGTTCAGCTTCGCCGAAAGTTTCAAAACAAAATTTATTGTTTTGAAGGAAATTTAAAAAAAAAATTTATGTTTATAAAAAAAAAATAATTTAAAAAAAAATTTAAATTTTATTAATTAATTAATTAGGATCAATTAATTAATATAGGGCTGTGAAGTTTTAAACAGTGTAATGCTCTTCTGAAAATTTTTATTACAATTTTAGTATATTTTAAATAAGCTATCACCACTCATAAGACTGTCTTCAAACCAATCGATACTTGTTTACCTTTTTATTTTTTAGGTTATCTTCACTTATAGGTGGTAAAGTCCTTGTAGATTATCAATTAGAATTATATTATTGGTAATTAGTATTATTGAAGAAATAAAGAGCTATTAAGTATTGAAAAGTATTAATGTTTTATTAAGTAACAGCAATATTGACTCTTATCGATTAGTATCGATTCTCAGGATATCGAAAAAAGTTACAAGTATATGTTATAAAAATTATATAGGGTTCTTTAAACAGCCAGTTATTATCAAAGTCAGAGAAATCGGGCTAATATTTAAAAAGTATAACGTTACAATCAAATTAATAGTTATTAATAAACACAGACATTGAATAATAATTTGTAAATATAATAATTGTTTTCACCCAACAGCTGTGTCGAACTAGAAGGCGGGGTTCTGGCAATGATGACCAATATTGCAAATGGCTGCCGTGAAGTTAGTAAGATGTCATTCGTATATTGGACGTTCCAAATAAAAGATTTTCCTGTAGTATTCCTGTTCTGATGTCTGCGAATCTCTTGTAAAATGTTGTGTAGTGTCTAGTGTACTGTTTCTGAGTTGTATTTAGTGTATCCGTATAATTATTAGTTCAAACACTTTCCCCGATTCCGTCACTAATTTGGGTTAATGTATTACACAGTTTTCTTGTGTTTTGTGGTGTTTTCAGAGTAGATATGTATTGTTCTGTTTTTATGGAGTGTTTCTTGATTGTTTCTGTTATAATATGATAGTTTTAGAAGTATTTTACAAATCACTCGCGATTTCACAATAACGTACTATACACTCGCTTTGTATGTCTATTATAGGTTAGGTTATGCACGTTACCAAACGTATGTCATGTTAACCGTTCAAAAACCAATAATTAACTAACTGTTTCCTTCAGTTTCAATTAAACTCTTAGCCCATATAATATTATCCTTAACATTGTTCAAAAATATTTTCACATCCTGTGTACACTTTACTATTTCACTATATGAATGCCTAAACTTTGGTTATTTGTCAATTTTATTCACTAGATGTGATTTAAATTAATCTTTCAGTTCATTCTGGTTATTTTCAGATTAAATAATGCCATTTTATAGTGTTTTCTGTCCAAAAAATAGTAATTTCACTTTCAGTTTGGTATACTCTGAAAAGTCAAAACATCAAAATTTACTTCCTGTCATTATATAAATTCAGCCATTTTATCAGTTATATTTAATATTAATAATCCTATATTGTATTAAAGGGTTCATATTCCCTTATTTTCTGGTAATTAATTGAATTAGTTGTATTCTGAAACATTATTCAGGAATATATGACTCCCATGTCCAAATTTCTGAGTTTAGTCATTTTCATTTTTATTTATAATTCTGAATATAATTTATTAAAATCTTCCTAAATGGTATGTGCAATTATATGGCTTGATCTCAAGTTTATTTTGTCTAAACCCCTTTTGTTTACTTGCATTTAAATGAGCAATTTCTCTGTTTTGATGAAGTTTGGTTTCCATTCTTTTGGCCTATGATTTTTTTACAATTTTTCTTATAAAATATTTTACAAACAATATATGATGTGTAATACCCTCTCTGACTTTTACATATAGTATTATAAATTAAACATGTTTTCAAATTACACAAAAACAATTAGTATTGGTTACAATACAAATAATAGTTAAACAAAATAAAGAATATTTTTTTAAATAAATGGTTGTCTTCAAGTCAGACATTTTGCAACAAAATCCCCATTTCCAACATGGAAACATGGTTTATAAAAAAGGTTTTGTACTAACTAACATCTTAATTACTCTCTACTATTTACAAGTGGTAACTATTTTTATAGTTCTGATGTTAGTTGTTTCAGACCCAAACAAATGGCCTTATATCTAAAACATTTTTAAACATTCTTATACTATATACATAAAAACCTTATATTTATATTCTTATTTCTAACTATTATTATAAGTAGGATTCTACAGTTTTTATACCGTCTTTTATACATTGTCTTTGGGGAATTGTACCCTGTCATTAACAAATAAATAGTATGAATTGTTCAAAAAGTATAATGAAATCTGTTTTTCTTTTTTCATGTAAAACAAAATGTTATTTTAAACAGATTCATGTCTTATGAACAACATATTGTCACAGTACACATTTTAAGTCATTGAAAAATGCATATTTCATTGCATCCAATGTTTGTGATTGCCAAGAATGAAACACAAGGTTCATTTTTTATAATACCCAAAACTATCACTGGTTCACTTTGCACTTATATATTATGTTAATGCTAAATGGTCGTATAGTCTTATTAACATAATAAATTGGTTAGCGTTTTTTCAATGGAGATTTGTTCCATGGGTACTATATTATTGTTTCATCTTAGTTCACAGGTAACTTTTACTTTATACACTTCTCTCTCTTAAATTTATATACATGTGATTTTTATTTCGTTATACTTTTATTTTTAAATATTTATTTTGGGGATATAGGGATTTGGGTGTCTTTTATAAGAGCATGACATCTTCTTCAGGATGCTGCCTTCTTCTTCTTTCATCAGTCTTCTTTTCTCCTGCCTTCTGGGACTGGTATTCTCTCCATCTTCTTCTTGTTGCCATCAGGTTTCTTGGGATCTTCTCCATCTTCTTCTTTATTTCAGAAATACACCACCTGTGTTGTTTGATCTTGGCTTATTTTAGGGTTTCTCTTCTATTTATTCTTCCTTGTTGTGGGTTTGGTCATATTCAGTACTGCTTTATTATTTACTTTTTTACCTTCCTGGGTTATACCTTGAAAACCTTTGGTTATGAGACTGGTCTTGGATGACTCATCACTAGTAACTCCTTTTATTTGAACTTGTATTTTCTTTATAATAATGATTTCTTTCCACAGTTGCTATGAATTAATCTATTTATATTAAACTTAATGCTTTCTTCCAAATTTAAATATTATAACTTCATTATTCTAATGATCAATTGCCATTCAATATTATGCTTATATCTGTCACGCTACAGATTGCTCTCCTCCAGAAGTAATTATTTCAGACATGTTTATGGATGAAATAATTTCTTATGATAATTTCATCATTTCTTATAATTCATTTTCTTCTCCATTTTTATATCGACATTTTATAATTAGAGTTTAATTAATTTTATATATATAATTATTTGTTTTACTACTGATCCTTTTCGGATAGTTAGTGTCTTCTGAGATATATTATTATTGTAATACATTTTCTTTCTATATCAACTTCGTGTTGTATCCTTGGGATATTAATTCCCTAACATTCCCTATCACGTGGGCTGGGGCAGATCAGAGGGGCACTGTACGCTACTTCTCTGCTGGCCATACACCACTTCTATAAATTGAGTACAGAGGCATATCCATCCCTGCTCAAAAAACATAATGCTGCTGGAATTATCTTCAGTCAGTCATCGAATAAATAAATAAAAAGTAGTCTCATTTTCGACTAATAAAAATATCTTTGGATTCTCCACTTCGTAGTCTCTCAGATTATCTCACATTTTCTATCTTAATAAATCTTCATAATCATTATTATACTCATTACATATATATTTTTTCAAAACTCTTAACTTGTCTGATATATTTAATTTAATTATGGTTGAAAACCTTTCTTTTAATAATTCTGGTTACTGTTTACAGTGTAACTCTCTTTCTTCTTCATCTGAATTCTCTTTATATTTTCTTCTGGTTATTCATAGTATTAGCATGGTCTTTATAAATAGTCTTTCGTATTCATTATTTGAATGGTCTTAATATATTATATTTAATTTTTTAACATTGTATCTTTACATTAGATATACAGGTTGTTATTGATCATTTTATTTAAACATTTTGGTTCTTTCCTTTCTCTTAGAAAGTTATTAATCCACCTTCGCATTCATTAGCATTAATTCATTTATATTATATTTCATGTGGTATTTCTTCTCTTTGCATTTCATATTGGTCTTATTATTATCATTTGTTCAAAATCATCTTCTCCATCTGTTTGGTATGAGTTGTTCTTCTTCGCTCTTAATTAACTGTTTTCATTATCGTTTCATAGGTAATTAGTCTCTTTGCTTCCAAATTTTTTCTTTTCTTGCATATTACACTCTTTTTTGTTATTCTTCTCTACTCCTTCAAATGCTATTGTGAATGTCTAGCATTTATTCTGGATTAAAATTAATTCTCTTTTCTGAATTAATCACTTTATTTTCTTCTCAATTCAATCATAATTGACACATAATTATTTTTTGGAACTTGGTTAGTTTTAATGTAAAATTCAAACTATTCTTTTTATTTAATTGAAAAATATTTCTCATGAATCCTTGTCATATGTTGATCTTATCTTGTTTCAAAGTTCTGACGTTCTATCAACATTCAAATTGTGTTTAATTCATTTATTCCCAGAATTGTTTCATTCAGAATTGTTTATAGTACTGTAATTTTACTATTATTTCTGAATGTTTTGGTATTTCTCCAAATTCAAATTCTTCTTCATTATTTACCATAAAGTTTTTCTCATAAACTTAGTTATAGTAAGTTGGCCTTACTTTATTTTTAAATTTTTTGTAAAATTAAGTTCAAAATTCCTTTCTTCTTAATTCTTCCAAAATGTTTTTCTCATAATTCAGTGGTAGTAAGCTGTGCTTGCTTAATTTTAAATTTTTTAATATTAAGTTCAAAATTCTCTCTCTTTCTCTTTCTTCCATAAAGTTTTGTTCTAAATTATCAGGTTGTAGTAAGATGTTCTTACTAAATTTTAAATTTTCATAATTAATAAATACAAAATTCTCTCTCTTTCTCTTTCTTCCATAAAGTTTTTTCTTCAAATTATTAGGTTGTAAGTTGTTCTTACATATTTTAGAATTTTTTCAAATTATTAAATTAAAAAATTCGTCTTCTTTTAATTCTCCAGAATGTTCTTCTCAAAATATTAGGTTGTAAGATGTACTTACATTATTTTCGAATTTTTATAATAAATTCAAAATTCTAAAACTCACAACTCATTCTTCATAATATTTCTTCATAGAAGCTTGATTGTACACTCCTTTGATTCTTCCTGAAACGATTTCCCTCAACTCATATGTATTGTTATGCTTATCATTTACCACAACATATGGGCCAGTGTATAGTAATAGTAGTTTTTTGGTTATGCCTTCTAATGTGCTAGGCAGCTCTCTATTTTTTAGGAGGACTTTTTCACCCTCTTTATATGTTACAATTCGCCCTATTGCCTTCTGGTATTTGGCTTGCCGTTTTTCCTGATCTTCTGCTACCTTATTGTAAAACTTCAACTGGTTGAATTTCCTATTGTTGTTCGTTGGAAATTCAATGATTTGTTCAATGTCTCGGGGAGTCGGCTTCTCATACATGGCTGAGTATGGTGGAATTCCTATGGCTGGATGGTGGGCGTAATTTAGGAATGTTTCTGTCGCTGCTAGGTACTCTTGCCACTTTTTCTGTTGGTTGTGACAGTACGTGCGCAATATCCTACCCACTTCTCTTAGTACTCTCTCAGCCGGATTGCTACTTGGGTGGTAGACTGATGTCTTATACGTTTTGACCCCAAGTGCTAATAAAGTGTCTCGCCATCTCCTCCCCTTAAACTGTGTACCATGGTCGGTAATAATAGAAGATGGTCTACCGATCTCTGGGATATACAAATCAATAATCACCGCCAAAACCTTTGCTGTTGTTGCCCGATTAACCGGATATAGCTTTATATACTTGGTGTAGTGATCCATTATAATTACCAAGTATTTATATCTGTGCCGACCACCGCTACGGGGAAATGGCCCGCAGATATCCAAAAACACTTTTTCCAGTTTTGCGTTGGAAGTTATCGGTATCATGATACCCTCTGTCCTTTCATTGTTTATTTTGGCACATTGGCAGATCTTACAGGATTTGATGTATGTTCTCACCTTGCGGTTGATATTCTTGATCTTACAGTTTTCTTCTAGAGCTTGTATCACTTTTAACGCTGCCATGTGACCATACCTGACATGGTAATCGATGATGACCTCCTTTTCGATTTGGTGTGGGATTATCACCTTCCATGTCTCATCGTCCAAAGCGGTTTTTATGAATAAAATTCCCTTGTTAAGGTGGTAATATTTAGAAATGGTTTCATCATTGGCTTCCAAACGACTCACAATGTTTTTCAGCTTAGGATCAGACTGCTGATGGATTCGGATATTTATTAACAAAGCTTGTAAATCGGCTCTGGTCGTGAATATGTTATAAATTTTTACCAAGCTCTCCTTCTCCCCCTCGAAAGTCTGATCTTCTAGATTTATACGTGACAACACATCCGCTACCACGTTCTTCTTTCCTGGAATGTATTCCCATTTCAGGTCATATTCTTGTAGGGCGAGTACCCACCTAGCCAATCGGCCGTGACTCAATTTGCACCTACGAAGGAACGAGATGGATTTATGATCAGTTCGTACCGTGACTTGATATCCGAGAATGTACGTCCGGAACTTGCTGCATGCGAACACCACGCTCAACAATTCCTTTTCTGTCACACTGTAGTTCTTTTCGCACTGGTTCAGTGTGCGACTAGCGAAGCTTATTACCAGATGTTGTCCCTCCTCATCTTCCTGGTATAATGTCGTTCCTAAGCTTAGATCGCTAGCGTCACAGTTTAGAAAGAACGGTTTCTTAAAATCTGGGTGACGAAGTATCACACTCTCCAGAAACTTCTCTTTTATCAATCGGAAAGTAATATCTTGATCTTCACCCCAAGTCAATTTGTTTTTGGCAGATAACTGTGGTTGAAACTTGGCGGTCAACTCGGAATATCGGCTCTGAAACTTCCTGTAATAGTTACAGAGTCCGAGGAAAGATTGCAATTGTTTCCTGTTTCTTGGTTGCGGGAACCTCTGAATTGCCTCCACTTTTTCCGCTGATGGGGTAATACCTCGGTCGTCTAGGTTGAAGCCTAAGAATTGTACCTCGCGCGCTATGAATGTGGATTTCTCCAACTTCAGTGTTATATTGTTCTGCGCTAGTTTGTTTAGTACAAATTCCACTCTGTAACAGTGCTCCTCCCAGGTTCCGGATGTGATTAGTAAATCGTCAACATAGACGGTAGTAAATTGGAGCGCTTCTGGTCCCAAAATCTGGTCCATGCATGCCACAAATATGGCGACAGAATTGACAAGTCCGAAGGGCAGTCTCTTGAACTGGTAATTGCGCCCTTCGAAAATGAACGCTACATACTGGCGGCTTTGTGGATGCAGCTCTACCTGCCAATAACCACAGACCGTATCCCAGGTGCTAATAAATCTAGTACCATGAAAACGCTTTAAGATTTCTTCTATTTCACCGGGAGAAGTTCTGTCATTCACAATTGTCTTATTCAACTCACGCGCATCTAAACAGAGCCGGACTTGTCCGTCTTTCTTCGGAACAGCAATAATTGGACTAGTGTAAGGTGATTGACTAATCTCAATTATGTCATTATCTATCATCTTGTTTATCTCTGTTCTCACGGCTTCTTTGAGCGACTGCGCTATTGGATATGACCTCCGGTTAAACTCTACGTTTTCTTTAAAACGAAGTTGGCACTGGTAGTTTTTTACCTTCCCTGGTTCATCAGAAAACACCGCCTTGTATTTCTCATATATTGCAATTAGACGATCAGCCAGATGTGTTGGTATTTTCTCGTCATCGCTTCCGCACTGGAAATTCCGTATTTCTTGGATCTTAACTGACCATAAATCCTCTCCTCCATTATTGTATATTATGGGTTTAGAAAGAGGGCTGTTTCTTATAATATTAATTTTCCGAAGTTGTTGATGTATTGGGCTGGGAAGTATAGTTGTGCTTCCTACCAGATCTGCGGTCCATGTTACTCCGTCTGGGAAAAGTGATACTCTATTTAAATTAAGATCGATTACTGCCGAATATCTACGAAGAATATCGCAACCGACTAAGATGTCAAATGGTAATCCGGTGGCGATTAAAAATTCCATGTCTAAAGCTATATCACGGCTAACGACACTTAAGGAAACTTGCTTCCTAATGGTTTTATTCTGGCGGCCAGTTGCACCTACCAACACAATGTTGTTGACTGGTAACATTGGCAAAGTTTTTCCACATGTACATTGTATTCTCTCCAACTCATTGGAGTTTATTATTGAAATATTAGCTCCTGTGTCTATCATTATTTTAGCGGGAACTCCTTCCACCTCCGCTGTTATATAAATTATCTCATTATTACTGTTGCTGAGACTCTTCTCGTTCTCTTCCAAAAGTTCAGTTCGTATGTCTTTCAAATAATGGTTACTGATAATAGTGATGTTTTTATCATTGTTTGCTTGTTGCACTTCATCCTTTTCTAACCCAGGAAGTATAAGCATAACGGGTCATCGTTGTTGATTACTGCCTCCTCTCGTTTAAAGTATTCTGGTCATTGTTTATATTATTATTGACCGAGGCATCGTTCGGGAAACTCTGGTTTGTTTCCTGACGTTCTGTACTCTGGTTGATGTTTAACGCCCTGTTCTGTTGTCTGCCAAGATCTTCCAGGCTGGTACTTCGTCTTTCCTGTTCGTATCTTGGGCCGTCTCGTTCCGCACTCCTCCATCTTCGGTCGGCGCCGTGGAAGCTGCTCCTCCTCGGTTGATAATATCTCCTGGGTCCGCAATCTTCTGCTCTTATAAAATTTACCCTAGGACGCGACACTCGGTTATTACTATTGCTATTATTGTTATTATTTAAATTGTTATTATAGTAATTTCGGTTAGGTGGGTAGGGTCTGTCACCATTATTGTTGGGATATGGATTTCTCTGACTGTATGGGACATTATTATTTGGTTGATAAAAATTGTTTCTATTATTTGGGTAGGGGTTGTTATTCCTAACGGCGTTAAAATTACCGTTAAACTGGTTATTACGCGGCTGGTTGTTAGGGCCGTCGTAATTACTGGGCTGGTTCCGGTTACTTGCATGGTTATTGCCGTTATTGGGGTAGGTAGTCGGCCTTGCTTCTGGTCTCTCATTTCTCTTTCTGCTCTGCCGATAATACTCTTCGTTCTCGTATCCCTCCAATAACTCGGTCATTCCCTGGATCGTCTTGATCTGACTACCTCTCCGGGCCCTGATAATGTCCTCATCATAGTGATAAGATATCTTATTCACTAAACATTCTTCTGGGATTGCTGGCTCAAGGTGTTTTGCCATACACACCTTCCCCAAGAAATATGCCGTCATACTGCTACCTAATTGTGACCTGTATCTTCCATTACAAATATTGTCACGGATCAAGTTCTGGGTGGTCTCAGACCAGTATTTTGTCTTAAACATTTTCCGGAACTGTTGGTAGTCGGATATTTCACTCCGGTTGGCCATCCACCAATTATCTGTTATGTCTCGGAAAGACTCGTCGAATATCTCCCTGCTATGGCTCCATTGAGTAATTTTATGCTTGGTCAAATATTCTTCTACCCTGGCCAGGAACTCCATCGGCTTGCGTTTGTATTGCCGGAAGTTGAGCCACTCTCGGCTTTCGTTGACGGGCAATCCGGTGAAATGAGTCGGTCTGTTTCTAATCGCTTCCATCTCCTCTCGGCTTTGTCGCACCTGACCGGTGATATTGGCCATGGTCTCTTGTATATCATTACATCGTTCTGTGACCTGGTTGCGTACTTTTCCGAATTCTTCTTGATTTTCCTTCCTCTGTTCTTCTACCTTCCTACGACTATGTTCTTCGATATTTGTGAACTTGATGTTCACCACTTCTTTAAACTCATTCACCTCCTTTTCGGTCTGGTTGCACTTTCCATCAATCTCTCGAATCTGTCGATTGACCATTATATTTTCTTCTTCCATCTTCTTATCCATCGCTTTTTTGTTAACCTTGATTTCCTTATTCATTTCTTCTCGCAACAATTCCATCCTTTCGTCCAGTTTGTCCAAATTCTCCTGATTGACTTCTCTTAATTCTTCTCTTAAAATTTGATTGTCCTCTCTCAATTCTTCCAACTTCTCCCCCATCTTCTCTTCCAACTTCTTGTTATCTTCTTTCATCTCTTCCTTCAATTGTCGGTTGTTCTTCTCTATCTTCTTCCTGGTTTCATCTATTTTCTGATTGGTATTTTCAATTTTATTAATCAACTCTTCTTTAGTCGCTTTGAATTCTTCCTTGAACGATTGGTTGTCTTCCTTCAATTCTTCCATGTTCTTGTTCATCCCCAGTCAACTCTTCTTTTGTGGATTGATTATCCTTCTTCAATTCTTCCATCTTCTCTTCCATCTTCTTGCTGTTTTCTTCCATCTTTTCTTCCATCTTCTTGCTGTTTTCTTCTATCTTCTCTTCCATCTTCTTGCTGTTTTCTTCTATCTTCTCTTCCAGCTTCTTATTTGTTGTTTCGATCTTATTTCCTAAATCTTCTTTCAAGGACTGGTTGTCTCCCTTCAACTCTTCCATGTTCTTGTTCATCCCACTCAATTCTTCTTTCAACCCCTTACTGTTTTCGTCCATTTTATTCTTACTGGATTTGATTTCTTCCATCATCATTCTGAGCATCTCTTGTATTGCCGCATTCTCTAATTGTGCGGGTTTTTCTAATTGTTCTTTACGGACATTGACTTCCCCTGTCTGTGTGGGTATCTCCGGTTGTTCCTCTGGTTGCTCTGTTTGTTTGGACAACACCGATTGTAATACCTCTTCCAACTCTACTGGCGTTGCCTCTTTGTTGTCCATATCGACTTCTTTTTCGGCCTCCGCCGCCCGTTTCTTAGATGTCGCACGTCGTTGCATTTTCCCTTGAAATTCTCTGGCTTTGTGGCTGTTACCTAGCTCCAACTAGTGATTGGGCAGAATTTATTGGCCTTCCAATCGCTAATTAAAGCCCCTAAAGTTGTGCGCCAATTTGTAATAATAATAAATATATACAAATATTAAGGTGTTGATGATAATAAGCTATTGTGGAGTATGAGACTCCGATGTAATCAAGCCCCACTCTTTGGGCTAGCCAATTTGTAATAAAATAAATAATTGATATGTGATACTGTAAGTTGTAATGTTTAATTGGTGTGATTGGTGTGGCTCTCGACGTCTTACTGGCCTGAAACACTTCCTTAAGTTTCCCAGCTGGTCGAGTCCCAATGGTAGCAAGACCGGTCGAGTAGCGTAAAGTTGATGAAGGAATATATATGTTCAGCTTCGCCGAAAGTTTCAAAACAAAATTTATTGTTTTGAAGGAAATTTAAAAAAAAAATTTATGTTTATAAAAAAAAAATAATTTAAAAAAAAATTTAAATTTTATTAATTAATTAATTAGGATCAATTAATTAATATAGGGCTGTGAAGTTTTAAACAGTGTAATGCTCTTCTGAAAATTTTTATTACAATTTTAGTATATTTTAAATAAGCTATCACCACTCATAAGACTGTCTTCAAACCAATCGATACTTGTTTACCTTTTTATTTTTTAGGTTATCTTCACTTATAGGTGGTAAAGTCCTTGTAGATTATCAATTAGAATTATATTATTGGTAATTAGTATTATTGAAGAAATAAAGAGCTATTAAGTATTGAAAAGTATTAATGTTTTATTAAGTAACAGCAATATTGACTCTTATCGATTAGTATCGATTCTCAGGATATCGAAAAAAGTTACAAGTATATGTTATAAAAATTATATAGGGTTCTTTAAACAGCCAGTTATTATCAAAGTCAGAGAAATCGGGCTAATATTTAAAAAGTATAACGTTACAATCAAATTAATAGTTATTAATAAACACAGACATTGAATAATAATTTGTAAATATAATAATTGTTTTCACCCAACAGCTGTGTCGAACTAGAAGGCGGGGTTCTGGCAATGATGACCAATATTGCAAATGGCTGCCGTGAAGTTAGTAAGATGTCATTCGTATATTGGACGTTCCAAATAAAAGATTTTCCTGTAGTATTCCTGTTCTGATGTCTGCGAATCTCTTGTAAAATGTTGTGTAGTGTCTAGTGTACTGTTTCTGAGTTGTATTTAGTGTATCCGTATAATTATTAGTTCAAACACTTTCCCCGATTCCGTCACTAATTTGGGTTAACGTATTACACAGTTTTCTTGTGTTTTGTGGTGTTTTCAGAGTAGATATGTATTGTTCTGTTTTTATGGAGTGTTTCTTGATTGTTTCTGTTATAATATGATAGTTTTAGAAGTATTTTACAAATCACTCGCGATTTCACAATAACGTACTATACACTCGCTTTGTATGTCTATTATAGGTTAGGTTATGCACGTTACCAAACGTATGTCATGTTAACCGTTCAAAAACCAATAATTAACTAACTGTTTCCTTCAGTTTCAATTAAACTCTTAGCCCATATAATATTATCCTTAACATTGTTCAAAAATATTTTCACATCCTGTGTACACTTTACTATTTCACTATATGAATGCCTAAACTTTGGTTATTTGTCAATTTTATTCACTAGATGTGATTTAAATTAATCTTTCAGTTCATTCTGGTTATTTTCAGATTAAATAATGCCATTTTATAGTGTTTTCTGTCCAAAAAATAGTAATTTCACTTTCAGTTTGGTATACTCTGAAAAGTCAAAACATCAAAATTTACTTCCTGTCATTATATAAATTCAGCCATTTTATCAGTTATATTTAATATTAATAATCCTATATTGTATTAAAGGGTTCATATTCCCTTATTTTCTGGTAATTAATTGAATTAGTTGTATTCTGAAACATTATTCAGGAATATATGACTCCCATGTCCAAATTTCTGAGTTTAGTCATTTTCATTTTTATTTATAATTCTGAATATAATTTATTAAAATCTTCCTAAATGGTATGTGCAATTATATGGCTTGATCTCAAGTTTATTTTGTCTAAACCCCTTTTGTTTACTTGCATTTAAATGAGCAATTTCTCTGTTTTGATGAAGTTTGGTTTCCATTCTTTTGGCCTATGATTTTTTTACAATTTTTCTTATAAAATATTTTACAAACAATATATGATGTGTAATACCCTCTCTGACTTTTACATATAGTATTATAAATTAAACATGTTTTCAAATTACACAAAAACAATTAGTATTGGTTACAATACAAATAATAGTTAAACAAAATAAAGAATATTTTTTTAAATAAATGGTTGTCTTCAAGTCAGACATTTTGCAACAAAATCCCCATTTCCAACATGGAAACATGGTTTATAAAAAAGGTTTTGTACTAACTAACATCTTAATTACTCTCTACTATTTACAAGTGGTAACTATTTTTATAGTTCTGATGTTAGTTGTTTCAGACCCAAACAAATGGCCTTATATCTAAAACATTTTTAAACATTCTTATACTATATACATAAAAACCTTATATTTATATTCTTATTTCTAACTATTATTATAAGTAGGATTCTACAGTTTTTATACCGTCTTTTATACATTGTCTTTGGGGAATTGTACCCTGTCATTAACAAATAAATAGTATGAATTGTTCAAAAAGTATAATGAAATCTGTTTTTCTTTTTTCATGTAAAACAAAATGTTATTTTAAACAGATTCATGTCTTATGAACAACATGTTGTCACAGTACACATTTTAAGTCATTGAAAAATGCATATTTCATTGCATCCAATGTTTGTGATTGCCAAGAATGAAACACAAGGTTCATTTTTTATAATACCCAAAACTATCACTGGTTCACTTTGCACTTATATATTATGTTAATGCTAAATGGTCGTATAGTCTTATTAACATAATAAATTGGTTAGCGTTTTTTCAATGGAGATTTGTTCCATGGGTACTATATTATTGTTTCATCTTAGTTCACAGGTAACTTTTACTTTATACACTTCTCTCTCTTAAATTTATATACATGTGATTTTTATTTCGTTATACTTTTATTTTTAAATATTTATTTTGGGGATATAGGGATTTGGGTGTCTTTTATAAGAGCATGACATCTTCTTCAGGATGCTGCCTTCTTCTTCTTTCATCAGTCTTCTTTTCTCCTGCCTTCTGGGACTGGTATTCTCTCCATCTTCTTCTTGTTGCCATCAGGTTTCTTGGGATCTTCTCCATCTTCTTCTTTATTTCAGAAATACACCACCTGTGTTGTTTGATCTTGGCTTATTTTAGGGTTTCTCTTCTATTTATTCTTCCTTGTTGTGGGTTTGGTCATATTCAGTACTGCTTTATTATTTACTTTTTTACCTTCCTGGGTTATACCTTGAAAACCTTTGGTTATGAGACTGGTCTTGGATGACTCATCACTAGTAACTCCTTTTATTTGAACTTGTATTTTCTTTATAATAATGATTTCTTTCCACAGTTGCTATGAATTAATCTATTTATATTAAACTTAATGCTTTCTTCCAAATTTAAATATTATAACTTCATTATTCTAATGATCAATTGCCATTCAATATTATGCTTATATCTGTCACGCTACAGATTGCTCTCCTCCAGAAGTAATTATTTCAGACATGTTTATGGATGAAATAATTTCTTATGATAATTTCATCATTTCTTATAATTCATTTTCTTCTCCATTTTTATATCGACATTTTATAATTAGAGTTTAATTAATTTTATATATATAATTATTTGTTTTACTACTGATCCTTTTCGGATAGTTAGTGTCTTCTGAGATATATTATTATTGTAATACATTTTCTTTCTATATCAACTTCGTGTTGTATCCTTGGGATATTAATTCCCTAACATTCCCTATCACGTGGGCTGGGGCAGATCAGAGGGGCACTGTACGCTACTTCTCTGCTGGCCATACACCACTTCTATAAATTGAGTACAGAGGCATATCCATCCCTGCTCAAAAAACATAATGCTGCTGGAATTATCTTCAGTCAGTCATCGAATAAATAAATAAAAAGTAGTCTCATTTTCGACTAATAAAAATATCTTTGGATTCTCCACTTCGTAGTCTCTCAGATTATCTCACATTTTCTATCTTAATAAATCTTCATAATCATTATTATACTCATTACATATATATGTTTTCAAAACTCTTAACTTGTCTGATATATTTAATTTAATTATGGTTGAAAACCTTTCTTTTAATAATTCTGGTTACTGTTTACAGTGTAACTCTCTTTCTTCTTCATCTGAATTCTCTTTATACTTTCTTCTGGTTATTCATAGTATTAGCATGGTCTTTATAAATAGTCTTTCGTATTCATTATTTGAATGGTCTTAATATATTATATTTAATTTTTTAACATTGTATCTTTACATTAGATATACAGGTTGTTATTGATCATTTTATTTAAACATTTTGGTTCTTTCCTTTCTCTTAGAAAGTTATTAATCCACCTTCGCATTCATTAGCATTAATTCATTTATATTATATTTCATGTGGTATTTCTTCTCTTTGCATTTCATATAGGTCTTATTATTATCATTTGTTCAAAATCATCTTCTCCATCTGTTTGGTATGAGTTGTTCTTCTTCGCTCTTAATTAACTGTTTTCATTATCGTTTCATAGGTAATTAGTCTCTTTGCTTCCAAATTTTTTCTTTTCTTGCATATTACACTCTTTTTTGTTATTCTTCTCTACTCCTTCAAATGCTATTGTGAATGTCTAGCATTTATTCTGGATTAAAATTAATTCTCTTTTCTGAATTAATCACTTTATTTTCTTCTCAATTCAATCATAATTGACACATAATTATTTTTTGAACTTGGTTAGTTTTAATGTAAAATTCAAACTATTCTTTTTATTTAATTGAAAAATATTTCTCATGAATCCTTGTCATATGTTGATCTTATCTTGTTTCAAAGTTCTGACGTTCTATCAACATTCAAATTCTGTTTAATTCATTTATTCCCAGAATTGTTTCATTCAGAATTGTTTATAGTACTGTAATTTTACTATTATTTCTGAATGTTTTGGTATTTCTCCAAATTCAAATTCTTCTTCATTATTTACCATAAAGTTTTTCTCATAAACTTAGTTATAGTAAGTTGGCCTTACTTTATTTTTAAATTTTTTGTAAAATTAAGTTCAAAATTCCTTTCTTCTTAATTCTTCCAAAATGTTTTTCTCATAATTCAGTGGTAGTAAGCTGTGCTTGCTTAATTTTAAATTTTTTAATATTAAGTTCAAAATTCTCTCTCTTTCTCTTTCTTCCATAAAGTTTTGTTCTAAATTATCAGGTTGTAGTAAGATGTTCTTACTAAATTTTAAATTTTCATAATTAATAAATACAAAATTCTCTCTCTTTCTCTTTCTTCCATAAAGTTTTTTCTTCAAATTATTAGGTTGTAAGTTGTTCTTACATATTTTAGAATTTTTTCAAATTATTAAATTAAAAAATTCGTCTTCTTTTAATTCTCCAGAATGTTCTTCTCAAAATATTAGGTTGTAAGATGTACTTACATTATTTTCGAATTTTTATAATAAATTCAAAATTCTAAAACTCACAACTCATTCTTCATAATATTTCTTCATAGAAGCTTGATTGTACACTCCTTTGATTCTTCCTGAAACGATTTCCCTCAACTCATATGTATTGTTATGCTTATCATTTACCACAACATATGGGCCAGTGTATAGTAATAGTAGTTTTTTGGTTATGCCTTCTAATGTGCTAGGCAGCTCTCTATTTTTTAGGAGGACTTTTTCACCCTCTTTATATGTTACAATTCGCCCTATTGCCTTCTGGTATTTGGCTTGCCGTTTTTCCTGATCTTCTGCTACCTTATTGTAAAACTTCAACTGGTTGAATTTCCTATTGTTGTTCGTTGGAAATTCAATGATTTGTTCAATGTCTCGGGGAGTCGGCTTCTCATACATGGCTGAGTATGGTGGAATTCCTATGGCTGGATGGTGGGCGTAATTTAGGAATGTTTCTGTCGCTGCTAGGTACTCTTGCCACTTTTTCTGTTGGTTGTGACAGTACGTGCGCAATATCCTACCCACTTCTCTTAGTACTCTCTCAGCCGGATTGCTACTTGGGTGGTAGACTGATGTCTTATACGTTTTGACCCCAAGTGCTAATAAAGTGTCTCGCCATCTCCTCCCCTTAAACTGTGTACCATGGTCGGTAATAATAGAAGATGGTCTACCGATCTCTGGGATATACAAATCAATAATCACCGCCAAAACCTTTGCTGTTGTTGCCCGATTAACCGGATATAGCTTTATATACTTGGTGTAGTGATCCATTATAATTACCAAGTATTTATATCTGTGCCGACCACCGCTACGGGGAAATGGCCCGCAGATATCCAAAAACACTTTTTCCAGTTTTGCGTTGGAAGTTATCGGTATCATGATACCCTCTGTCCTTTCATTGTTTATTTTGGCACATTGGCAGATCTTACAGGATTTGATGTATGTTCTCACCTTGCGGTTGATATTCTTGATCTTACAGTTTTCTTCTAGAGCTTGTATCACTTTTAACGCTGCCATGTGACCATACCTGACATGGTAATCGATGATGACCTCCTTTTCGATTTGGTGTGGGATTATCACCTTCCATGTCTCATCGTCCAAAGCGGTTTTTATGAATAAAATTCCCTTGTTAAGGTGGTAATATTTAGAAATGGTTTCATCATTGGCTTCCAAACGACTCACAATGTTTTTCAGCTTAGGATCAGACTGCTGATGGATTCGGATATTTATTAACAAAGCTTGTAAATCGGCTCTGGTCGTGAATATGTTATAAATTTTTACCAAGCTCTCCTTCTCCCCCTCGAAAGTCTGATCTTCTAGATTTATACGTGACAACACATCCGCTACCACGTTCTTCTTTCCTGGAATGTATTCCCATTTCAGGTCATGTAGGGCGAGTACCCACCTAGCCAATCGGCCGTGACTCAATTTGCACCTACGAAGGAACGAGATGGATTTATGATCAGTTCGTACCGTGACTTGATATCCGAGAATGTACGTCCGGAACTTGCTGCATGCGAACACCACGCTCAACAATTCCTTTTCTGTCACACTGTAGTTCTTTTCGCACTGGTTCAGTGTGCGACTAGCGAAGCTTATTACCAGATGTTGTCCCTCCTCATCTTCCTGGTATAATGTCGTTCCTAAGCTTAGATCGCTAGCGTCACAGTTTAGAAAGAACGGTTTCTTAAAATCTGGGTGACGAAGTATCACACTCTCCAGAAACTTCTCTTTTATCAATCGGAAAGTAATATCTTGATCTTCACCCCAAGTCAATTTGTTTTTGGCAGATAACTGTGGTTGAAACTTGGCGGTCAACTCGGAATATCGGCTCTGAAACTTCCTGTAATAGTTACAGAGTCCGAGGAAAGATTGCAATTGTTTCCTGTTTCTTGGTTGCGGGAACCTCTGAATTGCCTCCACTTTTTCCGCTGAGGGGGTAATACCTCGGTCGTCTAGGTTGAAGCCTAAGAATTGTACCTCGCGCGCTATGAATGCGGATTTCTCCAACTTCAGTGTTATATTGTTCTGCGCTAGTTTGTTTAGTACAAATTCCACTCTGTAACAGTGCTCCTCCCAGGTTCCGGATGTGATTAGTAAATCGTCAACATAGACGGTGGTAAATTGGAGCGCTTCTGGTCCCAAAATCTGGTCCATGCATGCCACAAATATGGCGACAGAATTGACAAGTCCGAAGGGCAGTCTCTTGAACTGGTAATTGCGCCCTTCGAAAATGAACGCTACATACTGGCGGCTTTGTGGATGCAGCTCTACCTGCCAATAACCACAGACCGTATCCCAGGTGCTAATAAATCTAGTACCATGAAAACGCTTTAAGATTTCTTCTATTTCACCGGGAGAAGTTCTGTCATTCACAATTGTCTTATTCAACTCACGCGCATCTAAACAGAGCCGGACTTGTCCGTCTTTCTTCGGAACAGCAATAATTGGACTAGTGTAAGGTGATTGACTAATCTCAATTATGTCATTATCTATCATCTTGTTTATCTCTGTTCTCACGGCTTCTTTGAGCGACTGCGCTATTGGATATGACCTCCGGTTAAACTCTACGTTTTCTTTAAAACGAAGTTGGCACTGGTAGTTTTTTACCTTCCCTGGTTCATCAGAAAACACCGCCTTGTATTTCTCATATATTGCAATTAGACGATCAGCCAGATGTGTTGGTATTTTCTCGTCATCGCTTCCGCACTGGAAATTCCGTATTTCTTGGATCTTAACTGACCATAAATCCTCTCCTCCATTATTGTATATTATGGGTTTAGAAAGAGGGCTGTTTCTTATAATATTAATTTTCCGAAGTTGTTGATGTATTGGGCTGGGAAGTATAGTTGTGCTTCCTACCAGATCTGCGGTCCATGTTACTCCGTCTGGGAAAAGTGATACTCTATTTAAATTAAGATCGATTACTGCCGAATATCTACGAAGAATATCGCAACCGACTAAGATGTCAAATGGTAATCTGGTGGCGATTAAAAATTCCATGTCTAAAGCTATATCACGGCTAACGACACTTAAGGAAACTTGCTTCCTAATGGTTTTATTCTGGCGGCCAGTTGCACCTACCAACACAATGTTGTTGACTGGTAACATTGGCAAAGTTTTTCCACATGTACATTGTATTCTCTCCAACTCATTGGAGTTTATTATTGAAATATTAGCTCCTGTGTCTATCATTATTTTAGCGGGAACTCCTTCCACCTCCGCTGTTATATAAATTATCTCATTATTACTGTTGCTGAGACTCTTCTCGTTCTCTTCCAAAAGTTCAGTTCGTATGTCTTTCAAATAATGGTTACTGATAATAGTGATGTTTTTATCATTGTTTGCTTGTTGCACTTCATCCTTTTCTAACCCAGGAAGTATAAGCATAACGGGTCATCGTTGTTGATTACTGCCTCCTCTCGTTTAAAGTATTCTGGTCATTGTTTATATTATTATTGACCGAGGCATCGTTCGGGAAACTCTGGTTTGTTTCCTGACGTTCTGTACTCTGGTTGATGTTTAACGCCCTGTTCTGTTGTCTGCCAAGATCTTCCAGGCTGGTACTTCGTCTTTCCTGTTCGTATCTTGGGCCGTCTCGTTCCGCACTCCTCCATCTTCGGTCGGCGCCGTGGAAGCTGCTCCTCCTCGGTTGATAATATCTCCTGGGTCCGCGATCTTCTGCTCTTATAAAATTTACCCTAGGACGCGACACTCGGTTATTACTATTGCTATTATTGTTATTATTTAAATTGTTATTATAGTAATTTCGGTTAGGTGGGTAGGGTCTGTCACCATTATTGTTGGGATATGGATTTCTCTGACTGTATGGGACATTATTATTTGGTTGATAAAAATTGTTTCTATTATTTGGGTAGGGGTTGTTATTCCTAACGGCGTTAAAATTACCGTTAAACTGGTTATTACGCGGCTGGTTGTTAGGGCCGTCGTAATTACTGGGCTGGTTCCGGTTACTTGCATGGTTATTGCCGTTATTGGGGTAGGTAGTCGGCCTTGCTTCTGGTCTCTCATTTCTCTTTCTGCTCTGCCGATAATACTCTTCGTTCTCGTATCCCTCCAATAACTCGGTCATTCCCTGGATCGTCTTGATCTGACTACCTCTCCGGGCCCTGATAATGTCCTCATCATAGTGATAAGATATCTTATTCACTAAACATTCTTCTGGGATTGCTGGCTCAAGGTGTTTTGCCATACACACCTTCCCCAAGAAATATGCCGTCATACTGCTACCTAATTGTGACCTGTATCTTCCATTACAAATATTGTCACGGATCAAGTTCTGGGTGGTCTCAGACCAGTATTTTGTCTTAAACATTTTCCGGAACTGTTGGTAGTCGGATATTTCACTCCGGTTGGCCATCCACCAATTATCTGTTATGTCTCGGAAAGACTCGTCGAATATCTCCCTGCTATGGCTCCATTGAGTAATTTTATGCTTGGTCAAATATTCTTCTACCCTGGCCAGGAACTCCATCGGCTTGCGTTTGTATTGCCGGAAGTTGAGCCACTCTCGGCTTTCGTTGACGGGCAATCCGGTGAAATGAGTCAGTCTGTTTCTAATCGCTTCCATCTCCTCTCGGCTTTGTCGCACCTGACCGGTGATATTGGCCATGGTCTCTTGTATATCATTACATCGTTCTGTGACCTGGTTGCGTACTTTTCCGAATTCTTCTTGATTTTCCTTCCTCTGTTCTTCTACCTTCCTACGACTATGTTCTTCGATATTTGTGAACTTGATGTTCACCACTTCTTTAAACTCATTCACCTCCTTTTCGGTCTGGTTGCACTTTCCATCAATCTCTCGAATCTGTCGATTGACCATTATATTTTCTTCTTCCATCTTCTTATCCATCGCTTTTTTGTTAACCTTGATTTCCTTATTCATTTCTTCTCGCAACAATTCCATCCTTTCGTCCAGTTTGTCCAAATTCTCCTGATTGACTTCTCTTAATTCTTCTCTTAAAATTTGATTGTCCTCTCTCAATTCTTCCAACTTCTCCCCCATCTTCTCTTCCAACTTCTTGTTATCTTCTTTCATCTCTTCCTTCAATTGTCGGTTGTTCTTCTCTATCTTCTTCCTGGTTTCATCTATTTTCTGATTGGTATTTTCAATTTTATTAATCAACTCTTCTTTAGTCGCTTTGAATTCTTCCTTGAACGATTGGTTGTCTTCCTTCAATTCTTCCATGTTCTTGTTCATCCCCAGTCAACTCTTCTTTTGTGGATTGATTATCCTTCTTCAATTCTTCCATCTTCTCTTCCATCTTCTTGCTGTTTTCTTCCATCTTTTCTTCCATCTTCTTGCTGTTTTCTTCTATCTTCTCTTCCATCTTCTTGCTGTTTTCTTCTATCTTCTCTTCCAGCTTCTTATTTGTTGTTTCGATCTTATTTCCTAAATCTTCTTTCAAGGACTGGTTGTCTCCCTTCAACTCTTCCATGTTCTTGTTCATCCCACTCAATTCTTCTTTCAACCCCTTACTGTTTTCGTCCATTTTATTCTTACTGGATTTGATTTCTTCCATCATCATTCTGAGCATCTCTTGTATTGCCGCATTCTCTAATTGTGCGGGTTTTTCTAATTGTTCTTTACGGACATTGACTTCCCCTGTCTGTGTGGGTATCTCCGGTTGTTCCTCTGGTTGCTCTGTTTGTTTGGACAACACCGATTGTAATACCTCTTCCAACTCTACTGGCGTTGCCTCTTTGTTGTCCATATCGACTTCTTTTTCGGCCTCCGCCGCCCGTTTCTTAGATGTCGCACGTCGTTGCATTTTCCCTTGAAATTCTCTGGCTTTGTGGCTGTTGCCTAGCTCCAACTAGTGATTGGGCAGAATTTATTGGCCTTCCAATCGCTAATTAAAGCCCCTAAAGTTGTGCGCCAATTTGTAATAATAATAAATATATACAAATATTAAGGTGTTGATGATAATAAGCTATTGTGGAGTATGAGACTCCGATGTAATCAAGCCCCACTCTTTGGGCTAGCCAATTTGTAATAAAATAAATAATTGATATGTGATACTGTAAGTTGTAATGTTTAATTGGTGTGATTGGTGTGGCTCTCGACGTCTTACTGGCCTGAAACACTTCCTTAAGTTTCCCAGCTGGTCGAGTCCCAATGGTAGCAAGACCGGTCGAGTAGCGTAAAGTTGATGAAGGAATATATATGTTCAGCTTCGCCGAAAGTTTCAAAACAAAATTTATTGTTTTGAAGGAAATTTAAAAAAAAAATTTATGTTTATAAAAAAAAAATAATTTAAAAAAAAATTTAAATTTTATTAATTAATTAATTAGGATCAATTAATTAATATAGGGCTGTGAAGTTTTAAACAGTGTAATGCTCTTCTGAAAATTTTTATTACAATTTTAGTATATTTTAAATAAGCTATCACCACTCATAAGACTGTCTTCAAACCAATCGATACTTGTTTACCTTTTTATTTTTTAGGTTATCTTCACTTATAGGTGGTAAAGTCCTTGTAGATTATCAATTAGAATTATATTATTGGTAATTAGTATTATTGAAGAAATAAAGAGCTATTAAGTATTGAAAAGTATTAATGTTTTATTAAGTAACAGCAATATTGACTCTTATCGATTAGTATCGATTCTCAGGATATCGAAAAAAGTTACAAGTATATGTTATAAAAATTATATAGGGTTCTTTAAACAGCCAGTTATTATCAAAGTCAGAGAAATCGGGCTAATATTTAAAAAGTATAACGTTACAATCAAATTAATAGTTATTAATAAACACAGACATTGAATAATAATTTGTAAATATAATAATTGTTTTCACCCAACAGCTGTGTCGAACTAGAAGGCGGGGTTCTGGCAATGATGACCAATATTGCAAATGGCTGCCGTGAAGTTAGTAAGATGTCATTCGTATATTGGACGTTCCAAATAAAAGATTTTCCTGTAGTATTCCTGTTCTGATGTCTGCGAATCTCTTGTAAAATGTTGTGTAGTGTCTAGTGTACTGTTTCTGAGTTGTATTTAGTGTATCCGTATAATTATTAGTTCAAACACTTTCCCCGATTCCGTCACTAATTTGGGTTAATGTATTACACAGTTTTCTTGTGTTTTGTGGTGTTTTCAGAGTAGATATGTATTGTTCTGTTTTTATGGAGTGTTTCTTGATTGTTTCTGTTATAATATGATAGTTTTAGAAGTATTTTACAAATCACTCGCGATTTCACAATAACGTACTATACACTCGCTTTGTATGTCTATTATAGGTTAGGTTATGCACGTTACCAAACGTATGTCATGTTAACCGTTCAAAAACCAATAATTAACTAACTGTTTCCTTCAGTTTCAATTAAACTCTTAGCCCATATAATATTATCCTTAACATTGTTCAAAAATATTTTCACATCCTGTGTACACTTTACTATTTCACTATATGAATGCCTAAACTTTGGTTATTTGTCAATTTTATTCACTAGATGTGATTTAAATTAATCTTTCAGTTCATTCTGGTTATTTTCAGATTAAATAATGCCATTTTATAGTGTTTTCTGTCCAAAAAATAGTAATTTCACTTTCAGTTTGGTATACTCTGAAAAGTCAAAACATCAAAATTTACTTCCTGTCATTATATAAATTCAGCCATTTTATCAGTTATATTTAATATTAATAATCCTATATTGTATTAAAGGGTTCATATTCCCTTATTTTCTGGTAATTAATTGAATTAGTTGTATTCTGAAACATTATTCAGGAATATATGACTCCCATGTCCAAATTTCTGAGTTTAGTCATTTTCATTTTTATTTATAATTCTGAATATAATTTATTAAAATCTTCCTAAATGGTATGTGCAATTATATGGCTTGATCTCAAGTTTATTTTGTCTAAACCCCTTTTGTTTACTTGCATTTAAATGAGCAATTTCTCTGTTTTGATGAAGTTTGGTTTCCATTCTTTTGGCCTATGATTTTTTTACAATTTTTCTTATAAAATATTTTACAAACAATATATGATGTGTAATACCCTCTCTGACTTTTACATATAGTATTATAAATTAAACATGTTTTCAAATTACACAAAAACAATTAGTATTGGTTACAATACAAATAATAGTTAAACAAAATAAAGAATATTTTTTTAAATAAATGGTTGTCTTCAAGTCAGACATTTTGCAACAAAATCCCCATTTCCAACATGGAAACATGGTTTATAAAAAAGGTTTTGTACTAACTAACATCTTAATTACTCTCTACTATTTACAAGTGGTAACTATTTTTATAGTTCTGATGTTAGTTGTTTCAGACCCAAACAAATGGCCTTATATCTAAAACATTTTTAAACATTCTTATACTATATACATAAAAACCTTATATTTATATTCTTATTTCTAACTATTATTATAAGTAGGATTCTACAGTTTTTATACCGTCTTTTATACATTGTCTTTGGGGAATTGTACCCTGTCATTAACAAATAAATAGTATGAATTGTTCAAAAAGTATAATGAAATCTGTTTTTCTTTTTTCATGTAAAACAAAATGTTATTTTAAACAGATTCATGTCTTATGAACAACATATTGTCACAGTACACATTTTAAGTCATTGAAAAATGCATATTTCATTGCATCCAATGTTTGTGATTGCCAAGAATGAAACACAAGGTTCATTTTTTATAATACCCAAAACTATCACTGGTTCACTTTGCACTTATATATTATGTTAATGCTAAATGGTCGTATAGTCTTATTAACATAATAAATTGGTTAGCGTTTTTTCAATGGAGATTTGTTCCATGGGTACTATATTATTGTTTCATCTTAGTTCACAGGTAACTTTTACTTTATACACTTCTCTCTCTTAAATTTATATACATGTGATTTTTATTTCGTTATACTTTTATTTTTAAATATTTATTTTGGGGATATAGGGATTTGGGTGTCTTTTATAAGAGCATGACATCTTCTTCAGGATGCTGCCTTCTTCTTCTTTCATCAGTCTTCTTTTCTCCTGCCTTCTGGGACTGGTATTCTCTCCATCTTCTTCTTGTTGCCATCAGGTTTCTTGGGATCTTCTCCATCTTCTTCTTTATTTCAGAAATACACCACCTGTGTTGTTTGATCTTGGCTTATTTTAGGGTTTCTCTTCTATTTATTCTTCCTTGTTGTGGGTTTGGTCATATTCAGTACTGCTTTATTATTTACTTTTTTACCTTCCTGGGTTATACCTTGAAAACCTTTGGTTATGAGACTGGTCTTGGATGACTCATCACTAGTAACTCCTTTTATTTGAACTTGTATTTTCTTTATAATAATGATTTCTTTCCACAGTTGCTATGAATTAATCTATTTATATTAAACTTAATGCTTTCTTCCAAATTTAAATATTATAACTTCATTATTCTAATGATCAATTGCCATTCAATATTATGCTTATATCTGTCACGCTACAATATATGTTAACGAAGTTCGAGTAATTAATACGAGATCTGTGGATAACTTCTCTTCTTCTATGGTAGACCGCAAAAACAACTTACTGTTGAAAGTAGGAAAATTCCATTTTAGCAAAAAATGAAAGAAAACAAAAGTTAGGAAGAAATATCAGTCAATAATACCACTACTGAATATACCAAAGGTCAGTGGTGGTTCACGGTTCTGACAGTTGGGGGTTCAATGTCTGAATGTTTCTAGTAAAGTAAGAGTAACTTATCCCATTCCAAGTAACACACAGGGAATGACTGTATTAATAATATTAGGTTGTGTGTGTGCTATTTGTAAATTATTCTAAAAATATATAGTTAAACTGTCTACCTTATTTGGAATAACATATTTTGTGGATAAATTGTTCAAGACCCAGTTGGTACACTGTACCAGGATCTTTTAGACTTTGTGCTGCACTGTTTATTGTTGAAGTTTTAAATGTCTATATAAAAAATCCAGCCTTCTTTTCTTTTTACCAACAAATTAACCAATAAACACTTACATTGAAATCAACAAGTTGGCGAACAAATTCTTTCTCCACTGACAGCATAGCTGTCGCTTAGCTGGAATGTTAGTGACAATTCAATGTAATTTGCATATAGTAAGTTTCCCCTCCAAACCTCTCTACATAGCCTAGGAGGTGCTGAGAGCTGCTTTGCACCTCGAGCTGCAGTAGTAGCAAGCAATTTGCTTATCATGTGAATCAATTATTGGTCAGTTAACATGATTAATTTCACAAATCTCGTTATTTAAGAACTGAAACAAAATTTTAAAAATATTTAAACTATTTAGAGGGTTCTCAATGAACCATTGAACCTTATGGACGAGCTGCCACTGCCAAAGATTGTACATGCTTGCGCGAAGACATTTCCATTCGTAATTCAAGTCTGCAGGTAGTAGAATACTGAACAATAGCCTAGTGGAAATTCTGGGTATAAAACACCTATATAGAAGTAGACGTAAGGGTCATTCCAAATCAAATCATCCAGCCAGAAAAAATTTACACCCCACCCTCTCAGATTTTCATGAAATTTCTTTTACAGCATCTATGGACAAGTATAACAACCCGTATTTTTCATTTTTGCCAAATTCACTTTAGTTTTTTTAAATGATTTTTTGAAAAAAAAAAGTCCATTTTTAGCCGATTTGTTAGTCGCGGCGCGAGATCTAAAGGGCACTTTTCAATAAAAACTCTAGTTGTATGGTTATTATTCAATATTAAGTTATTAATATGCAACCAAGATGCTTACATCAATTTTATGCATCCTCACTGGCCATCAAAAACATTTTTTTGGCCAGAACACAGAAATGTTGGGAGAGAGGATAAGTGGTGGGTCCCTTTTACAAACATAATTTGGTGCATAGATGTATCTGAATTAAGTGCTCAGGTGGGCCGAAATGTTTTTCAGACTATCCAAAAAAAGTATTCAAAATTTAATCCTGCCTGGCCAAGGAAAAATTAAGTTTCATATCAATCAAGAAGCACCTGTATATATTACAAATATCCTGTAATACCATATAAGACTGAAAAGGTAAGCTAACTCAACAAGTAAATACCTAAGCAAGTTTTATTATTTTATTTTTAAAATACGGACAAATCTTCTTTAAAATCTATATTTTTTTAGTTTTGACAGGCAGGTATTTCAATGAAATATCAAATGTAAACTTTGTACTTAAATTATAAAATGATGTCATTAAATACCCATGACTTTTATTTTATGCTATTATATTACATTTCATCCTCTTTCAAATGATACCTTTTTCAGCCTCATAGGATTTTGGATTGATTACAAAATCCATTACTATTGCACAGACAAATAAATGTAGCTAGTCTTTTCATTGAGGAAGCTGGTTTGCTCACACCCAGTGATAAGCAAGTAGTCGTGCAACCATCCCCCTCTTTCTCTCACAGTCTGGTGTTTACACACTGACTATATTATTCCAGTGCTGATGACAGGCGGTAATTGTACTGTCGAACATTCTGTAAGTCATGACCAACCTTTCTGTGACTGTGAAATTGGCCATGCCACAAGAGCAAATTAGTTCTTATGAAGAGATTTCTTATGCAACGGGACAGTTTAGGTCTACCCGGGGTAATTTGGTGAAAAGAGTTCACAACATAATAAATATAAATTTTCTTCCTAAATTATAACGACGCAGGCAAGTGAGTGAAATAGTGTCAAGGTCACCAGCGAAAATACAAGCGAGGCAGCTATTTTTAGCACTATAAACTTTGACCTATGTAATCAGGAGTCACACCATATGACGTCAGTGCCGAACCTTTAAAATACGTCACTTGGAATGCAGGGCGATGCCAACAATCTGCGTTGAGAACAAACCCAGTCGTCATCTAAAACCTAACGGCACCGGACGCAGGCCGCGTGCTCGCCAGTAAATTCGGAAAAACCCAGTCTACAATATTCCATCGCGCTGTACAGCCGCACAGTTCCGGAACGAATTTCGGGTGCGCCAAAACTAAAAAGTTGTAAAAATATGAATTAACAAAATTTCAAGTGGGCCTACTATTAAAATATATTTAAAACAAATGTAACAATATTGAAGTAGACAGTGTTTTTTCAACTACAATAGCAGATGACAAGTGAATCGAATTAATGACGACGGACAGTGAATGAATAAATGTGAAAAACCGAAAATGCGCATCAAAATGGCTTGACGTCTCCTGGACAATGACAAGATAAGTAACACTCGGGGAGAAACTAAATTTTAAAAAGATTAAATAAAGCTCAATATCAGGTATTCTGATTTTAATGAAAGAAGTTTTAAGTTGAGATCTCATATGGGCATGGGGTGTGTGTATGTGAGTGAATGAAAATTATATGATAAATAAGGAGCGTTGGTTTGCTAAAAAGATATAGTTAGTTACTGTAATAAATATCATATGGTTTTTGTTTTATTTATTTATTTTTTTGAAATGTTAAACTTACATATATAGGAAAAAAGTGTATAATTAAATAATTATAAATATGGTTAATTACCAATGTTCGTAATGTAAAAGAGTACTGTGTTGGGATGGAAAGTAAAGGGTTTAAAAATTGTTTTTCTTTTGAAGAAAGTAATTAAAGAAAAAGAAACAAAATTTAGTGTTGAAATGGAAAGAAATAATGTTATACAGAAATAATAAATAATTCACGGGGAACAAATAAGTTATTGAGTTATTTCAGACAACCATCTTGCTTTTCAACTCGTCCAACCTCGAACCTGGACCTGGTAAGTAAATTTTCAAGGTTGGTACTGAACAACATGGCGGCTACGATAGCCGAACGTTAATATTGGTAAACAAAGTTTACTTATAAACTTATTAAATTGTTTCACTTATATCTAAACGGGCTTGCTTTTAATGTACGACAATTTCAAAAAATCTGTATGGAGAACCATACATGACTTCCATGTTGTAAGATTTATGTTTAAAAAAATGTACTTGCATTCGGTTCGGTAATTTCTAAAAAAATATCGCCCACCCTCAAACTAATTTCACTATTTATAGATATTTTTGTTATTATGGGGTAGTCGTTTAATATAATGTTATTTTCAGCCACTTTATCCATAAAAATTAGGTAGGCTTACTTTATTCTTATAAAAAAACCGAACTACACAGATAATCATCTCTCCTCCGAAGGGCTCCGAAGTCACTCATGGACTCTGAGCATATTGCAGAGGGTTCATTCCCTAAAGATGAAAAGTCTGTCTATAAACCATTCCTCTGTAAACACGTGCAGTTACACTGCCCAGCGATCCACAGGAAGCAAATCGCTATCCACGCTGGACACTTTTTCAGCTTGCACGTGTTGTGTTGGTGTGGGTTTCGGCATTTTACATTTAAAAAGCGTGCAAATGTAAGAAAATAAACATGAGTGAGGCCATAAATAATGCGAATTGTGTGCGTGTCTTGCCTGCCTTTTTACTGCGGTAATCATAATAATAAAATGGAAACGTAAACATTACATAATTGAGATATGCTTGCCTGCCACGTTCATTATATTTTCTCTCATACATGATTTAAATTTAAATGAAAAAATATAGAATTTTGTTAAAGTGAAATGAAATGTTTCCATAGAAACTACTTCTTTGTTGTACTACAAATATAAAACTTATAAATATCGGTATGGAGAACCATACATGATTTCCATGTTCTACGATTTATATTTCAAATCAATTTCGAAATGAAATATTTCTATAGAAACTACTTCTTTCTACTTACTGCTTCAGCCTTAACCACAGTACTGTGGTCACTAACGTATACCACCTCACGTTATCGCACTCGATTTTCACTGATGATGGAAGTCGATGGCATTGCCGAAACGTCTGGTTTTGTAGAAAACATTGGACTACGGCCAAACATCCCGGGAAGGAATTTAACAAAAACTACTTCTTTGTTGTCGATAACGTTGTACACATATATATAAAAAATATGCATAAAATTAATGGCTTGTATAAGTTAATGTTTGATCTCCATTAAGTAGTGCTCAAGTTTCCAAAGTTTTAATATTATGATGTCCGTAATTAAAACATCAGAGCAGGTTTAGTGTGTATGAGGGTACACCGTGGACAAAAATTTTCAACATTTCCTATTGGGCGTTGCTTAGAGTAAAGCTGCGAATCTACAGTGTACGTTTCACAGAACAAACACGCGGAAAAGAAGGAGCGCTCCGAAGTCACTCATGGACCCTCAGCATCTTGCAGAGGGTTCATTCCCTAAAGACGAAAAGTCTGCCTATGAATCGTTCCTCTGTAAACACGTGCAGTTACACTGCCCAGCGATCCAAAGGAAGCAAATCGCTATCCACGCTGGACACGTTTTCGGCTTGCACGCGTTATGTTGGTGAGGGTTTCGGCACTTTCCATTTAAAAAGCGCGGAAATGTAAGAAAATAAACATGAGTGAGGCCAGAAATAATGTGAATTTTGTGTGTGTGTCTTCCCTGGCTTTTTATTGCAGTAATCATAATAATAAAATGGAAACGTAAACATTACATAATTGAGATATGCTTGCCTGTCACGAACGATATATTTTCTCTCATTAAAATGAAAAAATTATAATTTTATTGCCTGGCAACAAAATTTTTTATTTTTAACTATTACCATTTTTTGAAAAAGTTTAAATGCATTTTCATTTACTTTACTGTTGTTAAAACGTAAAAGGTTGCAGGTAAACTACCCCTTCCCCTTAACCGATCTTCCCCAAAATCAAAAGGCCTTGAGATCTCTACAATTCAGTGATGTATGCAAAAAATTATTTGATTCTGTTTGAATATGCGGCAGTTATTGTTCGTCATAGAAAAAATTACCCTTGTTAAAACATAAAACGTTGCAGGTAAACTATCCCTTTCCCTTAACCGATCTTCACCAAAAACAATAGGTCTTGAAAACTCTACAATTCAGAGTTGCATGCAAAACATTATTTGATTCTGTTTCAATTTCCAGCTGTTATCGTATGCCATAGAAAATACCCTTGTTAAAACATAAAACGTTGCTAGTAAACTACCGCTTTCCCATAACCGATCTTCACCAAAAACAAAAGGTCTTGAGAACTCTACAATTCAGGCCAGTATGCAAATAATCATTTGATTCTGTTTGAATTTACAGCTGTTATCGTTTGCCATAGAAAATACCCTTGTTACAACAAAAAACGTTGCAGGTAAACTACCCCTTTCCCTTAACCGATCTTCACCAAAAACAACAGGTCTTGAGAACTCTACAATTCAGGGCTGTATGCAAAACAGTATTTGATTATGTTTGAATTTGCGGCTGTTATCGTTTGCCATAGAAAATAATTACCCTTGATTAAAAAAAAAAAAGTTGCAGGTAAACTACCCCTTTCCCTTAACCGATCTTCACCAAAAACAATAGGTCTTAAGTACTCTACAAATCAGGGCTGTATGCAAAAAATTATTTGATTCTGTTTGAATTTGCGGCTGTTATTCTTTGCCATAGAAAAAAAATCTACAGACAGACAGACACAAGACAGACAGACACACACACACAGACACTTTTCGAAAAATGACTTTTTTTCATGTTTTGAGTGTAGTACAATCAGAATCTGCAATAATCTCGAACACGATTTTTTTTGCCATCACCATACTTCCATTTCCTTAAGGAACATGGAAGTAAAATTTACTTCCTCCATCATCAACTACCATTTTAATTTATAACAAAAATTACTCCCTCCCCCTTCAACTACCCTTTTCATTTATAGATATTTCATCTACCTTTCTACAGTGGATTATTATCACCTTCTTTTCAGGATATTTTATTAATCAAAATTAAGCACTGTTCTCTTGTTAAAAAGGAAAGCATTGCAGGTAAACTACTTATTTCCCTTAACCGATCTTCACCGAAATCAATAGGCCTAGAGTCCTCTACAATTCAGGACTGTATGCAAAAAATTATTTGATTCTGTTTGAATTTGCGGCTGTTATCGTTTGCCATAGAAAAAATTCTACACACAGACAGACACTTTTTGAAAAATGACTTATTTTCATGTTTTGATGGTAGTACAATCAGAATCTGCCGTCATCTCGAACACGATTTTTTTTCGGCATGACCATACTTCCATTTCCTTATGGAACATGGAAGTAAAAACTATGTGGAAAGGAAGCGTTTGAAATTTACTGAAAAACAGATTTATTGGAAGTTGTCAGCATTTAAAATCAACACACACTTATTTATGATTAAACAATATTTTTTTAATGTAACTAACGCAGAAACTAAAAACCCTTTCAAATGTTACAAGTTAATAGGAATGACAGAAAATCTGTCTAGAACTATTTATAGTCATCCAGTTATTAGTTCAGACACAGACAGTATTATGTATCCTATTTGTAGTTCCATGAAGGACAGTACATCAATATGTTCTTGAACAAATAGGAAGGCAAGAATAACAAAGGCTCATGCTTGTAGATTTGTTTTTAAAGGACATATAACCTTTACATACTGTAATAGAAATTTCCTCATAATGCACTACAAATTGAAATCATAAGCAGCACAGTGATAAGAATAACTCAAGTAGCAATTATAATCAATGCTGGACTTTCAGAATATTTTTGTTTGTCATTCATTAACAAAAACTTTATCAATGAAAACAATGAGTGGTTTACACAAGACACACACACATTAATTATAATATATATGAATGTTTACAATCTTTTGTAAACCAAGGACATATTTTTTTATTACTACTACATTTCAATGGGCTAAACCATCTGTACATTGTAACTGTCTTAAAATTAATTTTTTCCTAAGTTTAATATTTTACATTTAATTTTAGTTTAACTTTTGAGTTTTTAAGTAAGAGATTTGTTCATATTTTATTCAAATTTTTTCAAATGTTACCAAAGCTACATTTTATGGCCTTTGGAAACATGTTTTTACAATTGTTATATTGTAGCGAATAAGCTGAAAAAGGATACAGGATTGCAAGCAGACTGCAGAGATGAATTAATTTCTTCAATGAAGGAGTGTAAATGTGTAGATGGAGATCCACAGGGTATATAGAAAGATGGAAGGATATAAAAACAAAATATTTTGAATATCTTATTTAGATGGGCAGTGACAAGTTACTTTGAAAGTATACGAATTAAGACCAGACCACTGTAGTGATGGTTTAGGGCAGCAGTTGGAAACCACGCGCCTGCCGATGAGGATTGACACACCCTCGAACCAATTTGTAATTTTCTTTTCTTTTGAACGAAGGAACGCACTCGCATGTACCTGCTTCGAAGTACTGTGTTGGAATAGTACAAGCCGTTACAAATTTTACCTTTCTCTAATACAATAATTACTGTTAGTTTTTTCAAAGGAACTGAAACCTTCATTTATGTTTTAAATGTGATTTTCTTCAAGTTTTACATTTCTGTGCACTTTATGGAAATAAATAGTGTTATTGTGGAAAGTTCTTTAATTTATTTTTATTAAAATGTTTTCTTGTTTAACCATTTTTTCATTTAAAGTTTTGTTAACGTGAACGTGCGTGTACATGGTGACAGATTGTTGATGACCTTACTACTAAAGTGAAAAATTTTCACAAATTTATATGAAATCACTGCAAAGCTTTTTTTTAATTCGGTGTTCCATGTTGCTAAATATAAGTGCAAGGGTATTATAAGTGACAGTTAATATTTGTAAAATCCGGCTATTGAACTCCGCACCTTTCTATTCTCCATTGATGGGGTGGGGAGGGGTGCACCCATCAAACTCCTCCTCAGTTATATATGCGTCCCCATAAATTCAAAGGTTACCTATGCCTGGTTTACAGTGACCAGGGGCTTTGTTCTCGACCCCATTATGGTAGCTAACAAATACAGAAAGAGAACTGTTTTCATTGAGTATAAAACGAAATTATATTAAGGCTACATTAGAACACAGAACTTAACATTTCATCTAATGAAAGCCACATGCACTCAGCTAATTTTATAGATACGAATATGTATTATATGAACTGATGTATGCTTTAAACGTAAGTAAGAAATAGTTTTCAACTGTGACTTATAGAACGAAAAGTCAAAGTTCTTTAATATTTTATATGTGAAAAATTCTAATGGGTCGCAGTCAGTTGCAGCTGAGGTTAAAATTTCAACCTGGTCAACTACGATCAAAAACATCGTCCTTTTATCTACTGACACAGACTGCACTTATCAAAGGCATGTGAAGATACAAAGGCTCACACCTGGAATAGTAATGTGTATGGATATTTCATATGTTTATTTACTGTTGTGAAAAATCGATTTTCTGTGTGAATACTTTGCATATTTACATTCTACATACTGAACCCATATGTGACAGACTACTGCACTTACTTTGCTCGCCCTACATAGGCATCGAAACAGCATCTTTCAGCTGCCTATCAATTTGCAGATTACTAAAAACATCACTCATGTGTCACAGACATCGAAGCATTAGTAGTCAACAATAAAGAAAAATCAAACACACTAGAGAAAAATGGAGTTTATGAAATACACTGTGCAGAATGCAATGCTATTTATATCGGACAATGTGGCCGTGCTCTGAAACATCGCATTTCTGAACATAAGAAGGTGATTTTAACCAATACAGCCAATACAGGTTTTCCAGATCATTGGTTACAACACAATCACTTCAAAGATATAAAAAACATAACACTACTCCACAACATACAAAAAGGTAAAAAAAAATGGATTTGTTAGAAATTCTAGAAATTAAAAAAGCAATAAAAAATAACAAAAATTGAACAAATGAACAAACTGAATTCTGTGTATTCCCTTTATTAAAAGCTGTTATTTAGTTTAGTTAATTTTATATTTTGCATTCAGATTATATATAGTTTTTACAGACACTTGACCTTCCCTTAGCTCCTACAACCCCCTCTATCTTCCCAACCCACACATGTCCGGATACACGCCCTAAACAGATGTTCACCACCCTAACATCCTCTGTTTAGGTGTTCACTCATCTCTTTGACAATGGCTTTAGAAGTCGAAACAGCTGTCAGAGTTAAATAAAAACTGTGAAACGTACCAAGTGTTTATGTATTTTTTAAAAACCTTTGTATCAAAGCATTAAAATAGGTTAATTACCTTCTGTCAACGTTTCTCAGAATCCTATACTGGATTACTCGAGTTTCGACACGAATGGTGTCATCATCAGATCCAATATGATTAAGGTTAAAACATTAATCGATGTATATTGTAACATGACATTTGGAACAACATAATATCGTACCTGATTTAATGAAGACTTTGGTTAAGAAGCTAACAAGGAGAACAATATCTTCCAAGATGATAGTGAAGAGGAACGACTAACAATTTTAGACTGACTAGTAAGACAACTGACCGTACCCAAATTAATGATTTAGGCTAAGTGATGCAAAATACCTTCAACCCCAATTGTGACATGAACTTTCAGTAATGACCAAACAAAGAATTATAAAGACAGACGGCTTATGAACCAGGACTATAAAGAAACAAATGGTTTCATTTAATGTATCATTATATCCAGATAATCAAAATACAAATTGAGGGATAATAGGCCCAAACATGTAAAATTATGTAAAAGAAATATTAGTAAATAATTAAGTTAACTGATGTAATGAAAATATAAATACACCTGATTATAGATACTTGAACCATACAAATAATTGTCACATATAGCATTCATAAGATTGTTCAGTAAACAACAAGGAATAACTTGGTCACAATAACATTAATAACAAGAGTGAAACCCATACAAACAGTAAATATAACATAGACAGTGTCAGAGTAATTAATAAATTAACTGACAAAGGACTAATTAATTAGTGTAGAATTTGTTTTATAAATGTGCATGTTATTATGTTTAAGCACATTGTTTTATATCATAGTATTTGTGTTGTGTTTTTTGTATGTAGCAGGTGATACAGTTAGTTTAAAGGAATGTCAATTTAATGATATTAATTCCATTTTTTTATGTTGTGTTAACAAATATAACCATAGAACTGGTGTTAAACCATGGTAAATTGATTGACAAAGCAGAATGGACTATATAAAGATGTTTTGTTAAGTGTCAAACACTTATACAGTTTGAGTAGAAAACAGTTATTTGTGCAAGGATTTGGTAAAATCATAGCCATGTGGGCATGAATTTAACTATTAGAATAATATATCTTTTGTGTTGTTAAAATAACGTTATATGTTAAACAATTTTGATGAGTGTTAAAAGTTAATTTAATTGTTAAAGATATTAAAACATGGTGATGAAAATAATACCAGTACATAGGCCAGGTGAAACCAACTTTAGTAAATTTTGAATAATAATGTTAGAAATTTTGTAAAACAAATGTGAAAGGGTAGATGTATTTATAGGTAATAATGTATACAAGGTATATAGAAACAAAATAACACATCAAGTTATTTAAGAAAATTTCAAATAACAAAATTGTAACATCTATAGTTCTTAAGTAAAAGTAGGCATGTTTAGTGTCTAAATATAACAAATGTGAAGATCAAAATAATGCTGATAATGGTTTTAAATTCCCATTCAGTATAGAAAAGTTATGTTAATTTAAAGATTTTGAACAAAATTTAGACTTTGGAATAATGAAAGTATATGACAATGTATATCCGAATTAGCCAACCAGATTCCAAGTTTACCCTTAGCAACCAGAAATTTCGGATAAATAAAATGAGACTTATTTGACAACGATCTTAGCGGATAGACGCGTTTTTAAAACGTCCTGCATTATATAATATAAATTGTGAAAAACCGAAACAAACATATAAATACGCTTAGAAGTACACTACACGAACTTTTTACAATAACAGAAGAACACCCATCATATGGAATAGAAGACATAATAACCAGGAAGAAGATCTGAAGTGGACGAGGGACAAGGAAGAAGATCTGACGTGTACGTGGGCCCTATCTTCAACCAGGAAGAATACAAGAAGAGGATTTGGTGATTCTGACAAATTATTATATTGTACTTCAACACCCACATTTGTATACACGACTTTTAAGTAATAATCAACTAAACTACAGACACCATATGACACAAACACTAAGAACAATCACTAATAACACTATATAAGATTAACACCTTTTCAAACACAACAAGAACTTTTAATTTACATAATAACTATCAAAGCCTGAACTGGACATAACCTTTTTAAAACTGGTAACCACTATACAACTTCTGTGTGCACGTTACACTCTAACATTGTAATATCCTGTAATTGTAAAACTTGTATTTTGATTAATAGTGTAATATTTTGTTTAATTGTAATACCCGAACCATATACGCCCTGAGATAAATTATATTTTTATTAGAAACGTTAACAAGAGCATTGTTTTGGTCTCGTAGAAATACTGAACAGCTACTGCTGCCAACTGGTAAAAGAAGACTTATAGTTTGCGCTACAATTGTGATTATTCTGTTTAAATTTATTAAAACAGTTAACCAGGGTTTTTTCCGAATAAAGGATTCCATAAGGATATATGTTTGATGGTATTTGTGTGTCGTTATTATTGCTGTTACATTTAGGAAATAAAATTCACAGATTGCAGCGGACACGACAGTTGGCATCGTTGAGTGATGTCACGGAAACGTGCGGCATAGTGGGAACAAGCGGCAATTTACAAAACCATTCGCCGTTCAACATAACACATTTATAATTACACATCGACGACTCCAGTGCGAGTTTGTCACTACATTATTTATCTATATTACAAGTTGACACTTCCAACGGGCGGTGTAATTCAAGTGCACACGACATAGATACAAGTAACCTATTACTAATAACACTGTACGTAACGAAATATTCTTATCATTACAAGTTGACGAACTTGAAGTGAGGCTTTTAACATTATAAGTAACGAAACTCTCGAAATATTCTAATCGTTACAAATTGGCGCACCAACGTGTGAGGCGTGTAATTTAATATAAGTTAAATTATTATTAATAGACAAATAAACCAAAATAAACAAGATGAGGAAGCGAGAAGTATCACGCAAAAGAGCGGCCGAAACCGAGAAGGTAGATAGGCGAGTTAAATATGGAAGATAAAGAAGCGACGCCGGTTGAGGAAATAGAAATTATAACAAGGAAGGATCCGGAGAAACAACCAGAAGAACCCACACAAACGGAAGGTGAGAAGACGCGAGAAATGATTAAACGTATGATGGAATTAATGCAGGAAATTGGGAAGAAACTAACGGAAGATTTCAGTAAGAAACTGGACGAGAGCATTAAGGAAATGAGAGAGGACAGATTAAAAAGAGAAAAATTAAGAAAGGAGAAGACCGAAGAAATAAAAAATGATGGCAAACCAGAAACAGAAGAAATACCAAACGACAAAACAGAGGAACCAGGAGTAGTATTACCTGAAAAGAAAACTAACGGAAACAAAGAAAATACTAAGGATAATGAAGCGGGACCAAAGAAAGTAAGGAGAACGCATCTAAAGAATTTAATAAAAACACCGGAAGAATGGGAGATGATGAACAATGGGTTAATTAATGTACTGAATATTCCAATTACCAACAATGAAGAAATCATGAATGCCAGAGAATATAGGAGGAGATTAAAAGCAATTTCAATAATGACTTACCACAAAACTATAGGTTACAACTTAGAGAAGACCAGAGATAAATGGGAAATACCAGAAATAGAAATACGTGGGAAAATATCAATGATATCATTAGTCATTGATGGACCAGTAACATATAGTTTTAATCAACAATATGACAGGATGAGTCGAATAAGCTTTGCAGCAAATGAAAGAATAAGAACGGGAAGAATGAAGTACAAGGAAGAAGCGAGAGATGCCGCAAGGAAAGAAATAATTAAAAAGACAATGGTAGTGCGGACAATAAGGTCAACTGAGATTATGGACCCGGGATAAATTATATACCACACACCATCAAGAAAAGGGACGGATGCTACGCTAACCGACTACGGCCAAAGAACCATTTTAAGGAGACGAGAAATAAGTTTCATTGAGGAACAATAATATGAATAAAGAATAAAGAAACAGAACCATACAAATGAAGGTATGAGCAACTGACCGACATAACGAAAATTACCAAAAGATCATCAATACTGGGTACAGAAGGACATATGACAATAAGCACTATAATAAGAAGTGTAGAAGTTGTGATAAAACCGACAAAATTCTAAAGAAATAGTAAGAACAACTTACAACTAATTATTTATGAGAATTAATTTGGAACTGAAGAATTTATTATTATAAAACCACAAAATTCCAAACAAATAGTAAGAACAACTTACAACTAATTATTTATGAGAATTAATATGGAATTGAAGAATTTATTATTATAATACCTCAAAATTAAAAGAAAATAGTAAGCTCATCTTACCAACTTTGATAATCCAGAATATAATTTTAAATGAAGCCAAATAACCAAATTTGAATATCTCAGAATTTAGATAAATAGTAAGGACAACTTACAGTACAGTTTGATAATGTTATTATGAATCAAGCAGATAAACAACTGGGAATAAATTTCCAAATTCTAAACAAAATAAGCACCTCTTATTAAACACAGTTATGAACTTATTATTGGAATATAAAAGAAAGATGCAACATCCATAAATTAGAAGAGACCATAGTGCTGTAAAACGAATAAGAAAGGACAAATGTAGACAATCGACGATGAAAATAAGACAAGACTAGAAACAAATTTACTACAAATAACCTGTCATGATTGTGAGAGAATCAACAACAACTATAGATACAAATACTTGTTATGTTTTAATTGAATGAAGATAGTGAATGAAAAATGAAGATTAAGCAGTACTGATAAAGAAGGAAAGAAGATAGTACCAATTGAAAATAAAAAACGTTATTAATATCGCCACAAGAAAATAAACATCTGGAAGAATCAATGGAAAGAAATATTTAGATCTGACAAGTTAAACTGAGTGAACAATCCCAAGAATATATTATATTATTTTTATTTGATTTAGTCGTGAATAGACTAGTGATTATTAAATGTGATTGACTGATGAGATAGCTCCAGCAATCGATATTATTGATGTATTATGTATTGTAAGGACAGCGGGGTATTAGGTCAAGAGAGCCCCCCCCCCCCCCCGACTGATTCCGGAATATATGGTGATTAATTTGTTAGGGAAGTAACATGTTCCAGGGATAGAACACTTATAATTAAAGACAAGTATACCAGATCATAATAAGAATAACAAATGATAATGTGAAAGATAAGATAATTGATAATTTCAACAAAAACAATATTTTATTAAAATGATCAAATTTGGTGGCAGGGTAGTATGTAACATGACATTTGGAACAACATAATATCGTACCTCATTTAATGAAGACTTTGGTTAAGAAGCTAACAAGGAGAACAATATCTTCCAAGATGATAGTGAAGAGGAACGACTAACAATTTTAGACTGACTAGTAAGACAACTGACCGTACCCAAATTAATGATTTAGGCTAAGTGATGCAAAATACCTTCAACCCCAATTGTGACATGAACTTTCAGTAATGACCAAACAAAGAATTATAAAGACAGACGGCTTATGAACCAGGACTATAAAGAAACAAATGGTTTCATTTAATGTATCATTATATCCAGATAATCAAAATACAAATTGAGGGATAATAGGCCCAAACATGTAAAATTATGTAAAAGAAATATTAGTAAATAATTAAGTTAACTGATGTAATGAAAATATAAATACACCTGATTATAGATACTTGAACCATACAAATAATTGTCACATATAGCATTCATAAGATTGTTCAGTAAACAACAAGGAATAACTTGGTCACAATAACATTAATAACAAGAGTGAAACCCATACAAACAGTAAATATAACATAGACAGTGTCAGAGTAATTAATAAATTAACTGACAAAGGACTAATTAATTAGTGTAGAATTTGTTTTATAAATGTGCATGTTATTATGTTTAAGCACATTGTTTTATATCATAGTATTTGTGTTGTGTTTTTTGTATGTAGCAGGTGATACAGTTAGTTTAAAGGAATGTCAATTTAATGATATTAATTCCATTTTTTTATGTTGTGTTAACAAATATAACCATAGAACTGGTGTTAAACCATGGTAAATTGATTGACAAAGCAGAATGGACTATATAAAGATGTTTTGTTAAGTGTCAAACACTTATACAGTTTGAGTAGAAAACAGTTATTTGTGCAAGGATTTGGTAAAATCATAGCCATGTGGGCATGAATTTAACTATTAGAATAATATATCTTTTGTGTTGTTAAAATAACGTTATATGTTAAACAATTTTGATGAGTGTTAAAAGTTAATTTAATTGTTAAAGATATTAAAACATGGTGATGAAAATAATACCAGTACATAGGCCAGGTGAAACCAACTTTAGTAAATTTTGAATAATAATGTTAGAAATTTTGTAAAACAAATGTGAAAGGGTAGATGTATTTATAGGTAATAATGTATACAAGGTATATAGAAACAAAATAACACATCAAGTTATTTAAGAAAATTTAAAATAACAAAATTGTAACATCTATAGTTCTTAAGTAAAAGTAGGCATGTTTAGTGTCTAAATATAACAAATGTGAAGATCAAAATAATGCTGATAATGGTTTTAAATTCCCATTCAGTATAGAAAAGTTATGTTAATTTAAAGATTTTGAACAAAATTTAGACTTTGGAATAATGAAAGTATATGACAATGTATATCCGAATTAGCCAACCAGATTCCAAGTTTACCCTTAGCAACCAGAAATTTCGGATAAATAAAATGAGACTTCTTTGACAACGATCTTAGCGGATAGACGCGTTTTTAAAACGTCCTGCATTATATAATATAAATTGTGAAAAACCGAAACAAACATATAAATACGCTTAGAAGTACACTACACGAACTTTTTACAATAACAGAAGAACACCCATCATATGGAATAGAAGACATAATAACCAGGAAGAAGATCTGAAGTGGACGAGGGACAAGGAAGAAGATCTGACGTGTACGTGGGCCCTATCTTCAACCAGGAAGAATACAAGAAGAGGATTTGGTGATTCTGACAAATTATTATATTGTACTTCAACACCCACATTTGTATACACGACTTTTAAGTAATAATCAACTAAACTACAGACACCATATGACACAAACACTAAGAACAATCACTAATAACACTATATAAGATTAACACCTTTTCAAACACAACAAGAACTTTTAATTTACATAATAACTATCAAAGCCTGAACTGGACATAACCTTTTTAAAACTGGTAACCACTATACAACTTCTGTGTGCACGTTACACTCTAACATTGTAATATCCTGTAATTGTAAAACTTGTATTTTGATTAATAGTGTAATATTTTGTTTAATTGTAATACCCGAACCATATACGCCCTGAGATAAATTATATTTTTATTAGAAACGTTAACAAGAGCATTGTTTTGGTCTCGTAGAAATACTGAACAGCTACTGCTGCCAACTGGTAAAAGAAGACTTATAGTTTGCGCTACAATTGTGATTATTCTGTTTAAATTTATTAAAACAGTTAACCAGGGTTTTTTCTGAATAAAGGATTCCATAAGGATATATGTTTGATGGTATTTGTGTGTCGTTATTATTGCTGTTACATTTAGGAAATAAAATTCACAGATTGCAGCGGACACGACAGTTGGCATCGTTGAGTGATGTCACGGAAACGTGCGGCATAGTGGGAACAAGCGGCAATTTACAAAACCATTCGCCGTTCAACATAACACATTTATAATTACACATCGACGACTCCAGTGCGAGTTTGTCACTACATTATTTATCTATATTACAAGTTGACACTTCCAACGGGCGGTGTAATTCAAGTGCACACGACATAGATACAAGTAACCTATTACTAATAACACTGTACGTAACGAAATATTCTTATCATTACAAGTTGACGAACTTGAAGTGAGGCTTTTAACATTATAAGTAACGAAACTCTCGAAATATTCTAATCGTTACAAATTGGCGCACCAACGTGTGAGGCGTGTAATTTAATATAAGTTAAATTATTATTAATAGACAAATAAACCAAAATAAACAAGATGAGGAAGCGAGAAGTATCACGCAAAAGAGCGGCCGAAACCGAGAAGGTAGATAGGCGAGTTAAATATGGAAGATAAAGAAGCGACGCCGGTTGAGGAAATAGAAATTATAACAAGGAAGGATCCGGAGAAACAACCAGAAGAACCCACACAAACGGAAGGTGAGAAGACGCGAGAAATGATTAAACGTATGATGGAATTAATGCAGGAAATTGGGAAGAAACTAACGGAAGATTTCAGTAAGAAACTGGACGAGAGCATTAAGGAAATGAGAGAGGACAGATTAAAAAGAGAAAAATTAAGAAAGGAGAAGACCGAAGAAATAAAAAATGATGGCAAACCAGAAACAGAAGAAATACCAAACGACAAAACAGAGGAACCAGGAGTAGTATTACCTGAAAAGAAAACTAACGGAAACAAAGAAAATACTAAGGATAATGAAGCGGGACCAAAGAAAGTAAGGAGAACGCATCTAAAGAATTTAATAAAAACACCGGAAGAATGGGAGATGATGAACAATGGGTTAATTAATGTACTGAATATTCCAATTACCAACAATGAAGAAATCATGAATGCCAGAGAATATAGGAGGAGATTAAAAGCAATTTCAATAATGACTTACCACAAAACTATAGGTTACAACTTAGAGAAGACCAGAGATAAATGGGAAATACCAGAAATAGAAATACGTGGGAAAATATCAATGATATCATTAGTCATTGATGGACCAGTAACATATTGTTTTAATCAACAATATGACAGGATGAGTCGAATAAGCTTTGCAGCAAATGAAAGAATAAGAACGGGAAGAATGAAGTACAAGGAAGAAGCGAGAGATGCCGCAAGGAAAGAAATAATTAAAAAGACAATGGTAGTGCGGACAATAAGGTCAACTGAGATTATGGACCCGGGATAAATTATATACCACACACCATCAAGAAAAGGGACGGATGCTACGCTAACCGACTACGGCCAAAGAACCATTTTAAGGAGACGAGAAATAAGTTTCATTGAGGAACAATAATATGAATAAAGAATAAAGAAACAGAACCATACAAATGAAGGTATGAGCAACTGACCGACATAACGAAAATTACCAAAAGATCATCAATACTGGGTACAGAAGGACATATGACAATAAGCACTATAATAAGAAGTGTAGAAGTTGTGATAAAACCGACAAAATTCTAAAGAAATAGTAAGAACAACTTACAACTAATTATTTATGAGAATTAATTTGGAACTGAAGAATTTATTATTATAAAACCACAAAATTCCAAACAAATAGTAAGAACAACTTACAACTAATTATTTATGAGAATTAATATGGAATTGAAGAATTTATTATTATAATACCTCAAAATTAAAAGAAAATAGTAAGCTCATCTTACCAACTTTGATAATCCAGAATATAATTTTAAATGAAGCCAAATAACCAAATTTGAATATCTCAGAATTTAGATAAATAGTAAGGACAACTTACAGTACAGTTTGATAATGTTATTATGAATCAAGCAGATAAACAACTGGGAATAAATTTCCAAATTCTAAACAAAATAAGCACCTCTTATTAAACACAGTTATGAACTTATTATTGGAATATAAAAGAAAGATGCAACATCCATAAATTAGAAGAGACCATAGTGCTGTAAAACGAATAAGAAAGGACAAATGTAGACAATCGACGATGAAAATAAGACAAGACTAGAAACAAATTTACTACAAATAACCTGTCATGATTGTGAGAGAATCAACAACAACTATAGATACAAATACTTGTTATGTTTTAATTGAATGAAGATAGTGAATGAAAAATGAAGATTAAGCAGTACTGATAAAGAAGGAAAGAAGATAGTACCAATTGAAAATAAAAAACGTTATTAATATCGCCACAAGAAAATAAACATCTGGAAGAATCAATGGAAAGAAATATTTAGATCTGACAAGTTAAACTGAGTGAACAATCCCAAGAATATATTATATTATTTTTATTTGATTTAGTCGTGAATAGACTAGTGATTATTAAATGTGATTGACTGATGAGATAGCTCCAGCAATCGATATTATTGATGTATTATGTATTGTAAGGACAGCGGGGTATTAGGTCAAGAGAGCCCCCCCCCCCCCCCCGACTGATTCCGGAATATATGGTGATTAATTTGTTAGGGAAGTAACATGTTCCAGGGATAGAACACTTATAATTAAAGACAAGTATACCAGATCATAATAAGAATAACAAATGATAATGTGAAAGATAAGATAATTGATAATTTCAACAAAAACAATATTTTATTAAAATGATCAAATTTGGTGGCAGGGTAGTATGTAACATGACATTTGGAACAACATAATATCGTACCTCATTTAATGAAGACTTTGGTTAAGAAGCTAACAAGGAGAACAATATCTTCCAAGATGATAGTGAAGAGGAACGACTAACAATTTTAGACTGACTAGTAAGACAACTGACCGTACCCAAATTAATGATTTAGGCTAAGTGATGCAAAATACCTTCAACCCCAATTGTGACATGAACTTTCAGTAATGACCAAACAAAGAATTATAAAGACAGACGGCTTATGAACCAGGACTATAAAGAAACAAATGGTTTCATTTAATGTATCATTATATCCAGATAATCAAAATACAAATTGAGGGATAATAGGCCCAAACATGTAAAATTATGTAAAAGAAATATTAGTAAATAATTAAGTTAACTGATGTAATGAAAATATAAATACACCTGATTATAGATACTTGAACCATACAAATAATTGTCACATATAGCATTCATAAGATTGTTCAGTAAACAACAAGGAATAACTTGGTCACAATAACATTAATAACAAGAGTGAAACCCATACAAACAGTAAATATAACATAGACAGTGTCAGAGTAATTAATAAATTAACTGACAAAGGACTAATTAATTAGTGTAGAATTTGTTTTATAAATGTGCATGTTATTATGTTTAAGCACATTGTTTTATATCATAGTATTTGTGTTGTGTTTTTTGTATGTAGCAGGTGATACAGTTAGTTTAAAGGAATGTCAATTTAATGATATTAATTCCATTTTTTTATGTTGTGTTAACAAATATAACCATAGAACTGGTGTTAAACCATGGTAAATTGATTGACAAAGCAGAATGGACTATATAAAGATGTTTTGTTAAGTGTCAAACACTTATACAGTTTGAGTAGAAAACAGTTATTTGTGCAAGGATTTGGTAAAATCATAGCCATGTGGGCATGAATTTAACTATTAGAATAATATATCTTTTGTGTTGTTAAAATAACGTTATATGTTAAACAATTTTGATGAGTGTTAAAAGTTAATTTAATTGTTAAAGATATTAAAACATGGTGATGAAAATAATACCAGTACATAGGCCAGGTGAAACCAACTTTAGTAAATTTTGAATAATAATGTTAGAAATTTTGTAAAACAAATGTGAAAGGGTAGATGTATTTATAGGTAATAATGTATACAAGGTATATAGAAACAAAATAACACATCAAGTTATTTAAGAAAATTTCAAATAACAAAATTGTAACATCTATAGTTCTTAAGTAAAAGTAGGCATGTTTAGTGTCTAAATATAACAAATGTGAAGATCAAAATAATGCTGATAATGGTTTTAAATTCCCATTCAGTATAGAAAAGTTATGTTAATTTAAAGATTTTGAACAAAATTTAGACTTTGGAATAATGAAAGTATATGACAATGTATATCCGAATTAGCCAACCAGATTCCAAGTTTACCCTTAGCAACCAGAAATTTCGGATAAATAAAATGAGACTTCTTTGACAACGATCTTAGCGGATAGACGCGTTTTTAAAACGTCCTGAATTATATAATATAAATTGTGAAAAACCGAAACAAACATATAAATACACTTAGAAGTACACTACACGAACTTTTTACAATAACAGAAGAACACCCATCATATGGAATAGAAGACATAATAACCAGGAAGAAGATCTGAAGTGGACGAGGGACAAGGAAGAAGATCTGACGTGTACGTGGGCCCTATCTTCAACCAGGAAGAATACAAGAAGAGGATTTGGTGATTCTGACAAATTATTATATTGTACTTCAACACCCATATTTGTATACACGACTTTTAAGTAATAATCAACTAAACTACAGACACCATATGACACAAACACTAAGAACAATCACTAATAACACTATATAAGATTAACACCTTTTCAAACACAACAAGAACTTTTAATTTACATAATAACTATCAAAGCCTGAACTGGACATAACCTTTTTAAAACTGGTAACCACTATACAACTTCTGTGTGCACGTTACACTCTAACATTGTAATATCCTGTAATTGTAAAACTTGTATTTTGATGAATAGTGTAATATTTTGTTTAATTGTAATACCCGAACCATATACGCCCCGAGATAAATTATATTTTTATTAGAAACGTTAACAAGAGCATTGTTTTGGTCTCGTAGAAATACTGAACAGCTACTGCTGCCAACTGGTAAAAGAAGACTTATAGTTTGCGCTACAATTGTGATTATTCTGTTTAAATTTATTAAAACAGTTAACCAGTGTTTTTTCCGAATAAAGGATTCCATAAGGATATATGTTTGATGGTATTTGTGTGTCGTTATTATTGCTGTTACATTTAGGAAATAAAATTCACAGATTGCAGCGGACACGACAGTTGGCATCGTTGAGTGATGTCACGGAAACGTGCGGCATAGTGGGAACAAGCGGCAATTTACAAAACCATTTGCCGTTCAACATAACACATTTATAATTACACATCGACGACTCCAGTGCGAGTTTGTCGCTACATTATTTATCTATATTACAAGTTGACACTTCCAACGGGCGGTGTAATTCAAGTGCACACGACATAGATACAAGTAACCTATTACTAATAACATTGTACGTAACGAAATATTCTTATCGTTACAAGTTGACGAACTTGAAGTGAGGCTTTTAACATTATAAGTAACGAAACTCTCGAAATATTCTAATCGTTACAATATTCATCTCGTCAAATATTAAAAAACAACACATACATTGTACAAAAATAATAAATAACACATATTAAAAATGAAATACCAACGAAATAAAACCGACATGTGGCCGTAACAAACCTGCACAGGAACGCTCCCACGGTAAAACTAATCAATACCGGCTTGACCTTCGTTCAATTTTATCGATCTGATATAGCCTATTTCTCGTTCTATATGATCGATTCTATTAAACAAAATATTATTTATATGTATTGCTTTTTCGTTTAGGACACGATTGTAATCCTCCTTTATAGCTTTATATATCTCGAACCGTTTGAGGGTGTCTAGCCTTAGTGACTTTTTACATTTATGTAGGATATCTAAATTATCACCAACACTCTTTATGTTATGGTCATGTAAGCTTAAATGTTCTGCAAATGTAGATCTTCTTACATTTGACTTGGAGCTTGGGATATGTTCTTTATAACGTAATTTGAAGGAACGACCCATTTGTCCTATGTAGAACAAACAGTTGTCATGTTTCTGCTAGTTGTCACAGATTTTGTTAGTTGTGACCAAATGAAAGTGCAGGGAACAACTGACTGGGTAAAAACATATAAAAATGTTGTTTGGTCATGGCTAACCAAGTCCGATTCTACGTGAATGCAATATGATGTGTCTGAAAGGTATATTCATTAACATTAACAAATTCGTGTAGTTATAAATGCATACCATTATTATAAGTCTGTAACGTTATATTGTATAATACTTGTGCGAAGGCTTATGTATCTAAAAAAAATATAAATCTTTGGTATAACTGAACCACTGAATCAAGCATCACTAATTCTGATGAGGAATTTCAGTCACACTATCTTCTGGACAACCGTAACTGCTTGCTGAATGAGGAAAGCGAGTTTTCAGTTTTTACTTGACGATTTGGCATTTTTCTGTCTTCCTGTCTATCTGTTTTTAGGAAATGTCTCATGACAAATTTTGAATGCATCAACTGATTTTTGTAAAATTTAGCACGCATGTCCATATTTTTACACCACAAACCCGTTTTGTTTTTGAGACTGATCCTGCCCCCAAAATAAACGGGGAGGGGACATTTTTGACCCCTTATTTTTGAGGGGTAAAAACTGAAAAAGAAATCACAAAAATAATATGTGGCATATCAAATTAAAGAGAATTTTAACCAAAACCTGAATGGAGTGTTCAGTTTTCAATATTTCAAAAAAACTGTAGAAATTAAATAATCAATAAACACAATGTTAAACAAAACATCAAAAAACTCACAGGAATCTTTGAAGTACGAAGGAACTCTAGGAGAGCTTCTAATGAGCCAAGTGTTGATGCCTGGACATAAACTCCTCGCTCTTGAAGTTTAATACTGCTTAAAGCTGTGCGCAATTCTCGAGCAACCTCCTCTCTCAGAATTTCAACTTCATCTGGTTTCTGCGCTATTTGTAAGTTCAGACCTAGAAGAAAACACTTCAGTTTAAAGGCACAGTTACTTTTCAACTCCCACATGTCTAGTAATTAATTAAAAATTGGAATTCCCACATTTCTATCAAATTGTTATAGAAAACACTTCTAATTCGGATTTACATAACTAACTATTTGTCCCCAGTTTTCACACATCTGTTTAGTTATAATCAGTTTTCTAATGAAATATGCAAAATGTACAACAGACTTAAAAATAAATTTTTAAGCAGCCCATATAGTTAAGTTCACTTATTAGAAACAAATTAGGAATTCAGAAAGTGGTTTAATTATATGCAGAAGCTTCCTTAAACACGGACATGCCACAAAGTAATAAGATCAGACATTAGAGGATTATCCAGTGAGTCAATTAAACATTACTTTTTAGCATGCGTGTTTATTATTATTGTTACTGTTTTAATCACATATAATTATCGAAGACATTAATGCTTACACGAATTTTGAAGAGGGGAGTGATATATTTTGAAAAATCATGAGTTTTGAAAAAAGACATGAATTTTGAACAATTCAATATATCAAATGAATTTAAAGAGCATGTCTTCAAAAGCAAATGAGTGTGTGCGTTTTTAATAGACTTTTTATTACTTGGCAAGAGAAGAGAGTATGGAACCAGGTGTGTTAATATTCAATTTGTATAAGACATTTACAAAACATTTCATACCTCACTCTTATTAAATGTCTATTAAAATGTAAAGAGATATTTACATTATTTTAATGAAATGAGATGAAAGGTAAACTGAAAATTTGCTTCAAGGCCACAATTATATTTTTGTCAGTATGGTGTTACTGAATGAAATATGTGACAACTCTGGTAACTATGGTGCACAGTTTAAATACTCAAGTTTATTTTACATCTTAAACCAGTTTACACAAAATGTCTACAAAGAAAAAAATTAATGTGTTGCATGCTAAGTTTTCAGCATGCAATTTTCAAAATTTTATAAAAAAAAGTACCACAATTTTTAACAATTATTATTATACTAACAGCACGGGAAAATTTTTTAAATCTTATTTATGCTGGAGGGAGGTTCCAAATGGAATCGCCATAACTGATATTTAATAAAACTGAAACTTATAAAAAACCTTATTAAATTTTAATTTTGTTATAAGTTTGATGAATGGTATAAACAGACTCCATATAATTAAAAGCATTTTATGGAATAATATACACATACAGAACAAACTCAGTGACTTTACATTATAGGGTAAACCAAAAAAAAATTGAGATATTCAGAAAACCATACTTAAAATAGAGATAACGATGGGGCCAGTTTGAAAATGACACACATTAACCATACAGACTGTCAGTGAATGCTCATTTGGAATAGTTTTCCTGTTGAAATTTTTGTAAATAATTCCTTCAGGAAGATATAATTCACGATATTAATTGATGACTCGTTGGGCACTTGGTGAAACATATTAATACAAAGGTTTTGTAAAATATATAAAAGCACTTGGTAAGTTTCACAAATTTTTTAATTAACTCTCACAGCATTTAAGATATAATTTAATGAACGGCCACATGCATGTTACCTATTACAAACTAAGAAACATACTCCTTAGCAAAATCTGTTTAATTTATTTAATTATATTTTACTGATGATACACGTTTTAAAGTCATGGCAGCTTAAAGCAAGATTGCTGAGTTTCCAACTTCACTTAAAATTACAAGAAAGAAAACAAAATTGTTTCTTGATGTATCTTCCAATTAGTAATGAATCAACAATTAACACATTACAATTGCTGACAGAAGAGTAATCAAAATACAGTCCCAAAATAAAGAGTAATCATCATCATCATCATCTTCACGGACTAAACCAAAAATGGTTTGTTCCGGTCTCAAATAGGAAAAGATTAGAGCTGATCACTCCAGCGCTTCCTCGGATGTCCCACACCTCTCTGTCCCCTCAGAGTTGTTTGGGGATGCGGCAGTCATCCATTCAGCAAAGATGTTCCCACTAATTCAGCTGATACTGAATAATTATTCAGCCAATAAAGAGTAATTAAAATGTAAATTACATGTAACAAGTAAAAATTAAAAACATGGACTGTCACTGAACCCTGAAAAAAGCAAAATAATTTTGCGTTAGGGTAGCAGGAGCTGGCCGACTTACATCTAGAGAAACTGGAAAAAATAAACTCATGGCATAAACAACTATTGAGAACTATAATACAAATCTGCAGAGGAATACACTTAAAAGAAATACAAGACCAAATCGTTCACGACAGAAAAGCTGTTAAGATGTTAAGACAGAATCTGGGGAGGGGGTTTGATTAATTGTTTGATTAATCAAAAACAATAAACGTAAAATATCTATGAAACTGCAAAACAGAATACAAGTAAATATGGTTCAAAGTGTGGTCAATAACAGAAGGAGGAAATAAAATAACCATTACTCTTAAGATGGGTGGGCAAGAATAAACAGAGTGAAGGAATCAAACAACCTTCAAAGGTTATGGAAAAAATCACTACGAGATAATACAGGAAAAAAAAACTGAAAAGTAGATGGCATCAACAGACAAGTCTTTGTCATATAAATCAACAATGCACCTTATAACTCTTGTGATACGCAGTAAAACTGCTGTTGCGTAACCAATAAAAGCAAACAATGGAATGTAAATGTCTAAACCAATATCACAAACTTACTATGCACTTACCAGCAATTGCTTTTTCCAAATCTTTTGCAGCAATTTTTACACCTTGTGCAGCTTTTATCTCTTTATACTCTACATATGCATTCTGAAACATCACAACAAGTTACTTTCAATATTTGCTATTTACTGGACTTCATAATTTAAATGATATGCTTATTTCACTTTTATTATAAACAAATGACAACACAAATCCAAAGAGTTTATTAACAAGAAGACTGAATGAAAAAAGTAAGCTGAAATTATATTTTTAGTAAATATTTAGCAGTCTTCAAATATACAGATTAAAAAAAAACACCACTGTCACAAGGCACGGATTATGGATTAACACTTAGGGTGCTGATCACGCCAATTGATGTGGTGATGATGATGATGAAACTTTCATAGAATGCCGATCACGTCATTTGACGTGGTGATGAAACTTCTATAGAATGCCAATCAAACCATTTGACATGGTGATGAAACTTCTATGGAATGCCAATCACGCCATTTGACGTGACATAGTTTTATGCTTCTTTAAATATGGGATCACTTCTAATTACATCGTTTTAACTGTCGCATAATATTTGTTAGTGTTCTTAGTTCTTGAAATCGCCAATAGATGGTAGGTCAACTCAACCAAACTGAAACTACAAAGAAATTTCTAGTTGCTATGTGTAAAGATCAATGCTTCAAAGTTATTCATTCAAAAAAAAAAATAAAATAAAATAAAAAAAATAAATAAAAAATAATAATTATACAAATTAATATTAGTGATACATTTTCTTGTTTTGTGTTTCAACAGTGAAGTGTACTACTTCTATGTAATTTAAAGTGATTTTTATAATATTTTAGTTTGCTATAGCAGTTTTGACTTTTTTTTAATAAAAATTGTGTATAAAAAAAGTAAAGTGTCATTGAAAGTATTTATACAAAACAATAAAATTTTATATTTAATTATGAAGTGGATGGTTCAACGTTTAAAAGAAGGGAAATCTCCAAGTACCATTTTTCTAGGTTATGTTATAGTTTCACAAGAATGTTTTGAAAAACATTAAAAACAGCTGGCACTCTATAGAAGTTTTGTGCTGAAATGTCCGGCACCCAAGGTGTTAGGGGTCGGCACTCAATCTCTTTATTGACAGCTTAGTTCTTAACATTACCACAGACTGAGAAATTCGTAATGCCTTAAACTTGTACATTTAAATTGATATACAAGAAATGAAGCTTTTTTATCAACCCTTACACTTGTTTCTCAATTTTTTACCTCTAAAATTGGGGAATGGTTCAGAAATATGAGATAATATTTTATTAGCTGTATATACACTACTTTTTACTGCTACAGTGTATACAATTGAATTACTAAATAGTCAATCTCCTAACTCGTACCTGAATATGTAAATTTATTGTGTCATAACAATTATTTATAAACCAAGCTTACATTGATTACTGAATCCTTTTAAAAATTAAATCACCACATTTTATCTACCTTTAATTATTGAACGTGTGCACGCACACATCTTGAATCAAACCGACAAAAGACACTCACCTTTACTCTAAGCTCTTTTAATGGCTGTGGCATTAACAGAGATCTAATCTGTGTGACAACTGGCCCATCGGTACCAGCGACAATCATTGTATCACCTTCCCGTAGATAACCATTCACCAGTATACAGTCTATTGTTGTTCCTAAACCTGGAATAGCTTTGACTTCCAAGACAGTTGCCTGGAATGTACAAAATATAAAAGATATTAATTGATGACTCGTTGGGCACTTAGTGAAACATATTAATTCAAAGGTTTTGTAAAATATATATAAAAACACTTGGAAGTTTCACAGATTTTATTTACTCTGACAGCTGTTTCGACCTCTTAAGTCTTTGTCAAAGAGATGAATGAAGGCTAACCACAGGATGTAAGGTGGACATCTGGTTAGGGCATGTGTTAGAAACAATGCGAGGGGTGAAGATGTGGAGGGGGTTGCAGGAGCTAAGAGAAGGTCAAATGTCTGAAAAACTAAATATAACCTGAATGTAAAATATGAAATTAACTAAACTAAATATAATCTGTATGCAAAATATATAATTAACTAAACTAAATAACAGCTTTTAATAAAGGGGATACACAGAATTCAGTTTGTTCATTTGTTCAATTTTTATTTTTTATTGCTTTTTTTAATTTCTAGAATTTCTAACAAATCCATTTTTTTACCTTTTTGTATGTTGTGGAGTAGTGTTATGTTTTTTGTATCTATGAAGTGATTGTGTTATATGCAATGATCTGGAAAACCTGTGTTGGCTGTATTGGTTAAAATCGCCTTCTTATGTTCAGAAATGCGATGTTTCAGAGCACGGCCACATTGTTCAATATAAATAGCATCGCATTCTGCACAGTGTATTCATAAACTTCATTTTTCTCCAGTGTGTTTGATTTGTCTTTATTATTGACTAGTAATGAAAAAATATTACGTTTGTTTACTGATACCATGTTAAGACCGTGCTTTTTTAACCTATTATTAATCCTATCTGTTATAAACGGAATGTAATTTGTTAAATGAAACTTTTTGTTAACCTGATCTGGCTCTATGGAATAAAATTCTTTTAAATAATTTTCTTCTGTTTTTTGAAATAAAGAGTCTATTATTCTTTCATCATAACCATTATTTTTTGCTATGGCTTTTATAATATCTACTTCTTTATTGAAATTGTCTTTGGATAACGGAACTATAAGAAGACGATTAACCATTGTATGAAAACTGCTTAATTTTATGTGCCACGACGTTACTCATTGTTTATGTATAACGGTATCTGTAAAGGTAGGTTTTCTATATATCTGAAAACTAAGATGATTTTGTGACCTAGTAATAGTGAGATCTAAAAAATTTAAACTTTTCATATTTTCTGTTTCAAGTGTAAATTGCACAGTACTATAAAAGGAATTAACATAATCTAAGAACATATGGAGCTGTCTATCTGTTCCCGTCCAGATACAAAATATATCATCAACATATCTTGCCCAATGAAAAACATATTTTATGTTGGGGTTATTGGATGTAAAAATGTTTTCTTCTAAAACTGTCATAAAGGCTTCACTTAATAAATGTGATAAAGGAGAGGTAAGCCATTTAATTGTTTATAGATTTTATTATTAAACTGGAAATAATTTTGTCCTATGCAAATATCTAAGGCCGAGAATAATTCCTTTTTCTGATCACTATTTAAGGTTAAAGTATTTTGTATATGTGAGGAACAGATAGACAGTAGAACATCTACACGTATAGACGGAAATAAATTCTTAACATCAAATGAAACTAATTTTGTATTCAGTGGTAAATGTACATTTTTTTATATTATTAACTAATTGTAAAGTGTTTTTAATAGCATACTTTGGGTTGAAGTTAATATAGTTTGGGAGTAATTCATTAAGGTTTTTACAGACTTTATATGCAGGTGCAGTTACATATGAAACAACTGGGTGCATGGGACAATTAGGTTTATGTATTTCTGGTGAACTATACAAAACAGGAGCTTTCGGGTTCATCGTAGTTAGCATGAAACTTTTTGTGTCTGAAAATATATTAGGGCAATTTTTAATAAGTGATTTTATTTGTTTTCGAAACTTTTTAGTGGGATCATTTAATATCTTGAAATTGTCATTCCTGAAGAGTTCTGTCTTTTCAACATATTCGCTCCTATTTAATATTGTAATCATATTGCCTTTATCAGCTTTGAAAACCACTAAACTATTTGAATTAATTGTATGTTTTAAACTGTTAACTATGTAATTATCTGAATCTTTTAAACTAAACTTATTCTTATTACTTTCTTATTTTTGCTATTTTACAAAACCTTTTTGTAATAAAATATAAAAGAGTAATTAATAATAATACCTACTAAAACACTTGGAACATGCACTTTTACTAACACCTTTTGTTTATATGAATTTGGTAACAAGCTTCAAAGCACAATACCACAAATACACAATTTGGTAACAAGCTTCAAAGCACAATACCATAAATACACAATTTGGTAATAAGCTTCAAAGCACAATACCACAAATACACAATTTGGTAACAAGTTTCAAAGCACAATACCATAAATACACAATTCGGTAATAAGCTTCAAAGCACAAAACCATAAATACACAATTTGGTAACAAGCTTCAAAGCTCAATACCACAAATACACAATTTGCTAACAAGCTTCAAAGCACAATACCACAAATCCACAAAATGTCAGATCTAAATTAAGTGATATAAGTTAATCAAGCATTTCAATGAGTAGGAGTTTTCAGACATTTTTTACTTGCAAACATGATTTTAATTTTCTTAAATTTCAGTCTAAAAGTTTATGTGTCAGAACAAATATTCCTACTACATTGTGTTGACATGAAGCATTTTTCTCATCACATTTCTTGATTCTGAATTTAGATTTGTGACAGGTTAAGTCTTTTATCAAAACTACATCACATCCTTCAATCAGAAGTATCCTTGCAATTCAATCATTCAATCAGCACTTTCAAATTGTGTATTTATATGGTAACAGTTTTGATATTACCAAGCAATCTCTCACAGTCAAGGAGGTACGTGATTATATCTTTACAATTATACATTTATCAAAATAATCCCCACTGGATAAAGTTGTTGAGACAGTTTAAGTCTTTTATCAAACACACACACACACACCTCCTTCTATCAGAAGTATCCTTGCTATTCAATCATTCAATCAGCACTTTCAAATTGTGTATTTATATGGTAACAGTTTTGATATTACCAAGCAATCTCTCACAGTCACGGAGGTAGGTGATTATATCTTTACAATTCTACATTTATCAAAACAATCCCCACTGGATAAAGTTGTTGAGACAGTTTAAGTCTTTTATAAAACAAACACACACCTCCTTCAATCAGAAGTATCCTTGCAATTCAATCATTCAATCAGCACTTTCAAATTGTGTATTTATATGGTAACAGTTTTGATATTACCAAGCAATCCCTCACATGCAAGGAGGTAGGTTGTCCGTTAAGCACTTTTTGAAGAACCAAATATTCTGCGATGTAATTTTTGTATAGAGTAACACTTTAAAATACCACAAGGCCAACATGCTAATTGTAGCAACTTTCAAATAATTAATGCTTGATGCCTTTACTTGGTGAAAATCCATTGTAAATTATAGTAAAAAATAAAACCATAAAATATTTTTAGTGATTATCACTCGTCATTTATTAAAATTATATATCCATGACAGCTGTTTTGTCTGTTGTCAGCTGTTGAAGTCAGAAAACAACTGGTGTTGACAGCTGTTTCGATGGTGAAGTCAGCTTACACCATCTGATGAAGGCACTGTGCTGCCGAAACAGCTGTCATGGATATATAATTTTAATAAATGACGAGTGAAAATCACTAAAACTATTTTATGGTTTTATTTTTACTATAATTTACAAGGAGGTAGGTGATTATATCTTTACAATTCTACATTTACCAAAATAATCCCCACTGGATAAAGTTGTTGAGACAGTTTAAGTCTTTTATCAAACACACACACACCTCCTTCAATCAGAAGTATCCTTGCAATTCAATCATTCAATCAGCACTTTCAAATTGTGTATTTATATGGTAACAGTTTTGATATTACCAAGCCATCTCTCACAGTCAAGGAGGTAGGTTGTCCGTTAAGCACTTTTTGAAGAACCAAATATTCTGCGATATAATTTTTGTACGGAGTAACACTTTAAAATACCACAAGGCCAACATGCTAGTTGTAGCATCTTTCAAATAATTAATGCTTTATGCCTTTACTTGGTGAAAATCCATTGTAAATTATAGTAAAAAATAAAACCATAAAATAGTTTGTGATTTTCACTCGTCAGCTGTTTCGTCTGTTGTCAGCTGGTGAAGTCAGAAAACAGCTGGTGTTGACAGCTGTTTCGATGGTGAAGTCAGCTTACACCATCTGATGAAGGCACTGTGCTGCCGAAACAGCTTTCATGGATATATAATTTTAATAAATGACGAGTGAAAATCACTAAAACTATTTTATGGTTTTATTTTTTACTATAATTTACAAGGAGGTAGGTGATTATATCTTTACAATTCTACATTTATCAAAATAATCCCCACTGGATAAAGTTGTTGAGACAGTTTAAGTCTTTTATCAAACACACACACACACACACACACACACACACACACACACACACACACACACACACACACACACACACACACACACACACACACACACACACACACACACACACACACCTCCTTCAATCAGAAGTATCCTTGCAATTGAATCATTAAATCAGCACTTTCAAATTGTGTATTTATATGGTAACAGTTTTGATATTACCAAGCAATCTCTCACAGTTAAGGAGGTAGGTGATTATATCTTCACAATTCTACATTTATCAAAATAATCCCCACTGGATAAAGCTGTTGAGACAGTTTAAGTCTTTTATAAAACACACACACACACCTCCTTCAATCAGAAGTATCCTTGCAATTCAATCATTCAATCAGCACTTTCAAATTGTGTATATATATGGTAACAGTTTTGCTATTACCAATCAATCTCTCACAGTCAAGGAGGTAGGTGATTATATCTATACAATTCTACATTTATCAAAATAATCCCCACTGGATAAAGTCGTTGAGACAGTTTAAGTCTTTTATCAAACACACACACACCTCTTTCAATCAGAAGTATCCTTGCAATTCAATCATTCAATCAGCACTTTCAAATTGTGTATTTATATGGTAAGTTTTGATATTACCAAGCAATCTCTCACAGTTAAGGAGGTAGGTGATTATATCTTCACAATTCTACATTATCAAAATAATCCCCACTGGATAAAGTTGTTGAGACAGTTTAAGTCTTTTATCACACACACACACACACACACACACACACACACACACACACACACACACACACACACACACACACACACACCTCCTTCTATCAGAAGTATCCTTGCAACTGAACCATTCAATCAGCACTTTCAAAATGTGTATTTATATGGTAACAGTTTTGATATTACCAAGCAATCTCTCACAGACAAGGAGGTAGGTGATTATATCTTTACAATTCTACATTTATCAAAATAATCCCCACTGGATTAAGTTGTTGTGACAGTTTAAGTCTTTTATCAAACACACACACACCTCCTCCTATCAGAAGTATCCTTGCAATTGAATCATTCAATCAGTACTTTCAAATTGTGTATTTATATGGTAACAGTTTTGATATTACCAAGCAATCTCTCACAGACAAGGAGGTAGGTGATTATATCTTTACAATTATACATTTATCAAAATAATCCCCACTGGATAAAGTTGTTGAGACAGTTTAAGTCTTTTATCAAACACACACACACACCTCCTTCTATCAGAATTATCCTTGCTATTCAATCATTCAATCAGCACTTTCAAATTGTGTATTTATATGGTAACAGTTTTGATATTACCAAGCAATGTCTCACAGTCACGGAGGTAGGTGATTATATCTTTACAATTCTACATTTATCAAAATAATCCCCACTGGATAAAGTTGTTGAGACAGTTTAAGTCTTTTATAAAACAAACACACACCTCCTTCAATCAGAAGTATCCTTGCAATTCAATCATTCAATCAGCACTTTCAAATTGTGTATTTATATGGTAACAGTTTTGATATTACCAAGCAATCCCTCACAGTCAAGGAGGTAGGTTGTCTGTTAAGCACTTTTTGAAGAACCAAATATTCTGCGATGTAATTTTTGTATAGAGTAACACTTTAAAATACCACAAGGCCAACATGCTAATTGTAGCATCTTTCAAATAATTAATGCTTGATGCCTTTACTTGGTGAAAATCCATTGTAAATTATAGTAAAAAATAAAACCATAAAATAGTTTTAGTGATTATCACTCGTCATTTATTAAAATTATATATCCATGACAGCTGTTTTGTCTGTTGTCAGCTGTTGAAGTCAGAAAACAACTGGTGTTGACAGCTGTTTCGATGGTGAAGTCAGCTTACACCATCTGATGAAGGCACTGTGCTGCCGAAACAGCTGTCATGGATATATAATTTTAATAAATGACGAGTGAAAATCACTAAAACTATTTTATGGTTTTATTTTTACTATAATTTACAAGGAGGTAGGTGATTATATCTTTACAATTCTACATTTACCAAAATAATCCCCACTGGATAAAGTTGTTGAGACAGTTTAAGTCTTTTATCAAAAACACACACATCTCCTTCAATCAGAAGTATCCTTGCAATTCAATCATTCAATCAGCACTTTCAAATTGTGTATTTATATGGTAACAGTTTTGATATTACCAAGCAATCTCTCACAGTCAAGGAGGTAGGTGATTATATCTTTACAATTCTACATTTATCAAAATAATCCCCACTGGATTAAGTTGTTGTGACAGTTTAAGTCTTTTATCAAACACACACACACACCTCCTTCTATCAGAAGTATCCTTGCAATTGAACCATTCAATCAGCACTTTCAAATTGTGTATTTATATAGTAACAGTTTTGCTATTACCAAGCAATCTCTCACAGTCAAGGAGGTAGGTGATTATATCTATACAATTCTACATTTATCAAAATAATCCCCACTGGATAAAGTCGTTGAGACAGTTTAAGTCTTTTATCAAACACACACACACCTCCTTCAATCAGAAGTATCCTTGCAATTCAATCATTCAATCAGCATTTTCAAATTGTGTATTTATATGGTAACAGTTTTGATATTACCAAGCAATCTCTCACAGTCAAGGAGGTAGGTTGTCCGTTAAGCACTTTTTGAAGAACAAAAAATTCTGCGATATAATTTTTGTACGGAGTAACACTTTAAAATACCACAAGGCCAACATGCTAGTTGTAGCATCTTTCAAATAATTAATGCTTTATGCCTTTACTTGGTGAAAATCCATTGTAAATTATAGTAAAAAATAAAACCATAAAATAGTTTGTGATTTTCACTCGTCATTTATTAAAATTATATATCCATAACAGCTGTTTCGTCTGTTGTCAGCTGGTGAAGTCAGAAAACAGCTGGTGTTGACAGCTGTTTCGATGGTGAAGTCAGCTTACACCATCTGATGAAGGCACTGTGCTGCCGAAACAGCTTTCATGGATATATAATTTTAATAAATGACGAGTGAAAATCACTAAAACTATTTTATGGTTTTATTTTTTACTATAATTTACAAGGAGGTAGGTGATTATATCTTTACAATTCTACATTTATCAAAATAATCCCCACTGGATAAAGTTGTTGAGACAGTTTAAGTCTTTTATCAAACACACACACACACACACCTCCTTCAATCAGCAGTATCCTTGCAATTGAATCATTAAATCAGCACTTTCAAATTGTGTATTTATATGGTAACAGTTTTGATATTACCAAGCAATCTCTCACAGTTAAGGAGGTAGGTGATTATATCTTCACAATTCTACATTTATCAAAATAATCCCCACTGGATAAAGCTGTTGAGACAGTTTAAGTCTTTTATAAAACACACACACACACACCTCCTTCAATCAGAAGTATCCTTGCAATTCAATCATTCAATCAGCACTTTCAAATTGTGTATTTATATGGTAACAGTTTTGCTATTACCAAGCAATCTCTCACAGTCAAGGAGGTAGGTGATTATATCTTTACAATTCTTGTAGCGGGTCAATTTTTGGGTGTTTTTATTTTAACGGTTTGGGGCATTTATATTTTTACTTATTTCCTTTTCGGGCGGGCTTGTATAAAATAATGTAAAAATGTATTATTGTGCAACATATTTGTCAGTGTAACAGACCAGTGTTGAGAAACAGTTGGAAACAAAGCGATACGCACTTTCAGTTGTGTAATGCGGCAAAGGAATTTGCACCTCCACAAAATTCGCAGAAATCTGTACTGGTGTGGCAGTGCACACACGTCACTACTCGCGCATGAGCGCCTACCCAAGCGATGTTGAAAAACCAAGATGGCTAGAGAGAATAATATTCATCGCCTTCTCCAAAACTTTGCGGAAGTGCTGTTTTAAGTCCCACCCACTTTTATGCCATTAGCCAGTGCCTGGTTGAAATCGTCTGCTATCGTCATTCCAACAACTACATGACTAGCAGGAGTCGAAACTGTGACGACTACATACAAGGCATTGATGTCCGTCGTCTTGACTAAAATGCTCCTGGAGTGGGGAACTGAGAGACGCAGTCTTTGGTCGACTCTCGCCTGCGCAGGACGCCCGTCAATCGGGCTCAGAAATAAAACTTTTCTAAAACGACATCCAGTGCAATAGTAGAAAAATTTGGTGTGACCGCGGTCCAGTAAAAAGAATAAAGAACGTAACTGTGCAATTTTCGGACAATAATAAGAAGTTTTACCGGAACAATGAGTGCGTGTGAGAAGACCGCGTGGAAATATTGGCTGACGGGGGGAAATATCATTTAAAAAATGTTTAAGGGGAAATAAATTGTGTGTGTGTGTTTGAGTGGGTGTTTAAATATGCAGGCTGGGCTCTGTCGGTATGTGTATATGAATCTAAGGTAAGCTAGTAGAATAAGATAGTATATGTAACGAATCACCAGACAAAGAAAAATTATGAAGCTATTTTATATACAAAAACATGGTAAAAAATTGGTTGAAATTTGAATGATTTAAAAAATAAAATTAAAAGTTAAATTCTCTTCCAAAATGAGTTGTGTCAGTACTTTGCATAACCCATAGACCATGTTTGTATCTAGGTACATGTGATCGAATCCTGTGACCCTGTAAGAGTTATCGTAACGGTAAGTAACAACTAATTTGAAATTTAATGATAATAATAAATGTGATCGATCAGTAAGTCACATTCTACATTTATCAAAATAATCCCCACTGGATAAAGTTGTTGAGACAGTTTAAGTCTTTTATCAAACACACACACACCTCCTTCTATCAGAAGTATCCTTGCAATTGAACCATTCAATCAGCACTTTCAAATTGTGTATTTATATAGTAACAGTTTTGCTATTACCAAGCAATCTCTCACAGTCAAGGAGGTAGGTGATTATATCTATACAATTCTACATTTATCAAAATAATCCCCACTGGATAAAGTCGTTGAGACAGTTTAAGTCTTTTATCATACACACACACACCTCCTTCAATCAGAAGTATCCTTGCAATTCAATCATTCAATCAGCACTTTCAAATTGTGTATTTATATGGTAACAGTTTTGATATTACCAAGCAATCTCTCACAGTTAAGGAGGTAGGTGATTATATCTTCACAATTCTACATTTATCAAAATAATCCCCACTGGATAAAGCTGTTGAGACAGTTTAAGTCTTTTATAAAACACACACACACACACCTCCTTCAATCAGAAGTATCCTTGCAATTCAATCATTCAATCAGCACTTTCAAATTGTGTATTTATATGGTAACAGTTTTGATATTACCAAGCAATCCCTCACAGTCAAGGAGGTAGGTTGTCCGTTAAGCACTTTTTGAAGAACCAAATATTCTGCGATGTAATTACTGTATGGAGTAACACGTTAAAATACCACAAGGCCAACATGCTAGTTGTAGCATCTTTCAAATAATTAATGCTTGATGCCTTTACTTGGTGAAAATCCATTGTAAATTACAGTAAAATTAAAACCATAAAATAGTTTTAGTGATTTTCACTCGTCATTTATTAAAATTATATATCCATGACAGCTGTTTCGATGGTGAAGTTAGCTTACACCATCTGATGAAGGCACTGTGCTGCCGAAACAGCTGTCATGGATATATAATTTTAATAAATGAAGAGTGAAAATCACTAAAACTATTTTATGGTTTTATTTTTTACTATAATTTACAAGGAAGTAGGTGATTATATCTTTACAATTCTACATTTATCAAAATAATCCTCACTGGATAAAGTTGTTGAGACAGTTTAAGTCTTTTATCAAACACACACACACCTCCTTCTATCAGAAGTATCCTTGCAATTGAACCATTCAATCAGCACTTTCAAATTGTGTATTTATATAGTAACAGTTTTGCTATTACCAAGCAATCTCTCACAGTCAAGGAGGTAGGTGATTATATCTATACAATTCTACATTTATCAAAATAATCCCCACTGGATAAAGTCGTTGAGACAGTTTAAGTCTTTTATCAAACACACACACACCTCCTTCAATCAGAAGTATCCTTGCAATTCAATTATTCAATCAGCACTTTCAAATTGTGTATTTATATGGTAACAGTTTTGATATTACCAAGCAATCTCTCACAGTTAAGGAGGTAGGTGATTATATCTTCACAATTCTACATTTATCAAAATAATCCCCACTGGATAAAGCTGTTGAGACAGTTTAAGTCTTTTATAAAACACACACACACACACCTCCTTCAATCAGAAGTATCCTTGCAATTCAATCATTCAATCAGCACTTTCAAATTGTGTATTTATATGGTAACAGTTTTGATATTACCAAGCAATCCCTCACAGTCAAGGAGGTAGGTTGTCCGTTAAGCACTTTTTGAAGAACCAAATATTCTGCGATGTAATTACTGTATGGAGTAACACGTTAAAATACCACAAGGCCAACATGCTAGTTGTAGCATCTTTCAAATAATTAATGCTTGATGCCTTTACTTGGTGAAAATCCATTGTAAATTATAGTAAAAAATAAAACCATAAAATAGTTTGTGATTTTCACTCGTCATTTATTAAAATTATATATCCATGACAGCTGTTTCGATGGTGAAGTTAGCTTACACCATCTGATGAAGGCACTGTGCTGCCGAAACAGCTGTCATGGATATATAATTTTAATAAATGAAGAGTGAAAATCACTAAAACTATTTTATGGTTTTATTTTTTACTATAATTTACAAGGAAGTAGGTGATTATATCTTTACAATTCTACATTTATCAAAATAATCCTCACTGGATAAAGTTGTTGAGACAGTTTAAGTCTTTTATCAAACACACACACACACACACACACACCTCCTTCAATCAGAAGCATCCTTGCAATTGAATCATTAAATCAGCACTTTCAAATTGTGTATTTATATGGTAACAGTTTTAATATTACCAAGCAATCTCTCACAGACAAGGAGGTAGGTGATTATATCTTTACAATTATACGTTTTGCTAAACATTATGCCACTGATTTGTTATAATATTATTATATATATAATAAATGAACAACATTTATACATATAAAAGAAGACATCACAACAAGAACATTTTAGTGTGAACTGATGATGAAATTATAATAATTTCGAAAAGGCCTTATTCAATAATTCAAAAAAATTGAAACTTTACTGATTTTGGTTGTATGTATATAATAATAAAATTATACATTTATCAAAATAATCTCCACTGGATAAAGTTGTTGTGACAGTTTAAGTCTTTTATCAAACACACACACACCACCTTCTATCAGAAGTATCCTTGCAATTGAAGTATCCTTGCAATTGAACCATTCAATCAGCAATTTCAAATTGTGTATTTATATGGTAACAGTTTTGATATTACCAAGCAATCTCTCACAGTCAAGGAGGTAGGTGATTATATCTTTACAATTATACATTTATCAAAATAATCCCCACCGGATAAAGTTGTTGAGACAGTTTAAGTCTTTTATCAAACACACACACACACACCTCCTTCAATCAGAAGTATCCTTGCAACTGAACCATTCAATCAGCACTTTCAAACTGTGTATTTATATGGTAACAGTTTTGATATTACCAAGCAATCTCTCACAGTCGAGGAGGTAGGTGATTATATCTTTACAATTCTACATTTATCAAAATAATCCCCACTGGATAAAGTTGTTGTGACAACTTTTTTTTAAGTATTCAGAACATTTCTCTAACACATTGTATTTGGGAGTCTTGAGCTTGCTTAGCAATTTTGTTTTGTGTCTTCAATGATGGCAAAACATTGTCCTTTGATGATTATTGTTAATCTGAGAAAGAAAAAATCTGGGGGCATATCTAGTGAACACAACAGTTGAGATGTATTGCCTAAAAATTCTGGAACAAGCACTGATGTGTGGGCTGGTTCACTATTGTGGTGTAATACCATAAATTGCCTTTCCATAAATCTGGCTGTTTCCTTTAAACAGCTTCACACAAGCAACATAAAGTGCCCCAATAATACTCTTAGTCACCAAAGCAGCTTGTGGTGAAAATTCATGGTACACAACACTATAATATAAAAACAATACAGAACTTTAATACTGGATTGGACTTGGCAAGCCTTTTTTTGGTCTTGGCACATCATGGACCTTCGTCTAAGATAATATGTCAATAATTCGTTGCCTCTATAATACATTGAAGCAACACTTCAACTTCATTTAGCATGTAATTAGTGATTTCTTTACAACATTCGACAGTTTTGGAACAAATTTAGTCGCCATTTGATTCACACCCAAAATACCAGTGAAAAAAGCTTCATATGAACTGTTGTGACGTTTAAAAAAAAAGAGAAGAAGTTATTACCTAAAAAAGGAAATAAGCCCCTGATACTACTCTTTTCTACTTACCTTTAATCACTCAGAAGATTCCAAAACCACCAAAAGCCCCAGGTTCACCACCACATTTTTTTGGAGGAAATGTGGAAACCGTTTCACTTTCCCCATGAAAACAATTTAACAAATAAACAAAACTCCCCCTCACAGAAAGATTCCTAGGCCGTTTAGATGAGCTTTCAGACACAGAGAATAGGTTATGGGTAGAGTGGCGTAATAAACTAAACTAAGCCATTAAAATGAAAAATTCGACTTTATTTTGATAAAAAAAAACATTGTAACTTTGTTTTTTGTGTCCATAAAAATGATACAAAAATAAGACCATAGCAAAATTTTTAGTCGCAAATCAGTACTTGGGTATTTTTAGCGCTTACCCCTCCCTTTGTTCTCGCACTCTCTCTCTCACGCCATCTGTTGAGATCTCATCATTTTATTTCATACTATTCTTTTTTTTTATATTATTTTAGAAAGTTAATTTTGTACAATTTCACCAGATTTGTTGTGTCCTTTTATTTACTTTTCTGCCTTACCGGTGAGTCTCAAGGAGGTTGTGCCATCTGACAAAAATCGCTTTCCCGACAAAAAAACACCAAAACATGTCCCAAAAGTTCACTTATGATTCACATTTTCGTTTGGATTGAATTCATACATTTATTACCTACCATTTTCCAAAACTTTTTAGCAAAAACTCGGTAAGCCTAACTTGGCTGTTCGGCCTACCGTGGTTGCCCATGCACACTGTAAACGCGTGTGAACCGTTTGCTGGCGAAGGTGAGACTGAGGCCCGCTTCCTTTGTTTCTACATTACAGTCCAGCTCGACTACGCACTTGAAACCAGTTTTCTCTGGTTACATCCACACATCGCTGCCATGGACTGACGTCACTTGTTTACAACTTGATCATCCCGGCACCTTGCTGTTGGCCTAGCCCAAACACTGATTCATTTTGTTATTGTAAACCAAATGCCATTCGTGTGAGTAATTGTGACTCACTAGCTAAAAATAGGATGTGTTACATAACATACCATTACACTGTATTTAACACCAACTTCCCTAACAGTGATTCATCTGTTACATTTTAATTTTTCTTTAACTTTTTTCACTTTCTCGGTGATGAGTGAGGTTCTTGGTCTATCAGCTATGTCCCAATCTTCAACTGATTCACTATAAGCTTGAAAATGTTTATAACATTCGTACACTGCTCATTCATGCATACTACTAACTTTCTGCAAGATTTTTATCACATCACAGCATTTTTATCTCATATTTTACTCAAAACTCTTGATGCGACTTATTTGATCCTGCATTGTAAATTGTAAAAAAAATTCTTGGATTTTGTTGTCCATGACGTGTCTGTTGATTAACTAATCATAAGTATAACACTACCAAATCGCAACACAGTTTTATATTGGTAAACATGTAGAATTTTTACCTTATAGTCTGAACCAGTTTTCGCTTATTATAAGCTTTGTCAGATGCTGCCACTGGGAGCACTGTTTGTCTTGTTCATGGCGACGGCACCGTCTTTTGAAAGATTGATGTGTGTGTGTGTGTGATATGGTCGAATAATATGTGTGATTTGAATTGTGTGTGATCATTTAGGATGTCGTTTTTATGTGTTTGTATATTTCTATTACACACAAAGGCACTACACTCCACTACCGAATCCTCCTTTGCAAACTACCTCATTGAAGCAAACAGTACATACACAAAGATCAACAACACGGATATTCTACACATATACACAAAAGGCCGAAAACTAGACATTCTTGAGCAACTAGAAATATACAAACACACAAAAACTCATAAAAATGACATCCTAAAGGAACAGACACAATTCAAATCACACGTATTATTCGAAAATATCACACCCTACCACACATTGATCTTTCAAAAGATGGTGCCGTCACCAAGAACAAGACCAACAGCACTCCCAGTGGCAGCCTCTGATGAAGCGTATAATAAGCGAAAACTGGTTCAGGCTATAAGGTTTACATTCTTACCAATATAAAACTTTGTGTTCTGAGTCCGTAGTGTTACACTTATTATTAGTAAAAAAAATTACAAACAAATCAAAATGTAGTTACTCAATTAGCTTATTAAATCCGAACAATGTATCCAATTTGGGTAAAAATTTACCAAACAGTTACAACAGGTGTATCAACTTGCAACAAATTTTTTTTTAATTGCACAAACATTTTGATCAAACTTCACTGAACAGAGTATGTTTACCAGTAGTTGAACCAAGTAAACAACACACATTGGACATTACAATTACCTGCAATTCCTCAGAGAACATCAGTCGTTTGGCTAACATTGTCTGGCAAGTGGATACGATCAGTGCCAACAGATTTCCCATACCTTCTCCAGTAATGGCTGATGTAGGTACAAGAGAGAAATAATTACGTGGATTGGGATTTTCATAAAACAAGGCTGCGTTCAGTCCCTGCATAAAAAAAAGTATATTGTAGAAAATGTTTAGCAACTGTTCATGTGTTCAGTATACTTTATGTACTACTACAGTGTATATATATACTTTAGTGCTATACAAATATTATAACATATTGTACAAATTTTTTAGTAAGGACTGATGTGTTGTGAATAAAGCGCTATGTATTACTGTTTTACTTCCACGTTCCATAAGGAAATGGAAGTATGGGCATGGCGAAAAAATCGTGTTCGAGTAAGGGCTGATTCTCATTGTTACTACCTTCAAAACATGAAGAAAAGTAATTTTCCAAAAAGTGTCTGTGTGTACAATTTTTTCTATGCCGAAAAATAACTGCCGCAAATTCAAACAGAATCAAATAATTGTTTGCATATGTGCCCGGAGTTGTAGATGAGTCAAGGCCTATTGATTTTGGTGAAGATCAGTTAAGGGGAAGGGGTAGTTTACCTGCAACGTTTTATGTTTTAACAAGAGTAAAGTATTTAATTTTGATAAATACAGTATCCTGAAAAGAAAGTCATAATAATCCACTGTAGAAAGGTAGATGAAATATCTATAAATGAAACGGGTAGTTGAAGGGGGAGGGGGTAATTTTTTATATGTGTACTATGTTATCGGCAACAAAGAAGTAGTGTGTTGTTAACATTCCTTCCCGGCCTGTTTGGCTGTAGTCCAATGTTTTCTGCAAAACCAGATGTTTTGCCAGTGCCATCTACTGCCATCACGAGTGAAAATCAAGTGTGCTAATGTGAGGTGGTATATGTTAGTGACCACACTACTGTGGTTAAGGCTGAAGAAAGAAGTATAAATAAGTAGTTACTATGGAAATATTTCATTTCAAAAATGATTTTAAATATAAATCTTAGAACATGGAAGTCATGTATGGTTCTCCATACCGATACTTACATTTCTGATGATACGCTGTATGTCAATAGCTTCATAAATCTCAGCATTTTTGAAACTAAAACTCTGTTACTAAAACTACTTTCAAAATACAGTGGAACCCCTATTTAGTGCTCCCCGATATAGTGCTATCCCACACTTAATACCCATTTTGTGAATTCCCGCCCAAAAAAAACCTATAAGAACAATCAATGTTATAAAGTCTTCAATAAAATGCTCTACTAACCTGCATTTAGCATGGCTTTAGACATGACGTCTTTTATGATTTAGATACAAATGCATCTGACTTTGTCAGTATACAAGTTTTATTCATTATTTATCTTTATATATATTGTTTTGAATCGAAACAAAAGTTCTTTGCTTGGGTACTGCTACTCAGGTAGTTGTAAACACTGAACTCATTACTATTGAATCTACAATAAAATTCTACACAGTGTTAGCAGACGTCAATTTTGTATACCCCAACCCTGAACTACATTTGTTTCTTTATTCAAACTAGGGTTGAAAGCGGTTGTGATAAAAAAGTGGCACAATATTTTAGTTTGGTGAAACCATTATTCAGTTAAAGTTTGTTGATTTATGAAGGTAGGAGTTTCGTATATTATATTTACATTATTATGTAGTAATTTAACGATGATAACTATCATTTGTACTGTACTGTAACTTTGTGAAATTAACTATCATTTGTGAAATGGATACTAAAACTCAACTGTTATATTATGTAGCTGACACTGCATACGCCTAATTATTCAATTGCATAATCATTCCATAATCACATATTACAGCATGCCTGTCACCCTTACTGGTTGTAATGTCACTACACAAAATACCTACAGGCCTAATCGCCAAAATAATGTTCAAGTATGTGCTACAAATAATTTTTACCAACAATTTACAATTTCAATTTTGCATTGTTAATTAGTATTGTTATAGACAAGTTAGTCATATAAAATTATGTGTTTTATATGAATTCATCAAGGCATCTCATTTTTTTTTAAATTCAGACAGACTATTTTAATTTGCCTCATTATGTAGAATATACTGTATTTATTAGACATTTAATTAGTATTTGTAAATATAAGTACATAGGCCTAATCAACTGGACATTCTACTAATGCTTTCCACTAGCGACACATATGTTACCATTTTGAAATGATGATATAGCAGTTTTTTAAATGTCTTAGAACATACAATAAAACCTTGATGATCATTTATGAAAGGAATGGAAAATGAAAAATTTAAATATGTGAAATAATGGTCACAGAAACCCACTAAAAATTTTAAGTTCAGAGTAATTTAATAACATTTACTGTAGTCCTTCAATTCTTGTTGTCCATATTACTTTAGGCCGCCAAAAACCATTGACTATAAATTAGTTGAAAGGAAAAAAAAATTTAAACATAGATACTCTACAATATTAAATACCTAATTTTTAAAATGTTGGTGAAAGTATGGTGTTTAGATGAAATTATGATTTGCATGTTTACATTTTATGGTTTCGTATAGAAGTTAACTGTGGAAAATAATTTACGTCATAGTATTTTTTTGCTGTGAACCAGTGCTACTGTAACCTTGAGCAATTGAAAGGTAATCTAGGTGCCACTGGCTTATAGGTTGCCAAATTCGTGAAATATGCTAAGTTGGTGTCAACACAAGCACAAGTTTTCCCTTTTTCACTTCCGACCTTGATTTTTATGTTGTGAAGTATGATGCTTGGTATAAATGCTTGATAAGAATCTCTCTCCCCCTCTTGCCCCTCCTCCCATATCATCCTCATATACAAAACTCTTTTTTGATAATCTGTTGAGGAGCACTATATAGGAGTTTTATTGTACTAAGTTACATAATCAGTTAAAAATATTTAGTTACATTAGTATGCACCTGAACAAACCTCAAACACATATAAAGTGGAGCCTTTGTACAACACTGCTGCATGTGATACTATCTTTTCACTATACTTTAAAATACGATGCTCCAAATTTTTATATATTACAATTTTAACATTTTTCAAACTTTCTAATGAAACAACCAACCCATAATGTTCTTCAGTGGAAACCAGGTGTGAGGAATGTCTCTGGCATATATGTCACACCTTTCAAGAGTGGTTACAAAAGCAGTATATGTCAAAGTCAACTGTAATCACACTGAAAAATGTGAATTAGAAAGTAAGCTTTATAACTGTACAGATAATAACTGTGTTTTGTAAGGTCAGTTTTTCTATATGTACTGTTATTAATTACATCCACTAACTTTTTTCATAATATAAAATTAAAACAGTAGAAATATTAAAAAACAAATAAATCAAAAGCAACAAAAAGACTGTTTTCATTATTTTGATTTATGTGGTTACGTAGGACATTTGGTAAAAAAGCCATTTAAATGCAAGAATTGATTTCCACATTAGAGCAGCAATTTTAAATTACAGGTTTGGCCTGAATATAAGACGGCCTCACATATAAGACGACCCTAGATTTTTGAAGGTGTTTTACAGGAAAAAAAGGGCCTGCATATAAGATGACACTGAATTTTTTGAGGTGTTGTATGAGAAAGACAATTAAATGGTCTAAATATCATACGTTGAAGTCACACTAAGTAAATATGGCTATTTTACATTCAAGGTGAAATTATAAGTGTTAAAGTACCTTACTGTTTTTAGTTCCAGTCGTCATCCTCGTTTTCTTCTTCTTCTCAAGTTCCTCTTCAGAACTGGTATTGGAATCAGATTCATAAGTAGTTTTTCCACAAAATGTCATCCTCACTCCCATCCATGTTATAGAAACACAACATTTTTTAAACCCACTTACAATGGATTCACTTTTGATTTTTCCTCAGGCTGTGATTATCCACTGGACCAATAACTGTATGCTTGGTTTCTTCAACTTGCCTGTCGGAGTCAATGCATGATTTCCATTAATGAACCAGTCACTATAGTTATTCCGTAAGTAGTCCTTAAATGGTTTATTAACAACTACATCTAAAACTTGAAACTGAGAAGTCATTCCTCCCGGGATTATATATAACAAGACCAGTCTTCATTTCTGCAATCAGCTTCTTAATTTCCTACTTGTGTGCCTATGAAAAAATTACCTCTCTGCCCTAGTAAAGTGCCTGGTCGATGTCCCCAAACAACCTTAAGCCAAACTGCCATGAGTTCTTCAGTCATCCACCCCATTTTCTGTGCTCTAAAAACAATCCCAGCTGGTAATTATTCCTTCGGAAGGATTTTTCTCTTCAAAATAACGTACAGCAGAAGTTTTCTTCTATCGGCAGTTACTCCTAGCATCACAGTAATGCGTGACTTTTCGTTGCCTCTAGATTTAATTATAACTGATTTTGCACCCTTTCTGCCCACAGTAACATTTCACGGCATATCAAAAAACACTGTTGTTTGGTCAGCATTTGCCATTTGGCCAAGCAGGTAATTGTGGGCTTTCCTCAGTTCTATAGTATATAGCTGATAAGCAATCAATTTGTCAGTATAATCAGCAGGTAGGCGTTGCACTAGGGTACTGCGATGTCATAAACACAGACCCGAATGCCACATCATGTGTTTACACCAGCCCAAGCTTGCTTTAAATTCAGTTATTGGAATTTTCAATTCACATGCCTTGTGGATTGGCCACGAGTATTCACTTTGTTGACTCACCCTTAGGCCCCTTTTATGCATCCGGTTTATATCGTACGATGACCTACGATAAAAACTCATACGTCATATAGAACAATAGAAACAAAAGGGCCATTTTATGCACTCTTGTATGATAAATTTATCGTTCCATACTCAAAAACGTATCGCAGTGTCCTAGGAAACGGATCCAATAAATATCAGACGAGTTGTTTAGATACATGGGCCATAATGGTTTTGTTTATGCATTCGCGCGAGTTTTTTATCGTATTACTTTCAGATATCAGTGCTGCCAACCTTCCTGCCTAGCTTCGGCGAGGCCAGTTATGCCAAGTAATCATGTCGTGGTGTGATTTTATTAATTTGTTTTTCAAATATGGAAGACATTAATACAGAAAGGTTAACTGACAAAATCCAGAACAGGAGAGCACTATGGGATCCCACTTCCGAAGCTTATAAAAACAAACCGATAAGCGGCATACAACACGCACGGATTCATTTTCAGTACTGATGATGGCAACACTGAGAGTTTGTTCACATACACTTCCGATATTTTTGACGCATGATAAAAATCAGAGTCAACTGGGATGCAAAACTTATCGTACGACTTGAATAGGATCCATAAAAGGGGGCTTAAAGTGAACAACTTTTAACGTCTGTGACACAATACGGTACTTCAGCGCAGTGGTGAAAGTATGCTTGGGATTTTCACCTTGAGATTGACCTTGAACTAATTATAAAACGTGTGTCAATTCATGCTATGCATGTGGCAAGCCTGCGCAGTTGACGAATGTTACAAACTACACTAGGCACTTAACATGAAATTTTTAAATGCTAGGTTGCGCATATAAGACGAGTATGGTTTTTGGAAGGGCATGTTAAGGAAAAAATCATCGTCTTATATTCGGGCCAATATGGTATATCCAATATACGAGGGCTATCCAGAAAGTAACAGACGTTTTGAAATAAAAAATTTACAAAATGAAAAAACAAAATTTTATTATATACATTTGAAAGGTACACTCTTAAGCTATTTTTCTACATAATCGCCATTCAAATTAAGGCACTTATCATACCGTGGCACAAGTTTTTCAATACCGTCTCTGTAGAAATCTGCCGCCTGCGATTTCAACCACTGGTTTACACCGGCATGCAGTTCGGCGTCAGTATCAAAGCGTTGTGTAGCGAGCCATGTCTTCATCGCTGGGAAGAGGTGATAGTCGCTCGGCGCCAAATCTGGGCTGTATGGTGGATGATCGAACACCTCCCATCCAAAACTATCGAAGAGCTCTCGGGTACGATTGGCCGTGTGTGGACGTGCGTTGTCGTGAAAAAACATTTTGTCGTTGATTTTCATCACCAGTTCATCAGACACATGGCTAGGTGTACCACTGCGGTCCTCATCGTGAACATTGGTACGGCCATTTTTAAAATCAATGCACCATTGTCTCACTCGGCTTTCACTCATTATTCCTTTTCCGTACACATCACAAAGTTGGCGATAAATTTCAATTGGTTTGTGATTTTTTGCCAACAAAAACCTAATCACAGAACGCACCTCACAAGTGGCGGGATTTTCTATTGCAGCGCACATTTTAACACGTCACAGAGAGCAAAGTAAGAGGGGCACAGACCGCACGCTACCACAGCTAGTTGCGTACTGAGTGTAGGAACGTTCCGACACCAAGATGGCGGCTCTATCCCCGCCCACCGCCGCGGTCGGTCAAAACGTCTGTTACTTTCTGGATAGCCCTCGTATCAGACACTCGTACCTTACATTGGAGATCCTGATGACTGATATGGACACTGATCTATACATGATTCACTGACTCTTTTAAATGTAGCATAATAGGTACTATGTTTCAGGAGTGGGTTGTTTACCATTGGGAATATGTTGTGAAACTATAAATTTCTTGCAATTAAGTACTGGGCATATGTAGGTAGGCACATGTCTATACGGCATGTGGAATCAAGTATTGATCTCTAAAATCCCATAGCGTAAAGTAATCAACAAACCTGCTCTGCAAATTGAAGAACAACTTCCTTGGTCCTCTGCTCAAATTCTATTTGTGTGTTAGGTGCCTGTGATTTAATTATATCGCGAACATCTCGTCTGTTCATTGTGTTCCAGTCATATAACCTAAAAAAACAACAATAATTTCAAATTAAAAAGGTTTGAAATAATAGACAAATGTTGATACTTTATGAATAAAGTAAGATGTATTCAACAGAAGAGTGAACTTACTGCTTATACTGCTTCTACCCACAACTTTGCATTTTTAAAATGCCACAACTACATGCTCATTAAATACCGCTTTAAAAATGTTAAGTATGATAGGTTCACTTATTTTAAATTGATCTTATTTCAATTTAATTTTTATCTATTGTAAATTTTTGTTGCAATTTATCATTATAGTGAAATAAGACTTAAATTGGTTACCACGTAATATTGAAACATACATATTTTATTTAAGTTCTACACATGGTCCAACTATTTTATGTAATAAATGATTAAAAACTTTTTATTAAATTGTCTTGATTTTTCTTTTCTAAGTTTCTTGTACACTCTTCTTGTTCGATTTAGTCTTCATCTCATTGTTTGGCTGGGAGCAATTAAATCTCATTAGCCCAGGCTTAGTGCCAAGCAATTTTTGTCTGTTCCCACATGTGACTAGATTTTTTTTTGTATCTTTTGGCTCATACTTCAATTAAGTTTTGAAGTGTTGGGGTAATGGTACACTACTGTGACCACGGTCACATCAACAACACCAGCTGGCCACATGTGGCCAATTTTGAACGGAACATGCATGCACCAACGTGCACGATGGTGGTGTGGACAGCTAGCCGCAACGGCCACAGTTTATATTTTGGCCGGCATGACCAAGCGGTGTTAAGTGTTATGTTTGGCCAGAAAATTTTAAACAATTAATAATGTGTGTGCTGGTGAATTACTGTGATACACGAGTAACCCTCCATAATAACCCTGGATATTTTCTATCAATACCTTCACGCAAGTAAAATAAACACCCAAACATTATACTCTTTATTGACCACAACTAGTAATAAGTATTCGTGAAACTCAATATGAAAATCTTCATCTTACTATAATGATAAACTTATTCACAAATGTTTTAAAGCTTTTGTACCATCTGTTGCAAAATTTTCTCCTCGTTAGACCAGTTTATTTCACTCTTTAGTTCTTTAGGCAAACGTGTACTGCAACCTCTTGAATTTTGCACTGTAGAATGTTGAAAAATCGCCAAATACACTAAAACACATCTTACTCAATTAGCTGTCAAATCTAAACTGTGTATCCGATACGGCTTTAGACTTAGACAGTTGGAAATCAGTTATCGAATTGGACATTTTGTAACTATATAATACGTTTACAATATAAAATAATAAAACTAAATGCTGCCAGAATATTACTTACCTTCATAATATGTTAAACTGCCCAGGTCGCAAACATATTTTATAGATGAATATGTAAACTTAAACACTCTTGCCCTTATAAAACTTAGATAATTTTGCTATCTGACCCCCCTAAATTCAGAAAATTCCTCGGAACGTTAGACGAGTTTTTCAGCACAGAAGACTAGGAAATGGTTACGGCGTAATAACTACAACTGACACATGTTATGTAAAACCAAATATTATTTTATTCAAATTTACTTCTTTCTCTTTCTTTCTTTATATCTGTTCTATATAAGATAAATGTTATGAACTACTAATAAATCTTTCTATACAACCCAGTACCTTTTGCAACACACCCACACTCTCATTCGGTTTACAATTCTGAAACCCCCCCCACCGATTAATTGAGCTCTTTGATTTATTGTTTACTTTAAAACTTTGGCCAAGAATAAACTTGTTTCAGTACTGTACTTACCTGAATTCAGTGTCCATAACCGTTACGCCACATGGCGGATTACACCTTTCCACAAAACTACCACGAACTCATCTTTATCACTGTTACACTTATTGCATAAAACTGTTTATGGTTACATTACTTAGTAACCCACTCTTTGGTAGACCTACTCTTATATTTTTCGGTCTACCAAACTTTCTCGAGGCGAACGTTAATTTTACGTCTGTTCACTATTGGATTGTATCGTCGACTGCCATTCAACTGACTGCAAGGCGTTGGGCATTGGTTCAGCTGCCCACCAACGTAGATCAATTTTATAACGCCTTCTCTAATTAGCTGTTTTAAAATGTTCTAGACCAACAAATTCTGCAACTTTTTGCTGCCTGATGAAATTGGCGTGTTAATTTCCGTAATTCACAGACGTCCTGAGCTGTAGGTGATTACGTAACTCGTCTAGCCGTAACGGCGCCAGACACAAACACATATGGGTGTTTCATAATAAAATTGTATGCATTTTTATTAAAAGAGGTTCCCCAGAGGTTGAACACTGGATGGGTTCAAATTTATTACAATTATTAAAAATTATTTATTCCACTGATTCGTCCCGTTACAATTTTTTGGCCTGGAAAATTCTAAAACTACTTTAAAATTTTTGATCAAGCCACGTGAAATAAATTTAAAATGCAATAGTAACAAACCTGTCAATTTTGTTGAGAGCGACTATGAATGGAGTTTTCTTCGCCTTCAGTAAATTAATAGATTCTATTGTCTGAGGTTCCAAACCGTGCATAATGTCTACAACTAATATGGCAATATCACATAACGAAGAACCACGGCTACGGAGATTACTAAATGACTCGTGGCCGGGAGTGTCTATGATAAGCAGTCCGGGTATTTTAAGTTCCATTTCTGAAAACTGTAGAAACACAATACCATATATAAGAAGTATTTACACACTTGATTAGAGAATCTTTTTTACAATCCAATTAGCACAACAGAATTTTTTATCATTAGTAAATTTTATGTTATCATTAATAAATATTAAAACAGGTTGATGAAAAATTTCTGCATAATAAAGGTCATTTGTTTATTGACCAATTTGTAGAATGTTTGACAAAAACCAATGCATGCATGTGTAAACATACAAGCCAGTTTGTAGAAATGTTAGATTGTAACAATATTATTTAATATTATATGCATCTTTCTGGTGAAGGGTTTGTGAGGATTGGTCAAAAAGTATAACACGAATTTTAAATTATTTCTGTCGACGTTTTGACAATATTTACTGTCATCATCAGGACAATTGTTGCTGAGTTGTTATGACGCCAAACACACTACTGATGATGTGTCCTGTGATGACAATAAATACTGTCGAAACGACACAAATAATTTTAAAATTTGTCTTATACTTCTTGACTGATCTTCACACACCATTCACCAGAAAAATTCATTGATTGACGGTCACTACAAAATTAAGGATTATATGCATCAAAACATCTCATATGTAAAAATTATAGGGGCATCTCTCTACTTAATACAGCATATAAGGTATTGTCCAACATCATATTTTCTAGGCTGCTTCCCTACGCTGAGGAAAACATAAAAGAATATCAATGTGGATTCACTAGGAATAGGTCAACAACAGACCAAATATTTACACTAAGGCAAATCCTGGAAAAAACGTTGGAATATGGAGTGGCCACTCACCATCTCTTTGTGGATTTCCAGTCGGCATATGATTCAATCAACCGGAAAATGCTATATAGAGCTATGAATGAGTTGAATATACCATCTAAGTTGGTGTGTATGGTTGGAGTAGTTATGTCCAATTCTAAGTGCCAAATCAGAATACAATCAAATCTTATTTTGCTAAACATTATGCCACTGATTTGTTATAATATTATTATATACATCCACCAAAATCAGTAAAGTTTCAATTTTTTTAAATTATTGAATAAGGCCTTTTCGAAATTATTATAATTTCATCATCAGTTCACACTAGAAAATGTTGTTGTTTGTGTCTATTATATCTCACTGCACTTCATATTGAATCTTCCACTGCCATCATTATTTGGTGTAACCAAGATTGAATCTTCTACTGCCATCATTATTTGGTGTAACCAAATACTGACATTATACAGTTAGAAAAATTATATATATACCTACATAAAAAATATAACAAATTAATGAATCAGCAGACAATATTCGAAAATGATCAACTATTTCAATATATTACTTGCTTGGTTACACCAAATAATGATGGCAGTGGAAGATTCAATATGAAGTGCAGTGAGATATAATAGACACAAATAACAACATTTTCTAGTGTGAACTGATGATGAAATTATAATAATATCGAAAAGGCCTTATTCAGTAATTTAAAAAAATTGAAACTTTACTGATTTTGGTGGATGTATATAATAACAATCAAATCTATCCAACTCCTTAAAAACATTGAATGGGCTGAAAGAAGGAGATGCCTTAGCATGTCTGTTGTTCAACATAGCTCTAGAAAAGGTCATCAGGGATTCAGGAATTCAAACTAGCGGACACATATTTCACAAGGAGGTACAGCTTCTGGCCTATGCCGATGACATTGTCGTCATAAGTAGGTCTGAATCTGGCTTAAAGGAAGCCTTTCAGGAACTGGAGTTGTCTGCTAAGGCTATGGGCTTGGTTATAAACCAAAGCAAAACCAAATATATGGTTGTAGGTGCCAACACTCGTGCCCTGCCCCTGCGCATTAATGATTATGAATTTGAAAAGGTTCAGGGTTTTCCATATCTCGGGTCATATGTGGACTCTGGAAATGACTCCTCTAGAGACATTGAAAAATGGATATTATCTGCTAATAGGTGTTACTACGGACTGGTGAAACATTTTAAGTCAAAATTAATAAGTAAAGATACAAAAGCCACCCTACACAAGACCTTGATCAGACCAGTCCTGATGTATGGCTCGGAATGCTGGGTGCTAAAAAAACTAGATGAGCAGAAACTATCCGTTTTTGAGAGGGTACTGAGGAGAATCTATGGCCCTGTGAAGGAAAACGACATTTGGAGGCGACTGCATAATCGAGAGTTGTACGAAAGGGTTAAAGATCTTCCGATCGTGCAACTCATACAAATTAACAGATTGCGTTGGGCTGGTCATGTGCAGAGAATGGCGGAGGATAGAATCCCAAAGAGTTATGAATTATTTGCCGATGGGAAGGAGAAGGAAAGGAAGACCGTGTACAAGATGGCTGGACCAGGTTGGTAAGGAGGCAGCGGCTGGGTGCAGCAAACTGGTGGACACTGGCTGGGAGTAGAGACCAGTGGGGAAGATTTCTTTTGGAGGCCAGGGCCTGGACTGGGCTGTAGCGCCGAGGATGTATGTATGTATGTATGTATGTATGTATGTATGTATGTATGTATGTATGTATGTATGTATGTATGCATCAAAACATGGCAACAGTAAATGCTATATACATAATACTAGGCAAATTAAAAGCAGTTTATAGTACAAATTTTAATTGTAGTACACTTATGAGGAATCCTTACTAGAATTATTTTTACTGGAATGTAAACAAAGATCTAAATAGGTGAATGAATTTTACAACATTCACACAGTGTGAACTACAATTTTCAATATATATTATTTTATTTTCATAATTTAGAAAAGTAATACTTCACTACGGCATAATTTTGACGAAAATGCCAGCAATTCAAGTAAATCAGAACAATGAAGATTTACTATTATTATATTAGGCCTAGTATCACAAACGCAAGGTCCACTTGGTCATTAGTCCTTGGTACCTATCATTGTGAATTTATCAGTTGTAGAATTTTCAAACTGACAGTACTTGTGTACTGATTAACTGTCAACATAAATTTAAAATTTTGTCAAACTTAATGCTCACACAAATACAGATATTCATTACTAGTGTGTACTCTTTTTTCATCAAATTTTGTCAAGTGACTGCTGTGGTATACATGTTAAATGTATGAAATTTCGTTGCTGAAGTTTCAACTGACAATAAATCTTTTCAGAGAAGTTACTGATAATTGTAGTTACGTAATGTTAATTACTTACACTTGGCATTAACAATATTCAACATTACTCAAATACCCAAAATAACTTCTGCATAAACACGTGCAATTAAGGGGGTTTGCACGCACACATACGCGCGCACGCACACACACAAAATTTTGCATTTTTTTTGCTAAAATAAATTCCTCGTTTCTTCCTGTTTAATTTGGTATATAATACGTTAGGGTTTTGTGACAGGAAATGGATTTTTTTTAAATGTTTTGTGATGGCATGTACGACTGAGCTGATGTTTACGATGCGACGATCAGCCCATCATGGCGTGTGCCCCATTGGTAAAGACAGCTGGTGTAAGTTCCGGCAAGTTCAAGAAAATAAAATGACATATAACCACAGTGAACATTTCCATCTCCCTTTTGAGTTAATGCAGGAAATAAAACCAGTTTTCAAAGATTTGGCAAACCCAGAGCTTTTAAGAAAAATGTCTTCATGGGAAGACACAAAAGTCTGTGAATGGAGTTATATGGGCTCACCTCCCAAGAACAGTATTTGTTGGGCTAAAAACGTTAATATTTGGTGTTGCTGAAGCTGTAGCAAGTTTTAATGAAGGGACAATAGTTACAATAGTTAAGTGCCATGTGCTTGAAGCCTTAGGGATCAAACCAGGAAAAAATTGTGTGGCAGCAATGATCAACTTGACCGTGTTAGGATCAGTCAAGCAGAAAAAAAACTAGATGAATTTGTTAAAAAAGCAAATAGAAAAGTGCAGATAGCAAAAAAAAGTTGGAGGAAGACTGGGAAGAAGCTGATCAAGAAACAGGACCTTCATACTCTACTGGTGCTTATTAAAAAGGTATAATAAATTTTAAATGCTGTTTTCCGAAAACTGTGTTTTTTAAAATCTACGTTCCTTTTTCTCACGAACTATAAAACATAGAAGACTAAAATTTTTTCCTGTAGCTTCTATATGTTATATTTCAAGTTTTAATGAGAGTATTTTAAGATTTATTGATTACTTTCAAAAATAAAAATTTTAATGTTTCAGAGAAAAAGATGTAAAAAATGTATACACATAAACAATTTGTGTGTGTGTGTGTGTGCACTAATCAAATTTTTTTTATTTGCCTTCGTTAAAAGTTGTACTATGATCAAGTAAAAGTGCCTGCAAAATATCAGCTCTGTAGCTCTTACTGGTCTAGACAAAAAGGCACATGAAACTGACTAAATTAACATTGGTAAGATACAAGCGTGCAAACCTCCTTAAAAGATATAACCAATGGCTTCCCATCGCCATCATAATTTTATGATTAAAATTTTAAGTCAATGACGATTATAGGAGCCATCTGTACTTTCAATAATCTGATAGTAAAACTATCCTATAAGATGAATATCATGTAACACCTTGGTTTAGTTGTGACCATAAATTTTAGGTTTTTACCTATTCAGCCGTTAACCAGACACAATTTTTTAAAATATCTGTGTCTATTTTAGACAAATTTTATTTTCATGGCCAAGACAATTAGAGATGAGTTATGGTGGCAAAAACACAATTGTCATTTTTGATGTCATAACATTTTGATAATGCACAACTGTCATTTTTGATGTCATAACATTTTGGTAATGCACAATTGTCCTGATGATAAAATCTGTTAAAACATCAATACAAATGTTTTACTAATTGTGTCAAGTTAATGAATGAACTTCATAAAACATTTCATCAACATCAAATCTTTCACCTAAAACAGACTGTGTAAGTACTAACCCCTTTAACTATTCTTGTCTGCTCTTTGATTGCTTCTATAGGCACATTTGTTGCTCCTATTTGCTGCGTAATACCACCAGCTTCACTATCTTGAACATTTGTTCTTCTTAATTTATCCAGAATTTTGGTTTTTCCTGTAAAAGAAAAAATGATTACACACATCCATGAATCACATTAAACTTACACCGTTATATGGTTCAGATAAATAAAAGAAACTTCAAAATATACGCAAGATCAATAAAAACTATTGAAAAGTCAAATATATCAGGGTACTAAGTATAATGATATATTAATCATAATGTTCGATTATAATGAAATGTACAGTAACATATTTAAGAGTTAAATTATTTTCGTGCCAACTAACACCATAATCTATTCCGTGTTGAGTAGGTTCATGTAAACACACCTGGAGGTTTCATGTTAAGGATACACTAATATCAGACTACAGGTAAATTTAATATGAGTGCGATGTTTCTCCTACTTTACAAACATCACTGGTGGCTCTGATTTTTTGTGTTGTTTTGTTTTTACTTTATTTTGGGGTGAGGGGGCTTTGTTTGGCATTCAATGGGCATTCTTATTCTTACTGTTACGAACATTATCATAATCCATAGTATCAAGTTGGACAGTAATCTCCGCAATTACTACAATAATGTCTTATTATTATATACATACCACCAAAATCAGTAAAGTTTCAATTTTTTTAAATTATTGAATAAGGCCTTATCGAAATTATTATAATTTTGGTGGTATGTATATAATAATATTATAACAAATCAGTGGCATAATGTTTAGCAAAATAATAATGTCTTAGTTTAGTCTTAGCACATCCTCGTCTACACTGGAGCATCGAGGAGTTGCAAGAGAAATCGAACTTTCTCTCTTAGCTTTCACTGAATAAGTGTGGTCTAACTATAATAATGTACAATTGAAAATTAGATTTAAAGAGCATATTATCATGTATTATGATGGTTATTTGAAAAATTCATCATATAACATCCATAGATTAGAAGTTTGCTGTAATAGTCATATTTCATAAGAACGCCTGTCAATTTTCAGTGTCTGCCTGTGTTCCAAGTCACATGTATTTTAAAAAATGTACAAAATCAAACACTGTGCTGTGATCGAGTGTTTGTTAAAAAATGTCTCTCACCAATATGTTTGTTAATGTGGTCATACGAGCACTGAAAATGATCACAACAGTGGGCATACAAAACTTCAATTGTGGCACCTACCTTCCACAAAGTGTTTCCACACAAGTTCTTGAGTTAAAATATGTTCACATGAAATGCATATGGACTCAGTAATGTCATCAATTTCAATTGTCAATTTTCCAACACCATGCTGAAACTTTTAATGATACCTGGAGTTGTTCCACTTTTGGGCATCCACTGAGCGGATTATCTCAATGTTCATACGACAATGTTTAAACTTGAGTGCCACTTATAAACAACTGTTTTTGAAGGTGCAGCATTTCCCAACATTTACCGTTTCCTTGTAAATTACCATTGGCACCAGCAATTTTTTAACAAAGAATTCAATCACAGGACATTTGATTTTATCCATTTTGTTCATTTAAAAAAAAAAATGTGTGTTAACGTAAATTTCAAGCACCTGGTAAACAATGAATAAATTACAGGTATATTTGGTAATTAACAGGTGTTTATACAAAATATGAAACTTACAACAAACTAAAAATTTCAGTTGTACCACTAAGATATACTGTAGATGTCACTCTGCAAACTATTTAACTATCCCTCATAGCACCACAAAATATTTCAGTTTTATTCGAAAAGTTCCTGCTTGTTTAAGATTTCGGTTGAGGAAATTTTAGTGTGTCAGACAATGCCTCAGGTAACCATAGTGTATTATGTGTGTTTATCACTATCACTAACACACTAATGCCTCATGACATTATTTACACTGCCTATACAATAACTGTATTTCAGTAAGTTCTGTGCTGTTACAGCTGCCTACCAATGGCCAATCACGTTGTACAGTAGAACTACATGTTTTACGGTTATACAAGATACTGTTATGACATTACAGAACATGCTACGTGTTTATCGGCTATTCCACTGAAGCCTAACTATAATGTGTGATTTGAGATGAAGGACAGTTATGTGACACTTGTCACGCGTCCGCAACGAGGCTATTCCAGTGAAGGCCTAACTATAATGTGTGATTTGAGATGAAGGAAAGTTATGTGACACTTGTCACGCGTCCGCAACGAGGCTTTTCCACACCATACCGGTCCGCACATGCTGTGTTCACGGCTGCAATCAATTACGTTTTAGTGTTTTCTAGTAGACGGCTATTATGGAATTTCAGCGGGGTATAAATATAGGCATTCAGCGGCGCCTAATTCAGTTTGAGCGTCGACTTATTCGAGTGCGGTTCGTAGTATTGTGGCGAGGTGTTATCTGTTTTAAAAATTGTGCGAGACTCGACATTATTATTGTGCGAGAACAATTTTTATTTGATTTGTTGTAAGAGACTATCTTGTTGATTACAAACTCTTTAATTGTGATAATTAAAGCTGGTGATTAGTGACTTAATTGGTGTCTTGTATTTTGTTTTCCACTGTACCATACGACGATCAGTACACGGTCGTAACAATATATTTGTTTTGGGGAACAGTACTTGCACCAATAATGAATTCTGTAAACCTGACGATCCCTTCTTAAGTTTAACTCCTCCAAGGCACAAACCAAATGATTTTTCGACATCTTGATTTATCCACAAGTACTTTGGTTTTCTACCATCACATCTCGTATCTGATTTATGGGAATGCAAAATATTTATACTATGTTTTTCTCTTTGTCGTCTAGGCACTGTCATTTTTAATCCTTAAGCTATCCAGTTACAAACAATTTTTTACAGTAAATGTGTAAATTATCATTTTTAAAACAAACCTGTATCTACATGGCCTAGGACACAAACAACTGCAGCTCTTAGTTCATCTACGCTTCTCTTCTTCTCTGCTTCTTCCCGTCTTTTCTATAAGCAAGACGAAAACAATGTGTATCTCTACACTTATAACTAAAATGTAACAAACCAGTATTACAACCTCATTTCTATTTATTTGCAAAATTTTTTATTCAGTTAATTGTATTGTTATAGTACTTGGAGGTTACACATCTATTTTAGCAAGTGAATATGCCCCACTATAATAATAATTCTAATGGATAATTTAATTTTAAATAAACTGAAACTAAATTAATTGGCTACTGTGTGAGTTTAGATTCTCATAATTTTTTGTGTACCAATAAAACGTACTTCACAACACACTGAAACTTAAATAATAAAGAAAAATTTCCTTACTGTTTTAAGCTGGCTTTTTAATAGTATGCTGACTGTAAAATAGCCTGTTTTTAATCAGTAAAATATTTTAAGAGGATGAAACACAAACTAATCATGAGAAAATTCAATTCAGGGGACACTCACTTGACACGTCTTCGATGAGAAAAAAATTATTTTTTAATTTTGCAGTGTTTATTAGACAGTGAAGTGATATAATTACATAATTAAATCTAACTTAATTTTCTTAGGATTCATAATTTTCTGCAACCTTCACACAGTTTTATATTGTCTACATTAATAATGTACTTCATTTTGGCATAATTTGTATCTGAGGTTTCATTTTTACTTTATTATTTATACCTGTATCCTAGCCAGTGCCTTTTCCCGTTTCTTTTGTGCATCAGATTTATTTTTCTCCTCCTCCTCATCTTCACTACTGTCTTCTTCACTTGATTCTTCAGAACTTGACTCTTCTTCTGATGAAGATTCATCTTCATCTTCTTCATCATCATCTGCTTCGTCAGGTGTAGTCTCTTTTGCTGGATGTGAACGAGCAGATGCTTTTGGTTTAGGTGTTTCTTCAGACTTCTCTGTTACAGAAAACGTAATATAATACATAAAACAATGCACAATTAATGGATAACTTAATATGTGTCATTTTACATAACTTTAGTTTCTTAATTTTGGTGAATACACAAAACATTTTAATTTTATGGAAACATTTAAAGTCTACAGTACATTATGTCAGCATATAAAATGTGATTAAACAGTACCTTCTTCATCTTCTGAAGAGGACATATCCCATGAATCTTTCACTGTTTCTTCAGGAGGTGGTGGCTCTTCTTTCTTTACTTGATCAACAATTTGAACCTCGACTGTCTTCTGTTCTGGTACTTCTGCTGGAGCATCTGTACACAAAAAAAAGCGTATAATCATGTTGGATAACTTATTATTTTCATGTAACCAAAGCAAATATAAATGTCAAATCCTGTACTTGTATATCAAATATATGCAAGCAGATTATAAAAACAAACAAAAATATTAAGAAATATTCTAAGATTTTTTACACGATGATACTTAGTAAGTCAATAATTTAGTTCTCTAACATACCATATTTTCTCGTGTATAATGCACACTTTTATCCCCAGATTTTCTTCCCAAAAATGTAGGTGCGCATTATACACAAATAACATAATTCACATGCTAAATTGTAGATCTGCACATGCATGGTCAGATTGTGCATAGTTGGCAATGTCGCTTAAAAGTGGGATGCTTGACTCTAGTAATAGTAAAATGACGTTTACCAGTAATTTGGTTCGCAATTTTCACTCCCTCTCCATAAGTTATTTGTTCACATCGTAGACTTATAACAGTACTGTGTTGTAGTAGCATTCTGTTACTGTATGTGTTTGTTGTTGTACTCATGGTGGGATAGAAGAGTGGGGACACGCATGCGCTGTAGTGTAATGTAACTCACATGCTTGCAGTTCATTGTTGTGTTTTGGTCATGCTGTTGTTTTTTGCTGAATACGTGTGATTTATAATGAGTGCCATAATAAAAAATCTCGCCAGTTGTGAGGGTCATGGTGTAATACGGTTTTTGCTTGCAAAAAATAATACTCCTGCAGAAATTCTGTGAGATTTATGGTTCCAATATAATGGGTAACAGTAAGGTTTGACTTTGGTGTTATTTGTTTAAAGAAGGGCAAACCAATGCCCATGATGACAAACGCAGTGGCCGGCCAAGTGTAGTGACAGACGACTTAGTGGAAAAAGTGAATGCAAAGGTTCGCGAGAATCGCTCATTCACAATTTCTGAACTTTCAATTCAATTTCCTGAAGTTTCACACTCACTTATTCATGAAATTGTAACTGAAAAGCTGGGCAACTGTGTGGAAGATGGGTACCCAAAATGCTTACAGATGTCCACAAACAACAATGTGTGGAACCAGGATAAAACTTTCTGCAGCGTTTCGAAAAAGGAGTGGAATTTTTGTCCCACTTAGTGACTGGAGATGAAACTTGGATTTCCTATACAAATGCTGAATCAAAGCAAAAATCTATGCAGTAGCGCCACTCATCATCCCCCAAAGCCAAGAAGTTTAAACAAGCACCTTCAGTAAGAAAATGATGGCTACAGTTTTCTGGGACCAAAGAGGTGTGCTGCTTGTAGAGTTTCTCGAACGTGGTGTCACAATGAATGCTGATGCGTACTATAAAACCTTAAAGAAACTTGGACATTCCATTCAGAACAAAAGACGTGGCATGCTGACATCTGGAATTTTATTTTTGCATGACAACGCTCGCCCTCACACTGCTTGATCAACTGTTCACCTTATCGAGATACTTGATACTTGGATGGATGTTTTTGACCATTCAGCCTACAGCCCAGACCTCACATCAAGTGACTACCATTGTTCCTTCACAACTTTAAGCAGTGGCTGCAATCTTAGCAGCGTTTTGAAAACAATGACGAAATTATGACAGGAGTGACAAATGGGTTGAAGTCACTGGCGGCAGATTTTTGTATGCAGGTTTAGAAAAGCTAGTGCAATAGTATAAAAAGTGCATGGAAGTCGGCGGTGACTATGTTGAAAATAATGTATATACTGTAATGGCAGCAGTATGCAAACATCTGCTCTCCGGTACCAGCGGCGGACACAGCGAGCCAATCAGGGATTAGCAGCCGAGACGGGACTAACTACGTGCTCGGAGCGAGCCAATCAGCGATCCCGGTTAGTGCATAAAACCCGGGCCGGCAGAAAATTTTGAGCACTCTTCATCGCCACGCCATCGAACGCACTTCATCTCCTCTCCTCTCTCGGACGACATCGAGGCGGAGTCAGCCGGAAGGAACAGCCGAAGAATAGAACCGCCGCCGTTTTTACGTCTTCGCACTCCCGTTCCGCGCCAGCGATGGACGTCGCTGGGCCGGAAGCCGACTCTACAACCGATGCCAAAAGAAGAGGAGGACTGCAGTACGCCACGATCAGTGGGCGCAGCCGCTGAACATCTCAGCGCGGCACGACCAACATCAGCCTTCTCGCCACAGGTCCTTTTTAGGGCCACCAAAAACTCTAGAGTGTACGATTGGCGCCATTTGTCCTGTGACAATACGTAGATATTGTTGGCCAAAATTAAAATTTTGTATTTTCATTTGTGTTTATTTAATTGCTCACCAGACCTTATTTTCTGGACACGCCTCGTATATTACTGAAAATGATCATTAGATTGCTCAGAATACCAAACAAATTAATACAACAGCAGGAATTATGCACTGAAGCACGCAGTAGGACTTACGGCACACACTGAAAAGATTACGTCAAGGGGAAGATATTTTGTAAGCAACACTGAAAGGATTAAATGGTAAAATGTAGGTGTCATTACACAATGACTAAAAGATATGAGGGTAGCAGAGAGACACACAAAGTGTAATGGAACATGCAAATAAATTGGATTTGAGTAACATGGATGAATCAAAGTACAGTAATATACACTGAGCAGTAGATAACGTTCTACTAGGCGAAAAGGTTTATTAAACAGAAAAGTGAAGTCAGAAAACAAATGTTTGCTGTTCAATATTTAAATCTAAACTTATGGTAAATTGTAACGGGACAGATTTGAGGGGTTTTCTTTTAATAAATAATAAATGGTAAAGACGGGGACTTGCCCGGACATGGTTTCAATTTCAGAACAGCGTTCACTTGTGAAACACCCAGTTGCACGTTGGCTCTGTTAGCTCGGCCAGATACGCCAGTTCCAGGTGCTGTGGAATGTGACAGCGTGCGTATGCCCGCGCGCACAGATGAATTGTCACGTATGAGATTCGCTAGTCAGCCGGAGCGAATCTACAGTAATTAGCGTGGCCTAATGAGATACCATGTGACGCCCATTCGACCTATGAAATCGCAAGTTGCCACGGACCGTAGGACTTTGGCCATCTTGGAAACGTAGAAGTCGGCGTCTGTCGGCTAACAGCATCTAACCCACGCAGTTGCATGTGCTCGCCAAAACTTTACTTTAAAAATGTAGACCGACCAACAGAAAAGTGTAAATAAAGAGCGGTTCAATATACAGGCTCGCGAGCCGAAAATCTATTAAAAAGTACAAAAACGTGACTTAAAGAATCTAAAGTGGTCTAAAATGTGAACATTTATTAATCATCAGTGATATCAAAAAAATCAGCAAGTGAGAACTAAATTCGGACAACCAGTGACTAAAAATTGAAATCAGCGCAACATGTGGTCTGCAAGGACACTCACAACCAAGTAACCATATAACATATAATCATTTTGAAAATTTTAGAAAATTACAAAGCGCTAAAGTAAAAGGGGAAAAGGTATGAAAGTGTGTGCGTATGAGCAATTACTGGGTTGCCTTTATTTAATTTAAATAATCATTATGTAATATTTAATTTAGTAAGAAAAAATGCTATATTTTGTGTTTATGTTGAATGGGGTCTTGGCCCCAAAGCTAAAATCTGTCGGATTAGAGTTCTGAAGATTATAATCAAACGAAGTTCTATTATTGTTTTATGAGAATGCTTAATAAAATGTTTAATAAAAGCTGAGTTAGCTAACAAGAAATGAGAGTCGAATTCATTGATAAAGTCAACCCTAAATCACGTTTGTAGGCTACGAGTTCGTGTGTAGAACCCTGGAATACGAGAAGGTAAGAATTGTCTTTTTATTAATCATTACAGTATGTAAGTAATTATTTGAACTATTACATTCATAATCTATTACAACAAAATCTATTTTGTTTCATAATAAAAAGGAAATAATAGCAATATTACATTCATACATTATTTGTCTTTTCATGTAATCTCACAAAACGTTTGAGATTGATAATTATACAACGGGGGGGGGGGGGGACCCAAAATAACCGGAATTTTCAAATATAAAGGTTTAATTATTTTTACAAGTTAACAAACTTATCTCTTTCAAAGTACTCTCTATTTTAAGCTAAGCACTTGTCTACTAGAGGTTTATTCCACTTCTCAAAACAGTCCTGGAACTCTTCCAAAGTAATGCCTTTTAGCGATGCCATCGTTTTTTTCTTTACTTCTTCCACATTCACAAAACGTTTTCCTTTGAGCTCTCTTTCCATGCGAGAAAACAAAAAGAAGTCGCATGGAGCGAGGTCTGGAAGTAGGGGGGATGAGGAAGCGGGGTCATGCCACTTTTTGTCAGGAAATGTCGCACACTCATGCCGTGTGGGCAGCCAGGTTGTCATGGAGAAACACCCACTCCACACTCCGCCACAACTCAGGGCGTTTTCGTCTCACTGCGTCACGTAAACATTTCAATACTGACAGGTAGAATTCCTGGTTAACACTTTGATGCGGAGGAAGAAATTCTGTATGAACAATTCCACTAGCATCAAAAAAATAAATCAACATCGTCTTCACATTTGACTTCACTTGTTTTGCCTTTTTGGGACGTGGAGAAGATGGCATCTTCCACTGGCTTGACTGCTGTTTGGTCTCTGGATTGTATCCATAGCACCAGCTTTCATTTTCATTACCAGTAATCATTTTTGAAAAAAGGTCAGGGTCATTTTCTAACTGTTCTTTCAATTTGCGACACACATTCAATCGAGTCTGTTTTTATGAGGGGTGAGCACGTGAGGCACAAACTTTGCTGCAACTCGATGGATTTTTAAATCTTCGCTTAAAATGCGTTGACAGGAACTCCAAGACACTCCAGTCAAATCAGTAAGTTCATCAATTGTTCTGTGACTATCTTCCATGACCAGCTCACAAATTCTCGCAATGTTCTTTTCCATTTTTTCGTCGAGGGTCCCCCAGAATGAGGCAGGTCTTCAATTGACATTTCACCATTTTTGAAACGTGAAAACCACTCGTAAACTTGTGTTTTTCCCATAATCTTCCTTGTAAGCTGTTTTAAGCATTACGACTGTCTCCGCTGCCGTTTTCCCTAACAGGAAACAAAATTTCACAGAGACACGTTGTTCCTTTAAGTCAACCATGGCAAAAATCGACAAAATAACTGTACAAGCTTGAGAAAAAATCCCCCACACAACAACACAACATCACTCGCCAACGCCAGCCAGCAGACTGCCGCAGTAAGATCCCGGCAACATGCACCTGGTGGCGGAAACTGGTACTACAACCGGTGCGCCCACAATTCAACAATTCCGGTTATTTTTGGGTCCCTCCTTGTATTTCTTATATATTATGTACAGCAGACTCTAACAAAGGTATGATGACAAAATATGATGATTTATTACATTCATTGTTGTTATCAACGTAATAATTAACTCTAGGGACTCTCTTGGATGATAGATCATTCACAAAAAGAACTAGTAAAGTCACCAGATCACTGAGATAGAAAATGTTTTGAAAACTGACTGAAATAAAACAGTTCACTGCTGCTGTAAAACCTGAGGACTCGCTCCTCAAAGAGGTAAGGAAAAATGTATTTTTCATTTTCTTTTTAAGTAAAAAAAAACCTGTGGGTGTACTTTTCTATTTTAAGCTCATTATAAGAAATAATATAATTCATCTTTTTTTAATCCATACTTTGAGACTTAAAAAGGTGCATAACAGAGGGAATACAATGTATGGAGATGTGTTGCATACTTCTTTTCTACTTAACTGTCAACTTTATATACAAATGCTCTTACAAAAGATGGTGGAAGTTTTATTAAAAATTCAAACACTGCAGGCTGTAGGAAAAGCATAACGAAGAACTCAACAATCTATGATATTAGGACAAACCAAAAATGAAGATACAGTTCAACAAGTTGAACCATAAAATGAAATAATGTGGAGTAAATGTGAAGAGTGCAATTAAATGTAAGCAAAGCCAAAGAAGTAAACTAAATCACACCTGAACTGATACAAACCTTTCATGAAAAAACCAAAGCATTCATCTCCCTTATCAAACATTTTTATTTGACAGTATGTAATGGGTCTAAATTTACATAAATATTATTTTCAAAGTTTATGAATTCTATAACATGTGCAGATGAGGCCCCCTTAAGGTGACGCGATTGCCAGTAAATGTTTTCATGACTATATATGGTTATGCAGCAAATTTCAAGTTTATTTGTAGTCAGTGATTAATAACGAAAGAATGTTGTTGACGAAAATCAGTTCGTGGCCAGTTAAAAAGGTGATACTAAGTTCAGCGAAACTTTTCGATACTGAGGACGAGACGTATGGCGGGGAGTGGAGCGAACCAGTTTAGAGACGACACAAACGGAAATTGTTAACACTGAAAGTCAGTCGACCACCATCTTTTGCGCTGTGCAGCAGCAATCGTGCGCGCCCGCATAAACAGCAGAAAATGTAAATCAAACAACGTGAAATTCTAACTAATATTGGAACGTAAGAAATATAAATCGTAATAATAATAACCAGTGATAAGTAAAAAATTTGGAGTGACAGTTTCGGTCGTAAAAACGTTAAAAGTGAAAACAACAAACAGTGCATGCCACAAGGAGACGTCCCATGTGATGAAACCTACGCACCATTAAAGGAAAGTAAATATAATTAAATACTGGCATTTTTAAATTGAGCTCAATAAAAAAGAATGTAGAAGTGTGAAAGTGTGCGTGATTGAGTGAATGAAAAAATATAGGCCTAACAAGAAGTGTTGAGTTTGTGTAATTCTTGACATACTTATTCGTATTTTGATGTAATAGTTGTTGGAAATCAGTTTTACGCCTTAAGGTGGAATAAGAGTGTTCATGATTTTTTTATGTTTTCAAAAGAAAATAACTAATGTTATATTTTACTCGATATACGCATTTTGTTATTTGTATTTGCCCACTGTTCTCTGCCAAAGTACACTAAACGAATTCCTGGTTTAAACCTTACCGATAAAACAATACTGAGTAATACTTCAGTTGTTTCGCTCGAACAGGGACAAATTTAATTATCAATTACTGAATAATACTTCAAGTATGAGGACTTTCAGAAGAGTGATAATAATGCTCCAAAGAAAAAATGCTATGAAAACAGTTCTCTTTAAGTATAGAGCGTCAATATAAAAAATACTGACAGAGATAATATACAGCATGCTCAAATGTAAAGTTATGTTAATGGAAGGCAAGTCTGGATTTAGAACAGACATGAGGATTAGGGAAACTGTTCTTAGCCTGCACACTATTAATGACTAGAATTGATAGTAAACAGAAGTATTTATATATACAGATATGTATATAAAATAAAAAGTTTAAAAGTACAAAAATACTCAAAACAAAACACACTGTAGTAATCAGACAATAACTACATATATATTAAACAGGAATATAAAATTCTAAACACAACATGTTTACTTACCAATATGATTGCCTGATTCAGATTTTGATTTCTTTGGTCTAATTCTGGTTCCAGGCCTTGGTTTTCTCTCAGCAGTAGCATCTGGCACATCCAAACCCTGTGCTTTCAAAGCCTCCAACATAGCCTGTGCCCTTGCTCTATCTGCTTTCTGTTTATTTGTTAACAGCTTTCCTTCTGCTTTCAAACGTTCTTTCCTTTCTTTCTCCTTCTGCTTCTTCTTCTCTTTCCTTTCTTGTTCTAATCTTAGCTACAAAATAAGCAAAATATACGTGAAGAGTGAAATGATATTGTTTTTAATCCACAATAAAATGAAGTAAATACCGTAATTACTTTTAAATTGTCATTTGAAAAATATTAATACACTGTCCTTAAATTTTGGGGAACATTAAATATTAAGAATTTTGTTCAATTTTAAGTTAATGGGTAAGCAAAACAGAAGCAGCGAAATGAATAAGTCTAGTGATTCACATTCTTGATAAAACAAAATTACATTTTAAAAATTAGAAAAAGTAAACATAACATAATAATTGTAGAGTGTCTTCAACATGTTGAAAGAATGATTTTCTCTGAGACTATATGATGAAATATAATTAAAAACTATCATTCTATAATTCTGTTATTGGGAACAAAGCAAATCTATACCTGTTCTTGTCTTGCTTGTTCAGCTTCTTCAAGTTTCCGTTGCCTTTCTTCCTCCTCTCTTGCAGCCCTTTCTTCTTCTTCACGGATTTTTTTCAGAGCTTCTTGCATCGCAACTATCGTTTTCTTGCCCGGACCTTTCTTCTCTTTTATAGCTTCAGCTTCTGCATCTTTACCTTTCTTCTTCTTGTCCTTCTTCTTTTTCTTCTTATCATCTTCCTCTATAAAAAAAATTACAAGAAATGTTTGATGGCACATGAAAATAACTGCTATGCTAGACAGATCCTTCTCTAACAACCCAATTACATCAAATTACTATTAACACTATAATACATAACAGGTGGGATTGGGGATGACATGGGTCATGTGACCTCCCCCCCCACCCAAGTTTCATGAATAATACGTATAATGTATACTTAGAAAGAATTAACTATGGACAGATATTAGGTTTGAACTTAATATAAACCTCTAAACAAACATTGCAGTCTTCCATACAGTAAAATTTTATTTAAGTAACAATATTTAAATCCATTAACAGGTACACAAATTATTGTGGCTGACGCTCTATGATCTCTAAACAACAAAAAGTGCTTGGCTTTTCTTCAGTCTACACACTGTGAATAATGCTTTTATATAAGGGATATACTGAAAGTAATGCAGGCGACTGTCATTAATTATTACAAACTTTTTTATTAATTGACACAAATCACCCACAATGAGCATTGAGCATATCGATAGAGTAAATCCCTCTCGGTACAGTTATTCTAGAATTTTTCTTCTGCAAGTAAGTAACAAATTCCAAGCATAAATCCACTTGGTAAATAAGTTCTTGATGAAAGAGGGAAGCAGTCTGGCCGAGATCCACAGAGGGGTACAGAATGTTTACAGTGGTGAAACAACTGACAAGAATGCTGTGCAGGGGTCGATGAAGAAATCATGGAGGGGAAACTAGTACTGAAGACAAATCATGTAGTAGATGAATCAACTCCCAGCACTGATGTGAATCTTCGGAGACTGGACAAATCAACGACATGGACAGACAAGTCGGGATTCAGGAGCATGATGGACTGTGGTCACAATGCGGCACAGAGGTGACTGAAGATTTATGTCACTACACGGTGTGCACAAAATGTGTTCCTCAGCAGTTGACATACGATTTAGAGATAAGAATGTTGGAAGTTACCTCCAAACTGCTGGAAGAATCTAAGTCAATGAAGAATTTTTTTTCCCCTAATATGGTGGCAGGGGATAAAATATGGTCACATTTTTTGTGATCAAGAATGAAACACCAATCCTTCGAATGCCATCAGTTCTCTACGGCATAAAAATTCAAAAGCCAGTGATAGCACATAAAGTCATGGTAACTATTTTTAGGAGATAACTATAGGTGTACTACAGACAAAAAATAGTTCCACTGCGCATGCGCTGGCTTGGCGGAGAATGCACTCACCCCCACCATGTCTGTTAACATACTTGACGGCTGTGTAAGCGGCCGGAGCGGGGACTGTGTTATTCAGTTAGATGCGTACATATTTATGAATAATTTGCGATTTGGTTTAATTTATAGGATTTCTTTACAAATACAGTAAAACCTCGATTACCGGTGTTAATTCGGAACGTGCAATGCACGGTTGTTGGAAAACACGGTTAATCCACTGATCCTTCCATGTGTCGTTGTGGCTCCCCGAAATTGTAACGCTCAGCATAATTGCGTCCACTGTAGGATAGGAACTGATTATCACGTGTACACAAATCCCCCGCATACTTGCGTACGTAATTTACACGTACTGAATGAAGGGGTACTGATCTTGAACAAAATTATTTTTGGGATGAAAACAATTAGGCATTGTAAATAATGAAAAGAGACGTAAACTGATAAAATACAATTTATTTCGATTTATGTGATATGTAATTTTGTTAAACTAAACGCATTCAAGAAAAAAATATTCTAAAAACACATGTACAGAAAAAAACGAAACTTACAAAAATTACAACATGCGAGCTTTTGCATTAAATTAAAACGGTAATAATTTTTTAGGCCGCAATTACACCCTGGTCCATGGACTGACAAAGACTAATGACAATGGAATTTGAAAACATAGCCTTATCAATTAATAAAACTGCCTTATTCGGTAAACCAAATCACAAGTGTTTAAAATCATGTTTTAAAAATGTGTCTGTCCATATAAACACCTTTTTGATGATGATGATAATAATGAACCAGCAAAAGACTTGTGCCAATTTCATCAAACATCGAGGCTTTTTTGTTTTCTCTACAACTGCCAGTTTTAATTTATGTGTACCGGCAGCATTAGCAGCGCACAAAATTGTCATTCTCTCTTTGCTGATTTTGTCTCAAGGAATGCTTTTTCGGCAGTTAGAGAGTATGACGATAGACGATGATGATTGAGACTGTATTTAAATGATTAATATAGATATTACATTGACAAAATTTCAGTTGTTAGTAAAGGCTAAAGCATTTAACTATGAAAATACATTTATTCTCGATGAAATAATTCATGTAAAAGGCAGTCTGCCACTTTACCATCCCGATCTGAATGCTACAGCCCTTGTCTGAAGAGACATTAAAGGGGAACTTGCAAGTAATTTTAGTGAATTATCGTTAGATGTAAAACAAAATTGTTGCAAAAAATATTTGAAAATTTTATAATAGAAAAGTTGAAAAAGCGTTGTGTCGTAAAAAAAAATTGAAGAACAGTAGTGAATTATGGATGATGTTATAGACAAAGAAGTGGACAAAATAATTATTTCTGTGGGAGAAGATTCAGATTCAAGAAAGATTCAAATGACGAATAGGTAGAAATGAAATACCATAAGGTGGTATTATTTTCTTCTTATTATTAATAATTATAAATAATTAAAGTTAGTTTATTATTTAAAATGTTTAATAAACATTAATTTTTACTACAGCAGTGGGCACCTCGATTTACACAGGCGGTTGCTTTATGAATTGTTTTTAAAGTATGGCTTACATAAATTTTTGGATTCGTTTCTGTTAATATTATTTTCATATTGTCTATACAAATTTAAGGACTTTTAGAATTAGTTAATTTTTTATAGGGACGTGGATGATTATTTTATGATCTATTACTTCCAATAGTATGTTACAAATTAACAGTACACGTATGTTACCACACTCTACGAATGACTTATTGCCGGTATACAAATATCACGTGTAAAATACTGCAGTAAACAGTGTGACTGATGACAATGGAGGGGGTAACATTCCCCCTTCTTTGTGATGCGGTTGTAGTGGCAATCCCCACTCCAGCTATTTTTTGTTTGTGATCTAGCTATAGGATGTTGCTCTTCTTGATTTTCATGATCAAGGCTATACCATGAACACTCAGAGAAACATTGAAAAAAAAAACCAGGAGGAAGCAACCAAACATTCCAAAGTGATTCGAATTTACTATTACAATGCACTGCCGCACACGAATTGGTGACAACACTGTTGCACTTCAAATTGGGTTGGCCAGTAGTGCCTGATCATACCATACTGCCTGAATCAGGTGCCCACTGACTTCCACCTGTTTGATCACGTGAAGAGGATGTAGATTCAACAATGTGTTTGAGATGGCAATGGCTGTAAAGAAGTGGATGAAAAATGCTTACCACAAAGAGGTTCCAGGTGTAGGTTTAACGACAGCATAAATACACTGTAACAGGGACTACGTTGTGTAATATGTTTCTGTTGACAAAAATTTACTCCGTCAAGATGCATAGTAAGAATGATTTATGATGACTAAAAAAAAAATATGGTTATTGCTACATTACTTTTGGTAATACCTTCATAGTTCCTTTCATTACTTTACACTGAAGAATCACACCTTAAAAAAAATCTGTTCTTTAAATGAAAACAGCTGTTTCACTACCTCTTTGAATGTGGGTTATTTTTCAAAATGTATCAATACTGCCCCTTCCCTTCCAAATCAGTTGTATGTAAAAAATAAACATGTAATTACACTAAAAACTCGTTTATCCGAAAATCCGGTTTATCCGAAACAAAATTTGTAGAAATATTAAAAGACATTGACGGATGCACACAGTTACAAGAAGACGTATCCGAGTGAATAAATTTGGAAAAAGACGATCGTGGACATCAGCTGTTATCCGATGAAGAAATTGTTGCACAATGTTCACAACAGCCCGGTGAGGACAAAAGCTCTGACGATGATGTGGAAGAGAAAATGGGAGTCAACCATACAGAGGCAACATCAATGTTGAAGAGCTACTGTCGTATGTGGAGCGACAAGACAAACTTCCCCTGCAGAACTACTAACAATGAAACGATTTCAAGATCGGGCAGCAATGCTTGATTATGGGAGAGATCGGGCAGCAATGATGTGGAAGAGAAAATGGGAGTCAACCATACAGAGGCAGCATCAATGTTGAAGAGCTACTGTCGCATGTGGAGCGACAAGACAAACTTCCCCTGTAGAACTACTAACAATGAAACGACTTCGAGATCGGGCAGCAATGACTGATTACTGAACGAACAAGCAATAGGACTGTTCCAGTACTGTAGAAACTATAATTTACAGTGGGGTGCCGTTTTATAGTTTATTGTGTCATAATTACTGTAACTACGTAATTAATTAATACACTACGAAAACACACATATGTTCAGCAGCGCAAACAAATGGCATAACAAGATAGTATCATATACATGTTACGTAGATGACACCTTCATCATTTTTAACGGTACCATAAGACAGATCAATAATTTAAAAAACTATTTAAATAATATAAACAAGAACATACAATTTACCCTCGAGGTTGAAATAGAAAATAAACTTAATTTTCTCGATCTAACAATAACAAGGTTTGACAATAGTTTTCAATATCAAGTACATAGAAAACCTACCACCACCGACACCACGATACACGCGGATTCCCATCACCCTCTTCCGCAAAAAATGGCCGCCTATAACAGTTTCATACATAGATTACTCACCATACCGTTAGAAATCAGTGACTTTCAGGAGGAAGTCAACACCATTAAATACATAGCTAAGGCCAATGAATATACGTGCTCTATGATCGATGCTTTGATCAAAAAACATCTGAAAAAGTTACATAACAAGAAAACAAAACCGAGTAGTAACCGAGACAGCACGTACGTGACTTCTATTTACGGCCGAACTTTACCCCATACATTAACCAACATTTTTAGAAAACTGAATATAACTTTAACATTCCGGACTGATAACAACTTTAAGAAAATTCTTCACCATAAATCTGCCAAACCAATAAAACAGAGGACAGGTGTCTATAAAATCCAATGTGATGATTGCAACAGCTTCTATATGGGACAAACCGGCAGAGCGTTCAAAAAACGCTTCCAAGAACATTTACCAAAAAACGACACCCATATTCTCAAATCCAACTTTGCACGTCACCTCGTAAATAATAATCATAACTACACCGATTTTGACACCAACTTTAAACCATTACACATTTGTAAAAAAGGCAGATATATGGACACATTAGAAGAATTCAAAATTTACAAGGCCTTTAAACAATATAAAAAGACGAACAACTCAAAAGATGGCGGATTCATATTAAACGACCAACTCAACTTCAAGTCAACTCCCTTGTACGACACGACCATTGGGATACAAGATGCGTTGCACAGATAACAGTTTACTCGGACAGTCAGTGCGTGAGTAACAACGCAGCGGTGTACACCGGCTATAACGCGAAGTGAACTCATGTTGTGATAGTGCGTGCTCCTCTGTGCATTTAGTATATTTTAATATTTTGACGAGTTAATGTTTTAACCATTGATTTTAATTTTAATTTATTACATTTTAATCTTAATGTCTGACATTCTGTGAAGAGGAATTATTCTGAAGATGGGGCATATGTCCTGAAACGCGTCAAGCGAAATTACAAGTAAGTCACTCGACGATAACAGATAAGCAAAAGATACTGTTTTAATGGTTATTACCTTCTTCAACATTCTCTGAAGGTTTTTCATAAACTTCAGGAGGTGGTTGTTTAATTTCAGGTTCAGGAACAGTACCTTCTTCAGCTTCAACCTTCTTATACGCAAACTCCTAGAATCATAATAAATTTAAAAAAATTATAAACACACACACAAAGAATAATTATAGGATTGTTTTTCCATATACTTTCTACCAGAAAGTTTCGCATTCAAGTATTTGTTGTACAAGGGTGGTTCCAGAAATAAAGTTCACCAACACTGCTACGCAGACAGAAATATGATTATGATCCCAATCCTGTTTTGCTGCAATATTTAGACCCATGTAATGTAGGAAGCAGTGGTTGTCTTTGTAGTGACATTATGTTTACCAGATTACAAAGTACTTCTGATTGAAAACTTGTCCAGTGTAGAAGTATGAACAGTTATTCCATTTCTGAATGCAACACTAAAGAATCCATCACAAATCTACAAAGAAATTGTTGAAGTACATGACGAGAGTGTAATTTCATCATGTAAACAAGTGTCAGCGTGGTGTACACAATTTACAGAAAAGAAGGTCATAATTTTTGATGAAGAACGCACAGGAGGCCTCAAACTGTATGCAATGCTGAAAATGAACATCCAACTAAAGAGCTTTTGGTAACCGATCAACACATTAAACTAACGTATATTGCGTACACACTTGACCTAATAAAAACTTTTGTTTTGAATTGTTCATGATGCTTTAGGTTACCAGAAAGTTTCAGCCCAATGGGTGCTCAAAGAACTCACTGAACAACACAAAGCACAATGAACGGGGGTGTCCTTGAACAACCTACTGCTTTATCCAGAAGAACCGGACCTCATCAACAGTACTGTCACAGGGTATGAAATGTGGGTCTACCGTAATACCCTAGAAAGAAAGACTCAGTTATATGGAAACATCCAGGATCCCCAATTGCAAAATACTTCAAGGCAACAACTTTTGCTAGAAAGCTTAGGGCAACAGTGTTCTGGGACCGGAAGGGACTGTTGGTGGTGAAGCGCTCGTTCATTCACAAAGGAGAAGTAATTAATGCTGCGCGTTACATTGAAACTTTATACAAATTATGGGAAGCCATTAATAAAAACGTATTGGAATGCTGACCCAAGATGGAAAACTTTTGTACGACACTGCAACTCTTCATAATGCTGAGGGGACATTGTTTACAATTTTTGAATCTGTACGATACCTACATAGGACATACAGCTCAGTTAACACACACACACACACACACACACACACACACACACACACACACACACACACACACACACACACAGCTTTACTCCATACAATTTTAACCAAATGTGGCTGACAATGTGCAATCAAATTATGTTACTCATATAAATATGAATACACATTCAAACACACCTACGCTCTATATTCAGCTATAACACATTTTTAAAAATGTACTACTATCTGTACTAATTCTAATATACATTTGATTAAATCTGCATTTATAATTATGATTAAGTGACCTGTACTTATAGACTCTACTTATAAGTAAGCGAATGTTATATTATTAGTACACTACTTTCTAATTATGTGTTAATAATGTTTTCAGAATATTATAATTACATCTATATAATTTATAATTCCTCACATTATTCTTGTTTTTATAAATATTAATAATAAACAATATATTTTATAGTTTTTAAGAGGAATATATTTTTTATTTATTTTACACTGTTTCGACATTTACATTTACAAATATAAATGTAAGTAATATTTGTAAGTATATATCCTATAATAATGAAAGTGGCCCACAACAGAATCTAAACCTCACATGACAAGAACGAATGGCTTTCCAAAGAAGAAGATAGTTGTTTGTTGAACATAATAACTGTCTCCTATTATATCAAAATATAAGGCAGTGTGGCATATTTCATTCTTCAGTATCCAGTACAAACATAGGCTGCAACTACTCATCCTGTAGTCCATGAACAGTGTCCATAATGGTGTCATATCATATATATTGTAACGTCTCACGGGTATTCTCTCATAGCAATTATGTTCTATCATTAATTTGTTAAGCTTTCCTAATTAAGCCCCACGTTGGTACGTCATCTTGTAACGTCTCGCGGGTAATCGGATAGTATCTTTCTATCTTATCGTCACTATCGCTATTCGAAAACTCGCTTTAATGAGAGTCACAGAATTCGTTATAATTTATGTTTAAAGTTTCCAAAAAAAAAAAAGGAAATCGAGTGTGTGTGATTATGCTGATTTTCTCCTTAGATTTGATTTAGGGATTTCAATGAAATTGTTGGACTGTATTTAGGAGAGAGAGTGCAAAAAGAATTATCCTCTTGGCATACAATTAACTAATTTAAATTTCTCCACTCAAGACCAGCTGATTTTGACGTTTACAAACACACTGGAGCTTAAATTATCTCCAATGGTATGTAATATTTTCTGGTTGTCCGTTCTCTTCTCTGTCTCCTGACAATCTGTAAACAACTACCCTCTACTGAAAATAATACACAGTTTTATTCAAATAACAAAGTATTCATTGTATTTATTTAATAAATACAATGTTTTTTATCTTCTCCCAAAACAGAAAGGTATAATCGATTCTCACTGTCAACACAACATTAGTTCGATCTTATTTTGTAAACATAGAATGTATAACAAATATTTTTATCTTTTATAAAATATAAAACAATAAAGAAATAATATATTAATTTCCCAGGGTTATTTTTTAAGTTCTTTGTACTATGAGACTGTTAGAAATGAATAATTTAATACCAAGCTTTACATTAATTAATAGATTATATTTTGTAGTATGTAGTTCCTAGTTTATCCGCCAGAGTACAGGTTATGTTTCTTCACTACAACCACGAAATTATTTAATGGCGGCTAGAAATTCACAGAGATCCGTTATGCTGATTTTTTGGTTAACAAAATAATAAAGTTTGTTTCACCTCTTTTCCTGAAGTGTTTAAAGATATGGTGCTGTTTCTAGTGTTATGAAGTTATAGTTGAGATGTAATTTAGTTAAATTTACTTGGATACAATCTCAACAAAATATTGAAGTGCTGTAGACTAGGCCTGGAACTAGTAGTTGGATTTTTCAAAGTTTCATCAAATAAAGGGCGTGAATGGTGCTACTTGAAGGAGTTCTAATAGAAGGTGTACATCACTCGTCAATTTTGTTAAATTTCGCAGTAATTATTCCAAAAAGTATTCATTAATTTCTTGAATTTTAATAGGCATTACATTTCAAAACGTTCACTTCCCAATCGTTTTAACAATTACCATTCAATCTTATTAGTTGGTTACTCGTAGTAACCAAGATTTTTTATGGTTTTTTATTGGTGAATCTATATACTTTTTAGTATATAGGCTATTATTAATTATTATAAATTTATTTCTTCTTTTTAGAAAAATAATCCTTTTTAAATTTTGTTCATAATCCAATTTAATTTATTTAAGGTTTTTCTTTATATTTTCCCTTAAGCTTGTACATTGGTCTTTTATATTTTAATTCCCTTCAATTGGATTTATTTATTACTTACTTTAAGTATCCTTACTCTAAACTATTTTCCTATGCCATCTTGCTCACATAGTATTATTTTATATTATTATTATTTTATTTCTAACCCTGGGTTATCTTATATTTAAACACAATATTAAACACAAAAATTATACTTAGGTACAAGACCATTGTGGCCTACACAATACAAATTACACAAAATACAAAAAAAAAAATACAAAATTTGTCAGCAGCAATATAGTCCACTGCTACAATTGATTGTTTTTTCATCTACAGTATAATCTGTGAGATGCTCTTTTTTAAAAGTTTACACTCTCACTATGTACACTATATCTCACTTTGCACACTATATTTCACGTTATTGTTTACAAAATTTTGTAGTACAAAGTTTTTTCCAGCCTGGTACATAATTATCCATTTTTGACTTTTAGAGTGGGGTGACTGTGTTATCATATTTGGGCATGGGTTATGTAACATTACATAAAGCCCCCCCACTAGAACAGATTTATTTTTGTTTACTTGTTTTAAAATAAATTGTTGAACTCTTCAATCTTCGGATTCTTCAATTAATCTTCATAATATCTTTTTATTTCTGATTGGTTATATACTCCTTTTACTTTGTTATTGTTAAATGGTAATAGGCTTAATTTCCTACTCAACTCTCTCTCTCTCTCTCTTGGAGGCAAATTCATCAATGATTTATTTCTCTGGGTAGTGGTCTTCCACATATTACTTGATAAGGGCTGGTCACACTAATCATAAAAAACTTGTTTTAACACTCATATTTCTATTTGCTTCTATAAATTCGCTTTCTCAATTAAGCTTCTGTCTGCTATCTTTCTTCTGTTTTCTTCATAGATACTTCTGGAATCTAATATCACTCTTTTCAGCTATTTTATCATCCCTTAAATATTCAATTTCCCTAACATTTTTTCCCTATCCTGTGCGGTGATTCAGTTCGGGTGGCCACTTTGGGTCCATTATTCCGCTGTCCATCCTTACACCTTCTGAGACCAGGGGAACATCATCCCTGCTCAGGAAAATTATTGCCGGAACATTTCTACGGTCAATTCATTATAATAAGAAACTTATAAGTAGTCGATTAGCGACTAATACTAAACACTTTTGGGATTCTTCACGTTGTAGCTGTTTGCATTTAATTATATATTTCTTTTCCTTCTTGATTCCTTCTTCTTTTTCATTAACTAATAGCATATAACATTACTGATAGGCATTATTTTAAAATCCTTTTGACTTTCCTTCTTGTGACATATTTTTTCCGTATCATTTCTTCCTATATCATATTCAATTCCGAGAAATTCTAAATTATAGTTGTATTAATTATCATCATTCTTTAGCTTCATTGTAGTCATTAAATTATTCGTTATTCTTCTTATTTGAGCACACTACCATCCATTGTTTTTATTTATTTATTTATTCTTCTGTTTGTTACCATCAAAATATTATTTTTCCTATTATTCCATTTTAAATCAGTTATTTACAATTATTATTTATACTATAATACTTATAACTATTTTACCTCAAGATGTATTTTTTCTTTAGGGACATGTTTCGGGAGATCCTGTTCTCCCATCTTCAACCTTCGCCATCTTGCTTATTATTTTATTTTTTATTATTTTATTATTCTTATTAAATTATTATTTAATAATCTGTTCTTACATTTTCTTGGTGGTTTGTTGTTTATTAAATCAAATTGTTGCGAAATATTTAGTAAGCGTACTTACGTTCTTTTTGTTAAATCAAATTGTTGCAAAATATCTTAAGTAAGTTGTACTTACATACTTTTTGAATTTTGGGGTTTTAATATTTCAATCCTTTTTCTCAATATTTTATTGAAATTTAGTTTAACTGTTTTCGGTATCATTCACAACACGGATTGATCCACTCTTATATTTTTCCTGTGGATTCTGTTGGTTAAACTTGTCAATAAAATTCGCTATTGGATTGCCCCATTGTGGATCACTACCATACATTTCAATCTTATCGTACGTATATAGTCTCTCATCTTTATTACTGGGACCAGGATCAGGCCCTTGGGTTTTCCCACGGTCAACTCGTTTGTCCACCTTTCTTTGTTGCTGTTCATCTTGTCTCCTCGAATCCCTCTCATCAGCCACTATATAATTTACTTGGGCTTGATTAGTTCCCTGATTGTCACTTGGTGGATCTCCCGAGGGTATGTCTATGGCTATGGCTATTTCTATCCCCACTTCTGTACCTCCGATATTCATCATGATCATTCCATTGTTGTCTGTTGTAGTTGTTTTTCTCATCTCGTCTATCATAATTTTGTCTCTGGTTAAAATACGGACGTTTTCCTTGGTAACGATTATTGTAATAATTGTTGTTGGCACTGACATAATTTACCCTTGGTTGATTATCTCTGGGTGGTTCGTTTTTCCGCTCCTCTGTATTCCCTGACCTCCATCTACTCCTCCTGTAATATGATTCTTGCTCATAGTTCTCTAATAGCGTTTCCATACCTCCGATGGTTTTTATTTGTCCGCTTAATCGAGCACTGATAATCTTTTCCTCGAAGTGATATGCGATTTTGGTCACCAAACACTCTTCAGGGATCTTTGGGTCTAAATATTTTGCCACACACACCTTCCCCAAAAAATAAGCAGTAGGTGTCTGTCCTATACTGCGGTCATACCTACCATGACAGATATCTTCTCTAATAATGTTTTGCACTGACTCCGACCAGTACTTAAGCTTGAACATCATCTTAAAATTCCCATAATCACACACCTCGTTCCGGATTACAGTCCACCAATTATCGTTAATGTTTTTGAAACATTCATCTAATATTCCTTTAATCATGTTCCAGCGGTTCTTCGACCTATTTAAAATTTCATCTACTCTCCCTAAAAATTCGAGTGGGTTTCTTCAATAATCTCGAAAGTTTACACTTTCCCTACTATCTTGGATAGTATGTTGAGTGTTGCATGTAGATCTGGAACCCATTCTATCTACCTCCCCTCGTAAGTTTGTTTGTAGTTGTTGTAAATTGTCTAATTTTTCTCTTTGGTTATTGAACTGATTCTTGACATTATCTACTATCTCATTAAAATCTGTGAATTTACTGTTTAGGTGGCTTTTTATAACATCCAACTGATCATTATTTTCCTGGCGTATGGGCATTATGCGAACTTGATTACTTTGTTCCTCTCGGTCCATTCAGGCATCTATTCCTGTTTTAATTTGTTCCATCTTTTCTTCTGTTTTATCTAGTCTTTGATTGGTTTCTATTATTTTGTTTTCGGCCTCCTCCTTGTATGTATCTACTCTTTGGCTAAGTGTTTTGTTAACATTTTCAATTTTACTCTCGAGATTTTCCCTTAACTCCTTACTGAAATTCTCCATTTTACGGTTTTGTTCATTCATGGTTTCTCTGGTCTCTCCATGAATGGTCTCAATTTTTTTGTTTAGTTGTTTCACTAAACCTTCCTGAATACCGTCTATTTTCTCATTGGTTTTCTTGTTATTTTCCTCCTGTTTCCTAAAATTTTCATCTATTTTATCATTGGTTTGTTTGTTTTGTTCCTTCAAAGTTTCCTCCTGTTTCCTAAAATTTTCATCTATTGTTTGTTTATTGCTTTCCTTAATGCTATCAATTTTCTCCATCATTAGCCTCATCATTTCTTGCCAATCTGGTTCTCTTCTGGCTTCCGCTTTGTCTGGTTGGTCCCCTTGGGCATCCTCTTCAACTCTTTCCTTTTCCATGTTTGGGACTACTTCGGTTTCTTCTTTATCACCCGTTGGTTGTTCCATTTCACTGTACATGACTACTTCTATTTCTCTTTCCTGTCCACCTTCTTCCTTCTCCTTGTCTTCTGCCCTCTTCTTCGATCTGCCTCTGGTATTATGCATTTCTTGTTTTCTCATAGTTGCTGACGAAAATTAGGTTTTTTGTGATATTATCTTTCGTATATCTCAAAATTTCTTTCCTAATTAAAGCCCCACGTTGGGCGCCATTTTGTAACGTCTCGCGGGTATTCTCTCATAGCAATTATGTTCCATCGTTAATTTGTTAAGCTTTCCTAATTAAGCCCCACGTTGGTACGTCATCTTGTAACGTCTCTCGGGTAATCGGATAGTATCTTTCTATCTTATCGTCACTATCGGTATTCGAAAACTCGCTTCAATGAGAGTCACAGAATTCGTTATAATTTATGTTTAAAGTTTCCAAAAAAAAAGGAAATCGAGTGTGTGTGATTATGCAGTTTTTTCCTTAGATTTGATTTGGGTGATTTCAATGAAATTGTTGGACTGTATTTAGGAGAGAGAGTGCAAAAAGAATTATCCTCTTGGCATACAATTAACTAATTTAAATTTCTCCGCTCAAGAGACCAGCTGATTTTGACGTTTACAAACACATTGGAGGTTAAATTAACACCAATGGTATGTAATATTTTCTGGTTGTCCGTTCTCTTCTCTGTCTCCTGACAATCTGTAAACAACTACCCTCTACTGAAAATAATACACAGTTTTATTCAAATAACAAAGTATTCATTGTATTTATTTAATAAATACAATGTTTTTTATCTTCTCCCAAAACAGAAAGGTATAATCAATTCTCACTGTCAACACAACATTAGTTCGATCTTATTTTGTAAACATAGAATGTATAACAAATATTTTTATCTTTTATAAAATATAAAACAATAAAGAAATAATATATTAATTTCCCAGGGTTATTTTTTAAGTTCTTTCTACTGTGAGACTGTCAGAAATGAATAATTTAATACCAAGCTTTACATTAATTAATAGATTATATTTTGTAGTATGTAGTTCCTAGTTTATCCGCCAGAGTACAGGTTATGTTTCTTCACTACAAACACTAAATTATTTAATGGCGGCTAGAAATTCACAGAGATCCGTTATGCTGATTTTTTGGTTAACAAAATAATAAAGTTTGTTTCACCTCTTTTCCTGAAGTGTTTAAAGATATGGTGCTGTTTCTAGTGTTATGAAGTTATAGTTGAGATGTAATTTAGTTAAATTTACTTGGATACAATCTCAACAAAATATTGAAGTGCTGTAGACTAGGCCTGGAACTAGTAGTTGGATTTTTCAAAGTTTCATCAAATAAAGGGCGTGAATGGTGCTACTTGAAGGAGTTCTAATAGAAGGTGTACATCACTCGTCAATTTTGTTAAATTTCGCAGTAATTATTCCAAAAAGTATTCATTAATTTCTTGAATTTTAATAGGCATTACATTTCAAAACGTTCACTTCCCAATCGTTTTAACAATTACCATTCAATCTTGTTAGTTGGTTACTCGTAGTAACCAAGATTTTTTATGGTTTTTTATTGGTGAATCTATATACTTTTTAGTATATAGGCTATTATTAATTATTATAAATTTATTTCTTCTTTTTAGAAAAATAATCCTTTTTAAATTTTGTTCATAATCCAATTTAATTTATTTAAGGTTTTTCTTTATATTTTCCCTTAAGCTTGTACATTGGTCTTTTATATTTTAATTCCCTTCAATTGGATTTATTTATTATTTATTATTTACTTTAAGTATCCTTACTCTAAACTATTTTCCTATGCCATCTTGCTCACATAGTATTATTTTATATTATTATTATTTTATTTCTAACCCTAGGTTATCTTATTTTTAAACACAATTATTATATTAAACACAAAAATTTTACCTAGGTACAAGACCATTGTGGCCTACACAATACAAATTACACAAAATACAAAAAAAATACAAAATTTGTCAGCAGCAATATAGTCCACTGCTACAATTGATTGTTTTTTCATCTACAGTATAAATCTGCGAGATGCTCTTTTTTAAAAGTTTACACTCTCACTATGTACACTATATCTCACTTTGTACACTATATTTCACATTGTTATTGTTTACAAAATTTTGTAGTACAAAGTTTTTTCCAGCCTGGTACATAATTATCCATTTCTGACTTTTAGAGTGGGGTGATTGTGTTATCATATTTGGGCATGGGTTATGTAACTTTACAATATGTGAGGGCACACTTCTAATTTACTGAATGAGATCGCAAATAATATCCATGAGTATGACAGTAAAGCATTTTTTTAAAACCACATTCAGAAGAACACCATCGGTTTTCAGTGGGTGAATTGAGTAGCTCACTAATATTGGTGCTGGCCCCAAGGTTGGATAAAAGAGAAGGGTTCTAGGCCAGGCAAGCAACCGACCTGGGTAAACACTCTACATGCTCATAGGACCAAACAAAGCCTTGCAATAAGGTCGGATCATTTGGTGACGACCCGGTAATGATAAAGGAATATGAGAAGGAAAAAGGAAGGAATATTAACAGTTGTGACATTTATAACAATCAACTCGATTCGGTGTTATTTGTTAATGTTAAAGTTAATGCCCCGCGTTGTATGCGTCAATTTATAACCAAACGTTTATTAGGGGTTATGTTTAAACTGATTATGTTTATTTGTTTATAGTAATTATATTAAAATAATGGTTAAATTCCGTTTAAAGCCACACGGATGGTCTAACCTATTTGTAATAAAATGAAAACGTGTGTGTTTACAATTAACTTGAAGTAAAATAAAAGAGTGGTTGTTGTTTAAACTTAAATTCGTGGTTAAAATATTAAAAGTCTCGTTAAAACAAAGTTCAACTATGTGTGAAGTGTTCTTTTGAGATAACTCAATGTTGAGAATGGTTGTTTCTAATTGAAGGTGACTAATGTAGTAAAGTAATTTAAAATAAAACATTCAAAGTTACTCACAGTGCTTACAATGGTTTAATTATACTTGTTTTTTAAAAAATTCCCTTGTATTAAATAAATAAATAATGAAGTTGATTATATTTAAATGCTAGATTAACTTAAGTTAAAACATGAAGTATAGCAGTTGGTTGCTTGATAATAGTTCTCGTCTGGTTGAAACTGGTAGTAGAAACTTCTTCTTCTGATTGCAGGTAGTCTGAGTATGTCAAGTCCCGTAAAGTCTGGACAATATCATAAACGAACATATACTTTTACGTACCTGATTGTGTTTACTTGAAGTCCACTAAACTGTCAACTCAGCTTACAATCATCAACTCCCTTTGGTTGCAAGGTTATGTTACCTTGTTTATTAATTAGTGGGCGCCACACGGATTTATTCAGGGAAAATCCCGTGTAAAACCCACACATAAAAATTACTGGATGAAAAGAAAATTTAAAATAGTTGAGTACCACCTTTTGGCAATGCTATTCCAATATGTTAAACACAACAGAAGGTTGTTTAAGCTTATTAAAAGAAAATATTCAATTATCCTATAAAAATAAATCAAATCAGGTGATGCTGTTAATAATGGGTTTATTTACACCCTTGTAGTGAATTCAAGAAAAAATAAACATAAAGTAAACATACAAAGTTGTACAATTAAAAATCAGTTATTATATGCCTCACACGGCTTGCTCAGAACATGAATTATAAATCTGGTTCAGTCCAGATACTATTTATTTTTTAATATTACAATTATGATTATCTCAGTTGTACAAAGTTGTACAATTAAAAGTCAGTTATTATATGCCTTATACGGCTTGCTCAGAACATGAATTATAAATCTGGTTAAGTCCAGATACTATTTATTTTTAATATGAAAGTTATTATAATCTCAGTAGTGAGTTCTTTGAGACACGAAAGAAAACAAATATACCTACACAATATCCAATAATACAATTGATCAACAAAGTTTTAGGTTACTTTTGCCAAGTAATTAAAAAAAACGATCTGTTGAAAGATCGCGCGTTTCATCAACGCTTGCTTTTTTAGTGACAATATCTATTAAGTGAGAACCCTTACAACTAACATATAGCTTAATTACTAATAACAAATTTGTATAATAAATCGAGACGTGGTGTAATCTTAAATAATGTTTTTGTGTTTTCCGTCAGTACAGGTTATGGTTGCAAAAAATACAGGTTATTGCACTCAGATCAAGATTAATAATGATTGCACTTTTACCTTCTGAGTTTTAATTATTTAATTAAAACTTGTTAATCACTTAAGTAATCGGATTATAATGATTACTGGGTTTCGGCACTAATTCGCACAAGAACAGAATAATGCGATCCTCTTCTGATTAAAATGGATCGTGAATAATAACAATAAATTATTTTCTGTTCGATATTCCCGCACAAAATTAAAATGAAACTGCACTTAATCACTGTTGTTGGTTGTGGATGAATGCGAAGTAATCGTTTCTTGTTGTTGAACTATTGGTTCCAATGTGCTATGTAACTGACGCTAAGTGTTATTAAAAAACGTGGAGATGACGGGCGCACGTCTGTGCTGCTTGCTAGTTAGTAAAGGTCTGTGTCAAAATTCGCTGGTTTGTCTTTATATACCCCTCTCTTGGATCGGCTCTAGGTAAAAATGTTGATTACTAACTAATTTTCTGATTGGCTTTGGCCGGTGAGTCGGTGTGACGTGTCACTTTTTGACAGTTGATAACGGCTTTTCCTAACCGTCAAATGTTGCGGTGGCAGCTAGTTGTCGTTTTTGTTATTATTCATAAACAGTTTCCCGATGTACATTTTTAGAATGATGCTAACATCTCTCCCGCACTAAATACAGTTGCGATTGGGTTAATATTACTATCAAATTAAAGATTGTTCTTTTTCCTTTAATTTGATATCACTCATTCTCGAATTACTTTCACTCTAACCGACATTGTTATAAAACCAACGTTCGGGTACATTATTCTTACTGTCGTCTGCTCTTTATGATTCGCCGATTTTACACTTTTGGTTAACCTTGCTTGTATTCACATAACATTTTATTAATCAAATGTTTATGCGCGAATACCATTAATGCTGTACTGACGTTTTTTGCTGAACATTACTTGTACACCTTAATTCTATATATTGTAATAAATGGTCCTACTGACTATGACATTTCGTTTCCCGTTAATTCGTTTTAAGCTACTATTTAACAATTAAAATTACGATTAAACCTATTGTTTTAATAACATTTTTTGTTATGTCAAGGCATAACCATAGTTCTGTGCATTTTAGTTTACACTTGTGATAATCCTCGATAGCCATTTTACTGACTAATGTTTGGTCTAAGTTTGCTAAGGCATATCGCCTACATTGAAATTTGGCCCTAATAATGCCTATTGGTTCTCAATTCGGTAAATTGTGGAGACATCTTATTTGTATAAGATTCTCTTTTATAAATAGTTCTCTTTTCTAACAGGTATATTTGATGTTGGAATATATCTTAGTTCTCACTATACAGCCATTGTTAACACTGGTTTTGGCATTCATTATCTACTGTTCATTGTCACATCTATTATCAGCAAAATGCTGATTCTGCTTTCACAGTATTTAACTGCTCATTAGTTCATTTTTTGTTTACAAATGACATTCGGTTTACATCAACCATTTACTGAATTGACAGCTGAATGTAAATTTATTCTGTCCATTAGTTCGTTTTAGTCTCAGTCTAGTTGTAGTGTCAAACAGCCCTTGGGTTACTGTTTCATGTGGCACTTCTGCTTCATTCTTCTTTCTTGGTTTCTTCTTTCTTGTTTATTTCGACTATTATATACCTATTTACATGGTTATTCTGTTTTTATAAAATCTGATAACATACACTTAGGTTAGGTGACATCTTGTGATGTTACACATGGAACATTCAATTGTGAATAGAAAAGATCAAGGAGTAATTATGGAGATCACAAACAGATAGACTATATTAGAAGTGAGGAAGCAAGGTAGAGAGATGCACACAGCAAACAATTATATTCTTGCTTCTCACGGAAAGAAGAGGAATGAGAGAACTGTCACCAGTGTAGGATTCTATTGCATACAAAATTTCCACACTGTATCCATAAGATTATGTTGATGAAAGGTTACTTGTAACAAAACTTAAAGTAACAGTTATATACACATATAATTAGTGATATGCTCCTGATGTGACCAAGCCATTACATCAAAGAAAGGCATTTATGAATAATAACAATGTATTAGATAAACTACCTCAAGAGAAATATGTTATAATAACAGGTGATTTAAGTGCTCGGTAGGAGACCCCTCAAATTGGTAGAGTACCACAGTGTTTCCATGAAACATTTACAAATGCCAATGGAGACCTACTTGTTAATTTTTGAGCCCCAAATAATCTACATATTAATAACACATTCTAATAATAATAATGGCTCCCATGTGTACCACCGAAGTAGCTTAGGAGTCAGGCAGGATAGGCTGCCTTATGTGAGCTGTACAACATACAAGGAAGGCAGCGTGGCCAGCACTACGCTTCAGCCGCCCATTATTATCCCCAGGATGTTATCCCAGATACTCATTTTTAACAGGCTGAGTCGACCTGAGGGCTGAAAAACGCACCCTGATTTTATGGTGCGGGCCCGGGAATCAAACCAGGGACCTCTAGATTAGTAGCCAGGAATACCACATTCTTTGACCATTATTTGTGTATTGGTTCTTTAATCACAAATACTCCTTCACAGGTCACAATAGCAGCAGTACATGATAACAAATCATCAATTCAAGCCGTAACTGTTATGCAAAATAAGATTAAAGTATTGCCTATCACGTAAACAAGCCCCTGGCTTTAAAAAAAATTCAACACAAAATCCTTAAGTAACATGAGAACTAGGCAGTTATATGAGAAAAGACTTTAATAAATAATTGAAGCAAATCTGGTAGATGGCACTCAATATGTGAAGACCAATGGAGACAGATAAAATCCAACATATTACGGGCTGCAGAAGAGGCAACTGGGAAAAGGCAGGAAGGCAAGTGACAGAAAGACAAAAGCATTCTTAAAAAGCAAACCAACAAACTCTCGAGAGGACAGAGAATTGTACAGACAAGAGAGACACAAGACAAGTAGGAAAATCAGGGAACCTAAAGAACTGTATTGGGAAAGATATACAAAGGAAATGGACCACGACATTTATGGAACCCAGAAAAAATATGGTGAATGCTTAGAAACAGGAAAGCCAAAGTAAGTGAAACCGTTAAGCAATGCTAGAGAAATAAACTATCGGAATAGTTACTTTCAGGTACTGCATCAAAACGGGGAGTGAGAAGGAGAATCTCTAATCCCAGGAAATTACGATGTAGATGGTGTACTTGAAGCCACAAGCAAAGAAGTGGAGGATATATTTACAACCCTTGGATTTCGTTGTCCATGACGTGTCTGCTACTTAACTAAATATAATTATTTCACTACCGACTTGGAACACAAAGTTTTTATGGGTAAAAACGTAAAAGTTTTACCTTATAGCCTGACCAGTGTTCGCTTATTATAAGCTTCATCAGAGGCTGCCACTGGGAGCACTGTGCGTCTTGTTCTTTGGCGATGGTGTCGACTTTTGAAGTATCAACGTTGTGTGTGTTTTGATAGTGTGTGTTCTGTTTTGTTAGTAGTTTTGTATGCGATTCTGTATCCTGCTTTTTGAATTTGAACACACAAAGCACAAAACAAATTCAATCTACCTGGTGTTTACAAATTAAATTACTCAGATTGCAACAAATTCTATAAAGGCCAGAAAGGACGTAGCTTCAAACAAAGATATACTGAACACACAAAGGCATTACACTTAGGGTTGCCAACTTTTTTTGAAGAAAATAACGTAACTTGTCTGTTGGAAGAGGAAAAAAAAAGTATTTGTAAGAAAAAAAAGTATTATTTAAATTTAAGTTTTTATTGCCTTAAATACATATTTTTTGTGCTTTTACCACAAGCTAACAATTTTTGGTTATCTGAGAGTTTGATAGCTAGTATTACAATCTAAATCTAGATTTAAATAAATAAATAACTTATTTTTTATTAAATTTATGGACGCTCTGTTTCTCTCTTCTCGCCACTTTACATTCATCACCGAGAAAACTCTTTCAGTGAAAGCTGAGGATGCGGGAACAGAGAGCAGATAAGAAATAATTTTTTTTATATTTGGTAAGTTGTCACACGCATTCTTAAGTATATATTGCCACTTTTCAGCAGTATTTTTTCTGAAAATTCTTTGTCATTATTTGTTGACTGTCTTTGGATTTCTTTAAGTCTTAAGTTGTTTCGATTTTATTAATTTTGCTTTCTTGGGAGTTACTGGCGTATAACTATCAGAATCTGAATTACTTGCTATTTTAAGCAATGCACAAGAAGTTATGTACACTTCCAAACTCTAACGTTTCTTCAAACAAACACACAAGGATCACAACAACGTATAAATAATGATCTAGAAAGGAAACCGATATGGACTGCCATCTGCCGTTTCGTTCAATAATAAATAATCATTGTTAATCGTGTGTGTTCCGTTCTGTTTTATCTTAGGCATCGATAAATCGTTCGGAAATTACGTATGAGAGTGTTTCGTTCGTGCATTACAGTAAAGACTCAAAATAAAGCATTTTCGCATACTTTATTTTTATGCAAAAGTATAAAGTATATTCACCAAAAATAAAGTAGGATACTTTATTATAAAGTGTGGTTGGCAACCCTAACTACACTCCACTACAGAATCCACCTTTGCAAACCACCTCACTGAAGCAAACCACACATATAAAAACATCGACAATAACATGGACATTCTACACATACACACAAAAGGCTGAAAACTAGACACTCTAGAACAACTGGAAATATACAAACAGAGGAACACATAAAAATTACATCCTAAACGAACAGACACAATTCAAATCGCACGCATTATTCGAATATATCACACCCCACACACACAATATCGATCTTTGAAAAGTCAATACTGTCGCCAACAACAAGACAGACAGTGCTCCCAACGGCAGCCTCTGAAGAAGCTTTTTAAAAAGCGAAATCTGGTTCAGGCTATAAGGTAAAACTTTTACATTTTTACCCATAAAAAACTTTGTGTTCCGAGTCGGTAGTGAAATAATTATATACCGTATTTACAACATTGAAGAATAGGAAAGCTCCTGGTTATGTTAAAATAGCAAATGAATTGCTAAAGTATGGAGGTATCTCTCTTGTGATGCAGCTGACAGTATTGTTTAATCACATAACTGATGATGGTGAATCACAAAAAGAATGGAAAACCAGCATAATTATACCAACTTTTAAGAAGATACACAAGACTGAGCCTGAAAATTATTGAGGTATAATGCTTAAAAAAACACAAAAATTACTGACAAAAATAATATTGCAGAAATTGCATACTTACTTAAATGTAAACGATGAGCAACCAGGATTTCACCCAAATTGATCGACCATGGATATTATAGTCACAGTTTGTCAGATAATCAAAAAAGCGACTGAATATAACAAGCCAGCCTTTATGCATTTCTTTGACCTTAAAAAGGCATTTGATCGGTTAAAACTATCTGTTGTTATAAACATCCTGGTGGAGAAGGAAGTGCCAGAAAAATTATTAAACACTACAGAAGATTTATACAAAGATACAACTACAGAAGTGCAAGTAGGCACTATGTTAACGGCTAAAGTCAAATGCATAGGTGGAATATGACAAGGAGATTCACTCACCCCAGCTATGTGTAATCTAATAATGGATACGTTTTTTGACAATGAGTGGGTATAAAATGGATAATAGGTAGATACATATCGCATGGCCTGCAGATGAGGCAGTGCTCACTGTGGATACAGAAGATAATTTGCAGACTTCATCAATACATAATAACAGCAACAAAATATAACATGACAGTCTCAAGAGATAAGACAAAATCAATGGTAATTTCAGAAGATCCCATTCGATGTAAACTGGAAATTGGAAGGAAAGTTATGGAATAGTTCATGGACTTATAATATTTAGGGACAAGTGTCTCTAGTAACTAAAATACCTACGAGGAAGCATGAAGAGAGGCAATGAAATGAGCTTGTATTTTTGGATTTTTAAGGGAACTAACCTGAAAAAATAAATACCTTAGAACTTACAAGGTACAGTGAAGATATACAAAATGATGGTACGACTAGTGCTGACTTATGCAGCTGACAACTGGGTTGACACTAGTAGAACAAAACAACTGTTACGGATGATAGAAATGAGTACATGAGGACAACTGTTGGAAAAATGAGACATGACAGAATATGAGTGACATAAGATGGCAATGTCAAATAGAAGATGTAGTCAAATATGTCACAAGGCGAAAAATGGAATGTTGACAGGGCAAGTGATGACAGATTAATAAAAACAATGAAAGATTCTATACTGTTGGGAAAACAGAATCCTGGCCGACTACTCCCGTGGTCGAGATGGATGGGGGATTTGGAATCAATCTGGCAAAAGCCCTTGATGGTGAAGACAAACAGGTGATTAAGCCTATATAAAAGAAGAATAAGAAGAAAATGTACAGAAGACGACTTTGCAAAGACTCTCACTTAAGATAAAAGTTCCAGACTGTTATATCTGGAATCTCACGCACAATTTCAAAACTCTAAACAAGGTACGCTGGTGGATGGTGATGGTGAAATTAAAAATATGTAGTGCACTCTGAGTGGATTAAAACAGCTGGCACCATATAATCCACCCATCTCACGATGTTAATTCATGCTGTCGAAAGTCCTGCTTCTTTTTGAAAATTTAAGAGCTGTGGAAATAATAACGACATATTTCAAGCATGGTGCAGAGCCTCGGGATTCCTGGAAGACAGTTCTCACTGGGAAAATACTTTATTGGTAGCTGCAGTTGGGTAGGATCGCTGAAATGCTTGTTTCCATGATCATAGTTTTTCCCAAATACTGATCTGTTGAGTCCCTGGAAAATTGTCACAATCTTATGGACGAATGTGGAGAATGGAGGGCTGCAAAAAAAAATGTTTTACATCGATGTCCATGGAAGAAAGAAATTGGGTTACCAAAGAATACAATGGGGAAACACAATTAAAATAATAATGGAAGAAAACAATTAAGCAAAGATGGTTCAGAAAATAAGGAAGAGTAGCACTTTGGTTATGCTAAAGGCCAAGTGCACTGTAGAATGCCTCCTTCTTTTTTTTTTTTTTAAATGCGCCTTGAACTCCATAGATTTGATAAAATATTGTAACGGGACAAAATGGGCTGAATGATTTTGTATTAATAATTTTCAATAAAACTATAAATTTATAAATCTATTGTTTGGGTGTGTGTAAAGCAAGAACAAAGCAAAAGCCAGTCACAGAAAACGCACGTGGCATTAATGCGTAATAAATTCACCACGTGTTGGCAATGTAATCGACTTTCCGTCTTCCATATTCTGGAACTTTCGATATGTGATAGCCAATGAGAGAAGGAGGTACGATGTAGACATCCGTTTGGTACCACGTGGTGAAGGAACACAAAGAGCGGATAGCGTCACCAAGCTATCTCGGCTCGCCCCAGTCAGCAGCCCGCCTTCATAATGAACAGACATAAATCTACCGTAGCCTCGGGCGAGTTCTTGGTAGGCCGAAAATATTAACATAGGCCTACCAAAAATTATTTAAAATGTACCAGTAGACAGTGATTCAACAATAGTGACAGTTTTGTTTAAATGTGAATTTGGGATAGTGGAGTAAAAAAGAGTTAGACAACATAGTGCGAAAGAGTTGGAACCACGTGCAGTTAATTACAGTGACAAATTTAATCGTTGGCCAAAAGTTTATAAGTAAACATGAATTGTTTATAATGAGCTCAATAAACGGGGGGTGTATTCAGAAATGTAAAGAGCATGAGTGTGTGTGTGTAAGAGAAAAAGGGGAGAAATAAAAAGTAAAAGAGTACTGGTTTGTATAATGAAATTAGCTTATGGAGTGGTGTTTTATAACTGTGTGACGTAACATATAAAAAGAAAGAGAAAGAAAGAAACAATTTAATGTTGAATAAAAATAAAATAGATTGGTTATCAACATAAATATGTTTTAATTGTAGTCATTATGCCTAACTACCAAATCCTAATTTCTGTGCTGAAAAAACTTGCCTAATCGAGCCTGGGTAACTTCAGAGTTAGGGAAAATAAATTAGCAAAATTATTCCAAGTGTTTTTTTAAGGGGAAGAGTGTTATAGTTTATATATTTCAACTTCAAAATATATTGGCGGGGCTATAATTTTCTGGTGGAATCTAAGGTAAGTGCGGAAAAAAGATCGCGGAGGTAAGTAGTAATTCTGTGTATTTGTAAAATCGTTTATACAGTTACAATGTGAAGATTCAGGGTTCCTGCTAAGTTACTCTAAATAAATTTTTTTCCTAAATAGAAGAATAAACTATAAACTGACTAACAGAAACAAAGTAATTCATAACTCACCTCTTCCTTGGCTTCCTTCTTTTTCAGCTTTTCCCTTTCCTTTTTCTCTTTCTTTTTCTGGGCTGCTGATTTGACAGTACTACCACCTTCCTCTTCATTTACATCACCACCCTCATCATTTACTTCTTCCGCTGGCTTTTCTTCTTCAACGGCTGTTTTCTTCTTTTTTGATTTCTTTTTACTTTCTTGTTCAGTTGGTTTCTCTTCTTTTTCTACACTGTCCTCTTTAACGACTGGTACACCGTCGTATTCCATTTGCAATTCGGCCAACATTTTTTCAATATCCTCGTCATCGTCTTCATCCTTTTTCTTCTTTTTAATTTTTTTAGCACTTTTATCTTTTTTACTTTCTTTAGTCCGTTCCACTACCACTTCGCTGTCGGATTCTTCTTGTTTCACTTCCACTTCCGGTGTCTCGTTTTCATCATCGGACACCGCTAACAACGCGTATGATGGCTTTGGTTTTGCACTACCTTTACCACCACCACTTGATCTAGCTGGCTTTTCAATTAATACATCACCATCACTCTCACTTCCTGGGTCTGCATCGTTCTTGCCCTTCTTCTTTTTCTTTTTGTCTTTCTTTGCCGTCTTCTTGTCAGCATTAATCTCATTTTCACCTTCACCATCAGATTCAACTGCAGCCTTTGTCTGTAAAATTACAACAAAAATATTACTATTTTACCAATAAAAATTGTACAGTTGAAAGATCTGGTGTGTGTGTTATCTGACACTACAGCTTAGCATTGTATTCTTACATATAACATTTTAACAAATCTGAGCTTATAAAGATAAATTAAATTAACAGACATGGGCTATCTGTTTTTCTCTCTTCGGTCACCAGTCTGTGACTGGCTTTTGCTTCCTCTCTGCTTGTTTGCAGATTCTGTCACGAGTATACAGAATATACAGTTTAATGCTAGTTCTGATTGGCTAAGCAGAGAGATAATTTAGACAGAGCTACTACTTGGTGGTTTACCAAGCTTTGTGAGCGGAGAGTAACCACATAAATACCATATATTATTTTACCCATGATAGGAATCAATCCCAAGCCATGTGGTTGGGTTAATTACTAACTATGTCACTTCCACTCTTTATTTATTTTTCAACATTTCACATTTAGATATTAAGAATAAAAAACGCAACTGCTATAACAAACACACTCAGTATGCATGTAGGCATTTAGAAGATGTGTATCTCTTCATTACTGTGGTGCAACCATGTATCACTGAGGCTGTCTTCTACTTATTCCAACAATACTCGTTTCAAGCTTAGATAAATGAGAGTGTTTTCTTGTTCTGGTGTGATTTTAAAGTGACTATTACACAACTTAAATAAATTAACAATTAACACATAAAATTTATTAGTATTAATAAAACAATTTGTATGTGTTAACAATGCATATATGTGTGCCTCGCACAGTCTTGAGAATCAATACACAACCAACTAATCTGGCAACATTACAGAGAGCAGAAACGCTATCCTTGTCTTAGAAGAGGCAAAAACTGTTCTTTATAGCACTAAAAATTTACTGCTTTGGGTAGGAGGTTTTACAAGAAGTTAATAATCTCTCCATAAAAAAGGTTTCAATTGTTGAACCCTTACACAAAATGCCTTTATAGTTTAAACTAATAACAAACAAACAAACATCATTCCATGTGAAAACATAACTGTTGTTAGCAGACAACAAAGACGGTGGTTTAACTAATTAATTACAAAAACGTCAGGGAAACTCACATCCTATTGAGCAATAAATTATACGGAGTTTTCCTCATATGATAATATCTTTCTGACATCCTAAACACAGTGGAAACAAGTTTCTATTAGAATACTTAGTGAAAAAAGCATATAACTGAAAGGATAACCGCCAAAGAAAGGATAGCTTATCAAGTATCCATGTCAACTTCTAATATTTTGGAGAGGTAAGTTTTTTTTTACTGTACATTTTATTTTAACGTGAAACAAGTGTTGAACACATGAAAAAAATAATTATTTCTTATTATTAGACTATACAAGTGGTTCTCAACATTTACATGAGTGATTTATTTTTCATTATCACAAAAACTTCTTAAATTAAAAATAAAATATTAAAGCAAAGTGAAAACTATGGGAGCAGTACTTTCTCAGCAAATGTGTTGATTCAAATTATCTTAAGTTTAAAGATTATTTTACAATTAATAATTAAAAAGAACACAATTATTAGATTAAGTTTAAAAATAGTTAAATTTCCTCTAATACTAATTATATACTTTCTTACACTAAAACATTCAAAAACATGTAGGAATTTTTAAATGTGAAGGAACTAAACTATGTAAATTTTACACAACTTTCAAATTATATAAATTTCCTAAAAGCATTACAAAATGCAAAGAGTAGTAATGAAACTTAAGTCATCATTCCACACAGATTTTTTTTTTATTATAAGTACAGTATAAGGACATGGTAACAGCAAATGTCACACTACATAGTAGGCATACTGATATTTGAGAAAGAGAAGGCTGAGTAGCGCTGACTTTTATGTCTTTAAACAATCCAATTGAACCAAACAGAAGGATGATCATGATGTCACAAAAACTGCCTTAGAACCTACTGTGCAGGGACATAAAATCAAGTGGCTGCAGTTGGTTTCCACCAGTGGCATTTGAACGTGAAGAATTTGAACATGGAGGGCTATTTAAATTCAATAAAATTTCTGTCTAAAGAATCTGAAGATGACTAACATTTTTCCATTGCAGTGAAATTTCAGGGTGAATGTAAAATATATTTGTTGTTTTGTAGAATAATTGTGAAATGACCAGCCCTTTTTTTGCCATGGAGAAACATTTGTCTTGGAGATCTCTGCTATCTAGAACGTTTATTTTGAATTTGCTCAACGGGAACTACATTCACTTTGAATTATTGCTTAATCGCTTTCTCACTCACTGCCACAGGCACTCACCTTATTCTGCTTACTCTTTAAAGTCTCAGCTTATAAAAACAATCTTGGGAAAATATCTTTTCATACACTGCACATAATTTGAATGCGCACGCACGCGCGCGTGCGCGCACACACACACAATTTGCATCTGGTAGTACAGATATATATATATATATATATATATATATATATATATAGTTATATATACATATATCCGCATCTGAAATAAAAATTAATTTAGATGTATACACATCACTAGCAATAATTTATTCCAAGTAAAAAGAAACTATATATATATATATATATATATATATAAAGAAATTAATTTAAATTTGTGTTTGAATAGCCCCACTTTGGAAGCGACAAAATGTAACAATGCAATTTTTATTTGAAGGGGCCCCACGTTCTTTGGGATGCCAAAATGTTGTTACACACACATTAACCCTTCTGTGCAATTTAATTTGTACATATTTAACTCAGACACTCTCTATACCATTACTAACAATGTGTATGAATAATTGGGGTGTAGGTGTAATTATAATAAGTGTTGTGTGCTGGAAGCTCTTGAAGTCTTCTCGAGTTATTCCAGGAGACGCTGAATGAGGAGGGCTGGTTTTGAATTAAATAGAAGTGGACTGTATAAATTTGTGTAATAATCATTTATTGATAATAGCTGAAATTGAATACTGTTGCGGACACGCGCAGAAGTTTACGCGACATGACGTCCGTATCTGATTAATAATAGAAGTCAAAAGACATGATAAATGAAGCGAGCTTGCTATATATAATTAGTGCATGCTGCACTGGATAATAATAATTAAAAGACTGAAAGCCAGTAGCCGCGGCCATTACCGATACGAGTGAACAACTCGGAGTCTTGGTTAGAACTAACGAAAATTTTGCTACAGGCCGCACAGCAGTACCTGCTGTCGGCGGCAGATAAGAAAAACTTGACGTCATCTGTGCGTGTCGCAGTGCAGTAGTTACATTACAAGGTTTAACAGTTCAAAGTCTGAACATACTGCCCGCTCAAAATCGGGGCGATTTTGTAATTTAAGTTATTGTGTGAAACGTAAATCACAATTACATCAAATGTTGTATACAAAGAAAATACATAAAATACTTGAAAGCTTTACACCTTGAATAAATTGACCTTTGTTTAAAGTAAATAGTCTCTGACACAAGAAATCTATAAATAACAAAATTAATTAAGCTATCAGAACAAACATAAAATAAAATAAAACACTCTCTGCACTGAAAAGATACAAACTAAATCTCATGTTAAAAACAAAAGTGCTTATATAACTAACATAATCTTCTTTGAAGCATTAACATAGGTTTGGTAAATACATACATTTAATCTTTAACAGAAAATAAGCGACATCCCTTAATTTGTATAAAGAAAACATCCTCCAAAACTGACTCAATCTAGTCATACAATAATAACGACATAGTAGCAGATACAATAATAGTAGACTAACAATTTAAAGATACTGTTACGACGGTCTACTCGATCGTCGTAGGTACAGTGGAAACAAAATAAGTACAAGACACCAATTAAGTCACTAATCACACCTTTAATTGTTATAGTAAAACAGTTCGTAATTAACAACACAGTGTCTACAACAAATCAAATGAAAATTGTTCATACGCAATAAAATGTCCACTAATATTAAAACTCAACTGTATTACAATTATACCGTCCGAATATAAAACGCAACACTTCCTAATAACTACTTGTGCGTACACCGTAATAACTCGAACCGCTCTGTAAATATATCGCACTAATACTCTCGAACCGCACAGTCAAAAATCTCGCATTGAACTGAAAACTAAGGCCGCGACGCGATGTATTTATAGTTACGCTCACACACCAGAAGCTTCCAAACTGCGTCTTATCTCTCGCGAACTACGTAATTGCTACGGCCTTGACACAGTCCGAGCGCCCGAGCGAAGCCTGGCACAGTCGAGAAAATTCTCGCAAAATGCGTCTAGTAGCACGTACACCACACGCTTACATCGAGATCTTTCTGGCGCATTCGATAAACGCGTAGATTGTTCTGTGCTGTCGTAGCAATACATAACCATCGTAAATACAATAGAGAAAGAACATAATAATGTACATGCATAGTGTTGATATAATGATATCAAATTCAATGATACATGGCAGTAAGATAGACATATCCGACAGGATGTAAAAATGCATAATATGAGTATACATAATACATAACGATTGACACAATGATTCATAGTACATAATAGCATAATAATAGTCACAAAAAACTTCAATAACATAATAATAACAATAATAATAAAGGTAGATTGTATGATAGCCCCGGGAATGTCCCGGGAGTAATACAAGGCAATGCGACAAGTTCACATTCCTGGTACGCGCCGTATGAAAGCTCATGCGGCTAGTCTGATGCTACCGGAAGGGGGCACAACTTATGGATGGGTCGACGTAGGATACCCTGTGCGGTGCAAACTTCAGCAACGCGCACTATGGAGTCTTGACCCGCAAAAACATTAGTAATTACCCCTCGCTTCCATTGAAGTGGGGGGGAATTATCGTCTAAAATGAGGACAAGCTGTCCGACATTTAAATTCCTTAAAGTGGTGCGCCATTTGTTGCGTTGTTGCAACTGGTGCAAATAGTCTTTGGACCATCATTTCCAGATGGACTGTGTGAATCTTTGGAGCAGCTGCCATCTGCCCAAACGACTAATACTGACTTGGGTATAGTCGGGCTCCGGGAGAGCCGTGAGTGGAAAGCCGACCAGGAAATGAGCAGGAGTTAAGGGTTCAGGGTCCCTAACATCATTTGATATAGAAAATAGAGGTCGTGAATTAAGGCAAGCCTCAATTTGATTTATAATGGTAGCATACTCCTCGAAACTCAAAACGGTGCCGCCAATCACGCGACGTAAATGAAATTTGACACTTTTTACACCGCTTTCCCACAAACCACCAAAATGAGGAGCCGAAGGTGGAATAAAGAACCACTTTATGCCCTGGGAACCGATAAACTCCTGTGTAGCTTGCTCAAATCCCTTGGAACTGAAAAGACTGTACAATTCGTGCAATGTGCTGCTAGCACGACGAAAATTCGTACCATTGTCCGAAAATAATTGAGTGGGAATGCCCCTACGGGCAATGAACCGTTTCAAGGCTGCAATAAAGGCGTCTGAAGTAAGATCAGATACCAATTCTAAATGAATGGCCTTAGTGCACATGCATATGAATAACGCAATATACGCCTTTGACGTCGATTTTGAGCGCTGCCCGCCATGACGTATAAGTACGGGACCGGCATATCCACTGCAGCTTGGGAAAATGGCCTAGCCGGCGTGACCCTAGAAGGGGGTAGTTGACCCAGTAATTGGTTCGCACCTCTAGCACAGTAACGGAAACAAGTAATACATTTATGTATTGCCGAGCGTATATAGGACTTATCGTTAACAATCCAATATTTCTGTCTCAGAGAAAACTAGGTTAATTGTACGCCAGAGTGCAATAAACGAAGATGTTCACATTCTATGATTAACTTGGTGAGATGAGAATGCGGGTGTAAAATTATTTGATGTTTCCTAGCGTAATTAAGCTGGGATAGCCACAGACGTCCACCCACATGCAATATACCTGAATCATCAAGGAAGGGGTTAAGTGAGAGAATCTTACTGCTGTTTGGGATGCAGCGATGTTCCTTAAGCTCCTTAACCTCAATACCAAAATGCAATTGTTGAGACTGACGAATAAAGGTCAAAAGAGTATCGTGCAACTCCTGGGCTGAGAGAAAAAAAGTTTCCCTGTCTGCAACGGGGAGCCTAGAGTTACGAATAAACCTACGGCAATATGAGAAAACGTGAATGAATCTTGTGAGTGATGAGTAATTTTTCGACATAACTAGAGGTGGATGAAGCGACGATTAGTGAAGTATGGGCCTGTTTGCATCGTTCTTGATCAAGATCGGGATAAGTACAGGGAGAATGAGTACTGAAGGCACTGACGGGCCATCATGATGACTCATGTGATAACCAGGACGGGCTATGCCACCATTGAGTGTGGTTATGTAAAATGCAAGGGAGGCAACTGCGCGATAAAATGTCGGCGGGATTGTCCAGTGATGCTACATGGTGCCAAGTTTTCCGGTTAGTAAGACGCTGTATTTCAGCAACACGGTTAGCGACAAACACCTTCCAACGGGAAGATTGTTGATGGATCCAATGCAAGGCTATCATCGAGTCCAAATAAAAACATAATTCGTCGAAATTGTAGTTGACGGCGTCTATTACTTTAGAAGCTAACTGTGCCAGCAATAAGCAAGCGCAAAGTTCAAGCCTGGGAAGCGTTATCTGTTTCAGCGGAGCGACCCTGGACCTTGCACACAACAGGTTTGAAGATATGGCGCCGTTTGAATAGACCACCCGCACATATATACAGCACGTGTAACCCTTTGCTGACGCGTCAGCGAATCCATGAAGCTGTAATGACATGATTCGATAATTATTTAGACTCTTAACAGACCTCGAAATTTTAAAATGAGTGTCCGCGACCAATTGAGAATAGAGTTCTAGCCATTGCTCAGACAATGAACCTGATAAGGGTTCGTCCCAACTGGTACCCGCTAACCACAATTGTTGTACAAAATGTTTGCACCAAAATGTAATAGAGCCGATGAGGCCCAAAGGGTCGTAGATCCCTGCAATGACCGATAACACACTTCTTTTGTTTACCACCGTGACGCTGACATTTCTCTGGACGTTATATAGAAAACTGTCTTCATTGACGTTCCACTGAATACCCAATGTGCGCACATCTTGGTTTTTGCTAAAATCATGGGAGAAGTTAGCGTGAGAGGCCATAATTGTCTGGTCATTTGAAAACCATTTATGTAGGGTAAAACCATACCGGCTTAGCAAATTTGTGATTTCAAATTTCATCTTAGAGAGGACGTTCGGGTTGTCTGAACCCGTCATGAGATCGTCCATATAAAAGTCGTTGGCTATGGCTAAGCAGGCTATAGGGTATTCGGATTTATTTTCTTGGGCTACTTGAGCCAGACATCTTGTCGCCAAAAAGGAGGCACTTGCAGTCCCGTAAGTGACTGTCCTCAAAGCGTAATGTTGGAGCTCCTTATGCGGGGCGTCTTGCCAGACAATACGCTGCAAATTAGAATCCTTCGGATTAACTAGACTTTGTCGATACATTTTTTCAATGTCAGTGATAAGGACGTATCGGTGTGTTCAGAATCGAGTCATAATAGAGAACAGGTCCTGCTGGATCGTGGGACCGACCATCAGGGTATCGTTCAAGGTAAATTATTTTTTGTCGTAACTTAGTAGTTATGCTGGAGTCCTTAAAGACTGGGTGGTGAGGCAAATAAAAGGTGTCTGAATGGTTAAGCGACAAATCGTACTCATTAAGTGGCGACATGTGACCAAGATTTAAATATTCACGCATGAACTCGCTATAGCCTTTGTAAAGGGCAGGGTTCTGGTTGAACTTAAGTTCTAATGACTGAAACCTGCGGATAGCTCCGCGTAGAGAATCACCCAAATGAGACCTGTTTGCCTTTCGAGGCAGTGATACCACAAATCTCCCATCGTCATTGCGGACGATATTTGACACAAAATGATTCTCACAGTCCGAATCCTCAGTGGAGGTATTACGAACAGAAACTTCCTCCAACTTCCAAAATTCCTTTAGCTGCGAGGAAAGTTCACTATCATTATCACGTACCATAAAGGATGAAATCGGTTTCGTCATGTCAACATTAAACAGTAAGTTACCTGCGAGAATGAAACCTAGTTTTGTCTCCTGAATTACGGGAAAATGTGGGCCACAGATAAATTTAGTAGGTTCAATTAACTGCAGATAATATTGGGCACCAAGTAATAAGTCGACTTGCGATGAGAAGTTGAGTTGGGGTCGGCTAAAAATATGCCCTTGGGTAAATTTAAAGATGTGACATCAAATGATTCCGCCGGGAGATTATTGGTGATGCTAGGAAGGACAGTGCAATGTATGTTTAAACCAAATTTTTTATAGCGAGACTGTAACCTGACTCGGGTGCTGAAGTCCGCTTGGGATAACGAATTGTTTATACCCGTTATGGGCAATTGAGATTTGATTAATTTCAAACCCATACGGCGGACGAAATCCATGGTACAAAAGTTAGCCTGCGAACCGGAGTCCAACAAAATTCTAACCGGTTGCTTTCTACCTGAACGGTCAGTAGTCATGCAGACTGCTGTAGATAATAATATGGATTTAGTTGTTTGTAATTTCAGTGAACACTGGTTGTTGGTGGACGATTCGGCTTTGTCAGGCATATGAATCAGGGTATGATGACGTTTAGCGCACTTTCTACAAGAAAATTTGGATGGGCAGCGGACGCTATCGTGACCTGGGCGAAAGCAATTTAGACAGAGTTTATATTTAATTATAACGTTTTTTTTCTCATGTACAGTAAGCGTTGTAAATTGTGGACAATTAATAATTCAGTGTTTATCTTTACACAGCTGACAGATTATTTCCGACATGAGAGTGAAATATGGCCTTGGCCGTGTTCACCGTTTTAATTGCCCGGCGATAAGGAGCCTTATCGCAACCATTTATCTTGCTTGTGGGAGCCGTTTCACTATCGAGATTTTGTAAAAGCTGTCTCCGTGAATTTAGAAATTTTATAAAATTATTAAAGTTGGGAAGTCGTTCTTCTGACAAACTTTCCTTCCACAATCTAAGCATATACCTATCGAGTTTTTGGGCCAAATAATGAGTACGAATAATTTCGAAAGAATTCACGGGCAAATTTAATGTGTTTAATGTATTGATATTAGCTGTTATCTCGTCGATAAATCTGGAAATATCAATTTTGGACTCATGTCGAACCAACTGAACACCCAGGACATTCCTCACATGATGGGCTGAGACAATCAACTTACTGTCATATCTTTTTTTTAATAGATCAATAGCTACGACATAGTTTTCATGAGTAATCGGCAGCGATTTTATGACGTTTAGCGCCTCGTCACTTAATGACGAGTGCAAGTAATGTAGCTTCTGAATATTTGTCAGATCGATTCTGGCATGCACCAATTCGAAAAATATATTATAGTAGTGCTGCCACTCAATTACGTTACCCGAAAACTGAGGTAATTTGATCGGTTCCAATTGTATAGGAGGGGTTTTAAGAGGCGTACTCTCAGTACTAACCAACAGTTTTTGATTCACTTGTTCCATTTGATCCAACAAGTGTTGCAATTTACATTCAATGCTACAAAGATCGTCCTCAGTTTGGACCCTATCACTTACTAGCGCGAAATCAGCATCATCGGATTCAATTTGAGATTGAATGTCATCGTATTTAGTGGATAACTCCATTAAATGCCGCAACTTTATTCTTAGCGCGTGATGATCGCTGTTTTCCGGGTCGAAATTATCTGCAAACGTGTTTACACGGGATATGGAAGCTTTAATAGTGCCTCGTTTTTTAATCAGGACTTTGACATCGGCCATGATTGCGATTAAAGAAAAATGTAATTTGAAAGAATTTATGTGCAAAGCAGGTTAATAATTGAAGTAATTTTGATAAAGCTTAATATAATGTCGAAGCCATTGATCATCTCATCATTTAACACATTACTCAATATAACATATCCTCATTATCTCCATTAACAAACAGCCATCAGCGATATTGAAATTATGCATTTGAACAATAATAGTATAGCATTATGTGGACACTTGAACTCTCAGTGAGCCATTAAGTATTTATGACAATGTGTACATATTGTAATTATATATGTGTGCATAAGGCATTAATAATAGTATACTGAATATAAAATGTTGGTCAATTTGTATATTCATGTGTTATATGAACGAGTATAAGTGAAAGTCATAAATAAACTGATAAATGAAAGTTTATAGTCACGTGGAATCCTGGCGTTTTCCTGGCGTGTTCTGAACTGCTTCGGTCCTGTTGATTCCGCTCTGATCCTGTTCGTGAATCCTGTGATGTTGTTGCCTCGCCTGTTCGTGCTGGTTGGATGACGATTGCCATCGTATGTCAGCGTGATTTACCGTTGTGGAATTACTGCTGTTGAACACCTGTCTTGCCGTTTCCTGTTGTAGCCTGGTGAAACTTCTGTAAGTCGTTTTTTGCGGCAACAACGGACATGCCACTGCCAGCAATCTCAATTTGAAGATGTTTTAAATTATGACGCTTCTTTGGGACACAGGCCTTTGTGCCCAATTAAATGACATGTTTGAAATAGTGGATGAAAAAAATGTTGTCACTGTGGACAAAGGATGTGGTCGTTTGTGGACCAAAAATAAGAAATCCTGCCCGTGAGGACCAAATGTTGCGTGCTGGAAGCTCTTGAAGTCCTCTCGAGTTATTCCAGGAGACGCTGAATGAGGAGGGCTGGTTTTGAATTAAATAGAAGTGGACTGTATAAATGTGTATAATAACCATTTATTGATAATAGCTGAAATTGAATACTGTTGCGGACACGCGCAGAAGTTTACACGACATGACGTCCGTATCTGATTAATAATAGAAGTCAAAAGACATGATAAATGAAGCGCGCTTGATATGTATAATTAGTGCATGCTGCACTGGATAATAATAATTAAAAGACTGAAAGCCAGTAGCCGCGGCCATTACCGATACGAGTGAACAACTCGGAGTCTTGGTTAGAACTAACGAAAATTTTGCTACAGGCCGCACAGCAGTACCTGCTGTCGGTGGTAGATAAGAAAAACTTGACGTCATCTGTGAGTGTTGCAGTGCAGTAGTTACATTACAAGGTTTAACAGTTCAAAGTTTGAACAATAAGAGTAACTCTTTTTACGAATTGTAATATGCTTCATTTATTATTTGAAACAAACAATAAAAAATATTATAATATTATGAAAATCATGATTAATACGCCAATGTGATCTTCATTATTGATGGTTTCAAAGTGTCTTTACTATTCGTGTCAACATTACAAACATATCTTAAATTCTAAATATTATATTATTTATTGTATATAGACTTCTCGTCAATATGTTAATGTTTCTTGCTTGCTCAGTCTAAATGTGTGCTTATTTAAAAGTTATTACTGCATTCTTATTCTATCTTTTTTAATACCTTTGTATGGCTTTAAAAAAAATCATTTTAGCACATTTAATTTATTACTATAAATGACTCTATGTTATGTGCTTTTATCAAGAAAAGTTAAATAATTCAAGTACTAATTTCAATGACTCTACGTTATGTTCATTACGAAAAAATAATTAAATAACCTTTTTTGATTACATATTAATTACATTGAATTTTATTTTTATCTACATACTTATTATGTTTACAAAAATTGTTTTGACTTTTAGAGTCTCTCAATGTCTTTCTCTTTGAAAATTATGTATTGGTTTTTCGTCACCTTAATTTTTGTAGAGTTGTCCCATGTCCTCCAGTGATTCCTTCGGTGTTCTCCTCCTGGATGTCCTCTTGTCCTCACTGCTCGTCCTCTCGTCTCTCGTCCTCCACGGTACATTGACTGCTGTAGACTATGAAGACATGTTACTCTGGATCTGTAGCCGTTATTATAGAAACGTCTCCAGTCCTCTGCATCTCCTTCCTCTGCTAGTCGTGCTCTCGTACTCTGTCAGGCGTTGATGTTCTTAGATGTCGACTGCTTGTTGACGTCCGAAGATTTCTTCGTTACGGTATTTTTTTATTATTGTTTTTATTACTTCAAATAAAAAATAAACATTACCGTGATACTTTATAAGTTCAGTTACAACATCGTACTGATGTTAGATTTTAAATCTAACTTCATCCAAAATAGTTTTAAAAAAATTCGCGTTACGGACCGGCATAGCGTACCGCCGCGACTATGGTTTGTTAAGAGAGAGCGATTAGTGCTCCTGGGCTTCTATTTATATCCACACAGAAAACTGCACCTATCGATTCAGGACTCAGCCTGTCGACATTTGAAACATGGTGTGACAGCCCCCACTTTCGTCTCATTTCACATAATTGCACTTTTTTGCCAATCACACTGTTTAACGCGGATTTCACGTTGCTAAAATAGTGTCTCATTTAATGACTTATGAGATGTGCAATTATCATGATGCTCACACTACTAGTATAATTATGATGCATTAAAAATCGCACTGTACTCGCATTGATTGTCCGAATTACGTACAATTCGCACTGCACTCGTGTCCGATTTTTACATATTTTTAGAAGTTTTAACCTTCTCACTAACATTTATGGTTTTCTTAAAAATAATTATTTTCTTAATTTGTCATTTACTTGAGGGGCGAGATTGCAACTTTCAGGATCAGACAGGCTTCACGCACACACCTTATTTACTTGTATACACACATGCAGTGGTAATCGCGTGATGTTTGCCTGTTGGTTCTGCTTGCAAACCAGCTTCCAATCTCACACCTGCTTGTCTATTATATATTATTGAAATTAACTAAAAAATGTATAATATATTATGTATGCACATTACAGCCTTTGCTTGTATTGTCGCATTATTCCTCTACTTGGAGAAAAAAAAATTTTTTTAATAAATTTATTTATTAAAATATTTTTTCCTATCATTAGACATCTTATATTTCTTATACTTCATATTAGAGTAGAACCTCGTTAACCCGGACCTCTTTAACCCGGACGTCCGGATAACCCGGACCAGTTTTGGAAAAAAAAATTACATGTATGTTGTTCAGCGTAGTAAATGAAGACTTGTTTTACAGACAATAAATCGGTATTCTCAGTAGGTACATTACTCGAATTCACTTGCCAGCGGGCGAGTTCATTGCACTCACCCCACCTGCTGTTGCTACGCAGCAAACTGGTGACTCAACCCTCTCCTTCCCCTCCCCACGCCTCGCACTTGACATTGACCTAGAAACAACATTCCTCAGTTGCGCTGCAATCTCGGTAGTGTTCGCGTGTTGTCCTAGTGTCACTGTCGAGGTACAGTATCGTTGTGCTGTTTCGTTAGCGTGTTGTTCGCGATGGCGACGAAACGTAAAAACATTGTTGTGACTATGAAAAAAAGGATGGAAGCATTGACAAGAATTGATAAGGGAGAATCGTTAAAGAACATTGCTGCTGAGTTTGGAGTAGGAACATCGACCGTATCTGATTGGAAAAAGAACAGAAAACGCATTGAAGACTTTTGTTTCAAAATGATTTCTAAGGACAGTTTGGATAATCGGTGTAAAGCAAAAACTGCTAAACTAGAAACTCTGGATGAAGCATTGTTTGTCTGGTTTTGTGCTGAAAGAGAACGTGGTTTGCCGATTTCTGGACCTATCATCCAACAGAAAGCATTGAGTTTGAACAAACAGTTGCCCCATGGAGACCCGAGTTTTACAGCTAGCCAGGGGTGGTTGGACAGATGGAAAAAACGGCATGGAGTGCGTCAACTTACAATCACTGGAGAAAGCTTGTCAGGTGATGTTGAAGCGGCAGAAAAATTTAAAAAAGAGTTTGAAGACTTTATTAAAAAGGAAGAACTGACTGCAGATCAAGTTTACAATGCCGATGAATCCGGTTTATTTTACCGGATGTTGCCGAGTAAAACGCTAGCCTCAAAATTAGGAGATTCAGCGAAAGGGTATAAAAAAGGGAAAGACCGCCTCACCATAATGGCTTGCAGTAATGCGTCAGGAAAGCACAAAATTCCTCTCCTTATAATAGGGAAGTCTCAAAACCCCCGTGCACTGAAAATGTGAAACGAGGCTCATTGCCTGTCATTTACAGCTCACAAAAAAGTGCTTGGATGGTTAGTGACATTTTCAAACAATGGTTTTTTGAGAATTTTGTGCCATCAGTAAAAAAATATTTGAAGAACTGTAGCCTTCCCAACAAGGCGGTTTTGCTGATTGACAATGCGCCTTCGCATCCGTCTGTCAATGAACTAGTCAAAGATGACATTTCAGTGAAGTTTTTACTACCTAATGTAACTTCTCTCGTTCAACCGATGGACCAAGGAGTTCTAGAAAAAATAAAAAAAGTGTACAAAAGGCAAATGCTAAGTCAATTGGTAGAGGACGAAGGAGAGCATGGGTGTGGTAGAGGTGCTGAAATCTTTTAATGTAAAGACTGTTATTTATATGATTGCGGAAGCTTGGGACCAGGTTGGAAGAGAAACTTTGATAAAGTCATGGAAAAAGTTGTGGCCTGGTGTGTGTGACTTGCCAGAAAACAATACAATTGAAGAAGAAGAAAAAATAAGTGTGGAAGAAGATTTTATAGACATTTTTAAAAATATCGATGGCTGTTCCGATGTTGATGAAGAAGACATTGAAAATTGGTTGCAAATTGACAATGACGGAGGTTATAAAGTGATCACAGAGGAAGAAATTATTGCATCATGCAGTGTTACAGAAAATGAAAATGAAGAGGATTCAGACAGTGTTGATGAACCAGCTGTGGTTATGACCCATGCAGAAGCAGTAGCAAACATAGATAAATTGATGGTTTATTTCGAGAGTCAAGCCGAAACATCGCCAAACGAACTTCTAATGCTAAAGCGGATGCGAGATCGCGCTGCTCGTAAGCGATACACAAAACTGAGGCAGCAAAAGCTCACTGCCTTTTTTACTACCGACTAGTTTGTACCTATATTGTGTACATTGTAAATACATATTATGTGTTTTTAGGTGAAAGTGTGCCGATAATAATTTTTAAACTCCATTAAAAATATTTTTGGTAAGTACATGTTCTTTTTTATCGTTTTTCCCTCATTCTCTGGATAACCCGGATTTTCGTTAACTCGGATCGGCCCCGGCCCCAGTTGATCCGGGTTAACGAGGTTCTACTGTACTTATATATACATATTTTTTTTATTTGTATTTATACATTACTAACCATGATAATGAATATTAATTGTTCAAGTTCCCTTAGTTGGAGGGTACAAGTCTAGTTTCTATCTCCCCTCTCTACGAGTTAATAACAATGCATAAGCGTAGCTGCTTCTTTCATTGTTCTCTTCATCCGTTTCTACTGACCTAGTTATTTTATGTGTAAAATTTTCTGAGTGAACTGGCGTCGTATTTGCCAATTTCTTTTTTTTTTTTACATTATCATATACTATAAATGTATGTCTCGCGATTTGTTGTTGTAGTGTATACGGTCCGTTATACAGTTTAAAGAATTTGTTCGCTGTATTATCAATTCGTTTTCCCACTGGATTAGCTTTGAGTAGTACACTTTCTCCCACGTTGAATTGTTGTAGCTTGTGAGTTAGATTAAATCTTTCTACTCTCTTGTTACCTCTTTCTCTTATCCGTTGCTTTGCGTATTCAATTTTCACACTTATTGGTACAGGTACATTCTAGTTATTAGGTTTGTTTATATACTTAGTCCAAAATCTGTTTGGCTTCTTATCTTCTTCTAATTCCATTGGAGTATATCCTATTGCTTCACTATAATTTTCGTTGATGGCTTTTTCAAGAAATGGTAAATATTCTGCCCATTTATTGTTTTGATCATGGCAGTATATTCGTAAATATTTACCTAATTCTTTGTTAACTCTCTCAGCAAGGTTTCCTTGAGTGTGTCTTGTGGATGTGAGTACTGGTTGTATTCCATTTTCCCTTAACGTCCTCTCCCATTTTTTACTCTGGAATTGTACACCTTGGTCACTGAGCACTTTCTTCATTTTTCCATATGTCGGAATATATTTCTGCAGTAGTATCTTTAGAACAACTTTGGTTGTGGGTCGCATAATTGGGTACAGTCAGACTGCCTTGGAAAACACATCGATACATACTAATATGTGCTTCACACCTCGACTTGATCGTGGTAGTGGTCCCAGAAAATCCACTGCAATTAGCTCTCCCTTGTTCCCTTTCTGGATGTTCTGCATTTCTACGTATGTGTGTAAATTCGGTCCTTTCGCCGTTTGACACTCGTAACACTTCTTCACCTCCTTCTGTATTTTTCGAAACATATTATTAATCGTAAAATCCTCTCGTAGACTCAGGTAACATTTCAGAGCAGCAGCATGTGCTAAACTCTCATGTGCTGGTTGAATTAATTTTTGTAAATTTCGTTCGTTAGTACTATCTTCCAGTCTTGTCTTACTAACCTGAAAAGAATTCCATTAAGTACCTTTTAATGATTTGGTAGCTGTTCTCGGTCCTTCAACTCTCTTACTGTCACGTCCAAATCTTGCTGTGCTAAATTTTTTAGCATTTGTTTTACTTCATCATTCTCTTTAAATTTAATTGATAACAATTGTATGTAACGGGGCAGAAAAGGGGTATTTTATTTTGTTGAAAATTTTATTCCATCTTATTAAACATATTTGTGATCGACGCAAACCAAGAACCGCAGAGTGAAGTTTTGAAAGTAGTTGGGGCGTTGGAATGCGATGTATGTTCGGCAACGCAATTTCATTACAGGAAATCAAGTGTTGTGTGACGCACTAGTGCGCGCAAACTCCAGTATGCGCGCGGAAGGGGCGCCAAGGAAAATGTCGAACCTGAAAACTTATATCACAACGTGTTAACATGCGGGCGGAAATATAAGTGAAACCACACCCACTTGAGTGACGTGACGAAAGGCAGTGCAATTTCGTCAACGTCTAACCCACCTGGACAGTCCATACTATGTGAGAAGTGACGAACGTTTTGTCAACAGGAGGCATTGATAATTTCCGTCTTGTTCGACTTTTGGAGTGGGGCATTTGGTTAACGCTCCCGGCAGTCACCATCCACGCTTCGCCTGGCCAGGCAAACTACCAAACGTGGCTTATCAGTAAATTTTTAATTATTAATTAAAACAGAATAGAAGTGGTGAAACGATGTCTCAAAATGAACAGTGAGTGCAGTATTTAATGAGGAATAAATAAATGTGAAATCATAAACTTTTGGACAACGAAAGAGAACTTGGTGTGTGACGCGCCACGTGGTCGGGGGAAACGCCACTCCAACAAGTAACAGTATTCAATCAAAATTATTTCTAATGAGGGCCTAAAAGAAAAAATGGGGGTAAAATGGAATGAGAGTTGTGTGAGCAAGCTGGGTTCACCTTATTTACATTTTGAAATTAACACAAGTAGAATATGAAGTATAAAAGTATGGTAATAATATTATGGTTTAACAAACGCTTGTAAGAAATGTATTACTGCACAGTTGAGGGAAATAGTAATGTGCCAATAGTTGGGAGAAGGGATGTACTAAAGAATTTTAAAGGAATATAAAATGAAGTAAATTTTAATAAAACTTGAATCTTATTTGAGAGTGTAGTGTACGTTATTATTACAACCTCAAAATCACGTTTACATTCACAGTTCGTGCGAGGACCTTGGATCCAAAATTAAGGTAGGCGAGATGTTTATAGATTGTTTTATAATTGTGTATAAGTGGAAATTATACAGTTGTCGCCCAGAACTAGGGACATTATTATTTATAAATCTGTAATTACACAGATGGCGCCACGAACTTGGAACGAGTTCTAATTTTTTGGAAATTAAAATTCTGCACCTACAGTGAATAACGTGATCCGGAGGTTGAGTAACAGTACGTAAAAATTACGTAAAGTACATAAAACAATAAATCAAGCTCAGATTAAGTATAAGATGTTGTATATGTAAATTAAGAATTAGTTAAACAAAAATCAGTAAATTTACAACTTAAAAATGGCAGGAAATAATGAAAACGATGTAAATGAAATAACTAATGTTGACAATTTTGATGAGTCAGCTATTATGAATAATTTTGAGGTCCACTCAACCCCAAATGTGGGTCAGGACAATAAAATAAAACTAAATGTTACAAGTGAAACGGATATTACAGATGATTCGGGGATTCAAATAACCCCAAAATTGAGTAGGGAAAATAAAATTAATGATGATGAAGTCAGCTTCACTGACAATAAAAAAGAAAATCAGTCGATACCGGTCCAAGGTAAAAAATCTGACGATAGCTATGAAATGTTTAAAATGATACAAGCAATGATAGAAAAACAGAGTGTAAAGTTTGATGAACAAAAAAATGAAATTAATGTAAAATTTGACAAATTAAGCTATGACTTTAATAGAAAATTTGATGAACAAAAGAGTAGTTTTGACACCAAATTTGATGTACAGAATAATAAATTTGATGAGTTGAAAAATCATATTAATGAAATGAGTAACCATTTAGAAAAAAACCAATGAAATATTAGAAACTAACCTTAACAGATTAGAACAGAGTATTGAGAAAGTAGTAGAGTTGGTAGAGGAACAAATTAAAAGTAAAGCAAATCAAATAATTAATAACAAGGTAAGTGATGACTGTAAAACAAGTGAGAATTATGATATGTGTAAAAACGTGGTAGTAGAGAGTAAGGTGATTAACGTTGAGAATGATAAGGCAGATTTTGTTGAAGTAGAATTTAGTAACGAAGTGTTGTTAGCGAGTGCTGATGAAAGTGTGAGAGAGTGTGATGAAAGTTTAGAGGGGTTACAAAGGGCAAATTTTCCCTGTAGTATAAGTGGAGTACAGACTTCACATGTGTTTTATGAGGACAAAGGTTCCTCCAATGGTTATGTGGGAGACATGGTGTCTCTAAAGGGTCCCTTAAGTTGTTGTAGTGATGTATTTGTATCTGGTAAAGCCAGAAAGTATTTTAGTGGTTTTATGTTGCCCTTTGCATGGAATGAGATAGTTCACGGGGGGTTGTGAGAAGTATTGTGATGAGAGAGAGAGAGAGAGAGAGAGAGAGAGAGAGAGAGAGAGAGAGAGAGAGAGAGAGAGAGAGAGAGAGAGAGAGAGAGAGAGAGAGAGAGAGAGAGAGAGAGAGAGAGAGAGAGATTTTTGAGATAAATAGAGGTTATGAAATGTTAGTGCAGGTTTTAGATATTGAGAGAGGTGGAAAAAGTAACTTACATTGTGAAATAGAGATAGATGAATATTTTGATGATACCTTTATAAATGATAATAACTTACCTGATGTTGTAATGGATATAGTAGAGGAATATAATGAGAAAATAACGTACCTTATGTTGAACAAAAATACTTACGGAGATAGAACTGAAATTACCAATGTAGACGGGTTTTATGAATTAATAGGTAATAATAGTGTCAAATACTTTGTTGATAATGGTCATTATAATAATAATCATAATAAATTGCATGTGGATAAAAATGATTTATGTTATAAATATATCAGATATTTATACGATGATGGAGGTTAATTAAAAAATCAGTGTATGAACATTTTTAAATGTTTTAATTTATGGTAATGACCTGGCCAGATTAGGAAATGAAGTGTGGTAAACAGAAAAATAATGACAAGAAATTGTAAACAATTTGACCCAAAATTGACCCGCTACAATTTATAGTGAAATTAATTGTGTTTGTATTGTAACAGGTTTGATGTAAACAATGTGTGTATGTAGTAGAAATTGTTTAATAATAATAATAATATTTTGGCAGACTAAATAGATAAGGAAAATAATTATGAAGGTGATAATAAATAAATTGTAGTTGTTGTGGAGTAATGTAATTAAAATAACTTGTGTTTTCAAGAATTGATGGAATTTAAATGATTTGAGATGTTTAAATATTTTGATTGATTTAAAATGTTATATAAAGAAATTTGGATGATGCATGTAAATTATTTTATGAGACTTAAATTTGATAATAATAAACAAATAAATAAATGTTAAATTGTGTTTAGTTTGTGGAATAACATGGTTGTTAAAGTTTTTCAGAAGGTACATGGAGTTATTGGTGTTTGGTGTTTATATTTGTGTGTCTATGATAGTATGTGAGTGATGTACTGTAAGTATGAATTTTATAATGCAATTTAAATAAAGTAAAATGTTCAATGTCTAAATAGCAAATTTTAAATGAAATGTTTGATGTTTAAAAGTCAAAAATGTATATGAATCTAAGAGATGTAAACATGAAAATTTAAGTAATATAACCAAACATATAAGAGTTGACCTTCCGTGAATTGCAGTAACGGTGTCAGTGTGAGCCTTATTATGTCTTTTGGTAGTTTCCCCACATTTCGGGCGGTCACGGTTTCACCAGACCCTGGCCGTGGAATTATGTAAGTAGATACAAAATTGGTGAACTTTGAAATTGACTGGGGGGTAACTCGGGGAAACTACATAACTATGGAACAGCGGCTATCGTCGAAGGTGTCGATAGTGCCGTGATAAGGGTGCGTGAATCATTTTAGTAGGATTACTGGTGTCCTCGGACATCGGTAATACCGAATTTTTATGTAACGCTGAACCAAGAACAGTATAGGCAGCGTCTATACCTTATATATGTAAACTTCAGTTCTTGGGGATGCAAATGGACGCCACAGTCCACCAGCAGGAAACAATAGTGTGTGTGGAAAAGGAGCTGGCAGTTACAAGCCAGGGGTATAAGGGGGGACTTTAAGTAATTGATGAAGTAGGAATGTAGCTGAAAATTCAGTGAGAGGGTGACGACCTCTGTAAACAGCGGGCGGTCAGCTTATAACACGACTCTATAGAGAGAGTTGGGGGTTGACAATCCAAAGAGCTGTTGTAACGGGGCAAAAAAGGAGTATTATATTTTGTTGTAATTTTATTCTGTTTATTTCAATTTATACGGGCCCAAAACAGCGAGTCACCTACATAAAACGGTTCAGTGCGTTGGATGCGGCGTGGTCAACAACAGTAAATTCACAGAATTCCAGTGCGCACATGCCTATGCTTTCCGTTGGGGAGAAGAGTAAAAAACCTTGTAGCTAACAACCAGCCACAATGGAATGCGTCCGGTGTGCGACAACGCAATTGAATTCTAAGAACTGTAGTGCTGGGTGATGTACACAACGCATGAACACCACCGGGGTGCACAGACGACGACGAGACGCTGAGACCAACATGGCTAATTTTGTAAAATTCGTTTGTCATACAAGTGGGTGATGACGGAAGTCTTGACGATATCCCGCCTATCTTTGTGACGTAACCAGTGGCAGTGAAATTTCGTCAACGTTTTGGGAGCACTCACAAACCATGTTCCCGGTGCCACGGGTAACAAATTGACACATGAAGGCTATGAACAGCAACGAAATTTGGTAGCAGGAAAGGCAGTGATGTCCACCCGCATGAAAAGCAGTCGAGATACCGTCGCGGCATCGGCCGGACGCTCGCTACGACTGTGGTCCCAAATAAACTGTTTCAGATGTAAAAGTTTAAACATCAATAAAATACCACCAAACAGTGAAACAACAATCTCAGAGTGAAGTGAGTGGAGTGAAAGAACGGGATTGTAATGGTGGCGAACAGACAAAACATTCGAGCCGGTACACAGTGAGACACGAGATGAAGGTTAAGTAGGCGACTACCCATTTTGTTAAATTATTTAATGTGAAAGAGCGCTCTTAATTAAAGGAACAATTTAAATGTGTGTGAATGTAGTGCATGGATGTAACCACTGGGCTGCTTTTATAAATACATATATATATTACTTTAATATTTATACTAAATTTACCTCAAGATTTTTTTCTATTTGGAACATGTTTCGAGAGTTCCTGTTCTCTCATCTTCAGCCTTCGCCATCTTGTTTCTGGTGAAGTATTTGTGTGTTGGTTGCTGGATGTTATTAAGATTGTTTGTTGGTCTTTGGTCTTTTAAAGTTGTATTATTGTGTGTGGTTGTGGTATATGTTTTTGTATTTTGTGTATTTTCGATGTTGAGTGCTTTGAATATTGTGTCATGTTTTGTATTGATTTGTATTTGTTCTGGTATTAGTTTGTTTTGTGTTTTATGTTTGTATATCTGTAAATTTTCCCAAATGTTCATTATGGTGCCTTTGTGTGGTATATGTTTTATTAGTGATACATTGGTTATGTTTGGGAATTCGTGTCCTGTGTTTATTGCATGTGTGGCTAAATTGGATTTATATATTTCTGGTTTTTTTGTATGCGTTTAGGGTAAATATAAATATAAATCCAATGTAGCCACACATGCAATAAACACAGGACACGAATTCCCATCGAATTCCCACCATCCACGCTTCGCCTGACCAGGCAAACTACCAAACGTGGCTTATCAGTAAATTTTTAATTATTAATTAAAACAGAATAGAAGTGGTGAAACGATGTCTCAAAATGAACAGTGAGTGCAGTATTTAATGAGGAATAAAGAAATGTGAAATCATAAACTTTTGGACACCGAAAAAGAACTTGGTGTGTGACGCGCCACGTGGTCGGGGGAGACGCCACTCCAACAAGTAACAGTATTCAATCAAAATTATTTCTAATGAGGGCCTAAAAGAAAAAATGGGGGGTAAAATGGAATGAGAGTTGTGTGTGAGCAAGCTGGGTTCGCCTTATTTAGATTTAGAAATTAACACAAGTAGAATATGAAGTATAAAAGTGTGGTAATAATATTATGGTTTAACAAACACTTGTAAGAAATGTATTAATGCACAGTTGAGGGAAATAGTAATGTGCCAATAGTTGGGAGAAGGGATGTACTAAAGAATTTTAAAGGAATATAAAATGAAGTAAATTTTAATAAAACTTGAATCTTATTATATTTTGAGAGAGTAGTGTACGTTATTATTACAACCTCAAAATCACGTTTACATTCACAGTTCGTGCGAGGACCTTGGATCAAAAATTAAGGTAGGTGAGATGTTTATAGATTGTTTTATAATTGTGTATAAATGGTAACTACACATGTATTTCTTTCTTTTCGCTCTCATAGACTTCTTCACATTCTTCTGTGATGTATCGGCTTAGTGTATCAGCTATAATATTGTCTTTACCTTTACAGTATTTAATGGTGAATGAGTATTTGCCAATGGCTAAAATCCATCTTAATAATTGGGCATTAGTTACTTTGCATTTCAATAGAAATGATAATGCTTGGTGGTCAGTATGTATCTCAAAATGAGTACCATAAACATAATATCTGAATTGCTTAAGAGTATATACTATAGCAAGTATTTCTTTTTCTGATGTGGAGTAGTGTTTTTCAGCTCCTTTGAAGACTCTACTGGCGTAGGCGATCACTCGGTACTCTACCGTAGTATCTTGTTGATACAGTACACTTCCTACTGCGCAGTCTCTAGCATAGGAGATTACGAATTTTCCTTCTCGTTGAGGATGATGCAACATAATATTTTCGATGAACAACTCTTTCACTTGGTTAAAGGCATCTTGGTGTTATCCCATTTCCACTTCTGTCCTTTCTTTGTCAGCTCCAGTAGCGGCTGCGTATACTCTGCTTATAATGGTGAGAATCTTCTGTAGTATCCGGTTAGTCCTAAGAATGCTCTTAACTCTTTGAGATTTCCGGGTATAGGGAAATTAGTTATGCTGGAAATTTTGATAGGATCAGGTTGAATACCAGAGGAGGAAATAACGTGGCCTAGGAATTGGATAGAGGATTTGATAAATTTACATTTGTCTAGGTTAAGGGATATGTTCGCTTGCCTAAACTTGTGGAATATCGTGCTTAGCTGTTTTATATGTTCGTCTAACGTTTTAGATACAACTAAGATATCATCTACAAATACCATGGTGTAGGGTTCCACCTCAGGTCCTAGGGCTCTTTCTAGACACTTTACGATGGCTGCCAAACTCGTGCTTAATCCGAAGGGTACTACCCTGTGTTGGTACCATTTATTTTTATACAGGAAAGCGGTGTACTTCCTATTCTCTTCACGAATTGGAATCTGCCAGAAACTTGAGCGTAAATCTAGCTTCGTCAGATACCTTGCTCCTTCACACTTAGTAAATAATTCGTCTGCACTTGGCGCACAGTCATACTCCTTTAATACAATGCTGTTCAGCTCCCTCATGTCAAGGCATAGACGTATCTCACCACTTTTCTTCTTCACTACCACTAGAGGATTCAGGAAGTTGCTGTTCGATCGCTCTATGACTCCATTTTCAATCATGCACCGAATTTCCAGTTCAACCTCTTCCTCATATCCCACTGGGATAGGGTACGTCCTCCTAATGACTTTCGTAGGGTCTGACACAACTATAGAGTGCTCGTATACTGTCGTCTGCGTCAGTACTTCACTAAATACATCACTGTATTCTTCTATTAATTCGTGCAGTTTCTCTTCTTCCTGTGTCGTCATTCCTTCATCTGCCGCATTCACATGTCGAGTTGGACCATACTGTACTTTTGGCTTGTACAAATTAATAGGCATTTCACTTACCTTGCACTCTTCTTCCTCGCTATTCATAATACATTTCCTAACTTTCTTTGAATATACTTTTATTTAGCATAACATTCTTTATTATTTAATTCCTTATTTCTTTCCACTAATATTTCTTTTTTTTATTTGCAATCATAACCTTAATAAATAACATTTATTAATTATACTCTCTTATCTTTTTACACATATTATTTCTTATTATTAATAATTAATACTTATATTATTTTTCATTTAAAAATAATTATTTATTCCATTCGGGTATTGAGTTCTGAGTTCAGTGTGTAGTTCGATCTTACACCCTTCTTATAACCATTGTTTGTTGTACACAGGAAATTCATTGTACTCACTGTGTAAACAACGTCCGCATTCCATTGTATCGCTGCGACGTCCGTATTTATCGTAGACGTCACCTGTTCATAGGGTAACATTTTCGTTTTGCCTCTCGGCCATACAAAATCTCTCTTTCTCTCGTTACAATTGCTTCGCTCTTTCTCAATTCTCTCAGCACGTTCCACAATTCTCTCGTCACTACTGCATTGTGTAAGGTCAGTCCGTTTGAAGCCTATATAAACAGCTGTCGACGGTTGTTTCGTTCGTCTTTTATGATAACCTCTGTAGTTTTCATACTTACAGTTATAATTATCGATACTATAATTATCGTTCGCTTGAAATTTATCGTGCGTATATCTAACATCGTACTTACCACAATTTTGCGTAATGTTTCGTATAGATAATTTACTACGTTTCTCATTAGGCCTACAGTGATATTTATCTCCGTTAAGTGTTTCACATGTGTCATCTTATGTGACTTACTAGTGTGTGTGTGTCTCACAATTGGGATATCGCTATTAATAAGGTATGTTTATTAACCTTTATTCGCTTCTCTTCCTTAACGTTAATTATTTCTTTATAATTATCGTTAGTAATTACAAACGTATTTTCTCTCGTATTTTTAATTCTTATGGTTTGTTTATATTCTACTGCCGCAATGTGCATATTAGAATCATCAATTCTTTCTACTAATTCCTCTTTTGCTTTCCTTTCTTCTCTTAATTTTTCGGTCTGTTTTGTAAAAAATTCTGTTAACTCTTCTATTTTGCGTTCTAATATTATTTTCTTTTAGTTTTTCTGTTGTTTGTTCTCTACTTCACCAAATACGGCTTGCATCATAGCTTGAAGTGCCTCTCCCATCCTTAAACTTCCCGATATTGCCATGGTGAATTATCATTAAAAAATGTTTATTTATAATATTTATGAATATTATTTTTTTTGTGGAACCGATTTATTACTTTTTTTCCTGTATTAATATATACTGATATTATAATTACACCTTTACAATGATATTACTTCATTGAGCGCCAGTTGTGTTTTAGTACACAACAATTAACATAACATACAGTTACTGTTTAATATAAATAATTATTATTACATATAATATATTTTTCATTTAACACACCTTTATTTGTTTTAGAGCAACCATTTAGCTAAAAGAAAAATTTAATAGTCAAATGGTGGGGATCATGCCCCAGTTTGGCCCCAAAATATGCAACAAATTAATTTAAATTTGTGTTTGAATAGCCCCACTTTGGAAGCGACAAAATGTAACAATGCAATTTTTATTTGAAGGGGCCCCAAGTTCTTTGGGACGCCAAAATGTAACACATTAACGCTTCTGTGCAATTTAATTTGTACATATTTAACTCATACACTCTCTATACCATTACTAACAACGTGTATGAATAATTGGGGTGTAGGTGTAATTATAATACGAGTAACTCTTTTTACGAATTGTAATATGCTTCATTTATTATTTGAAACAAACAAACAAAAATATTATAATATTATGAAAATCATGATTAATACGCCAAGTGATCTTCATTATCGATGGTTTCAAAGTGTCTGTCTTTACTATTCGTGTCAACATTACAAACATATCTTAAATTCTAAATATTATATTATTTATTGTATATAGACTTCTCGTCAATATGTTAATGTTTCTTGCTTGCTCAGTCTAAATGTGTGCTTATTTAAAAGTTATTACTGCATTCTTATTCTATCTTTCTTAATACCTTTGTATGGCTTTAAAAAAAAATCATTTTAGCACATTTAATTTATTACTATAAATGACTCTATGTTATGTGCTTTTATCAAGAAAAGTTAAATAATTCAATTACTAATTTCAAAGACTCTACGTTATGTTCATTACAAAAAAATAATTAAATAACCTTTTTTGATTACATATTAATTACATTGAATTTTATTTATATCTACATACTTATTAATTATGTTTACAAAAATTGTTTTGACTTTTAGAGTCTCTCAATCTCTTTCTCTTTGAAAATTATGTATTGGTTTTTCGTCACCTTAATTTCTGTAGAGTTGTCCCATGTCCTCCAGTGATTCCTTCGGTGTTCTCCTCCTGGATGTCCTCTTGTCCTCACTGCTCATCCTCTCGTCTCTCGTCCTCTACGGTACATTGACTGCTGTAGACTATGATGACATGTTACTCTGGATCTGTAGCCGTTATTATAGAAACGTCTCTAGTCCTCTGCATCTCCTTCCTCTGCTAGTCGTGCTCTCGTACTCTGTCAGGCGTTGATGTTCTTAGATGTCGACTGCTTGTTGACGTCCAACGATTTCTTCGTTACGGTATTTTTTTATTATTGTTTTTATTACTTCAAATAAAAAAAAACATTACCGTGATACTTTATAAGTTCAGTTACAACATCGTACTGATGTTAGATTTTAAATCTAACTTCGTCCAAAATAGTTTTAAAAAAATTCGCGTTACGGACCGGCATAGCGTACCGCCGCGACTATGGTTTGTTAAGAGAGAGCGATTAGTGCTCCTGGGCTTCTATTTATATCCACACAGAAAACTGCACCTGTCGATTCAGGACTCAGCCTGTCGACATTTGAAACATGGTGTGACAGCCCCCACTTTCGTCTCATTTCACATAATTGCACTTTTTTGCCAATCGCACTGTTTAACGCGGATTTCACGTTTCTAAAATAGTGTCTCATTTAATGACTTATGAGATGTGCAATTATCATGATGCTCACACTACTAGTATAATTATGATGCATTAAAAATCGCACTGTACTCGCGCATTGATTGTCCGAATTATGTACAATTCGCACTGCACTCGTGTCCGATTTTTACATATTTTTAGAAGTTTTTACCTTCTCACTAACATTTATGGTTTTCTTAAAAATAATTATTTTCTTAATTTGTCATTTACTTGAGGGGTGAGATTGCAACTTTCAGGATCAGACAGGCTTCACGTACACACACATGCAGTGGTAATCGCATGATGTTTGCCTGTTGGTTCCTGCTTGCAAACCAGCTTCCAATCTCACACCTGCTCATCTATTATATATTATTGAAATTAACTAAAATATTTACAATATATTATGTATGCGCATTACAGCCTTTGCTTGCATTAGAACTTGAGTCCAAATTTGCTTTGTTGTTTGTATAAATTTTCTATAATAGTGTTATCAGTAGTAGTAAAATAATTAGTATTCAAGGAAATATTATTTCTTTTCAACAGCATGCAATCCACAAAGAAAACTAACCAACACCCCACGACTTGTAAACAAACCAGTAGCAATGGCTGTATAATGAAGTTATAACTTACATAATACTGATAATGGCCCCTTCCTATAATTAACAAGATATAATAAAGTAGTGGTAGTGGTAGTGGGCTTTTCAAAAATATAGTTTTTGACGTTTATATAAAAAAACATATATTCTACATTTACATAGAAATTGTGCTCACATCTAGTAACAAAATCTGGTTTTACAATAACAGATAACAACACTTTTCTTAGATCTGTAGTCATATTATTACACACAGCATTTAAATTTGGGAAAACAGACCATTGTAATATGAACACAAAGTTTTAACATAATGATAAAAAAATTCTTTTTGTTTGGCCAACTCTTACAAAAAGGCCAATGGATCTAAGACATACAGTTGACAGGCTTTCAGTTCAGTTGTCCACAACTCATTAAATTGGAGCTTTAATGCGTGTGCGTGTGCACGCGCGCGCGCGCGCGCACACACACACAAAACTTTGAGCAGTGCATAACAAAGAATAAATACTCTGACATGAGCACATGACACTAACAATTTGGAAAAAGATTATTTCGTTACCTTTGACTGTTTTTTATCCTTCTTGTTCTTTCCTGTAGTAGACAAATTCTCCAAATTTTTCGTTACTTCATTCACTTCGTTATCATCATTCTCATTGTCATCATGGACATGTTTCTTTTCTTTTTTACCCTTCTTTTTCTTACTTTGAGCGTCATCTTCGTCCTCTATCACCTCGTCACCATCATCACCTTTATTCCTAAAACATAGTAAACATGTAATTTCATAGGCTTTCATGGCCCGAGTCAGCCATATATTATCTACTAAAACTTTCAAGCCTGTCAGCTGTGGTCCATTAAAAATAGTCTCTTCATTACATACTAATGTTTTGATGGCTCAAGCAGTCTTAACATCAGATTCGGGACAGAACAGAAAGATGGTACGAATGTTCAATTTTTGGGACAGTCTTTGTCCTTCCATTTATCCTCTGATGATGATGATGACCGCTCAAACCCATTGAAACATTACTACATAATGATAAGGTTATTTTTAATAACTGACCATAGCTGACACGCCTAAATGTTTTATAAGATAATAAGGCAAACGTGCTAGAAAAAATATTCTTTTTAATAAAAGTTCCCATTTTATTTTTACCAACAGAGATAATTTTTTTCTTTCTACTCTGAACTCATTATTAATTTGTATACAGTTCTATGTCATTATCTGATCCATGACAATTATAGAAGTTACAAAATGTGTGTTTTTGTACTCCTATATATGCTACAGGCCTAAACAATTTATGCTAACAATATACGCTATAGGTTTAATTAACAAGATATAAACATTCAGTTCCCTTCAAATTAAAACTGGTAGTGGAGTTCTGAAAATACACAGTTTTTAACTATTACATAGAAAAACACTATTATAAAAACTCATATAAAAAAAAACTTGGTTAATTATGTTCACTCTTGGTTTCTAAACAAAGTTTGGTCTCAAAAAATGCAATCATTTTTATTCACACTTTGCAAAAAAAATTGTATTGTTGTATGTTATCATACACCTTTCAATTATAACAAAAAGAAGACTTATAAGACATATTAAATCCAACAGGATTATTCAAATTTTGTGTGTATTAACGTTACCTACTAATTTTCACTCTAAAAACATCTAAATTTTGAATCAATACAAAAAGTCTTTATTTTTTTGAAACTCACCCAACTCTGACCAAAAAAGGAAGAAATCAGAATTAACCAGAAAACCATACAACACAGTAAATTTCTGGAAGATTTCCGCAAAAAATTTAGAAGAATCGGCAGGTATTTGTTCATAATCAATTTTTTATCAGGCAATTCAGACACATCTTAAAGATATATGTTTTCTTAGACAAAGTTCTAACTAACATAGCCAATCAAAAATAAATAATGGCAACAGCTAATCACAATTGTGTAAACTACTCTTAGGATTCAGCACTATTAATAAGGTGAAATACAAATGTTATTATACATATTTATTTTCATTACCAGCACGAACACCATTCTGCAATTTAAGCTTACTTGGATTTTCCTTTCTTCTCTTTGGTTTTGGTAGGTGCAGCGTCATCACCTTCCACTTCCACATCCTCCTCACTACAACAATGCAAATGGACTTTTGTAAACATTTAATTCATCCGTTAGTTAAAAATAATACAAGTTAAAATAATACAAAATTTAGTTTCTGGAACTATACATACACTATAGGTCTATATTTTTGTAACGGGGCTAAAAGGAGGGGTTTTTATTTTACTAAAAATTTTATTATAAATATGTTTTCATCTGCGTGGTCAGTCCCATGGTAACTGAATTTGGAATCACACAAAAAAACAGCAGAGCGAAGTTTAAGAGTAATCAGTGCGTTGGAATGCGGCGTGGTCAACAACAGTTTAATTCACAGAATTCCAGTGCGCACATGCCTGTGTTCTCCGTTGGGGAGAAGAGTGGAAAACTTTGTAGCGAACAACAGCTACGAATGGAATGTGGCGGTGAGTGTGCGCTCGTGTGCCAGGGCCATACTCTCGACACCAAAGTCAAACAGCGAAAATTAGTGATGTGGGCCGGGTAAATACCCAGTGGGTAGGGTATTTAAAAATGGGTATTTACCCTTGACTCGGGTAAATACCCAAAATCAGGGTATTTATCAATTAATGCATTAATTTTTAAATCTGGTACTTTTACTGCGCTTTTTGAATGATCTTTGTAGTTAGTTAGTTATCTTAGTAAATGATAATAATACAATTTCATGAAATTGTATTATCTGATTTAAGAAAATAGTAAGCCTAATTCAGTCTACCCAAAGCAAATTTCAAATCAGAATTTTAGTTTAGTTTAGAGACAATTTTACTTGTTGATTTTAGATAATTCATTTCAATATAAAAAACATAATTACTTTATATACAGCTAATTGTTATAGGCCAGCTACAACATCATTTAATTCAATTCAAATAAATTTATTTGAATAATATCACAACAGAACCAGAGGCTATATTTGTACTAAGATTGATTTAAGGATAAAGACTGATTCAGTTAAAGAGGGAAATTTTATTTTGCACTGCACTTCAGAGAACTGGCAACACTGTGAGACAGTTCTCCCCTCCACTCATATTTCAGCTTTTCTTTGTTTACAGAGTAATGCTGGTGGAGTGAATATAACATAACCTCTCTTTGTAAAATGTTTGTTCTATCAAAAGGTGTGAGTGTGAGTAGTACCGGTATTCAGTTTTTGAAAATGGGGAAGAGAAAAGGACCTGCATGGGACTTTTTAAAGAAAAAGGTTGTGGTGTGATATGTAAGTACTGTTGCAAAGAGTACAAACATGCTAATGTCAATAAAATGAGTAACCATATAAAAAAGTGTTTCAAGACTCCTGCAGATTTGAAAAAAGTGTTAAATTCAAACATTTGTGCTACTGCTGTTTTCAAATCTTTTTCAACATCAACTCCACAAAAAATGAATGTCCTGGAACCCTTGGAAATTGACACATCTTTTGAAACAGAACCAGAACCTGGGCCAAGTGCAAGTAGTAATGAGCATAATAGGCTTGCAAGCAGAAATTCAAACATATCATCTTCATCCTCATCAGAAGTTTGGGGATTACAGCAATGTGGACAATCAAAAACTTTGTTGCAGTCTTCAACCTCTCAGTCTTCACAACAATCACAACTATTGTCATTTGTGGACCACATGGATACTCAAGAAAATGTAAGTACATAGTCTGCTTATTATTCAAATTATCTCAAAGATTATGTGGATTCAAATCCGTTATCTGCCAACCAAAGGTTACGTTAGGCCAAAACCGTCAGGTTCTGTGATAGAAAAAAGTTTAAGTTTGGTTTAAGATAATGCAATTCAACCGAATGTATGTACTGCATTGGTCTATATTTAACTAATCTTTTAAGCTAGGTATACGGTATACAACGTATACTTCGTTGAGTCTTCGTTAATAGGCCTATATTAATGGAAATGAAATTAGACGTCTAGCTTGATTTAATTTTAAACCGAACCGGGCATTTTTAAGTATTATATTTTAACATTTTAGGCCATTAGGGCTAGGTTCTACATTTAGCATGAGCATGTGCTTTATCTTTAAAGAAATTCTATAATGGCTGTACACCAAGGTCACCTAAAAATTACAAATATATTTTTTTTACATTAGTCTCTCTAGGCCTACATGCAGTTAAATAATAACTACAAAAATGTAATTTTTCTTTGATGTATATCTTTTGGATGGAAGTTTAGTCACGGCGTTAGGAAGAGGCCTATTCACGCAAAACAAAGGACCTAGTAGCTTAGTAGTGAATTTAGAAAATATATTTGCGTAATGCGTAATAATTTATATGTTCATAAAATAACTGCTGAGTCTAACATGAAGATAGGCCTCCGAGTGAATTGAGTGGGAATATTTTGTAATTTCGCGTTCTCTTTAAACAAAGCAGTGTTCAGAGTTCATTTATTTAGTTTCTGTTTTAGAATTTTTGGTAGGTCTGATAGTGTTTCATTCATGCATATTTTCATTAAATAATGTATTAGTTAAGTTCGTTGCAAATTTCATAAAATTAGATAGTGAGTTTTTATGTAGCAGTCAATGGCTCAGTGCTCAGCTTGACGGACGGCTAATGGCCATGTCTTTAAGATTACGATATTTTGTATCGTTGTATCTGCTTTGTGTAAACATTGCTTGTGTAATAAATCTTTTCATTATTATTATTAATAACTACAAAACTTGTCATGAAAACGCAAAAGAAAAAACTACCCACTACACCAGTACCCACAAGTACTTTATTGTGTATTTTAGTTATTACGCAGGCGTTTTTTAATCAAATAGTTGCTATGTTATCACATTAAGATTTTAAAATACGATACCTTACCCTAATCTAAACTACCTTACCTAACCTTACCCTAATCTAAACTGGAACATAAATGCCGGTCTCACTTTTGTTACAAAATTCGCAGTTATTTGGGTAGGCTTTAAACATGTAATTTATGTGTTGCTAAGATCATTGTACATTTTTTCTGTAGGTTATCGGTTTTAATTTGTTTCTGTTCGTGTGTTGCAGGAACGTCTAAATCAATACCTTGCTAAGGCCATACTTGTTAGTGGGTCTCCATTGGCACTCGTTGAACATCCTCTGTGGATTGATTTCTTCAAGAAAATTCGACCATCTTATGTCCTACCTTCACAGTATCGTTTGGCTTCAACCTATTTAGATGCTCAATATACCGAAATGCAGACTGAAGTAAGTAAACAGTTACAAGACTCAAAAGATCTACATTTGCAATGTGATGGATGGAGCAACTTAAACAATGAATCCATAATTAACTTTGTAGTTTCCAAACCGGATCCACTTTTTGTTGACTTTGTTATGACAACAGACAATAGACACAATGCAAGGTATTTAGCTGAACTAATTGAAAAAATTCTTATACAATATGGTCCAGAAAAATTTCTAGTCATTATTGCAGACAATGCTGCTAATATGAAGGCTGCGCTGAACATAGTTAAAGAAAAGTATCCTAACATTGTGCCCCTTGGTTGCGTTGCTCACCTGTTGCACCTGCTTTGTTCAGATATTTTACGCTGTACATCAGTGAAGTCCTTTATGGCTACTGTAATCGATATTGTGAAGACAATCAAAAACAGCCATATTTTAAAGGCACTGTTTGACCAGATCTCGGCTGAGAAAAAAAAGTTCAAGGATAGAGTTACATTAAAGCTACCAGGGAAAACTAGATGGGGCAGTCACTTGTTTTGTATAAAAAGTTTATTGGCAAATAAAGTCGTACTTCAAACACTTGCTGTCAGTGAACAGGCAGAACTCTCCACAGAAATGAAAAGAAGGTTGTTAGATGACTGTGTATTCTGGGTTCGTGTACAAAAAATGGTAGACATCTTAAATCCTATTGTACATCTGATAACTGCTTTTGAAAGTAACACCACAGATACATAAAGTATTTTCAAAATTCAATGACTTGGAGAAAACTTTAATTGTACAGCTCCCACTTTCTCCATTACAAAAAGCAGAAGAGAAAAATGTTCTGAAGAAGTTTAAAAAGCGGAGAGATTTTGGCTTAGGGGAAATACACCTTGCAGCAGACCTACTAAATCCAGCTGCTCAAGGGAGCAGTTTAAAACCACTCGAGTTACTAGATGCAGTTAGCTTCGTTTGTGATGTTGGGCGGAAAATGGGTGTAAGCATCCCTAAAATAAAAGAAAATATAGCTGACTATAGAGACAAGCAAGGGATCTGGGGAAAAGAATTTGTGTGGGAAGGCATTGATGAATTGAGCCCAGTTCTGTGGTGGAGGGGATTAAGAGGAACATGTTAACTAGCAGATGTAGCTATTCGAATTTTAGGAGCACCTGTGACATCTGCTGCTACTGAAAGTACATTCAGTTGGGTTCATAGCAAAAAAAGAAATTGCCTAAATTCACAAAGAGCTGCCAAGTTAACGTATTTATCATGCAATTGGAAGCTTTTAAATTGTAAGAGTAACCCAAACAAGAGAAAGCGCTCTTGTGAAGAGCAGCAAGACAAAGGGGAAAAACCTTCAGAAAACAAAATTCCTGAAGATGAAGATAAAGATGAAAGTGATGTTGAAGATGAAGTTAAAGACAACAGTGATTTTGAAGATGAAGATAAAGATGAAAGTGATTTTGAAGATGAAGATAAAGATGAAAGTGATGTTGAAGAGGAAGACAGAGACGACAGTGATGCTGGAGTTACAGATGAAGATGAAAATGGTGTTGAAGATTCAGTTGTGTAATTATCAATTTGTTTTAATAAATACTTTTAAACTATAATCTACTATAATGTTTCTTTCATTGTAATGGTTTAATAAATACTTTCTTACTTGATAATCTTTTGCTTTCTTGATTCTTTAATTATCTTTACTAGTTCCCATGCATTCAAATTTTAATTAAGTTAAAATTGATTGTTGGATGGAAAAGAGTTTACATTTCATCATGTCTTTAACAGTGTTAATTTATGATTATTAAAACTGAAATTCTGTTCAATTCGGAAAAAATAAAACAACCACTGTCGTAAGTACTTGGTTGTTCATGCCAAAATGTAGAATGCAACAGCTGATGAGCTGAATAAATTTTATACTGCCATATTCAGTTGGGTTTTAGAACACAAATATAATAATAAAAATATAATTAATATGTATACAGTCATGCCTTAAATGATTTTTATAAATACCCGGGTATTTACCTTGAATTTTAAATACCCGGGTATTTTACATCAATAGCGGAAATTAACACACATGATGAAGTAGACCAGCCCCGGGAGCGGCTCAGCCAATCACAGCTCGAGCTGGCGGAAGTGAGCATCACCGACGCACATCGGAGCGTCGGGCAGTCGGAAAATAACATCTTAACCCGACGGACGCGAACAGTAGTGCGTCCGCCGACTGGACACAAATTTTCGTCTTCACTATATAACAAAATGTAAATCAGTAGTGGCGTGGTTGTGAGGCGGCAGCGGCCGTTGGAACATAACGGGCTGGCAGGCCAAAAAGTTATTAATAGTGTAAATATGCAAACATGTGCTCGGTGCGACGTAGCCAGGGCGGCGCCGTGAGTAAATCAACTACCAGACAATAATTAACTTTTATTTTTTATGTACAGAGCTCTAAATAAGGGAAATTTTAAAGACTGAATGAATGAATGAATGTGTGTATGCAAATACTGGGTTGTTTTGTTCTGTTTAAAAAAATATATCTATACAATATAAGTAAACGTGAATTGTTTGTATTTTCTATTGTTGTATTGCTCGAAGAAAAAGTAAATTATCATGTAAGATGTTAAAGTTGTTAAGATGTTAACTGAGTTAAAGTAAGATAACAGTAAAAATATTTGTTTCGTAGCATAACCATGTGTTAGTGTAGTTATTACGCTATAACCATTTCCTATTCTGTGCTGACAACCTCGTCTAACGTTCTAGGGGGTTTTCTGAATTTTTAAAGAGTAGTCAGATAGCGGGATTTTTATAAGGGCAAGAGTGTAGAGGTTTCGATATTAAACCATAAAAAATATCGTGGCGACCTGGGCAGTTTAATAAGATAAGTTTAACGGGGACAATGACGGTACGTAAAATTCTGGCAGCGGTGAGTATTATATTATGAGTGTATTATTTTAAAAAATGGTAAAAATGTAGTACCTTTACAGCGACGACTCTGCCAGGATGTTCGTATAAATATTATAGGAACTAGACCTGTTTCAAAGCACAGAAAATAGGAATTGGTAACGGCGTATTTGTAAAAATTTATCGTACATAATTTCGTTAAATAAGGTTATGTTTGGGTAGCGCTATTGTGTGTTTACTTTTACATATGGCTAACTGTTTTATGTGTGGGGTATTCTGATTTAAGTGGGCATTATATACAGGGTATAATATAAATAATTTTTGAACATGACCAAAGTACAAGATAAGGATATTGGTTTCGCGTGGGATGAGTGGGAAAGCGAATTTAGAGGGGTTGTAGGTGAAATGACAGACGAGGAGTGGGGTAATTTAGATAATAATTTAACACGGATGGAAGAACAAGAAGAGGGAATATTTGCTGAAATTAAAAAGCATAGTGATGATATTGGTAGTAAGATTACGAACGATAAAGGTAAGATAGTTGAAGTAATAGTGGTAGAAAATAAGACAGTGAATAGGCCTAATGTTAAGGATGATAGTATAATGGGAGTAGAAAGTGGTGAAGAGACAGACCAATCTAACAAGAATAAAGACGATCAGGTAGCAGATAATAAGGTATGCCTAAGTAACGATGAGATTGAAGTGAGCGAGTCAGTTGTCATAGGGGGAGTTCGATGTAATAGCAAATTTGAAAAAGACTTGATGAGTCTGCTAGTTAAACAGTTTGATGAGTTAAAAGCAATATGGAATAAACAAGATGAAAAGTGGAAACCAGAGACAGATCAGTTAAAGGAGAATACAGATACAGGTGAATCAAAACAGGTAAGTGTTTGTGGTGGTAGTAATATAACGAAAAATAATGAAGGAATAGTAGACAAGGTAAGTGGTGGTGTTGATATAAGTGATTATAATGGTGAAATAACGTTAAATAAGAATAATTAGTATATAGCTGAAAATGGGGTATCTAAGAATGATACGGTACGTAACAGTGGTGAAATTAAAAACATGGTTTTAGATTGTAAGGTTGTGAGCAGAGAAAGTGTTGATGAGGTTATAAGTGTGTGTGTGTAGAGAGGTTAAATGGGCAAAGGGCAAATGTTCCCCAAGTTTATGTTGAAACAGAGGTTTCACAGGTTGTTAATGAGGACAGAGTTTCCTCCTGTAATTGTATGGAAGACAAGGTGTCTTCAGATGGTCCCTGTATTTTTTGTGGTTTACCTGGTAGTAGAGGTAATAAGTATTTAGTGGTGCCCTTTGCATGGAGTGACAGAGAAAATGTGATATGGTGTTGTGATGAGAGAAAGAGAGAGATAGAGATTTTTGAAATAAACAGAGGTTATGAAAGGTTGGTGCAGGTGTTAGATATTGAGAGAGATGAAAAAAGTGGCTTACCTGGTAAAATAGAGATGGATAATTATTTTGATGATGATGATAAAATAACGGACTTGATGTTGAGTAAAAATACTGATGGAGACTGGACAAAAATAACTAATATTGACAGGCAGGTTTTATGAAATAATAAAGGGAAATAATCCTATAAATTATAATGGTACAATGAATAACATAGAGTTAATGGGGTATTATAATAATAACAATAATAAATTGAGTGTGAGTAAGAATGAGAAGTGTTATAAAAAAGTAAGACTATTACACGATGATGGAGGCTGAAATAAACTCAGTATGGACATTTTAAATAGTTTAATTTATGGTTGTGACCCTGCTGAATTAGGAAATGAAGTGTGGTAAATTGAACAATTAGTGATGAAGATTTGTAAACAAATTTTAGTGAAATTAATTGTGTTTGTATTGTAACAAGTAGGTAATGTAAACAGTGTGTGTAGGTAAGTAGAAATTGATTTTAATAATAATAGTATTTTATCAGACAAAATAAATAATGAATTGGTAATTAATGAATTATGATTGTGTTGAAGTAAGGTACTTAAAATATGTTGTGTTTTAATAATTGATGAAATTAAAGTAATTTGAGATGTTTAAATATTTTTGATTGATTTAAAATGGTATATAATTGAATTGTGATGATGAATTTAAATTATTTTATGAAATCTAAATTTGATAATAATTAATAAATAAATAAATTGTTTATTTATTTTGTGGAATAACATGGTTGTTAAATGTTTCAGAAGGTACATGGAGTTATTGGTGTTTGATGTTTATATTTGTGTATTATGACAGTATGTGAGTGATGTAATGTAAGTATGAATTTATATGTAATTTTGTGTATTTGTATTAATTGTATGTAGTATATTAAGGGTATGAATTATAAACATATGCACTTTATATAATTTTAAAACATATCTGTAGTGAGGTCATTCACCTTGCCAAGAAAATCAGCTGATTGCTGGAGCTATCTATGTAGTATGTCACTTACAAATAATTTACAAAATTTTCAATGCCATTAACTGTTTGAGGAATAAATGATTGAATAATAGATTGTCAATGTGTTTAAGAGATTTTGAATTAAATAGTAGAATGAATTGAGATAATTTTGAATTTTGAAGAGTTAAAATGTAAAATGTGGTGAAAGTTAGAAGTTGGGTGATTATTCTTTTGTTAGGACATTTAGATCAGTCCAAGTTAATATTAAAAGGGGAGTTGAATAAAGTAAGATTGTTGTGAACAAGTGTAATGTAGAATTTGAGAGGTAATAGTGACACAGTAGCTATGGGGAAAATATGTAGAGTAATGAGTGATATATTGAGGTAATAAATAAATGGAGATATTTTGTAAATGAAAGTGATGTATTGGGAGAGTAATTAGTTGATGGTGGAATTTTGTAAGGGGGGGGTTGTGTAATAAGGAGTCCTCAACGAAAAGCGTTGTGGCAGGAAGTGACCGATTAGCGCTGGAAAGGGTTACCTAGGGGGAGTCCAGGAACCAACATAAGGGAATGAGCAGTGGTAGGGGAACACACATCCTGAGTACAAAGGGGTAGAGAGTATTTTTTGTTATATAAGGGTAGAATGATGCGAATTGAGTTAGAGTAGTAAGTTAGGAGTAGAGAATGGTTGGTAGATGTTTTGATAGAGGGGTGTCATATTAGTTAAATCTGTTAGTGACTGTTAGAGTTAGAAGGGGAGAAGATTATATATACCAATGCCAAGTTGATAAAGTGAGTTATTATGAATAATTAAGTCACCCAAACTAATTGAGAATGAGAATGTTAAAGAAAGAAAGTCATAGTAAAAATATAAAAATGATTGAAACAAGTGACTGATTTTGATAGAATTTGAAAATAATGTAAAGGTATAAAATGTGTGATTTTTGGTCAATTTAAATGTCAATTTTATTGTTTATTGTAATAGTAACCATGTTAATTTTATATGTCTTATTTTATTACGTTGTACTATGTTTGAAGATACAAATTTTAAAGATGTCTCATGTATTTTATGATGCAACTTTGTGTAACATATGTATGTCAAGGTCGTTGACTTGACCCAGAGAGATCAGCTGATGGTTGATGTTATAGACAAGACCTGTTTCTAGTAATTGATTGATGCAATTTTGTCGTTTAATTGCATTAAATGATTTTAAATGTTTTGAAATACTGAGAAAAGTATGTTTTGATAAATTTAAATTTTTTTTATTTTTCCGCCTGCCATATAGATGATGTTTGAGTTTCAAGTATATTATGGTTTATGTGTGTTACTAGTGTTTATTGAATTATATTGTTTAGAATATATGTGTAAACAAATGTTAGAGTAAGTGAATTCATGTTTGAATAAGGTGTTCAATTTGCTTTTCTTTAGGATTGTTATTAGTATTGAAGAGAATTAATAGAGTTGATGGATTCATTCAAAAGATTTTTATTATTTTTGATTTTAGAGAAAGTAATGGAAATATAACAATTTGATTTTAAACTTAAAAGAAATTTTGAATTTAAAAAATAAATATTTTCTGAATTTTAAATAAAAAGGATGTATTAATGTATATGTGTACGCGCCGAGTACTTGCTAAAGGCAGCCCAGTGTGCATGATAAGGGGGAACATATCGGTTGAGGATCTGGCATGGTATAAGACTAAGGGTTTGGATTTTGGGGGTGGAATGTTAGAAGGTTATGTGCGCTGTGGTGTGTGTCTGTTCGATTTTATGGTGTTGGGATCTCAGATAGAGAAGTCCAGTAATCTCGTTCAGGTGCAGCCATAGTCGCCGAGCCAGGGGGGTAGTTTACCCATGATGTGTGAGAACTAATGGGGGGTTGTTGGCACCATATCCTCACCGATCCTCTTAGGGGTTTAGCAATGAGATTTCTTCTGTTTCGACAGAAGATCTCTCATTGGGGGGGGGTACTGTAACGGGGCTAAAAGGAGGGGTTTTTATTTTACTAAAAATTTTATTATAAATATGTTTTCATCTGCGTGGTCAGTCCCATGGTAACTGAATTTGGCATTACACAAAGAAACAGCAGAGCGAAGTTTGAGAGTAATCAGTGCGTTGGAATGCGGCGTGGTCAACAACAGTTTAATTCACAGAATTCCAGTGCGCCCATGCCTGTGTTCTCCGTTGGGGAGAAGAGTGGAAAACTTTGTAGCGAACAACAGCTACGAATGGAATGTGGCGGTGAGTGTGTGCTCGTGTGCCGCGGCCATACTCTCGACACCAAAGTCAAACAGCGGAAATTAACACACGTGATGAAGTAGACCAGCCCCGGGAGCGGCTCAGCCAATCACAGCTCGAGCTGGCGGAAGTGAGCATCACCGACGCACATCGGAGCGTCGGGCAGTCGGAAAATAACATCTTAACCCGACGGACGCGAACAGTAGTGCGTCCGCCGACTGGACACAAATTTTCGTCTTCACTATATAACAAAATGTAAATCAGTAGTGGCGCGGTTGCGAGGTGGCAGCGGCCGTTGGAACATAACGGGCTGGCGGGCCGAAAAGTTATTAATAGTGTAAATATGCAAACATGTGCTCGGTGCGATGTAGCCAGGGCGGCGCCGTGAGTAAATCAACTACCAGACAATAATTAACTTTTATTTTTTATGTACAGAGCTCTAAATAAGGGAAATTTTAAAGATTGAATGAATGAATGTGTGTATGCAAATACTGGGTTGTTTTGTTCTGTTTTAAAAAATATATCTATACAAATAAGTAAACGTGAATTGTTTGTATTTTCTATTGTTGTATTGCTCGAAGAAAAAGTAAATTATCATGTAAGATGTTAAAGTTGTTAAGATGTTAAAGTTGTTAAGATGTTAACTGAGTTAAAGTAAGATAACAGTAAAAATATTTGTTTCGTAGCATAACCATGTGTTAGTGTAGTTATTACGCCATAACCATTTCCTATTCTGTGCTGACAATCTCGTCTAACGTTCTAGGAGATTTTCTGAATTTTTAAAGAGTAGTCAGATAGCGGGATTTTTATAAGGGCAAGAGTGTAGAGGTTTCGATATTAAACCATAAAAAATATCGTGGCGACCTGGGCAGTTTAATAAGATAAGTTTAACGGGGACAATGACGGTAAGTAAAATTCTGGCAGCGGTGAGTATTATAATGATTGTAGTATTTTAAAATGGTAAAAGAGAAGTATCTTTACATTTTTGATTTTTGTTTTTGTGACACACACACACATAGTTTAGTGTTTTAATATATGGCTTAATTTATGACATATTATTACATGTCATCACATATTTTGAACAAGCGAAGTAAGTTAACAGTTTCAAGTTGACCATTTGGGATTGTATGTCTATCTATCTGTTTCAGGTAGGACTTATAACTTTTGAACATATCAACCGATTGTCGTAAAACTTGGCAAGCCGTAACAACCATATTGTTTGTCCTCCAAAAAACAGGGGGAGGATGGGAGGCAAAAATGTGAAGGAGTCCAAATTTTTAAAAAATTGCAAAAGACTGTGTGCGATATCAAATTACAGTCGAAATATAAATTTAATGTTCATTTTTAAAAATCTTAAAATTTTGGGATGCCAAGACCAAAAAGGGGATGAAAATTTTGACCAAAATTATAAAAATTCAAGTGGCATATAAAATTAAAAGGGAGTCCTGTTAATTTTTTTAAATTTCAAAATTTTGGGATGCCTGGGCCCAAAAACTGGAGCAAAAGTTTGATAAAATTGCAAATTCTAAGTGGGATATCAAATCAAAGAGAATTTTAACCTAGATCTGAATAAGTGAACAAGTTTGGAAATTTTAAAATCTTTTGACTCCAGGGTCCAAAAATGGGGTAAAACATTTGAAAAAAATCACTGGGTGTTAGAGTAAAGGGAATTTTAACAGAAATCCAATTGTTTGGAATCACTGGTGTTGATTGTAGGCCTATGATCCCTCTACAGTTGTTACTTTACTAAAATTACACCAAATTTAGTAGGATAATAGGAATTTTTGTAATTTTTCTGATAATTGAAAAACTATCTAACATCAAAATTTATCCAATAATAAATGCACTTATAAAAGTTATACAAAATTTCTATAACAATTCAATATCGAGATTAAAAATTCGAAAGAATTTGTCACCAGGGTTTCAAGTGACCAAAGGTTTACGCCAGCGATGTTGTCTATCACCCACGCTTTTCAAAATTTATATGATTTCGAAAGCAATAGGATTTGGAAAAAATGTGCAGGGACATGGGAATTCCACTCGATGGTGATACAGTTTATTCATTACAGTTTGCTGATGACCAATTACTTTTGGCTCAAGATTTTGAAGACACAGAATACATGACTAGAAAATTGATACAGAAATATTAGAAATTGGGACTAAAGGTAAATATGAATAAAACAAAATACATGGCAATAGGTGACCTTCATCAAGACTTGATATTGGAGGAAGATTAGGGGAAGATTTCATATACAGAGGAATACAAGTATTTAGGGGTGAAAATTATGGCCAGTGGTAAGCAAGACAAAGAAATACAATCCAGAATTAATTTGGGAAAGATGGCTATACCTACAGTAAATGGAATTCTGCGGGATACGCAAATTACAGCAGAAAGTAAAACCAAAATATTTAAACCCATTGTTAGAAGTATCATGACTTAACGGCTCAGAAGTTTGGACTACTAATAAACACACAAGAACAAAATTAATGACAGCAGATATGGACTTTTGGAGATGTTCAGCAAGAGTATCCAGATGTGAGAAAATTAGAAATGAAGTCATTAAGGACAAAATGAATGTGAAAAATTCAATTGTTGATTTTATCCAAACAAAAAAAATTAACAATGGTATGGACATGCGAAAAGAATGGCACAGGAAAGATTGCCAAGGAGAGTTATGGAATAGACCCCACCAGGAAGAAGGAAAAGAGGAAGACCACCTACCACCTGGATATAAGAATTTCAGACTATATTGAGGGAATGAGAAATTGAAGAAGATATTTGCATGTACAAGCAGCAGTGGAAGATGAGAATTCAATCACTTCTAAAATCTTTGGTTCTGGAAAATGTGTAAACATTGTACAACCGGAGCAATAAAAAATAAATGTACTTCATTCAAAATAATAAGTGAGTATTGCAGCTCAGGGAGTATACTAGTTGAAATTTTAATTTATTAAAAAAGAAAATACAAAATACAATTATACACAACAAAGTAAAATTTAAGTCAGTTAATGAAGTATAGTCCCAACAACATGTACATTAGAATAGGAGCGGATTAGAAGCGTGTGATGTCCTATGTTGCCATCAGAATGGTACCCCCCCTTCCGATTCAAAATTCTACTTGTTATCAATTATATACATTGATATACACAATTTTGAAAGTTGCCCATTATTTTATCAAACTCTCAAATTACAACAAATATTTAGCTAAATAGTGATTACAATGAGTATAGTAGTACTTAAGCTTAGAAAATATTAATCGATCCATTTTTTAAATTTTGTCTTAAAGTTTTGTATAGTTTCTTTTAAATCGAGCGATTCAAGTATCTCGCTTTCAATATTCAACCTTGGTAATGAAGATAATCTCTCTAATCTCTCATCTCCCATAGTTGAATTCAACATACCTTTAATGCATTTAGTACAGAAAATGCATTCACAGATCTTTCAGATTCACATTTAGCTATTGGAATCATCAAAAGCAGACAATAAGCAATGTATATATTAGCAAATACATCATATTAGAAAATCATTCGAGTAAACTTCTATAAGACCTTTCACTTGATTTTCCAACTCAAGTGATTTCACTCTCCATGGTTAATAACTGCGTAAGAAAACTAAACAATTGCGTAATGTGATCACAAACGTTGCTTTCTTAGTCAATTCATCTGTAAGTTTGTCTATAATTTTATAGAAGGTTTTGACTCTAAACGTATCTGATACCCAAAAATGCTCTGTTTGTGTTCCTTTGTCTGATAGCTTTCTCGTTATTTCCCCTTTTCTTTCATCAGAACATTCTTTGTTAATAAATGAATCTAAGTTTTTGGTTTTTATGTTTTCAAATTTTGAAAATTGCTCTCTTAAATTGTAAATGAACCAAACTTCATAAACGTTTTGTTTACATTTTATGTTATAGAAGTTTTAAAAACATAAACTCATCGAAAAATGTGCACATATCTTTTCATGATTTTGGATTTAGGACATTTTTTCATATTTATTATCTTCAAAAAGTTTTTGTGATTTAGGGCTGGATGGTGCCCTCTCTGATAGCTGAGACCCTGGCGCTCGGTGCTGCAGCATCCCTAGCTTATGGATAATCCGCCACTGCATATGCATCCGGTAACATACATACTAGCCAGCTGACAATTAATTGTTTTATAGAAGTACAGCATGATGTTCTGCATCGTATGATAATTTTTTATGAGGTTGGTTTCCACAGTTCTACAGTACATGGTAACTGTCATGGCCAGTCTTGCATGAATGCAACACCAGAAATTACTGAAAACAACAATGACAGATGATAATATTGAACCTGGTGATTTCTTAGCAGAAGCTGCAGAAATCAAGGCAGAACCCATAAGCACTGAACAGACTCCAGAATTTGAGAAAGAAGAAGATTAATTCCTCTTAATTTCAATCACAAAAAGACTGTGGATTAGGCCTATTGTGAACAACACGTTAAAAAATCATACCTAGTAGTATTGGCATGGAAAGGATTGCATTTTTACACAGTATGAAGGGTACAAATTTGTAAGAAACTGCTTGAATACGGTTACTGATATGAATAAAAGCTACAAAATCTTCTACGTATTACATTTTTTAGCTGCAAATTTCATAATAACAATTCTACCATAAAACAAACAGTTTATGAGATATTTGTAAACATTTTTTTCATCCCTCCCATAAAATTTGTAGAAGTGTTCGTACTGATGAGGACTTCTGAGACATTGTTTAAAAGAAAAAAATCGAGGTCCACAAAAAATCAGCTGGGAGGAAATTTATCCTAATTTGACTGGACTACATCCGATTCTTATTTCCTGTGTTATCAAGAGGTTAAAAACATTGGCAGTTATTACTGGTTTCTATTTTACTTCATTTTAATGTTTAAGTAAAACATTACTAAACAGTAATCCTGCACATTAACTTTAATTTCACATGGTAAAAAAAAAAAAAAATTACTAACCATCTCCATAGCAAAAGCTGGCCTCCTTATTTAAATATATCCGAATTTTGGTAATTTATACCATTATACCAGCAGTTATCCGATATTAATAGCTGTTAAACCTTATTCCAGGTTGTTTCTCATCATATCGTCTAATTTTCTATTAGATATCCTCAAACACACACTATGAATATACTAAACTGGTTTATATTTTATAATATTTATTATTTGTTTTTGTTATTTTCACGTTATGCTCTGAATAATATATGTTGGTCCATCACCTACATCACTGCAGCACAGTTGAGTGGCAAAACGGTTTTAATAATATCACAACTGTTTATTCATTATTACTGTTCTTGAGTGTCATCCTGCACACATAATGTTTTTAACAGGTTTTAGAATTTTCTAAGTCCTCTTACTAAAGGAACACATTTTTAATGACCACTTTCTCAACAAAATACTTGATCTACTCATTTCTTTCTATAGCTTTTGTTAAGAACTGGAGAAGTATTTTTTTTATGCTCTTGTTTCATACAAATAGTAGGAATAATCTGTGACCTCTGTAGCATTCCTATATTAAAGTGAGGGACAGTGTCAGTGGGACAATATCTTTAGCATAATAAAATAAAAGAATGCACAAGAAACTAGGGTTGAATATTTAGACTGGATGGGCAGTAAAAGATTAGTCTGAAAAAAACTGAATAGGTGCAGACAGAAGTTTGAGGCAAACAAACAGTATGCCTAACCCACAACAAAGGAGTTATACTATTTCCATTCTGATATAAACAAACAGTATGCCTAACCCACAATGAAGGAGTCATACTATTTCCATTCTGATGTAAACAAACAGTATACCTAACCCACAACGAAGGAGTTATACTATTTCCATTCTGATGTTAACAAACAGTATGACTAACCCACAACGAAGGAGTTATACTATTTCCATTCTGATGTTAAAAAACAGACATGGCACATCTGAAATGCTATTTGCTGCTTGAATTAGAGTACAGACAGGGTATATATAATATTGATACTGTATAAACACACGTATATTGTAATAATCTGTCCTGACCAAAGTAAAATTTGAGAGACTGTGTCAGACCGACAATGAAATATTTTACAACACCAGTTAATGCCTTTTTTATTTTATTAAACATTTAAGTCCCAACAAAACAAGAAAGTAAATTAGGAGCTGTGATAATTACCAGTATATTGTATATTATCAGTTGCTGTCAGAGAGTAATTCAATGCCTTCCATATCTGTGTTGGAATTTGTATCATCATGTGAGTCAGCGGTATTGTCCACAGCGATGTTGGTAATGTGAGCCAGCTGCATAGCTTAGCCTTGATTTTATGCTGGATACAATACGTGAAGTGAATAAAAAGTAGTAAGTGCTCTATTTCGCTGATTTTGAAAGTATTACTTAGTTTGGAGTGAATAAAAAAGGAAGTGCTCCCATGGTGTAGCACTTGCTTCAAAAAGTCCGGACGGTGTAGTTTTTACTTCGTTTTCATGTGAATAAAACGTAACAACACCTTCACAACAGTAGTAGATGCTTCGTTATTCTGGAGTCTCGAGGAGGGCAGACTACGTTTTTGTTCAGTCGCCACAATGGCTATGTTTATGTAAGTTTGTGAACAGAAAGTATATGGTGAGCGGAGAGAAGTTGTTGGAAAACAACTTTTACAGTTCGAGGACGAAAGTGTACGTTTTTTGGTAAATGAATTCTTGCCTTATACCGAAGAAACCCGAGGAGGAGCTTTGACGTCACGAGAAAAAAATGGAGATATTTCTACGTTCAGTCGCCGATCCAGGATTCCAAAGTGGAGTTGCTGAGAATGTTAGAGTTGATCGCTCAACAGCCTGTAAGACAATTCACTATGTTATGGACAAAATTTTTGACAGCACAAAACTGGATAAAGTTTCCCAATACAGTACGTGAAATCAATGACGCCGGTACATTGCAAGTGCAAGTCTACTGTGTCAGTTGCTGCATCGTTACAACATTTTTTTAAATTTTCCAACAATATTTTTTCTTTTTCAATTTGGATTTTTTGTAATTCAATTTGCTGTAACAAAACGACACGCTGAAGTTCTGGGGTTGTCATATCTTTAGTTTCATCCGTTTCATGTAACATCACTATTTTGGCTCCTTTCCTCAAAATTGGTGTTGCTATATTTTGAGATGTTGCTGGCTGAACAATATCCAAATTGTCGTTTTTGTTTAGCTGACTCTCATTTGACAATCCTACAGAAGCATTTCCTGGGATTTTTTGAAATACTGGGCTTTCTTCTTGTGAAAGAATTATTAAAACGTTCTTTTCCCAGTCTTTTAGTATCACTTTTTTGTTCCCGGTTGCTTTTTTGTCAGTTTTTATTTTAATTTTGGTTTTCATATTATTCAACATTTTAGCCAAGCTTTTTGGGGTTGCTTTCTTCCCTGTCGCCCGAGAATATTCTTCTGCAATACTGTCCTATGCTGTTTTCTTGGCTGCAACTGCACTTGGGATTTTAGATTTTTCTATAACAACCGGATTCTCACTTAACAGATGCACAAACAATGATCTATCAACGATTTTCTTGTCACACTCCGCGTCGGGGGCTTCATCACTCGAAGACATTTTTTCTAATCGAACTAATTGAGCAATGAACAAGAGACAATACACGAGTGAGGTGGCGTGTGGCCGGTGATTGCGCGGAGCAGAGGTAGTGGGGGACGAACAGGTCTCAACATGAGCGTGAAAAGGTAGTAAAACCTTCTAGGGTAGTACTTACTACCATAGTACGTGCTTCGTTTAATCCGGACGCCACGGAGTTCTTACTACCCAGCAGTAGTATTTGTTTATTCACATCATTCAGAGAAAATGCTATTACTACGAAGTAAAAACTCCAAGTTATTACTACTTTTTATTCACTTCACTCAATGACGCCAATTGTCCGCCGTTGTTTCATTTACCACCTTCTCTATCAATTATTTTATATCAGTTGGCTTACATATGTTGTGTTGTGATGGCAACATATCCTTTCAACTAGCTCCATATTAATTCAACAGGATTCAGAATACAGTGATAAGGATGAAGTCTTAAAACGAATGACCCGATTTAAGCGGTAAGGTAAGTGTCACATGACTATACAGACATTCTGCACATATGCATAATACATTAGTGTCAATGGCCCTGACCAATAGCGTCTCAGATTTGCCATGTACGTTTGTTTACATCAGGACTGAACTAAGAACAGAAATAGTATAAATAGTACAAGTTAGTTTTTAAGTCATGGATGTCAGTTTTTTCCTAATTTTTTGCCCTTATCCATGCAATTAATATTTTATAATAATAACTTTTTTTAATATTCAAAATATTGAACATTTTCATCTACCTCTAACTGCAATCTGGTTGGAGCAAACATTTATGGTGAATAGATTTACTGTAATGGCATTAAGACAGTTTTTCTCTTTATAGTAAACCATCTTATTTCATACCATTATTCTGAAATTAAGAAACCAATAACTAGTACAGTCTCCATCACTGTTTAATATCTTGTCACAGGACAAATGGTGCCAATCGTACATCTCTTCGTTTTTTGTGACCCTTAGAAGGGCCGCGTGGCTAGAACGCTAACTGCAATGTATGTTCCATCCGAGCTGTGCTGTGATATTCAGCAGCTGCGCCCGCTGTTTGTGGCATACTGCATTCCTCCTCTTCTTTTGGCATCGGCACGTAGAGCCTGCTGCCATCCCAGTCGATGTCCATCACTGGTTCTTCACAGGGCAAGAAAGCGAAGAAAGTCATCTCTTCTTCCTGTTCCTTCTGGCTGGCTCTGCGGCGACTGATGGAGTACACTAAACATTTTAGCGGTGCCCTTTTTATGTCCTGACTGGTTGGTGTGCCAAGAGCCTATCAGAGTGCTGCTGATCTCTGATTGACTCGCTGTGAACTCGTCAGGTGCCACGTGCCCACCACGTGTTGGCGGCGACCTCTCGGTGGTACCAAGAACACGTTTGGCTCCCTGCCATCATAATATATATTGATGATACAGTTAGAGAGTGGGAATTACAAGTTGATCAGGGAATGCTGCTTGCATATGATCAAATAATCATCCAAAACAACGTACGCGAGCTTCAGATATCAATGTTCCAGTTACACCAAATCTATTCAAATTACAACATGAAAATTTCTGGGCACAAGACAAAAACTATGGTATTTATGGGCAAATACGCATTACAAACTAAGACTGTATGAATAATAAGAGTATAGAGCAGGTGCCACATTTCCACTACCTTGACTGTGACATCACTTATGATGTGGATTATGACATTGATAACAAGTTGCTAAGTTTCAGGCAACATGTAGCACAATTCGTTGGGTCCTGTTGAGAAAAACAAGGAATTAGACTCAACTAAAATTTTACACAGTAATGGCTGCACCAGGCATATTGTATGACACTGAAAATTTGGGTTCTGGCAAAAAAACATCTGTCTATGGGTAGGATATATCCATTTGAGATGGCAATCTTGCAATCTGTTAACACTTTCACATCGAACACTGTACATGTACACCTTTCGATATAACATTGTTTTAAATACTGAAAATCAAAATATTCTTCCTGTCTGTTGTCTGTAATTGGAACTAGGATATTCCTAGTTTACAAGTCTGCTACTAGATCACAGCAATATTACTTTTTGAAATTGTACGCTTCAATTTTTTAACATGTGTTTTCGTAGTTTAGTGTTATCAGTGTTACTGTCAATATGGAACCGACAAGCAAAAATTATTTGAGTTAACATGAGATTTTAGAGCTTATAAACAATGATAATGATACTATTTGTTCGGAAAGTAGCGTAGAACTCTTTTCAGAAAGTGATAGTGATACAGAAAATGTTCCTGATTGTGTTACTAATGGCATATTGGGTAAGTGATTTGTTTACAATGTTCTAATCTCTTTGATTTATTTACTTCATTAGTCTACAAACTTGCCCTGAAATGAGTTATTTTATGATCAAACTAAAGAAACAAAAAAGGTGTGTTGATTGCTCACAAAAACTAAACGTTGTTCAAAAAAGACTAGAAGGAAAGACATCATTTATCAGAGCAGTGAATGTGATGTCGGGCTTCGCGTTGACAAGTGTTTCAAAACATATCACCCAAAAAAATTTTTTGTGAGTGAAATAAAAGTTATTTTTATTTTGTGTAATAACACTATAAAACAATATTTAGAGGACAAGTTTATGTAGTTTTTTGAAAAATATAGTGTGTTATGTTAAAATTAAAGTCAAATTTCAACCTTTATTTTCTTGCTAAAACATACCTTTTATAAATTAACACAGACTTTTTTTTAATCTAAGGTTTACATAGTTTACATACAGTAGTTTAGACAATATATAAATTTAGAACAATATAAAATATATATTTTTCCTTAACTAAGATTATACTGTGATTACACTGATAGTCAAAAAGTATTAAAAATAGCTAGACATAGGGGTTGGACAATTGCAGAATCACTTGGACGCAAAAGTGTTAAAGGCTGCACATGAAGAGATGGTCTCTAGAATGAAGACATTCATAAAGAGTTGAACATTTTTAACATCCAAGATCATATTGCAGAGAACAAAGAGATGGGTTGTTCATCTAAAATTGAATGCAAGATGGCAGATTGCCTAAGGAAGTTTGACAAAGCAAGCCTGTAGGATAACGAAGTACAGGAAGACTTAGGATGAAGTGGGTACAGTTGGTGAAGTGGATATATTCCTTAGGGACAAGAAAAAGTGATCTGTCTAGTCCCTGATACGAGAAGAAGAAGAAGAAGAAGAAAATAACTAGTACCTTTAAAATCTTAAAATCTTTCTTATCAGAATGTACAAGGATTTTACAGTTTTGTAAGATATGCTGCAATATCATTCTTGCAGAAACCATGTACACAGTTACCTAGTGTACACTTTTTTAAAGAATTTTAAGAAGTTCATTAGACCTTAAAAATAAGGTCTAACTATTCATGGACTAGATCTTTCATGTGTGGTTGATCACATAAGAGATTGTTTGTTTTATGCCAAACATTCTCAAATACAATTATGTAATGAAAAAATAAAAGTAAAAATTCATATGTTGTTCACACATATAGACATAATCTTGAAGTACTGACACGAGTTCAAGTACAGACAGAATGTACTTGTTCCAAATTGCTAGGAAAGAACTACTGATTTGCTGGGATCTGATTTTACTTAGGCTGTGGATATATTATTATTATTATTATGGTTGTTTTTCTGCTTTAATACTGTTTAATATCAGATCAATAAATGAAAAGCCAACAAACGGTATTTCAGAAAACGAAAGGTCAGGATAAATGGGGCTTCTCAGCTGAGGAATAATCCCCCCCCCATTATAAGCTTGGCCCTTTGTTAACCCTTCAGATAGAGGTTGAGTTATAGGCCATTTTTCCCTTATATAGTTGACATCCCTTCACCAACTGCCTATGGAACATGGATGGCTTCTCTAGAGACAACTTAGGAAAAGGAATATACAATCATTCATAAGCCAGTTTCATGATTATCCATGTTAATCATTTACAGGTTGTGTCTGTATCTAAATCCATATCAAGCCACAGCCCAAGAAAATGTAATCTCTGTTATCACTTGATATTAAGTCAGTACAACTGCATTACAATCAGATAGCCTAGTAAAAGCACAATGGAACCTCTCACATTACACTATCATATACAATAGAAGGAAAAGTACAGGGAACAGGGAACTGTTCTGTTTCTGTATGACATGAGGTAGGAACGTTTCTCAACAAACAATAAACTATTTAACTACAAAAGTAGATTTCAAAACTATTAAACAGAGACTGTGTATCTTGAAGACAATCTGTAAATTTTGTGATCTTGAAGACATACATGCACTGAGAACAGGATGAAAAAACAACATTAATTCTATTCATACTGGAACAATAGTACAGGTCATGGAGTAGTAATGATCTACGAATTTTGTAATCATTGGAGAAATTTATGATAAAGTTGGGAGGGAATATTGGTATGTGAACATACTGTACAATCTGCAAGAAGTATTTAATTATAATGAACTAATACTAAGACTTTGCTGCTGCATCAAATATGAGGATATTCATCTATAAGATCACCAAAGAATACCCTAATAGAAATACAACAATCAGATCACATTTCAGCTCTAGACAAACCAGCAATGTAATGCAAAAATTATTAAAAGGGAGTAGAAAATGAGACAGATCACTTCCTTGTTTGTACTAAGATTCAATACAGAATCTTATGTTCCTTTGACGAGAAGGATCCAAAAGAACACATTTAACCTGGATATTTACAAACAGATAGAGAAGAACAAAACTCTGCCTCTGGAAGATGAAAGAAGAATCCTGAAATAATCTTGGAAGATACAAGATTACATCTGTTATACATGCAAATTATATAGATGACAACCACATGCATGAATCAACAGACTGTGAAAGATTCAGACCTATCTAGTTTGATACGACTTTTATTGTATATATAACCAAAATGTTATATCTGTTACGAGTACAAGTAATCATAATTTTTAGTACTGTTACACTATTTGTTACAGTAAAAATTGTATCAACTAGAAAAAAAAAAAAATTGCCACATAGACAACACTATCACATATTGTATTCTGTATAAGCATATTGCACAACACATAGCACATGCAACTATAAGTAATTATTCTATTATACATACGCTATAATATAAAACAATGCGACACATACGTGATTTAAAGCTTTTCAAATTACATCCGTTTATACTTTTTACACTTAAATAACTATTTACAAAAATCTATCTGCATTTATTCTAAACAGGAACCAACCATGACTGTGAACAATATAATAGTGTGGGTAACGTTTTACACACCTACATATGGTAAAAAAATGTACAACAAATAGTTATCATAACTAATAGGCCTATCATCCTATGTCTTACTTTCATAGGAACTCCTTAAGTTTATATTAATAATAGGATTGACAGAACCCGATCTACTAATCTGACCTGACGTTTATCTGAATTACAACAAATGAAATTAATAACAGAACAGCAAACAGTTAAATTATTATTACTTTAACTAATATCTTGTACATCGCATAAATACAACCACATTCGTTTAAAATTAAACTGATAACAATTTTGTAATATTAAATCACACAAACATCAAATATGGTCATCACGCACATATTTCTAAAGAGACGATAAGCACGAATTTATGGGCCGCATTAATTTTGTTAGTCTTTTGAACTTGTCACGTTATAAGGTTTCTATTAATCCCGAATTATTTGTTTAGGTTAGAATTTGACCTCCAGCGGCCAGATTGAATAGAAAATACTTACACTTCCTCATCGCGTCCTAACTTCTTTCCTTTTTTAGCCTTCCCCATTTTGCACTAAAAATAGGAATAATGCTACCACTATATTTGATGCTGTAAAACATTAACAAAATTCAAAATATTATTAAATACAAGTCCAATACAACACGAGCTCTCAAAACTACCTTCCACAATGTTACTTCGACAATAACTTGATTGCGTTTCAGATGTGCACACTGTATTTACGTTTGGAGACTATTGTTACCAACATAAAAGCATTAAAGTTATTTAGTATTATCGTTCTCAACACATAAATACATGCAAATATAATTACGTCACATTAAAAATTTCTCACATCCAGGATTTTAATAATCACATTAGATACCTAATCATAATGTTTACAATTTGAAATACGTTAAATTACAGCATTCGAGATTTCCGAATATTTTTTGCGGTTTTTTATTAAAGTTATTCCCCAGAAAAGAACTTACGCATTTATTTATTGAAAAAAGTGAGTTAAAATAAACAGTAACAGTTTATAATGTCGTCCTATTGTGTTGTATCGATAGGTAACTACCAGATTCAACAAATGTTAGTTTTATCCTTGCACAAATTCCCGCATAAACATGGGATAATTATGAGTGACATCACTTCCTGTTCGGGAGGCAGGTCAAGAAGAGGAGGAATTGTGTGTTGGAAAATGGAAATAAACTTTGTTAGACTTCAAAAACAATGCCGACTCTAACGTAAATGTCGACTGTTTGTAAACACGTTTCAGCGTATGGTGTGAATTCTGTTATGTAAGTAAATTTGTTTACAATTCCGACGTGGTTATGCTCTAATTAGGTACTTACTATCGTGGAGGGGAGACATGAAAAGTAGGCTAGCCTAGATAGCTAAGGACTACTTGCACAGCTTCTTGTGACACCGTGTCAGTTCGTCCTCATTTCAAACATTGCAAATGATTACCTGTAGGAAGAATGTAGGTCAAGAATTTGTTTCGTTTCTTGTATGGTTGTTCTGTGCTGTGGTATTGAAATCGTAATATAAAGAAAATAAAGCCTACGGAGGATAAGTAAAAAAACTATATGATTTACAAATTTAGGCTAAGTCCTAAACAAGCAGACAATAACAAGGTAGGTTACTGCAAATAATTGTAATCTGAATATGTGACTGTCATGACTACATCTGTGAGTATTTGTTTATGTTTATGTGGCTCTGTGTTCATGCTTGTCAGTAGTTAAAAACAAATATTTATACTGTCTAACCTGTGATATAGGATTGTGAATAAGAATGGTTTCAATCCATCCACGATTACTAGAATTCAGGGCCGAATTCAGTACGTATGTGTAACCTACTTAACTTTTTTTGGTAATGAATTCCGATAGATATAATTATTTTAGATGTAGAAATAGTGAAAACCCCTTTTTTGTGAATGTTTAAAGATTTAATGTATTTACAAAAACACTTAATTTTTTAACTTCTCGCTTAGTGAAGAGTTTTGTTTTCATATGTGCTGTGTACTAAGTTTCCTAACTTAAAGATTACAACCCTTCTTTCCTGTTATTATGAAACTGGACATTATAGTCATAATTATGACAAATGGTATGCATTTGGCATTTACTGGTAATCTCCTAGAATGGTATAGTACAGGACTGGTTAACATTATTGTAATAAAATAAATTCCTCTCCTTAAAGCCCTACGTTGTTGGCGTCAATTTGTAATAAAATAAAAATGACTAATATAATATTGTTTGCGTGGGGTGTAATTTTGCCACACGTTGGATGCGTCAATTTGTAATAAAATAAAAGCTTTGCGATGGTTAAATAAAATTATGGTTATGTTTGAAATATTATTTTGAGTTGTAGTTGTTGAAGGTTACTAATTTTGTAAAGTGATTTAAAATGTAACATTCGAGGTTACTGAAAGTGTGTTTACAATTGTAGAATTATAATTGTCTGAAAAGAATTCCCTTAAATAAAACAAATAAAATAATCGTGTTAATATTATTTAAATACTAGCTTTGCTTAAGTTCAAAAGTAAAGTATAATAGTTGGTCGCTAGATGATGAGGATCGTCTTGTTGATCCTAGCTGTGAAACTTCTCCTCCAGGTCGATAATAGTCTAAGTACGTTACGTCTAGTAATGTCTGGATAATAGAATAAATATAATATACTTTCACGTACCTGGTCGTGTTTTCTAGAAGTTCAATAAGCTGCCAAGACAGTTTACAAAAAACCAACTCACTTTAGCTGCAAGGTTAAATTGCCTTGCTTAATAGTGGGCGCCACACGGATTTATTTTGGGAAAATCCCGTGTAAAACCCATGAATAGAATCAATTAATGATTTATAAAATTTATAATAATTGTTTATTACCTTTATGGCAATGCTATTCCATATATTCAATCACAACTGAAGGTTGTTTTAAGTTTTCCTGAATAAAATATTTAACTATCTGTTAGAAATAAATTAAGTCGAGTTATGCTGTTAATAATGGGGTTTTATTCATACCCTTGATAGAGAATTCAAACAAATATAATTAAAAACATACAATGATGTACAATTGTAAATAAGTTATTATATACCCTATAAGGCTTGCTCAGAGCATAAGTGGTAAATCTGGCTAAGTCCAGATATTTGTTATTTTTAACATTAATATTATTAAAATCTCAGATGTGAGTTCTTTGAGACACAAAAAAGAAAGTCATGCCTTCACAATAGCTAATGATTTTCTGATATAATATAGATTAATAATGTTTTTGACGTTACTTTTATAAAGTAAACAAATAAAAATAACCTATTTGATAGGTTGTGCGTTCGTCACGCTTGATTTCTGATTTACAAAGTTTATAATTTGAGAACACTTATAACTAACATTCAGCTTAACTAATTCTAAAATAACAAATTCATAAAATAAATTGAGACATGGTGTAATATTGAAATGTTTCTGTGTTTTGCGTCAGTACAGATCAGTGTATGAAAACGTACAGGTTATGGCGCTCGTAGTGAAATGAAATAATGGTTACACTGTTACCTTTTGGTTTTAACCATTTGATTAAAACTCATTTAACACCTCGATAGTCGGATTATAATGATTATCGTTATTCACTGCACACGCACAAGAACAGAGAATTTCGACCCACTTCTAACTTAAAGGATCATAAATAATATTATTTAATTACTTCTGTTCTTTATTTTCCCGCACAAAAATGAAGTAATACTGCACATAATCACAATGGTTCTCTGTAGAATAATTTGAAGTAGTTGTAGGTTGTTGTCGAGCTGTTTCCTTTGATGTGTTCTGGTGATGACGCTATCAGTTATTAAAAATGTTGAGATGAGATCGGCGTATCTGTCACACCGAATGCAGTTAAGAAGTGTCTGTCGTTGATCTGTTGTGGTCCCTTATATACTCGACACCTTGATCGGCTTTAGGCAACATTGTTAATTACTAAGAAATTTTGTCATTGGCTTAGACAGGTGTGATGAATGTGACGTATTGTCTTTTTTACCGTTAAAAACTGTTTCCCAACCGCCAAATGCTAAGATGATTGACAGCTATCGATGTTATTGGTTTTGACGACCAAATTTCTTAAACATATTTTGTAAATGATGCTAACGCCTTTCACGCACTTAATACAGTTGCGATTGGGGCTGTATCGCCATCAAATTAAAGAATATTTTGTCCTCTTTAATTTGATATAGTTTGATACCGAGTTAGTTTCACTTTTTCTGACATTGCTACATAAACAATGTTCAGGTACACTATTTCGCACTGTCGTGTGCTTACCAAAATCGGCAATTATACACTTTGACTAATATTGTTTGTGTACTACATCGCGTTTTATCACTCCAACGTTTATGTGAGAACACTATTAATTCTGTACTGATGTTTAATTACTGTACATTATGAATAAACCTTAACTTTAGACATTGTAATGGACTGTTCTTACATACTATGATATTTCGTTTCACATTAATTTGCTCTATTCTACTAACTAACAATCGAATTATAAATCATATCATTTTAATAATGCTTATTGCTATGTTTGAGCATAACAATTGTTTTGTGTAGGTGACCTACATTCATATTACTTCCTAATAATCATCTCATTGATGATTGTTTGGTCTAGGCCTTGTTAAGGCATACCGTCTATACTGGAATTCTGCCTTAAAAGCTTTTATTAGTTCACAATTCGGTAATTTTGCTGAGGTAGCTTATTGTTATAAGATTCCCTCTTACAAACGTGTTTATTTGTCATAAGTATATTTGAGATTGAAATATAGCTTCATTTTCATTTTGTGGCCATTGTTAATTTTAGTTCTTGGCCTCAATAATTACTAGTCATATTTAATTTATTATCAGCCAAATGCTGATTCTGATCTCACATTATTCAGATTCTTATTTAATCATTTTTTAGTAACATATCATATTCTGTTCACATTATTCACTGACTCGCTTGACGGCTTAAAGTGAATTTAAATTTGTCCATCAGTTTGTGTCAGTTATAGTCTGGTTGTAGTGTCAAACAGTATTTGGGCTTACTGTTTCTTGTGGCACTTCTGCTTCTTTCTTCTTCCATGATTCCTCTCTTCTTGGTTATTCTTATCATTACCTCATCTATTTATATTATCATTATGCATTTATTAAACCTGATAGTATATGTTTAGGTTAGGTAACATTTTGTTATGTTACAATATTTATCGAATTAAGTGTTCACTGGCAGGGTCGGATTAGAAGTCCATGGTGGCCTATGCTGCTGTCAGACTGGTTCCCCCCCCCCCCGTTTAAAAATTCAACCTTTTGTCCATTTTTTTTCACTGATAAATGGCATACACAATTTTGAAAGTTAACAATTATTTTATTAAACTCGCAAATTACAACAAATATTTAACTAAATAATGATTACAATGAGCATGTAGTAGTACTTAAGCTTACAAGATACTAATCGATCCATTTTTTCTTGATTTTGCCTTAATGAAGTGTAGTATAATTTCTTGTAAATTGAGCGATTCAAGTATTTAGGTTCGTATTGCTCTTCATCTTTCGCTGCCGCCACGTGGTTGATGAACCAAATGTTAGATTTTACGTTACAGGTGTTTAAAAAATATAATGGCGAACTCGTTGAAAAGTGTGCACACATCTTTTTATGATTTTGGATTGAGGACATTTGTTTTTTTTTTCACATTTATCATCTTCAAGAAGTTTTTGTGATTTAGGACTGCACGATGCCCCCTCTGACAGCTAAGGCTCTGGTGCCCAGTGCTGTATAGGCTGGTGCCCTAGCATTATGGATAATCCGCCACTGTTCACTGAGTAATACTATGTTGTGACACAATCTAGTTGGCATTAGAGTTGGTTCACACACAAATCTGTGGCACCTCATCAGTCTACTGAAAATGTGATATTAGTTTAGCACTCGGAGCTTCAAGATTTTCAAATTCAGTAACTTTTAACAATGCATTAGTATTGTATCTCTTCTACCTGTTTTTGTAATCAGGAATTCCTTTATATTTCACAAGCAGAGATACTGTTGTTAGGACTCCAAGAACGTTAATACTTCAAGTGATGACATAATAAACAATTTGATGTATCCTCATAACACAGTAAAACAGGTGGGGATGTATGTATATAGTGATACACTGCAAGTGTCACTAGGAATACATAGGCCTACAGTGGAAGTGGGTGCGAAAGTTATTGTCAGTACCGTTACAGTGCTGTGATGGTGTGGCAGTGGGTAATATTACTCCAGTTTAATGTCATGAAACCAAGTGTTCGATTTGGTGTCACTGTGTGAACAAGGCTTTAAGTCTTAAATGGGATGCTGAAGACAATTAAAGCAAGGTTTCAGATCCAATTCTGTTGTGGTTTTTGATTTTCCTGTTGTATGCCTATCATTTCTGTATGATTCTATATCATTTGTACAACTCAATTATAAAGCTATGGTTAGGGGGAAAAATTGTAGTGTCACATTGTGACGATTTTAAATGTGTCAAAAATCGCACAGATTAAAATTTTTTAATTTTAATAAGTAAGAGTATCATACACCCTTACCTATACCCAGATTCCTGAATCAACTTGAAACCTTCCAGTACCAACACGCCAAGAAAAGTATTAAGTAGTAAATAATAATAATAATTACTTAAATAATTAAGAAATGCGACTAGAGAAATAAAGAAATCCCTAAGTCATAATAAAATAAACAAAGTATTTATCTTCTAATTAATGAATAAATAATAATAGAAAAAGTACGAACTATTTTCTTAGTGCGTAAATACGCCCTAGCTTACTGAGCCTTCTCCCCTAAACCGTACGCGCTTATTCGGCCGTAGAACGTCGCAATGAGTAGACGTGAGTTTTGGTGTTGTACACATATACGTATGTGTAAGTTCTCTAGAAGCATATCCAGCGTGAAATCTTGTTATTGTGAATAATGTAGTGTCTAGAGTTTGTGAGAAAATATATAAATAAAATAGAAAAAGGTAGCCAACACATCTCTTAAAAACAAAATCAAATGTAAGTGTAACATAGTTAACTACTAGACTGCAAAGTGAGAACTATAACTGTAATTAAAATAAAGAAAATGTGAACTACAAAAATCTGCACTAAGAAAAGTGAAATTACAACATGTGGAACTTCAAGTAAACTACCTATCTTCGAGAGCTTCAAGTAAACTAAAAATCAACCCGATGTAGATGCACCCAAGAACAACGTACTCAACCCGTAGAAGACAACTGGAGATGTCCCAAGAATACAACAACAACCTCAGGTGATACCAAACCACAACTTTTGTAAATTTCCCCTTAATAAGAAGTAACAAAGAACTTTAAAGAACTTTCGCAATGTAATGAACAAATTATCAGATTTGTATATTTTGTAATTTTGTAAGAAGTAATAGTAACCGTAATGTATATATTGATAAATTAATAATTTTGAGAAAATTGAGACCCGGATCCGTGGTATTAAAACTAACAGTTATATGAATAAATTTTTGATATAACAAGAATAATATAATTAAGATCTTTGAAGCAGTAAAAGCACTATTTACAAAAATAACCTTCTTTAAAATCAGTAATAATGTTTGATTAATATTTCAATAGCAATAAAGAGATGTTTTAGCTAATACCTAGTGAGTGAATAAGTTTATGCATACCTTGTCAGTTTCCTATATCATACTTGTTTTGTAATTTGTTAGTAAGCGTTTTACTAACAACGGCAGCTGGTTTAGTTTACTGGTAAAGAATTAAACTAGTTCCCGATTTTTGTGTTGTCTTGCCAAGGGGCGGCACAAAATTGCGCCACTCTGCTGAATTTAAAATTGTGTAATTTACTTGGAAAAAAAAAAAATTGTTTACAGAGTGTCACGTACAGAAAATTGCAACATAATTATGTAATTGTTGTTGTGTAAGTTTATAAGTCGTTAACGATAAAATAAAAAAAAGGACAAACATAAATTTATTCACTCAGAAATAAAAAAAAATAAATGAGTAAAATTTTAATTATATAATAATAATATTAGTATCGCGAGTTTGCCGTGTTAAGCAAGTAATAGGAGGTAGGGAATCCATTCCAAACAAGTCAATTCCAAGCCAGTTGGTTCATGTTAAATATGTGTTGAGGAATGTAAACTCTCCCCTTTGTAAGAACCCATCTCATTCATAACCCCTCTTCCCTAAAGCAAACAAAGCCACGTTAGACAAGCTCTTTCCTGTTTTTGTATTGTTCTAAATTACCACACTATGCAACTAGACGACACCCCAAAACAGCTGATTCTTTGTGCTGTTTGTTAAATCAATGAACTTTCTGTATATGAAATTTCTCTCTACTAAAATAGTATTATCGTTTTGTTTGATTAATTATATATGTCAATACTGAGAATTTAATTGTTGTGAAATAAGTTATGTTGATTAATTAAGATAAGATTACATCCCAAAGCTTAATATGCAATAAGATATAGATATGTGTGTTTAAATAAATTCAAGTTTATAAGTGTTTGAAATAAAATAAATAATAGGTACTTTAAATAAAAGGTTTAATAATAGCTTGAATAAAAATAACGTGTAATAAATGTGTAAAATGTAGAAGTAAAATGAATAAAGAAAAAATAATAATAAAAGTATATTTGAGTCGTGGCCTGCTTCAAAATAATTCCCCCAGCTTGACAGTAATAGAGACAAACTTGTTCGTGCAGGGAACATTGTAGTAAGCCACCCCAATTGTCTTGAAGTGATACCGAAGTAAGCAATGGTAAATCACCCTAGCGTATAATACAATGCGTTCAGTGTTTGACCCCTCTTAGATTGTAACTGCTCATTGTTTAAATGTAAATAAAGATTCCCGCTTTGTGAAATTCCGCGTATCTCAGTAGAATAAGAAATTAGTGTTAAGATAGGATCTAAGGTCAAGTATGGGATTGGCTTTAGATTACTGTAGTAGAATTAAGAGATATAGGGATAAATACGTAACACAGTCACAATGGCGCCGCACTTAAAGAAAGATCTTTACAAGGGATAAAGAAAGTGCAGAAAGCTAACCAATATAGTTTCTAACTATATTGCAAGGAAATCAGTCGGGCCACTATATTGTGAAGTTACGGGAAACAAGAGTAACAAATAGATTAATAAATAAGTAATGTCTATTTATATGTAAATAATATTAAGGTAAATGTTAAGAAACGAGAGAAAGGGAATTTCACGAAAGATAAAAATATAATTGTTTATTAGATTTTCTATTATTACACCCCCCGTTTTTCATAGTTAAGTGCAGGAGGATGTGACGATTTTAAATGTATCAAAAATCGCACAGATTAAAATTTTTTAATTTTAATAAGTAAGAGTATCATACACCCTTACCTATACCCAGATTCCTGAATCAACTTGAAACCTTCCAGTACCAACACACCAAGAAAAGTATTAAGTAGTAAATAATAATAATAATTACTTAAATAATTAAGAAATGCGACTAGAGAAATAAAGAAATCCCTAAGTCATAATAAAATAAACATAAAGTATTTATCTTCTAATTAATGAATAAATAATAATAGAAAAAGTACGAACTATTTTCTTAGTGCGTAAATACGCCCTAGCTTACTGAGCCTTCTCCCCTAAACCGTACGCGCTTATTCGGCCGTAGAACGTCGCAATGAGTAGACGTGAGTTTTGGTGTTGTACACATATACGTATGTGTAAGTTCTCTAGAAGCATATCCAGCGTGAAATCTTGTTATTGTGAATAATGTAGTGTCTAGAGTTTGTGAGAAAATATATAAATAAAATAGAAAAAGGTAGCCAACACATCTCTTAAAAACAAAATCAAATGTAAGTGTAACATAGTTAACTACTAGACTGCAAAGTGAGAACTATAACTGTAATTAAAATAAAGAAAATGTGAACTACAAGAATCTGCACTAAGAAAAGTGAAATTACAACATGTGGAACTTCAAGTAAACTACCTATCTTCGAGAGCTTCAAGTAAACTAAAAATCAACCCGATGTAGATGCACCCAAGAACAATGTACTCAACCCGTAGAAGACAACTGGAGATGTCCCAAGAATACAACAACAACCTCAGGTGATATCAAACCACAACTTTTGTAAATTTCCCCTTAATAAGAAGTAACAAAGAACTTTAAAGAACTTTCGCAATGTAATGAACAAATTATCAGATTTGTATATTTTGTAATTTTGTAAGAAGTAATAGTAACCGTAATGTATATATTGATAAATTAATAATTTTGAGAAAATTGAGACCCGGATCCGTGGTATTAAAACTAACAGTTATATGAATAAATTTTTGATATAACAAGAATAATATAATTAAGATCTTTGAAGCAGTAAAAGCACTATTTACAAAAATAACCTTCTTTAAAATCAGTAATAATGTTTGATTAATATTTCAATAGCAATAAAGAGATGTTTTAGCTAATACCTAGTGAGTGAATAAGTTTATGCATACCTTGTCAGTTTCCTATATCATACTTGTTTTGTAATTTGTTAGTAAGCGTTTTACTAACAACGGCAGCTGGTTTAGTTTACTGGTAAAGAATTAAACTAGTTCCCGATTTTTGTGTTGTCTTGCCAAGGGGCGGCACAACATGTATTCCATACAATTAATTTATTTCTTGTTTCTTGTAGGATATTCCCAGACACATTTAATATATAATGTGTATACTAAATGAAAATACATATGAAATGCATTAATGTTGTCAGTTGAAAAAGTTTGTGTACATATGAGTGTCAGTTAAAAGATTTAGGTCACAAGTGATATTTAAAACGTACAAGAATCTTTCTTCCTGACTAGACTACAAGATTCAGTGTGCACTAAAACAGTGGTATACAGTTTCATAATAGCAGTTTTTTGTTATGTTACTATGTGAATGTTTTTTGAGTGAGTGATTTCTCTCCAGAGCAAATTAAGATTTATCTTAATCTGGTCTACTATACCAGACCACTTAAATAGGTCATCCCTCATCTGCAAAGTGCTTGTAATTCCTAAATCCCTCCACCTCAACAATAAAAGCTGTCATCATAGTCTCTCCATGTCTCTTGTCTTCCAATATACAAGGGGTATCCAAAAAATAAGTTTATCTAATTTTTATATCCAAGTATGAGTGACTCAGGCAGTTCCCGCGCATACGGAAGTTTAGTTTTGGTATAGTGGCAGCACTCACAGCTGGACTGGTGGCCGTGAACTGCTCAAGCGTCAGTAGCAAGCCGAACGCCATGGAGACTCCACTTCGTTTTGCCGCCAGTTGTGAAATACGTGGTGTTATTCATTTTTTGACTGCAAAAAATGAATCGGCCGTGGAAATTCATCATCAGTTATGCAGTGTTTATGGTGAAGATGTCATGTCTATACAAATGGTTCGTCGTTGACAAGCAATGTTTATTGAAGGCAGAGAAAATGTTCACGATGATGAGTGCAGCGGGACGACCAGCAACTTTGCGCCAAGCCGACGCCATTGCTGCTGTGTGTGTGTGATGTCATCGACTCCGACAAACGGCTCACACTCGACGAAATCATGACTCTACTGCCACCAGATATTGAAATTAGCCGATCCTCTCTTCACAACATATTAGTTGAAGACCTTCAATTTTCAAAAGTGTGTGCAAGACGGGTGCCGCACTTATTGTCTGGCGCCCATAAGCATCGTTGATTAACAGCTGCACAATCTTTCTTGCAGTTGTTTAAAAATGAGGGTGAAGCCCAGTTTACAAGAATAGTCACTGGCGACGAAACATGGATTCACCATTCAACTCCTGAAAGCAAGTGCCAGAGTATGGTGTGGCCAAAAAAAAGGAGAGAAAGCTCCCCAAAAAGCCAAAGTGATTGAGTCGGCAGGAAAGGTGATGGCTACAGTTTTTTGGGACTGCCGTGGAGTATTGTTAATTGATTATCTACCACGCGGAACAACAATAAATGCAGCGCGGTACTGTGACGTGCTAACCAGACTTCGTCGCGCTATTCAGAACAAACAGCGGGGGCTTTTGTCATGCAAAGTTTTGCTCCTTCATGACAACACCCGACCACATGCTGCTCGTGCAACAGGCGAGCTTCTTGCCAACTTCTGATGGGAGATTTTCGAGGATCTACTCTCCAGACCTTGCTCCAAGTGACTTCCATCTGTTTCCGGAGCTCAAACATCATCTAGGCAGTCGGGGCTTCACCAATGACGACGAAGTGATAAAGGACAACTGGTTTCAGAATTTGGTCGAAAGGGATGGAAATTGTGTAGAAAAATAAGTACTTGTGTACAAAGGTAAATAAATATTTTTTGCACTTTTTAAATTATTTTTTGTATTTTTCCTTGATAAGGGAAACTTACTTTTTGGATACCCCTCGTAACCTACGTGACTGCCATTTTTCTCATCTAATCTTCTTTCTTCCATCTCCGTTTTATTTACTAATTGTACAGAACATATAATTTCAATGGATCAAGGACTTGAGACCAAGGTTGAACTTTGTATACATTTTTGATATTCTGTAATAGTACAATAAAATATCAGTTATCTACATTAATTGGGAAAAAGCAGTTAATTTATTTCTCCAGTCAACTGATTTGGCAATCCTATACCTTTTGTGAAAGTATATAGTACAGTAATTTACTGTAACTTTAGTGTGAATTCATAATCATTTTCAAAAAATTAGCAATAAGACTAGGTCACTAGTTTTAGGAAAAATTTAATCCCGTACAGTATAATATACTCATGTTCTTAGTAGTGTTCACTTCAAATAGTGGACGTATATGACACATTGTGTTAGCATTGTTTTCGGATTATGAAAAGCTGATTGAATTTACAAGGTAACGTTTCAGTGTCTTCTGAAATAATCATAATTCTTAATGAATTCTGTAGGTTATTAGCACCTAATAGAAAATGGGAGTGTTATCCATTGACCTTTAAGTTGTTAGTTTGGCCATGAATTCATAACTCTAGGAATGTGTGGTGGTGTTTCTCTAGACAATAGAACACAACTTGGAGAAGGTTCTTGTGTAGACGTTGCCAACCCTTTGAGGACCTGGGAGTTTTCTTTAAGCTGTTGAATTAAACAAAAATATAATGTAATTGACAATTATTAGTCGTTTATTCATTAACTAGCAAAATACCCGTGCTTCGCTATGGAGTTTCACATTGTACGTAATTGTACAATTATTGCTCGCTTAATAGTATAGGATTAGATAGATTGTACAAATTCTCAACTCTTAGTTTGTTTATTTACATTCATAGCAACAGCTATTTATTATTTATTTCGAGAAAATCGTTAGAGCCGTTTCCGAGAAAAAAGGACATACATTTATTAATTAATTGAACTTCGAAATTTTCTCGACTATAAGAACCTGCAAACAACGAAGTTTTTTTTTCAATTTAAAACAATGATTAAAAACTCAGGACTAAATGTATTCGGGGTTTCCAGTAAACTGAAATGTCAACCACTTCATTTACCAAGTATGCAATTCCCGCGATAAATTTCAGAATTTGGTTTTTTGCCCCTTAGGAGTGAAAGTTTTTAAAACCGTTTCTTAGTGAGCACCTAAGACCTATGATGAAGCTATGTTCATAGTTTTATTGGTATCCATTCAGTGGTTTCAGAGGTATCGTGATCGGTGAGACAGTCACTGGTATTTGGCTTATATAGATATCTATGTCTAGCCGATTTACCCAGTGTTGCTCGTGTTCATAATTTATTAATAGGCTCATAGGCACCTATTCTTGTTCTAACGTCATATTACTTTTATATTGTATAATCTTCCTTATATTGTTACGTTCGCATTCTCACTGGAAGAATACTCTGTAGCGCACCTGTTTAAGAACATGTCATAAACTGTATTCTTATATCTGGAGACGAATTCTGTTGCGCGTGATGCTCCTGCTCGATTTCTAACTCTGGGAGAGGACGAACAGCTAAATTAGTTTTCAATAAAATGTCTACAGTATTTGCACGCGCTGCGTATTTAACTGTCGTTTTAAAATTCATTGTGTTAATGTTGAAATAAGGCATTTGTTAAATTAGTGTCTCCTAAATGTATTCTAACAATACAATACCTCTATAGATTTCAGCTTATCAATTTTTAAAATCAAACTGAAGAAAGTGCATTTATATTGTCTGAACACTATGATCTGAATACATTCACTATTAAAACTTTGTTTTTTATACTCGCTTATAACTTACTTCGATCTTAACTTATCCACTTTTAAATTCAAACTGAAACAACTCTGAATTCACACACTATTAAGAAGTTTCTGAAGATGTATACACCACCTTTGATGTCATAACCTATATCTTTATTTATAAGAACCGTGGACTCTGGCCCCGCTGTCTTTCGCGGGATCCGACCTAAGACTCCCCGGGTTCCGTGGATGAACTTCGGGGAAGGCTCGTCGGATGACTCCCGCACTATTTCCTACGCGGGAGACTTCCACCGATGCTATGGTAACCAGAATCTATTCTATTGGGTTGCCATAGTAACCAGATCTAATAGTTTTTTAAGACCCAAAGGATCCCCCAGAGGATCGTATCGAAAAAAACACCTGTCCTATGTTGGTTCTCCCGTTGTGTAAAATATTTGTGCCAAGTTTGGTTGAAATCGGTCCAGTGGTTTAGGAGGAGATGTGGAAGACCCCAAAGAACCCCCTTAAGGACCCCATCGAAAAAAACACCTATCTTATGTTGGTTCCCCCATCGCGTAAAATATTTGTGCCAAGTTTGGTTGAAATCGGTCCAGTGGTTTAGGAGGAGATGTGGAACATACATACAATGGGGGGGGGGTGAAAGTTTTTAATACCGTTTCTTAGTGAGCATCTACGACCCCATAAGAATATACCTTCAAATTTTGAGATCATTATCTTCAGTAGTTTTTGCTCTACGTTGATTCTCTCTCAGTCAGGACAAAGCCGCTTATATATATAGAGATACCTATATGAAAATTCAATGTCTGTTTATAAAAACGGTAAGTTATAACCCTTGACTCAGTCTTCCACAGTAGCTGCTTTAACTGCTATTCGCTGCTTTGGTTTTCAGTTTCCTGCATTTTCTTTTCACCTGTTGTTAAAATGTTGCATACCAAACACTCTTCTTTAATCTTTCCCATAGCTGCCAAGGGTCCCCAGAGTAACAGTGAGATTCAAGGAAAATGAGTGAGACAACAAATTTATTTTATATATCATTTATTTCATAATTAATCATTATCAAACCACTTTTTATTATAATGCAAATTATTTTTATGTAATATTCATCAGTTTTGTGGAAAACAACAGAACATAAGTTAATATATACCAAATGTTGCACTTAATTGCAAACAATACAAATCTCACTCTTTATTGCTATGTGTTTTATTATTCTGATATGTTGCTTTCTTAGCATTAGCCACCACTTCTTTTGGTTCAAATGTGTGGCATGGCTCAGGGATGGCCATTTTCATGGTCAAGACAGATGATAATGTGCCATCCACGTTCATTGAAGGTCTGTTTTATTTTGCCAATTTTAAGTACAATTTGTGAACGGTTGTGCAAATGGCATGCTTTGATGTAATTCAAAATAACGTCTTGGCACAGTGAAAGGAAACTTCTGTAGCCCTCGGTGACATTTCATCTAGTCTGCCAAACAACCAAATGAGAGAAAAGTCTCTAAACACTAAACGTCTCAATTTAGTGTGAAACTTGAAAACGTATTAATGCGTATTTGAACAGTTTCCTCAATTTCCTCAAGAGGAGCATACTATTGAGTATTTCGTTCATCATATACCATTTGTTCAGAGTTGAACAAATCTGTGTCAGTCAGTAAAATTATCAGTTGTCACTTAACTAAGAAGTTGAACCTTTTTAATTAAAATATTTATATTCACCATAAAAGTAAGTAATTTCATTAGAAGTATTTACCGGGTTGTTTGGCCGTGGTCCAGGGTTTACAAAAAAACCAGACGTTTCAGCAGCAGCACTGGCTGCCATCGTCAGTGCAAATCTACCTGAAAAACGGGGTGTCAAACGTCAGACCCACAGTACTGTGGCTAGCCTTCACCACAGTACTGTGAGCCTGACATTTGACACCCCACGTTCAGGTAGACTCGAATTCCACTGAAGATGGCAGCCAGTGGTGCTGCTGAAACGTTTGGTTTGTTTGTAAACCCTGGACCACGGCCAAACAGCTTGGTAAATACTTCTAATATAACTGACACCGGCCATGAAAGCCTTAGAATAATATTAAAATAATTTCATTAGGTTTAAACTTAAATAATATTTTGTGTATCCCTACTTAAAGTCACAAAAGGTGTATATATATCTGGACACATAAGTAGACATTTAACAGCATTACATAAGTAGATGTTTTTAAGTAAGATTTATCTGTATAAATAATTTTTTTGCCACTTAATTTTTTTTTATAGTAGTTAAGAATTTATGGAATATTCATAATGTCACATTTTAATTAAAAAATGATTTCCCCTAGTCTCGTGTAAAACACTGTATTACATTACATTATATTATGTTTTATTACGTTATCTTTAGTCACACAAACAGCTTTCTTCCAAAATTTGTAGAGTAACAGCATACCTTATTACCAAATGACAGGGGGCTGCTGCTTTATATAAACTCTCTAACAGCCTCAATATTCTAAAGTCTGTGTTGATTTCTCTTACCACTAAGCAGTTTTTTTTCTAATGCAGAACTGATGGCTGTGAAATTTCAACCCACAGCTGTAATGTGTTTCAAGTAGGAATTCTTCTCAACAACAAAAGCACCATGTGTTACGTTACACTGCTCCTTGGTTAATTATATAGCACTGTGTGTTAAGTAAAACATCATCGCACTAATGAAGCCTCACTTGAAATCACAACCATTCAAAAAACATCAGGTTTCTCTGCTAAACTCTTAAATTAATTTTATATAATATAATTGTCTATGACACTGTCTACGGCTGTGTGTAAAAATGTGTAGAGATTTCTTACTACAGATGTTATAATAATGTGTTTTGTAGATATACATATACTTCAGTGTATAACATCTTGACTTGTGTTATAACGTAGGGAACCCGCGTTAATTGGTTATGCCAATTAATACAGGCTGCCTTTCGTTGTGACGAGCTGAAAATTAATCACAACAAATAAAACAATTCTTATATCAGGATATTGGGAAGGGGAGACTGTTGATTTATGCACTCAGTTTACTCGGTACTCAGATGACATCTCTTTATTACATTATGAGATAAAGTTCTCTATTTAAAGTTCTCAACATATATAGTTTACAGTATAATTATATATATTACTCTTTCATAAGGGCCCTCAAAATATGATGTACATCTATTTAATTTATTCCACGGATCCGGGATTGAATATATATTAAGTTAATAATGGTCACCTTGCCATATACAATATTGAAAATTGAGCCATTTGAAGAATGGACTTTATTAATCTTTCAAAACAAGAAAACTTTTAGTTTAAACATTTACTCTTTTGCTATAACCAGTGTTATTAGATTACAGACTACATGTTACATATAATGTCTGTCTTTTAAAGTCTTAAAAGTGGTGAGTTAAATTGTCTTTTGTGGGTAATAATTTTAGTAACTCATAACCATGGAAGACAAGCCTCCATGTCACCTGGTTTTCAGTATTTGCTGCAGAATTGGTTCATCGGTCCTTGGTGTGTTTCCTGAAGGTCTGTCGTTGCCTTAGTATCCGGTGACGGTGAAGTTCCTGAAGTCTGTTATATCATTCAGGGTGAAGTACTCTCATCTTAGGCGACTGTAGTAATTCTTGTAGGATACTCTCATCTTAGACGACTGTTGTAATTCTTGTAGTTATAATAAATAAATAGAAAGTTTGTTTCACAGTAATACACTTCACATGATTATTTATTAGTTGAATATCACCTTCATGTTTGTAGTAATGTATGAATTACATAGTTTGTTATTTATTCATTGAGAGAGAGATGTCATCGCCGCACAAATTTAGTTATTTAAATATTCATTGAACCAACCATTCACATAATTATACACGCGTCGCGAAACAACGCTGTACGCAGCTTACGGCGTGAGCGCTCCATTGCAAGTGCCAAAAATAGTTAGGGGGAGAGTAGTAATCTCGCGACAATTACTAGTCAACATAAAAGTAGTTCCATGTTTCTAATTTAATTAAAGGACTAAAGTTTGATTAAATAATTAAATAGAGATATTCTTAGTTACAGACGTTATCAAAGTACATTACAGTGGTCTTATTTAATTATTTAAATAATAACAAATTTACAATAATATTTAGTTTGTTTAGGGGTCAGAAAACAAGTTAATTCTGGTCAGTGCCTGTATATGCAGGATTAATTAACAAGCTTTACCCTTTCTGTACAATTGTATTCCCTTTTATTTTATTATTAGACTTTTTATTAAATATTATTATTATTTAATGATAGCAATAAGATTTAGTTTAAAATGTGAGATTTTATTAAAAATTTAAAAATTTCTCAGCTTATACATTAACAGTTTAATTAATTAACTTAATAGCAGAGTGGCGCAATTTATAACATCTTGGCTTGTGTTATAACGTAGGGAACCCGCGTTAATTGGTTATGCCAATTATACAGGCTGCCTTTCGTTGTGACGAGCTGAAAATTAATCACAACAAATAAAACAATTCTTATATCAGGATATTGGGAAGGGGAGACTGTTGATTTATGCACTCAGTTTACTCGGTACTCAGATGACATCTCTTTATTACATTATGAGATAAAGTTCTCTATTTAAAGTTCTCCTTCGTGAAATTCCCTTTATCTCGTTACTTACAATGCTAACTTATATTTTAGTTCTTAATACTAATTTCCCTAATTTTCCGTAACTCACAATATCGTGGCCCGACTGACATAGGCTTACTCTAACTACACAAGTTAGCTTTCAGCACGCACTCTTTTAATGATCTCTTGGCACCTTTCTGCCTCATCATTATCCTTTTCAGCCGGCACCGTTGTGACTTGTTACTTTACATGTATATAATTCTCACTTGATTATATACCATAGACTTATCTCTGATATAATCTAAAGAGGATCCCATACTCCACTTTACATTACTGTTACTTGAGATAAGCGGAATCTCACGAAGATAATTCTCTTTTATCTCTTTAACAATAACTACACAAACTATGCGGAAGGGGAGACACTTTACACAATTCATTGTAGTACACAGGGGTGGTTTTCAATTGTTTACACTAGCACCGGTTTATCACAATAGGGAGGGTGGCTGCTTACTACATTTCTTAACACGCTTTATTGTTCTCTTACAGGCCACAACTGGTTGTTCACTATTCAACTATACTTTTATTATTATTTACCTTTCTCTTACTTACTGCTACACGTTACACAAATTTAGTTTACTCAGTTTTATTCAGCCTTATTATTCAAGCAATTATTATTCACTTATTATTACTTTGGGGGGGGGGTTTTAAAAAAACTTACCTAGAATTATTTCCTATCGACTTACCATATTTATTTAGGACACTTTACTTACTTTGTTTTTTTTTTTTTTTTTGGCTCAGTTTACAAGTTTACTGTTTTGGGACATGGGGTTTAATATTTTATCTAACAAGGGAGGGTTAACTGAGTCATTTATTTATTTGAAATTTAAGTCATAATATTATTTGCTCTACTATACTACACAATTATTTCCTAAACACTTTAGTACATGGTAAACATTTATTAACAGTTATTATTAAACATTTGCATTAGTTTCTATTTAAACGATCAGCTGTTACGCTGGAATGTAGGTCAGACTAGTTTTAAACAATGGCATTGTTTTGCTTACAAAGGGGGAGACCTCGGTTACTAAACACAGGATAATACACGCTTCTTCTAACAATAGAACTAACAAAGAGGGTGGTGTATTGTCTAACTCAACTTGAGGTAGGGCAACTATGACAGTTTTAAACAGGCGGCAACAGGAAATTTACCTGTCCGAGTTTGTCGTCAAATTGACACGTTGAAGAATGAAACTTTTAGACAAGCACCTACATGGTTTTGTTTACATGGGACAATATGTTAATATTACTTTACACATATTATATTTACAAATAAAGTTACCTATACTATTTTACTATAATAATAATTATTATTTTTTTATTTTATTTAAAATTCTGACACATATTAAAATACATGAGTGAATAGATCAACAGCTTGTGTGTGTGGGATATCGGGACTTAATTACTTCTTTCTTTTCTCTTAAGCAAATTAATTAGCAGAGTGGCGCAATTTATAACATCTTGACTTGCGTTATAACGTAGGGAACCCGCGTTAATTGGTTATGCCAATTAATACAGGCTGCCTTTCGTTGTGACGAGCTGAAAATTAATCACAACAAATAAAACAATTCTTATATCAGGATATTGGGAAGGGGAGACTGTTGATTTATGCACTCAGTTTACTCGGTACTCAGATGACATCTCTTTATTACATTATGAGATAAAGTTCTCTATTTAAAGTTCTCAACATATATAGTTTACAGTATAATTATATATATTACTCTTTCATAAGGGCCCTCAAAATATGATGTACATCTATTTAATTTATTCCACGGATCCGGGATTGAATATATATTAAGTTAATAATGGTCACCTTGCCATATACAATATTGAAAATTGAGCCATTTGAAGAATGGACTTTATTAATCTTTCAAAACAAGAAAACTTTTAGTTTAAACATTTACTCTTTTGCTATAACCAGTGTTATTAGATTACAGACTACATGTTACATATAATGTCTGTCTTTTAAAGTCTTAAAAGTGGTGAGTTAAATTGTCTTTTGTGGGTAATAATTTTAGTAACTCATAACCATGGAAGACAAGCCTCCATGTCACCTGGTTTTCAGTATTTGCTGCAGAATTGGTTCATCGGTCCTTGGTGTGTTTCCTGAAGGTCTGTCGTTGCCTTAGTATCCGGTGACGGTGAAGTTCCTGAAGTCTGTTATATCATTCGGGGTGAAGTACTCTCATCTTAGGCGACTGTAGTAATTCTTGTAGGATACTCTCATCTTAGACGACTGTTGTAATTCTTGTAGTTATAATAAATAAATAGAAAGTTTGTTTCACAGTAATACACTTCACATGATTATTTATTAGTTGAATATCACCTTCATGTTTGTAGTAATGTATGAATTACATAGTTTATTATTTATTCATTGAGAGAGAGATGTCATCGCCGCACAAATTTAGTTATTTAAATATTCATTGAACCAACCATTCACATAATTATACACGCGTCGCGAAACAACGCTGTACGCAGCTTACGGCGTGAGCGCTCCATTGCAAGTGCCAAAAATAGTGACAATTACTAGTCAACATAAAAGTAGTTCCATGTTTCTAATTTAATTAAAGGACTAAAGTTTGATTAAATAATTAAATAGAGATATTCTTAGTTACAGACGTTATCAAAGTACATTACAGTGGTCTTATTTAATTATTTAAATAATAACAAATTTACAATAATATTTAGTTTGTTTAGGGGTCAGAAAACAAGTTAATTCTGGTCAGTGCCTGTATATGCAGGATTAATTAACAAGCTTTACCCTTTCTGTACAATTGTATTCCCTTTTATTTTATTATTAGACTTTTTATTAAATATTATTATTATTTAATGATAGCAATAAGATTTAGTTTAAAATGTGAGATTTTATTAAAAATTTCTCAGCTTATACATTAACAATTTAATTAATTAACATATTTTTATTAATGAAATCGTCACAAGTGTTTTAAATGTAGTGCTGTTTTTTTTTTTCTTTTTCAAGAGAAACATTTTTTTCAGGAGGCCAGTGAACAAGGAAACATAATACATTTAAAAACAAACAGTACACGACAAAAGGTAATGGCTGATCCAGAGCTTGCTTGTTCAACTGAGGGATCCGGAGAAACTGAAGCGGATTCTGGCATGCAAGGAGACAACGGCACTAACAGCAATGAAGAGAACGGTGACCAAGACAACGAAGCAGCAGGCATTCCGGATGCAGGACTCAATACAAATTATGATTCATGTGATGGAGCTATTCCAGTAAGGTCATATTACTTTACTTATTCTCTGTCTGTCCAAACTAATGTTCCTGTCTCCAGACATGTGTATGAACGATATAACAATATATAGTGGATTCTGGTTATTTGGTATACTTTGGGACTTATAAGTACTATCAGCAGTTCACCTTTGCTGCCGAACAAGGAATGTGGTGACGTATGCCATTCCACTGCACGCATCACTGTAATACTGTACTACACATTTAAAATACGTTTAACACAGTTTCAGTGTGACTTGACTGTCTCTCACAACGTATTTCTTGTAGCGAATAAAAAATCTGTATGGAGAACCATGCATGACTTCCATGTCTTAAAATTTATATTTAAAATCATTTAAATATTAACTAAGTGGATGCTTGAGTTCTGAAGAAATGACGTATCAGCTAAAATGGTACCCCCATGTCAGGTGGGTGAAGGCTATCCTCAACCTTCGTAAGAAAGGACTACTTTTGAATAAATATTTGTAGGTCGAACGAAGAGCTGGCCAAAGGGAGCTGCAATCTGATTTCTGTAATGAACTTAGGCTCTTGCTGCAAGTTATCGGCCGATGGTGAATGATTTCTATAGTGTTATCAGAGTCTTTCCTGTTAATACAAACTAGTCATTTTTCTTTTTTAAAATCAAGTCTTTCTTTCTTTCCATTTGTCTTCTGAATTCCAGAACGACGATTCTGTTTACCCGTATAATTATAAATTTCTCAGCAAAACATTTCTTCCTTAATACGTTTGTGTCTTCTGTTTAACACCCACCATTCTGATCCATGTCATAACGCTATATTCCACACAGGCTAGTAAATAACTAGTCATCATTGAGGTCAAAATATTTTCCAGGAGGGGCAAACAATTTTCCAGAGGAGAAAAATATTTATATATTTTTCATACATACACACATGTACATATTAGTTTTTAATTCTTATATTATAACAGAAATAAGTACACAGATTGTATTCATTTATTAAAACATTTATTGCTTCAAAATATGGATAAAATTAATGACTTGTAGAAGTTAATGTTTGTTCTTCATTAAGTAGTGTTCAAGTTTCCAAAGTTTTAATATTATTATGTCTGTAATCAAAACATCAGAGCAGGTTTTAGTGTGTATGAGGGTACAGCGTGGAAAAAAAATTCAACATTTCCTGTGTAGCGTTGCTCAGAGTAAAGCTGCGAATCTACAGTGTACGTTTCACAAAACAAACACGCAGAAAAGAAGGATCGCTCCAAAGTCTCTCATGGACCCTGAGCATCTTACAGAGGGTTCACTCCCTACAGACGAAAAGTCTGTCTATGAACCGTTCCTCTGTAAACACGTGCAGTTACACTGGCGAGCGATCCACAGGAAGCAAATCGTCCACGCTGGACCTTTTCGGCTGGCACACGTTGTGTTGATGTGGGTTTCGGCACTTTCCATTTAAAAAGCGTGCAAACGTAATAAAATAAAAATAAAAATGAGTGAGGCCAGAAATAACGTGAATTGTGTGTGTGTGTGTGTGTGTGTGTGTGTGTGTGTGTGTGTGTGTGTGTGTGTGTTTGCTTGCCTTTTTATTACAGTAATCTCAATAGTAAAACTTTGGGAACGTAAACATTACATAATTGAGATATGCTTGCCTGCCAGGAACGATATGTTTTCACTCATAAGATTTAAATTAAAATGAAAAAAATATAATTTTGTTAAAGTGAAATGAAATGTTTCCATAGAAACTACTTCTTTGTTGTCATTAACATATTACACATATAAAACTAATAAAATTTACTTCCTCCATCATCAACTACCATTTTAATTTATTTAAAAAATTACCCCCTCCCCCTTCAACTGCCCTTTTCATTTATAGATATTTCATCTACCTTTCTGCAGTGGATTATTATGACCTTTTCAGGATACTTTATTTATCAAAATTAAGCAATTTACTCTTGTTAAAACGTAAGACATTGCAGGTAAACTACCCCTTTCCCTTAACCGATCTTCACCAAAAACAGGAGGCCTTGAGTCCTCTACAATTCAGGGCTGTATGCAAAAAATTATTCGATTCTGTTTGAATTTGCGGCTGTTATCGTTTGCCATCAAAAAAATTCTACACACAGTCACTTTTCGAAAAATGACTTTTTTTCATGTTTTGAGGGCAGTAGGCCTACAATCAGAATCTGCCGTTATCTTGAACACGATTTTTTCGCCATGACCATACTTCCATTTCCTTATGGAAACTGGAAGTAAAAACACACTTTAACAAAACATTCAATAAATTACACTTACATATAATGTACGAACGTTCAAATCTAATACGCACATCATTCATTAGACCCCCCCGCTCCTCAGGCATAACTGATGTGCGTATAGTAGTTGCGCCCTCTCCCAAATACTCCATTTGTCACATATAAGAATATAAATTACAACTAAAATGAATAACAAAGAATTTCAAAATAAAATAAAAACAAGGGTTTAAAATAATTTAAGGGTTGTCGCTACTGGACAGGGCTGTAGCCGTCAGCGTCCGCTTATCTAAACATAATTAATGCGGTCCAAGTCACTGTATGATAATGATATAATTTACCTTTTTTTTATGATATAATGATATGATTTCCGTCAAGTGACTTCTAACGTAATTTGAGCTGGGTTACGCGTTTCAGGCCATATGACCCATCTTCAGACCTTCACTCCAAAGGAGCTCGTTGTATATTAAAATCCATGGTAAAATAAACACGTAAAATATATTACACGTGTAATATAATTCGGTTACTAGTACGCTTATAATATGTTCATTCATTATATTTTACGTGTTTATTTATTGTGTGTTTGTTTTACCATGGATTTTAATATATAACGAGCTCCTTTGGAGTGAAGGTCTGAAGATGGGTCATATGGCCTGAAACGCGTAACCCAGCTCAAATTACGTTAGAAGTCACTTGACGGAAATCATAAGGTAAATTATATCGTCCGCTTATCTGTTTGTACCCTTCCCTTCAAGAAAGGTTATTTTTATGGTCACTAAAAAGGTGCATCTATTGTTAAGAGGGTTTTACAGCAGAGTTTCTGAGGCGGCCCCATCCAGCAGATTGAGTGGCATTTTAGTCTGTTGCATGTAACTTTAGTTGGTTAAAAATACATTATTTATTTTATTATTATATAATGATAACAGCGCAACGGTTATATAAAAATATGTAAAATGTTAATGATAATATTACCAGTATATAATAATAAATGATGAATGATGATTATTATTCATTTATGCCCTAATTTAGGACTAAAATAATTATTTCATTTTGTGATAAGAGAAATTAAATTTTCATTTTTGGTTTGGTCTCCAAGTTGCTTATTTTAATAAATTATATAGACTGGTAATTACCTTTATCTAATTCCTTCCTTGCAACTTTTGATTGTTTGCGTAACGACGCGTTTCAGGAACACAGTCCCATCATCAGGTTATAAAAATGAAATCATGAACTAATCACTCGTCGTTAAGTTTAAAATAAAACCACTGCACAACATTCGAATTCACACGAACACATAGCTATGTGCATTCACACACGTGCGCGTCGTCGTAAAGTGAGTCGACTTTTAACTTTACGACGACGCACACGTGTGTGAATGCACATAGATATGTGTTCGCGTGAATTCGAATGTTGTGCAGTGGTTTTATTTTAAACTTAACGACGAGCGATTAGTTCATGATTTCATTTTTATAACGTGATGATGGGACTGTGTTCCTGAAACATGTCGTTACGCAAACAATCAAAAGTTGCAAGGAAGGAATTAGATAAAGGTAATTACCAGTCCATATAATTAATTAAATTTTGTTCATATAACATGTTACACAGACTGCAACATCTTTCAAAGGAACTCACCGGCATCCTTTCTACCCGTCGCCTCATGTCTTTTTTCATTTTTGACCAGTGGCTCTTGATGTTCTGTGTATGGATGTTCATCTCACTGCAGCATACAGAGTTCGGCGAATGTAACTCGCAAATGAGTATAACCCTTAGTCCTTTACTTTGTAGAGAATTGTACCCCCTCCACATGTTCGTAATTATAGTAGTTCCAGGCTCAACGTTTTTCTCAGTTACATCCAAGAAAGAGTTAGAATCTCGTTTATTTACAACTTTAAGGAATAATTGTTTACTCCTTCTGTCTATCCCTCCGATTAACTACCGAACCTTTATCAGTCGATCCCTGTTACACTTTCTCTTGCCGAACTCCCTCTCGTCTATTACCACTGTGTCACAAACACCACCAATTTTTGTGCTCTTCTCCAGCAACCACACAGTTAATATTTTTTGAAATTCGGAAATTAATTGTTTGGTCGTTTTCAATTTAATTCGGTTTCTTTTTTAATTACAGAAATCTGCTATTTAAAATCAACGCAAATAAAACAGCACAACAAAATTTCTGTTGGAATCCGCGCTATGCCAAAACCTATACTCTCGCAGATTCTTTTTTGATCTACATTGGTTTGTTCCGCACCTGTATATTAGATTTTTATTAAACCCTTTCTTGAGATACATTTACCACCACACTTCAAACATTCATTTCTGTTGCGTGTAATGTTCCAGTCTGAGGCACATTTCCTTATTCTGTTGTCCCTCACATAATTTCTAAAAGAATTAACACTTTTAAAATACAAATAAGCTGCTCGCGATTCTTATAATATCCCACATGTTGCACTTGTGAGCAAAAATAGTAGGCCTAATGCTGATTGTAGGAGTGGAGGAGAAGGAGAGGGTGGAAACGCCTTTTACTCCACCAACTTGGCCCGTCTTCAATTTATGTAAACATAGACACCCAGGATAATAGTTATACTTTCTCAGTGGTCATGAAAGTAACCTTCTTTCCAGTAAAATTTACAAGTACGTAAGGGGACGGCCCATCCAGTACCGAAACCCTTATATCTTATATTTATGTATAATCCTTATTTTAAAACACGCAGCTGACTCAGAAATGATTAACGTTAAGTGAATGAAATGACTCAGCTACATTAAGTAGATTAACATTCGCTGCACTCTGTATGCTGCAGTGAGATGAACATCCATACACACATCAAGAGCCACTGGTAAAAATTGAAAAAAGACATGAGGGGACGGGTAGAAAGGATGCCGGTGAGTTCCTTTGAAAGATGTTGCAGTCTGGGTAACATGTTATATGAACAAAATTTAATTATTATTATTATAACGGTATTGTCATTAATACTTTAAATATTGTTATATAATCGTTGCGCTGTTATCATTATATAATAATAAAATTAATGTTTTTGAACCAAATAAAGTTACATGCAACAGACTAAAATGCCACTCAATCCACTGGATGGGGCCGCCTCAGAAACTCTGCTGTAAAACCCTCTTAACAATAGATGCACCTTTTTAGTGCCCATAAAAATGACCTTTCTTGAAGGGAAAGGTACAAACAACTAAGCGGACGCTGACGGCCCCGACCAGTACCGACAACCCTAATTTAAAAATCAAATCAAATCTAGATATGTAATGTGCGTATGTAGGAAGAATTTACTAAATACTGTATTATTATAAATATTATCAATTCATATTAGGATTCATGATGCAAAACTTTTATTTGTCACCGATAACCAAATCAAGCTTGCTCCTAAGCTAATCATAGTAAATAATAATGGTTCCTCTTTGTATTACTGAAGTAGCTTATGAGTGTCAGGCAGGAGAGGTCGCCAACTCGAGCTATATGGTGTGCAAGGAAGAGGGGGTGAAATAAATCATTTTGATTTTAGGGTGCTACCTGGGAAATTAAATTCAGTCTGAATTTACTGAAAGAAACTGTGGCTTTTTTACTTCCATGTTCCATAAGGAAATGAAAGTATGGTGATGGCGAAAAAATCGTGTTTGAGATAAGGGCTGATTCTGATTGTACTACCCTCAAAACATGAAGAAAAGTCATTTTATGAAAAGTGTCTGTGTGTAGAATTTTTTCTATGGCGAACGATAACTCGCAAATTCAAACAGAATCAAATAATCCTTTGCATATGTGCCCAAGTTGTAGAGGACTCAAGGCCTATTGATTTTGGTGAAGATCGGTTAACGGGAAGGGGTAGTTTACTTCCTTGCAACGTTTTATGTTTTAACAAGAGTAAAGTACTTAAATTTGATAAATAAAGTACCCTGAAAAGAAGGTTATAATACTCCACTGTTGTAAAGGTACAAACAATTTTAAATAAAATATTACCTGCCAGAAACTCATCTACCTTGCGATCTTTTCTCGCGAGCTTACCTTTTAATCACCATCAGAAGTTCAGGGCCGCCAACAAGTTCATTAAAGTTAACGTGTAAACTTTTATACTCTTCCTTAATTGAAAACACTGGACAATTTTGCTATCTGACTTTACTTTACCTCAGAAAATTCCAAGAGTCGTTAGACGAGTTTTTTCAGTATAAAGTATAGGAAATGGTTTACGACGAAATAACTACAACTAACACATGTTATACTAAATAAATCTTATTTTTTATTATCTCCAACTTCATTCCTACTCTCTCTCTCTCTCTCTCTCTCTCTCTCTCTCTCTCTCTCTCTCTCTCTCTCTCTCTCTCTCTCTCTCTCTCTCTCTCTCTCTCTCTCTCTCCTCCCTCCCTCCCTCCCTCCCTCCCTCCCTCCCTCCCTCCCTCTCTCCCTCTCCCTCTCTCCCTCTCCCTCTCCAGGGCCCCCTAAATTACAGATCTCTTTAGCTTTTAAATATTTTAGTAGGTTGTTGTTTAATTGATTTATATTGTTAAAAGTTTTAAATGGTACCGGTACTCATCCTGCACATTCTCCGTTGTTTTCCACTTAAATGTTCCAAAAAATGACTTGAATTGTTTTGGAATTTTGACACTGTCTTTCTGTTGTTGCTGTCGCACTCTCCACTATTATTTACTGATATTTATTAACACATTTCAAAACTTGACTAGATTTTGGGTCGCAAGCACTATTATATGGAACCGCGCGTTAACACACCTGTGCGGCTCTGAATTTGTATGCCGACTCCGCGTCACCAAAAGTGGCTAAGCCTCTCTACCAGTACTCCGGCTCCCGTTTTCCAACCGGAAACAGGTCCATACTCCTTAGAAATTACATGGTAGTCATGTATGGTTCTCTATACTGATATTTAAATTAAGTTCTTTGAGCTTTATTCCAGATAAATGACTGCCTTCGGAGTCCGTTAGTCCAAATAACCAGCAAAGTACTTTTTAGACTATTTTTCAAGTATAATTTCATATGAATGTTACATGTGTTATAAATTTTGCATTATGTTATTGAATTCGTTGAATTTTAATTTATTTGGGGTTTAATAGCTTCATGAAAGCCCTTCAAAACAAGAGACCTAGTGATTTGTAACTCATAAGTCAGTCTAAGACTGTTTTATTGCAAAAGAGAAATCATTTTGGTATACTATATGATACTAGCTCTGTGGCTATATTTTATTAACTTAGTGGTAAGTCCGGGTGAGCTGTCCACAGCTTAAGTAGATTTTGAGTGCACAGTACCCATCTTGGAAGTAAATTTGTTGACCACACTGGTCAGACAGCCTGCTTTTTTTTAATTTAATAAAAAACATACAAACATTTCAAGAACACATCCATCTGTTCATTTGATATCTATATTGCAGTGAAAGATGTGAAAAATTGCAAAGGTCTTCATACAGTAATATCAAAATATGTCATTCTTTGTCTCACACTCACAGGTCAGTATATAATTTAACCATATTACTACTGTGTAGGAGGGGTCATGGCATAGTGACTAGCATGTGGCGCTGCTACACTGTCGGTGCGGGTTCAATTCCCGCTGGGCCATCTAATTTAGATACGACCATTCCCCCTCGCAAGGTGATGGCAAACCAGCGAGCGGTATCCTCCCTAGTATAAACCCTCCCCAACTATGCCGTTCGGATCCGGCATTAAACTGTAGGTCATACAGTGAGAGACTCCGTAACACATGCGCCATGGGTACGTGCGAGGAGGGTACAAACCAGTCGAAAGACTGAAGGGCCCAATAACTACTGTGTGATTTTATGGCTCAGTGTAGTCTCAAAATGGGTCTACATTCCCAGTTTTCTTCATCCGTTTCTTCCTGTCGTAATTTTCTTTACCCATCTTTTGTGAAGATAGAAGTATGCTAGATTGGTTGCCAGTTTTGACCAATGGTGGTGAACATTTTGCTCACACACCCGTACCATTGTAATCTCTTGCATTCTACAGCGTCCGTTATGTCACTGTGTATTCCCATCCATTCTTTTATGCTTAGTACAGTCTGGATGGGAACTCTATCTACAGTCTGGATTGCTTAGTACTCTATCCAATGTAGTTCTATGACATCACCTCCACCAGTCCATCTCAAGAGCTTTTAGTTGGTTATGGTTCTGTTGATTTATATCACTGATTATTAAACGATGATAAGACAACTGCTTTGGTGCTAACGTTTTCCCAGGCAGTGAATCAATAATTTAATTCATATGTTTACAAAAAAAGCATTCAGTGTGTGTAACATCACAGTGGAAAAATTGAAGTTCAGGGCGTTCTTCACTTTGTTTGTATCATTGGAACTTCCCTATTCATCTTAACATTTGCATAAGTAAGACGTCCCTTAAGTGTTTTCCCTTTTAGAATTGTACAGATCCATTAAGCAGATATTACTAGTTCTAATGTAGAATTAATGTAGTTGTATTAATGTACCTACATTTACATGGTCACTAAACATAAATGGAGTTTGTTTTAAATCTATTTGTCGTGTGCGTGGTTGTGCAGATTTTTGGAGGCTTAGTGTAGTCTTTTTACATATTAATTGAGGGCTGAAGTTTGATGAATGTATGTTTTAACGTTCGTGTAGTCTCAAAAGTTTGATTATTTCTGAAAATTATCTCACAGTGTTCAATCAGAATGAGACCTTTCACAGTATTCTTTCAGGTTTTGTATTTTAAGTTTATGTTTTTTACTAAATAGTGTTTAATTTGGTGACTAGTTTTCTAATTCCTCAGGTACAAGGATAATGTCCTTATTTTGGTTATATATGTTTAGCGTGTATACAGTGGAATCTCGATATAACACCCCTGTGATATAACGCGACCCTTGATATAAAACTCAATTTTCACGATCCTGGGAAATTAAATAGTTGAACTTGGGACCTTTATATAAAGCAACCCTCGATATAAAGCGCTTTTTGGGCGGTCCGCAGAAGACCGTTATATCAAGGTTTCACTGTAGTTGGTTGAATTTAATAAAACAGTACACTTATAATTTGTGTGTTATATGTGTTTAAGGTTCACCGTTGTGACAGATGTGACAACTATGAAACTCTAAGCAGAGCAGCGCTCTTAACACATCTGGCACAGTGTCAAGGAAACGGAGAGAATGAAACTGTACGGCACCATCGTAAGATGTTTGAGTGCGATGTTTGTAACATGAAGTTTTCCAACGGTGCCAATATGAGACGGCACAAGATGAGGCACACTGGTGTGAAGCCGTACGAGTGTAGAGTATGCCAAAAACGCTTTTTCAGGAAAGACCATCTCGCCGAACACTTCACTACACATACAAAAACATTACCATATCACTGTCCAATATGTAACCGAGGATTCCAAAGACAAATAGCAATGAGGGCGCATTTCCAGAATGAACATGTGGGCCAGCACGATATGATCAAGTCGTGTCCGTTGTGTAGTTATCGGGCTGGTTCAATGAAGAGTTTACGTGTACACTTTTTTAATAGGTATGCTGTGTTTAATAATTTCTTTACAGATTTATATACCATATTGGCCTAGATATAAGATGACCCTAAATTTGTTAAGGGGTTTTACAAGAAAAAAGGGCCTGCGTATTAGACAGCCCTCAATTTTTGAGGATTTCTGTGAGAATAAATAGCCATACCTTGAGGTGAATCTAAATAAATATGCCATTTATTTTAAAGTTGAAATTATAAGTAACTAAGTGCCTTATTATTTTTAGTCCCAGTCATCATCTTTGTTTTCTTCTTCTCAAAGTTCATCTTTAGTACTGCTACTGGAATCAGAATCATAACTGAAATCTTTCCACTAAATATCCTCACTCCCATCTGAAACACTACATTGCTTTCTCCCTAGGGTGACTATCCACTGGGCCAGTAGTTGTATGTTTGATTTTTACAACTTGCCTGTCAGACTGAATGCATGATTTCCATTGCCAGTCACTATAGTTCTTCCATAACTGGTCCTTAAATGGTTTGTTAACAACATTATCTAGAACTTGAGGCTGCGAAGTTATTCCCCCAGAAATTATAACAAGTTGAGTGTTCATGCTTCTTTGTTTTCTCAGTTGTGTGACCATGAAAAGCATCAAGAATTAATATGACTCTCTGCCCTAGTAAAACACGTGGTCGACGTCCCCAAACAACTATAAGGCAATCTGCCACAAATTCTTTCTATGCCACCCTTTTCCTGTGCTCTAAAAACAATCTCAGCTGGTAACTGTTCCTTTGGAAGCATTTTTCTCTTAAAAGTAATGTATGGTGGAAGTCTACCATCAGCAGTTACTCCTAGTATCATAGTAATGTGATTTTTTATTGCCTGTAGATCTGACTATAACCAATTTTGCATCCCTCTTGTTCACAATAACACTTGATGGCATAATGGCATATTAGAGGTTGTAGAGGGCTTCAAAACTAAGAGAACGGTACCAGCCTCCTGTTTGTACAGTGATCAGTAGTTGATTTATCGGAGAGGCACATGTGACTGCTGCATGTCTTTGGCTTTCAGGGAATCAGATCATTGCATATTCTGCTAGTTGGAAGTTGTAAGGGGACATGAGAATTAAGACAACAGTACCTGTCTCGCATTCATATGGTGATCGGTAGCCGATTTATTAACAAAACATGCGAGGCTGTGAGCACGTGGCGAGCTTGTCATGCAGTCAGACGGAAAATCTATACCCGCATCCGGCCAAACAGTTAGTCAATTTCACCTTAAAAAGGAGTGAGGAGATGGTTTTAAGTTATGCAAAAAAATCATTGAATGAGTCCGGCCAAACGTGTTTGTCAGGCTCCCCGGTTGATGGAGCCTGATGTCTCGTGGAAACTCTGAACAAATTCAGCAGAACGAATTGTTCAACTCCCCAGTGATTAAGAGAGAGTTGGCACAGTGTTTCTCAGACAATCTTTCACTGAGTGTGACGAAACAGATTCTGCTGTGACCCCTGTTGCCTGTCTTGACCTTGAACTCATTATAACACATGGCTGTTGATTCACATTACACACGTGGCAAGCCTGTGCAGCTAGTGAATCATACAAAATGCAGTACACTTTTTGCCGGTACAAACACGAATCTGTTTATATGTTAGGTTGTGCATATAAGACGGTTAGTTTTCAGAAAGGCATTTTAAGGAAAAAAGTCACCTTACATTTGGGCCAATATGGTAATTCCTTTAGTTTTTTACTGCAGAATAAATTTTTAACACATTCCTTGCCAACAGTTGGAGCTATGGTATGCTGGATGTACAAAAAGATTTTCAATAAGTCTTATTTTATGATGTAAAGAGACTTAAAAAGGTCTTGTAATAAAGTAGTTGTAAAAAGGTGCTAGTGTAATTTGCACACATTTGAAGATACTATATATGTAATCCAAAAATGAAAATTTTGCAAGTTCAATGTAATGCCCCCACTGCTATAATCAATAATACTAAATAACCAGCAACATGTCTAGCACACTTCTTTATGTACTGTTATTCTATGCGTTTATTTTGAAAATTGGAACGTACTGAGCCTTTTAATTGTACTTGAAAAATTATAAGGAAAGCCAGCAAACTTGGCAATTTGACTATTTTGAACACACACACACACACACACACTAGAAAACTGTGCTCGTTTGAAATATTTCACTGTAAACACTTCTTCGTCAGTCATTTTTAAAGCATTACAAAAAGAGAAGTAAAGACTGGTCATTGATACCAACTTAATAAATGAAAAAGTCACAGACAACTTTCTGTGTATCTTTTTCATGGTGCAAGAGTAGTTATGAATTAACTGAGCCATACTAGTAATAAGATAATGTACAAAGTTTAATAAGAAAGTTTGTGAAATTTTTAAATTACCATGCTAGAATTGTCCAATTAAAAAGTGTTTTGTGTGACGTTAATACACACATTTGTGTGTAAATTTAAGCTATATTGTGTGGATGGTTTAGATTTACCAAGAATAGTGTTTTGAATAGAACATTTTTTCTTTGGTATTCTACAAAGCAGGATTGAAGAACTTATAATAATTTTTTTTTTTTTGTACACAAGAAACCACTAACTTGATGGCAGTGTTGTAGAAAGTTTCTTTTTTTGAGCCTGATATGTATGAAAGAGCATATCTAAAGGGGTACAAAGGCTCAAAGACAGTTGTGAACGAGTTGTCAATTATGATGGTAAGATGGAGTTGTTTGTGTAATGTTTCATGACTAGGTATTCGTTTTATCAGTATATGTTAATATCAATAAAGAGTTCTGTTTGAGTATTTCTGGAAAATATCCAGATTTATGGAAGGATTATTTATGGAAATTGTACTCTAATACACACGTTTAATCATGTGGCAATCACATGATCACGTAAATTGTAAGTGACACACGTCATTGCTTATTTAAGAATTTTTGGCAAAACAAAACATAATATTGCAACTGCCTTATTTGCCAGATTGTTTGTTCCTATTCATTTTCTTCCCAGGAGTGGAAAAAACTGAAATGCCAGTGTTTTGTGACTGTTGAAGTATGATACAAAACTTTCTGAGCAAGCTCAAATTTGTACCAAAAAGCACATTTCAGAAATTGTCTGAAATACTGAAAAAAAATGTTTCCATAAATTGTGTTATATCAGTGGAGGTTACTTTGAAAAAGGCAGTGAGGGGCAGTATAAATAAAGATTAATAAAATTATATTTTTTATATAAACAGAAATTGTATGAACTTGTTGATAAAATCACATATGTATAAACACACACCTACAACAGTACTATGTATATTGCATTCTGCTCACCCCAGAACCAGTTACTGCAAAGCTTGACAAGCTTAGAATATAATAAGTTACAGATCTCTGTCATGTAGGCCATAGAATGCCTACTGCTTGAAATGGAGAAGATGGTGGTTAATTTGTTAATTTCAACACCATGCAAAACTTAAAGAAACATCAATCACAATTTAATGATGGCTAAGTGAGAGGCATTTGGGTGATTTGTAGGACACAAACTGTAAATTACGAAAAGATGTCACATCTGTTCATGAGTGGATCATTTAATCATAAAACAGTTATTTCGTATTACACATATTGGAAGAAGAAAATGTTCGATTGGGAGAAGGCAATTTTTATTATTTCCTTCCCGTTAAAACACTCACCCCATTCATAAGTAATTTTGGAGTACTAATGGGATTTGCTCGTAGAAAAAAATTACTAACTTCTTTAGTCAGATCACAAAGATATGTAATAAAACCATTGGAATGCATTGATGAGGACAAAACAAAAAGCATACCATGGTATCTAGGGGAAACATGTGCTCCGCTAGAAGGTTATGGAATGTGTTAAAGGGAGGCAGTTAAAAATGCGGCTTTAATAATTTTAGTTATATGAATTGAAGTCACTTAATATACCTTATGTAGTGTAGTCATCCTATGTCTAGACATGGAATAGATTTGGACAACCCGGGACCAAATTTAGTAAGCGGAGGATCGCTTATGGAAACGAACAATGCGGGTGGCTGTAGTGACAGTGGTGATTCTACGGGTGCCAGATCAGCTGACAATGCAACTCCACCGATGCACTTCTTAACACCTCATGTGGAAATCTCCATGACAGACACTCCACCCACGTCTTCGTATTCACCTACACCAGTAAGTCTTTACACTTGTAGTATAGAATTAATTTACTAACTTTTTGTTGTTGTTACTACATGGCCTAAAACTCTTGATTCAATCTAGTTATGCAGTACGTACATCATCGTACATACGTATGCAGTACAGTTTACATCATCTGCTCTTAAAATTGTCGGCTCCTTGAGTGAGTGAATACTACTCGTCTGTTACTTAAAGAATGTACTTGGCAGTATTTTAAGTAAGGGGAAAGTACATCCTGTGTTGTCAAACATACGCATATAAACATATACATATCTCCCCCACGTTGTCTGACTCTGCTTGTCCATCTATAAATAAAACGAAGGTATTATGAGTCAGTAAATTGTCATATTTTTTGTTACCTCTAACAATAAACAAATCGGTTCCTGCTGCAAATGTTTATGTTGAGATTTCATAAGAGTTTGTTTAATAATTACATAAACAAAAGAATTGTGTAAATGTGCTGAACTTTCAATAACAAAAAAACAAATTCTATTCACTGTTTTTTTTTGTCCTTCCACATGAGTAATCTTCTGAGCACAGAAAATCTGACAATGCACACTAATTATTATCTGATATATAAAAACAAAGTTAACATCAAACTCGTATAATGAATTATATACGACTGTGACAGTAAAAGAGTCATAACAGCCTTATATTTATCACACACACACACACACACTATTAGGATTATTTTCATTTTTTGCTATTAAATTAATTATAATTTTATTACTCAGCATCTTTCAACTTACCACCACGAAGTGATGCAGTCAGCTCAGTCTTATCAACTGGAATTTGCTAAACATTCATTATCAGATGTTAGCTGACATTATTCACAGATTGTTTATAAGAAAAATGATCTTTTTTTTGTAAACACAACACACACTGAGACAAAACATTTTTTTTCATACTGTGAGCTGTCCCTGGTATGTGGCTGAAATCCCTCCACATCAACATTGCCAACACTACTTCTAATTTCATTTTCTGATGTGTTCCTATTCTTATAGCTTTATTATAAGGTCAGCAGGATTGTCGAACATTCCTTTTTTCTTAATAGCTTTGCTTTCCAATTTTACATGCAAAATAGTTTAAACCAGTCTTCAGCTTTTATTATTTGTATTGGTTTAAAAGTTAGTCACTACTTCAGTATAAATTTTTTGTTATTGTCAGCAGCATAGCTCCTTTTCATTTAGCCCAAACAACTTTAAACCAATCTGCCAGAAATTCTTCCATAAAGAGTCAGTATAAAGATTTATTAACAAAACTTGTGAGCCTGTGTGCGTGTGGGAAGCTGTCATGTAGTCAGACAGGAAATCTGTGTCTGAATCCAGCCAAACAGTGTGTCAATTTCACCTTAAAAAGGAGTGAGATGATGGTTTTAAGTCATGCAAAAAATCTGAATGAATCCGGCCAAACATGTTTGTCAGGCTTCCCGGTCGACAGAGTACCAGGGATATATACAACATCACAAGCACAGTGGTGTTTGAAGTGACAGTGGTAGGGGAGCAACATTATCACTTCATATCCATGTTTTTTCACCACTTCATCGATGCGATACAGTGGCGTCACTAGCTTATCGCAGTTGATGGGTTTGAGAAGGTTTCTTTCAGTCATGTTTTGTCTGCTACAACCCACAGTGGACAAGCCAGTCAACCATATCCTGTTTCTGGTTTGCATTCATTTGACCTCTGTCTACTTGTACACTATTGTAGAGGGACAGTAATTAGGTAGGGCAAGATGCTGATTTTCTTGATTTAAAAAGAAGTAGAGCGTTACTTATCAAACTCGCTTGTTGTTCGTGCATGGCATATGGTAAGCCATCCTACTCATTCTATAGGTGCTGACATTCTTCCTCGATGAGAGTCATTGACAATTTGCTTCTTGAGATACTTCCCCAATTGATGTTTGTCAGTTCTTGACCCCCTTACTTTTTGAAAGAAAAAACTTCAAAGTGCAGCAGTATATCTCCTCTTCCCAGCAGAAGGTTCTGTCCATTAATTTTTTTATTCTAGTTTATGTTGTACTTCAACAAGGACAAATATTTTCTACTGAATAGCCTAGCTTCATTGTGAGACAGTAATAGTTTGGACGTTGTTGAATATTTTCCACTGAATAGCCTAGCTTCATTGTGAGACAGTAATAGTTTGGACGTTGTTGAATATTTTCCACTGAATAGCCTAGCTTCATTGTGAGAGTAATAGTTTGGATGTTGTTGAATATTTTCTTCTAGTGTAATAGTTATAAATAGGCTGATGAACTGCTTTTTCTGGAAATGAATTCAAACCAGGCTTTACAAACAAACCAAACATTTCAGCAGCAGCCCTGGCTGCCATCTTCAGTGGAATTCGAGTCTTATCTGAACACAGGGTGTCAAACGTTAGGCCCACAGTACTGTGGTGAAGGCTGAAGATGTCCCGCGATGCTACCTGTACTTATAAATTAACCAAGTCCCACATACTGGTAATAATTACACAATCAACCAATCAAAATAAAGAAGCTGTATAATAGACTTGCATCGTGCTCTGCCATCAAGTACTCAACAAAAACTTGGTGAATTCAACAAATGTTTGGTGAATTTATAAGTACAGGTAGCATCGTGGGACGTCTTTACCCTTCACCACACCCCGCGATCAGGTAGACACAAATTCCACTGAAGATGGCAGCCACCAGTGCTGCTGAAATGTTTGTAAACCACGGACCATGGCCAAACAGCCCAGTACATACTTCGAATATAACTGATACCAGCCATAAAAGCCTTAGAACAATAATGAATTCAAACCAGTTTTGGGAAATTCTGTAGGTCTGTTTTAGCCCAGGTTAGATAGCCTTGATGTTCCTGCTTCTGAAGTGTTGTTTCTCCACGGTTACCTTCAACACGATATGTACATTTACAGTAAACTCCTGATTACCCGTGGAATTGGGTAACGCTTCAACCGCGGATAAGCCAATTCCGCGGATAATCCGCAAAATGGCCGAAAAAGGACACAAATCAACATGAAAATGCTTTTGAACAATTTTTATTTACAGTAGGAGGTCTACAAATACAATTATGACTTAACAAACAGTAGTATTATGTACTTGCAAGTTTGTTGGTTTACCTTTTCACAAAAAAATCGGTCAGCTGTTTTTGTTTTTTCGTGATAAAACACCTCTTCTTTATTTGTAATTAAAGTTTTTTTAACAACATTTTGTCACAAAGTGATGCATCGTCTTGTTCTTCCAGATGTTGAATAAGCCCGTCAATGTGCGCTAAAGCTGCATCATGGCTCACTTGCTTCTGCGTCTTACCCTCTTCTTCTTCCTCACTCTCCTCCAAAACCATACCTAATGCTCCACCTACGATTTGTTCATCAGTAAGATGTTCAAAGCCTGGATCATTGGCGTCACAATTAATCCACTCAACGATGTTATCTTCATCGACGTTACCTCCTCCAGTAACAGATTTCGCTAAATTAGCCAAATCACAAGCAGAAACTTCTTCTTCTTCCTCTGCAGACTCTACCAAAGTATTTTCCACATTTGGTGAAATCTTCCTCCAGGACTTTACTAACGTAGATTGCTTAACTGACTCCCAAGCAGTGTTTATGTCATAAATGCTGTCAAGAATAATGTAATCTTTCCAGAAGCCCTTCAATCCTTTTTTTTCAGTAAGTTTGTTCTATATATTGCAACTCTACTTATATGCGTTGTTGTTGTGTTGTGTTGTGTATGAGTACCTACCTGCTGTCCGATCTTGCGGTTTCTTCCGACTAGGGCGTGTGGATTTTGGATTTGAATTTCGCAAGCTAGTAATCTCAAATTTATGGCAACAACACACAAAATAAGTTACTTTAAAGGGGGAGAGTTTTGTGAGGCTGGTAGGCTTTGTCGTACAACAATAAAACAATGCAATATGGGGTAATAAAACATTGTTTATTACTCCAATAACACACAAGAATAAAATGGCTATTATATTATCAATTATCTTACAGTCTAAACAATGAATTTATCTTGACTAATGTTTTTCAATTGGTTGATAATTGAAAAGAAACTAAACTCGTTATTTGATGAGTTAATTGCAATTGAAAATTTAATTAATTAATTTATTTTATTTTATTTAATTGCTTTAACTAAATTGAATTTAAATGTTAATAAAAATAAAATATAAAAACTCTGAAGTTAATTAGAATAATTTTCAAAAATAAATTAGGCGTGACAGTCTAGTTCACGTCATTTCATTTCTAGTGATTTGACTTCTGTTATACTGCAGTATGAGCTAATAATTAGATTGTTAGTTAAGATTTGTATAGCGCTTTTGTATTATTTCTATTTTCTTAACTACAGCTTACTAATGACTTAGACTGCTATACAGATTATCACAATGAATTTATTCTTATATACTAGAGTCTTTGATTTTTGTATGGCACCTGAATTGTTCAAATTACAATGCTTTTAATTGAAAATGAAGAAAATTTGATGTTGAAAAATAAATAAGTTGATTTTGCTTTCCTGTTATTGAAGTGGATAGTAGAGTTGCTCCAAATATCCCTCGCTGGTCCCGTTCCGATCTGCTAGAGAAAGTAATCTGCTTAGAGCTCCTGGATTCGGTCGTTGAGTTCAGAATTCGGCGATATCTCCTTTCCTGCTGTTTGTTGAATATTTTAACGTCTACGGCTCTGCTGGAACTGGTTTACGTCCCTCGTTGATTCGCATGTCAGCGTGTGTGTGTGTGCGTGCGTGCGTGCGCGCGCGCGTGTGTGTGTGTGTGTGTTTCGTTCGAGTGGTAGCTCTGCTCGTCAGCTGTTCACCAATGATTTAGACGGCCTCTCTGTCGTATTCTTGAAGTCTGGTGGATCTCTTGCGTGCTTATGACCACAGCTTGCAGTACACAATAAGCTTGGTTGTTGTAATGAAGAGTATCTCGCCTTTACGCAATAATTACGAGTTGTACAGTTGATCTGTATTTACTGTGTTCATAATTGCATGTGGTGACCACGTAGAGTCTTCTGATGAATCTTCACAACTATGGTTACGAGACAATCGAAGAATTACGTCTTACTTCGCAAGTACTGGCAGAAGACTGATGGTTCAGCCCGAAAACACCGCGCTGGTCGGTATTTCGTCAAATGATTTGATTGGCTGACACGCTCTCCCTACTACACAAAATTTGAATTCCCTTGGTCCGTGAGAATGAAGCTAGATTCCCACAGACGGAGAATTAATATTATTACTAATATTATTATGACGGCGGAACCAAATTGTCGGTCCGGATTTCCTGTGATAGTTTATTTTTGCAATATCTTGGTTGCAAACCAAGTTGTGCTAAATCTAAAATATACAATCTGTTGGAAATTATTATCTTTATAACATATTAAAATCTCATTAATGTAGCTCTATTTTTACAGAAGTTATTCAACTAAATTAATTAACTCTTTTATTTGTTAATTATATTGCGTAAAATTTGCACACGTTATTATCAATATTTCGGCAAACATTTTGGCTATCTTGGATTTCGCCTTAATTTATTAGTTTCCGAGATATTAATAATTAACAGTTTGGGTGTGGCCCTTCCTTGTACAGCGAGCTGATTACATAACGGCCACGTGTGCGTCGTTTTACAAAGCATTATTTTCATCGCTCCTACATACAATTGAAGTTTTGACTATTACAATTTATTTAAACATGATTCTAGTATAGAGTTGACATATAACCCCAAATAACTGATATTTGGTGCTGTTATATACACCCCCACTATTTAAAAAAAAAAATGATGTAATAATTAGTTTTTTTTTTTTTTTTAATTATTATAAACGTATTTTGTAATCATTATACTTACTACTTATACATAGGATTACTTATTCAAAAGAAACATACATGTGTGTTAATGTTCTTCCACATATATACAACTTAACTCTAAATTTCACTCTCTTAATAATATTATATTCCAAATTATTGTGTATCTATGTTTTTAGAACGGGTAGTATCTAACTGCAGCATTCCAGAGGGTTTGTTTGTCAACAACTGGCACGCGCGCAAAGGAATTTGCTGACTTTGTTTACAGTCGTTATCGCCTGCCGCGTGGCTAATTGCATGACCTACTTTCAAACCGTCAGTCGGTAGTTACCGTGTGACGTAACTATTTCCTGCCTGTGCGTTTGTTTCGTTGTACACGCCCGTTAGTTACCGCGTTATAAATGCATTATTATTTTTACAAAATCTATCTACAATTATTATTAATAATATAAAACACAAGTAATTTATTTTAATTCTAATTATAATATAATTAAATTATGATTAATTCTAAATATTATTTATTTTTAAAGTCTTCTTATTTCGTCCCGACACACCTTGGAATTTCATGCTACTCATAGTATTTTCTCAAAGAGCTCGCATGATATTTACTTATCGTTTTTGTTCGGTCGAGCGTCGTAACGATAAATGTGTGAGGCGCGAGTTGCTGAGCCAAAAGATATGGACCGTTATATAAACGAAAAAACTTTGCGGCTACATTTATGTCTCTCCGGCCTACGGGATTCGCCTTGAGCAGCACTTTCTCACCTACTACAAAGTTAGTTAGTTTATGAGTGGCATTGAATTTGTCCGCCCTCTTTCGCCCTTTTTCAACTATTCTGTTCCTCACAAGTTGATTTTTACACTGCACCGGCAGAGGTAGATTATAAGTCTTTGGCCTGCTTAAATAATTATTCCAAAACCTCTCTGGCTTTGTTCCAGAGTCTAACTCTGCTGGTGTGTATTCAGTGGTATCGTGATAATTCTCGTTTATTGCCGTTTCAAAGAATGATAGGAACTCGGGCCATTTACTTTGCTCCTTATAGCAATATATACGGAACATTTTTCCGATTATTTCCTGATTCACCCTTTCGGCGAGGTTGCCCTGTGGTCGTCGTATCGAGGTGAGGATTGCTTTAATATCATTACGTTCCAGGGTTGCTGCCCAGTGTTTATTTTGGAATTGCTTTCCCTGGTCGCTAAGCACGTTCCTTATCGGTCCATGTTGTGGAATATACTTGTTAAGTATAATATTTAAAATGGATTTTGTGGTGGGCCTAGGAATCGCGTAAAGGCTAACTTTTTTAGTGAATACATCGACACAAACTACCATGTGTTTTAGGTTTCTGGTAGCCTTGGGTAGTGGTCCCAGAAAGTCGATGGCGATCATCTGTCCCTTACCTTCCGTTATCACATTTGCCATGGGAACGTAAGTGTGTAAATTTGGTGCTTTCGCAGTTTGACACGGGTGACATGTTTTTAACAATTTCCTTACTCTATGATACATGTTTGTAATTGTAAAATCCTCCTGTAATATTTTTACACATTTTACTGGAGATGCGTGTGCCATTTTTACATGTAATGAATGTGTTACACATGCAAGCATCGCTGGAGACAATACCACCTTCCATTCGCCCTGTAACAATTTATACAATATATTGTCTTGTATGAGGTAATGCGGATTCGGGTGAGCTGCTAACATTAGCTTTTTAGCACGGAGTGCGAGGTCATTGTCCTGCTCGCGTCCTATGTTTTGCAGCATATTGGTAGCTTCAGGCGCGACAGTGTATTGCATATTTAATACTCTCAACTCGTCGTCAGCTGCTCGTATACCTCCTCCTTTTCTACGGGCGGATATCTACTTAAGGTGTCTACTGTGGTATTCTCTGATCCTTTGCAATACTTAATAGTAAAAGAATACTCCTGAATAGCTAACACCCATCGTGTTAGTCGGGAGTTTGCTAGTCGACATTTTAATATAAAAGATAACGCCTGATTATCAGTGTGGATCTCGAAATGGGTACCATATAGGTAGTGTCTGAATTTTCTGAGAGCGTTTATTATGGCGAGTATTTCTTTCTCAGAAGTACAATAATGCAACTCAGCGCCTTTGAGCGTTCTATTGGCGTATGCGACAACATGAAGACTACCTTGTTCGTCTTCCTGGTGCAACACGGCGCCGATAGCATACTCGCTAGCGTCAGTGTACATTACGTACTTCCTGCCCTGTTGTGGATGGAACAATAGTAAATTAGATTGGAACAGGCCCTTAACCCTCTCAAACGCATCGTTCTGTTCAGAACCCCATTTCCACTTTATATTTTTGTGTACCAGCTGTAGCAAGGGGACTGTATATTCAGCGTATTTGCTGGTGAATTTCCTGTAGTATCCCGTGAGTCCAAGGAATGCTCGTAGCGCTTTAAGGTTCTTGGGCACCGGGAACTCCACAATACTCCTGAGCTTCTCTGGGCCCGTATTGATACCTGTAGCTGAGATTATATGTCCCAGGAACTTCATTTGAGACTTAATAAACTCGCACTTGTGTAGTTTGAGCTTGATGTTGGCTAACCTCAGCTTCTGGAAGACGCTCCTCAGATGCTCGAAGTGTTCTTCCAACGTGCGGGATATCACGAGGATGTCATCGACAAATATTACAGTGTAAGGGTCTACCTCAGGTCCTAGAGCTCTCTCGAGGCATCTTACAATCGCAGCGAGACTCGTGCTAAGGCCAAAAGGTACCACCTTGTGCTGATAGCATTTGTTATTAAATATAAATGCTGTATACTTACGATCTTGCTCGCACAGCGGGACCTGCCAGAAGCTTGCTGTTAGATCTAGCTTCGTGAGGTACCTGGCTCCTTCACATTTAATGAAGAGGTCCTCCGCTGTTGGTGCGCAGTCAAACTCTTTTTCTACTAGGTTATTCAAATTCCTCATATCCAGGCAGAGTCGGATTTCTCCAGTCTTCTTGCGGACGACTAGCAGTGGGTTGAGGAAGCTGCTATTAGATCTTTCTATAATATCTTCCTCCAACATCCGCTGTATCTCCTGCTGGACCTCGGCCTGGTATTTTATAGGCACCTGGTAGATTCTCCTTATGAACTTCTCCGGCTGTATGAGGTGGATCCTATGTTCATAAACTGACGAGATTGAGTGCTCTTCACTGAAGATATCGCTAAACTCTTCTTGTAGCGACGACAATCTCCGTTCAGTTTGGGAATCTAAGGTTGTTTCCCCTGTTCACCGTTTTTATAATGAATTACTTGTTTTGGTGGCCGTGTAATTTTAATTGGGTCACCATGGTTGGTTGTGTGTGTGTGTGTGTGTGTGTGTGTGTGTGTGTGTGTGTGTGTGTGTGTGTGTGTGTGTGTGTGTGTGTGTGTGTGTGTGTGTGTGTGTGTTCAATTTGAACGTGTAACGAACATTGTCAATAGTACATTTTAATAAGTGTTCACTGGTGTTAATTTCTGCACGTATTTGCTCTAATACATCTACCCCCAATAACACATCACATATTAAATTGTTTATACCCACTACACACACTTCAAATTGCACTTTTTCTAGCATAATAGTTAGATAGTATTGAGTGTCAATTTTTTCTTTGGTATCGGTAGCGGTTCGTATATAAAATTGATTTATTGGAAGTGATGGGGCCGTACGAAAATACTTTTTGTTCGCACGCAGGAATCTTTCACTGACGCCGGAAACAACGCTGCCGGTGTCCAACAAAATTTGTGTGGGAATGCCGTTGACAAAGGCGTGTAATACCGGACACGCCGCGCTCACTGGCCTTTGTTGCGCGGGACCGGATTCTAGCAACGGATCCCTGACGTCCGGTGGGAACACATTATTAACGGGCACACAAGTTACATAATTAAAAGTACACTTTTCACACAATATATAATTCTTATAATTAGCATGCTTACATTTACATAATTTTGCCGAATTTATAGCGCGTCCTTGCTGGATGCGCATTTTGGCACTTTTTTGTAGATTGGTAATTTTTTGATTTATTGTTAGAGTCCTTATTGCTTTGGGTGTCGCTGTCTTTCGCAGTTGTATCAGCTTTCGCAATTTCGACCGTTTGAATCGCTCTAATCGGGGCCCCGTCGTTGCCCTTACCTTGCCCCTTTGGTCTACCGACATTTTGTTTACCCTTGTACTCAAAGGTTTTATTTGGCGGTTTTGACGGTGTCTGGGGTGGAGTGGAACTTGTACTTGGTCTTTGATCAGGTTGCTGATGATATTGTACCCACGTATTCTGCCCTTCGTTATTTCGGCGAGAATCAGGGTTATAACGCCACCCACCAAAATCAAAAACTGTCTCGCTTTGGGATACTAGAATGAGCAGTTCATCGACCGTGCGTATACCCTGCGTAAACACAGCTACTCTTATGTTGTGATTAAAATGATAGGCAAGTTTCGTGACTATGTCAATCTCCGAAAATGCTGGGGTTAAATGCTTCGCGCGCTCGACCTGCTGGATAATATAATTTTCCGCGGTAATACCCATTTTCCTATCAAATCTCCCATATTCTAGTTCATTACGTAAAAGTCTTTGAGTATGCGAATTCCAGTACCGGCTTTCAAATTTTTGTTTGAACTCCGCGTATGTGGACACTATCGCGTACAATGTTATACCACTTACGCGCCGAATCACGCATCGCGTTTACCCACTGTATTTTATCTTGATCTTCAAGTCTCGACCCTACCCTAGCCATTTCACTTTCACAGGCTAACAAAAATTCAATAGCGTTTTCGTTATTTTCCCCTGTAAAATACACAAGATTTTTCTCATCGACAGGACCTTGTACTAAAATATTAGGAGCGGATCTCCTCCGTACCTCCGGTCGTACTTTCAAAATCTCGTCGTTTAACGCTTGTAAGACACTCTCTTTATTAGAGTCTATGTTAGATCGCGTCTCTACAATTGAAGCGTCAAATCTGTTTACTTGTCGTTGCGTTTCTGTCGCGTCGGCTTGAATCTTTATCTCGAGGGAGTCGACTTTTTTCGCGACGTCTTGCGTTTGTTTTTCACAGCGGCTAATATGGTCTTCGAACCGGCCCTCCATACGTGTTACTTGTTCAATAAACGATTTTTGCATAGTGGTCTCAAAAACCTTAAACCATTCATTGATTTTGGTATCAACCGTATGTACTTTTTCACCGATTTCAGCTACTTTAGCGGTTAACTCTTTATTACTTTCACCGATTTCAACGACTTTAGCGGTCAATTCTTTATTGCTTTCTTCGATTTTCGCGGTCGTTTGTTTATTACATTGTTTAATTTCCGTATTTATGTCGGCGTTGCTGTGTTCTAATGCTTCGGTTAGACTCTTTGCGTCTCGATTTTGGAAGTTAACTCTGCGATACTGAGCTCAGCTTTGGCTGCACTCTGTTCAAATTTCGCGTCTATTTTAGCGGTCAAATCCGCGTTAGCTTGTTCCGCTTTAGCCGCGTTTTGTTTAATTTCTTGTAATAACTGTTTAAACATTTTTTCCGTATCCATTTTAAATACACAACAATTTCAAATACAAAACAATTTCAAATACACAGAATAATTTCAAATACACAAAATAATTTCACTGCTGTACGACTACCAATCACAAAACTCTTTGGGGATTGTTCAGTTGGACGCCAGCTGTTTCAGGAGTTAAAACAGCAAAGTTAGTTTTAACTTGAAAATTAAATTTAATTTGAATTTAATTTCTGGCCCCACGTGCAGGGCGACATATGCAACTCTACTTATATGCGTTGTTGTTGTGTTGTGTTGTGTATGGGTACCTACCTGCTGTCCGATCTTGCGGTTTCTTCCGACTAGGGCGTGTGGATTTTGGATTTGAATTTCGCAAGCTAGTAATCTCAAATTTGTGGCAACAACACACAAAATAAGTTACTTTAAAGGGGGAGAGTTTTGTGAGACTGGTAGGCTTTGTCGTACAACAATAAAACAATGCAATATGGGGTAATAAAACGTTGTTTATTACTCCAATAACACACAAGAATAAAATGGCTATTATATTATCAATTATCTTACAGTCTAAACAATGAATTTATCTTGACTAATGTTTTTCAATTGCTTGATAATTGAAATGAAACTAAACTCGTTATTTGACGAGTTAATTGCAATTGAAAATTTAATTAATTAATTTATTTAATTTAATTAAATTGCTTTAACTAAATTGAATTTAAATGTTAATAAAAATAAAATATAAAAACTCTGAAGTTAATTAGAATAATTTTCAAAAATAAATTAGGCGTGACAGTCTAGTTCACGTCATTTCATTTCTAGTGATTTGACTTCTGTTATACTGCAGTATGAGCTAATAATTAGATTGTTAGTTAAGATTTGTATAGCGCTTTTGTATTATTTCTATTTTCTTAACTACAGCTTACTAATGACTTAGACTGCTATACAGATTATCACAATGAATTTATTCTTATATACTAGAGTCTTTGATTTTTGTATGGCACCTGAATTGTTCAGATTACAATGCTTTTAATTGAAAATGAAGAAAATTTGATGTTGAAAAATAAATAAGTTGATTTTGCTTTCCTGTTATTGAAGTGGATAGTAGAGTTGCTCCAAATATCCCTCGCTGGTCCCGTTCCGATCTGCTAGAGAAAGTAATCTGCTTAGAGCTCCTGGATTCGGTCGTTGAGTTCAGAATTCGGCGATATCTCCTTTCCTGCTGTTTGTTGAATATTTTAACGTCTACGGCTCTCTGCTGGAACTGGTTTACGTCCCTCGTCGATTCGCACGTCGCACGTTATTTCGTTCGAGTGGTAGCTCTGCTCGTCAGCTGTTCACCAATGATTTAGACGGCCTCTCTGTCGTATTCTTGAAGTTTGGTGGATCTCTTGCGTGCTTATGACCACAGCTTGCAGTACACAATAAGCTTGGTTGTTGTAATGAAGAGTATCTCGCCTTTACGCAATAATTACGAGTTGTACAGTTGATCTGTATTTACTGTGTTCGTAATTGCGTGTGTTGACCACGTAGAGTCTTCTGATGAATCTTCACAACTATGGTTACGAGACGATCGAAGAATTACGTCTTTACTTCGCAAGTACTGGCAGAAGAGTGATGGTTCAGCCCGAAAACACCGCGCTGGTCGGTATTTCGTCAAATGATTTGATTGGCTGACACGCTCTCCCTACTACACAAAATTTGAATTCCCTTGGTCCGTGAGAATGAAGCTAGATTCCCACAGACGGAGAATTAATATTATTATGACGGCGGAACCAAATTGTCGGTCCGGATTTCCTGTGATAGTTTATTTTTGCAATATCTTGGTTGCAAACCAAGTTGTGCTAAATCTAAAATATACAATCTGTTGGAAATTATTATCTTTATAACATATTAAAATCTCATTAATGTAGCTCTATTTTTACAGAAGTTATTCAATTAAATTAATTAACTCTTTTATTTGTTAATTATATTGCGTAAAATTTGCACATATTATTATTAATATTTCAGCAAACATTTTGGCTATCTTGGATTTCGCCTTAATTTATTAGTTTCCGAGATATTAATAATTAACAGTTTGGGTGTGGCCCTTCCTTGTACAGCGAGCTGATTACATAACGGCCACGTGTGCGTCGTTTTACAAAGCATTATTTTCATCGCTCCTACATACAATTGAAGTTTTAACTATTACAATTTATTTAAACATGATTCTAGTATAGAGTTGACATATAACCCCAAATAACTGATATGTGGTGCTGTTATAATATATATATATATTATAACAGGGTGCTGTTATAATATATATATATATTTTTTTTCATTGAAGTAATTACGCCCCGGTCCATGGGCTGGATAAGAGCTGTGACATTGGGAGGAAAAAACTTCCATTTTCCGATTTAAAACACTTTCCTCTGGGTGGGACGGGTCATTGTCAATCAGCAATACAGCTTTCTGGGGTATGTTTTGAGGCTTAAGATGCTCTCTAACTTGAGGAATGAACTGTTTTTCAAACCACTCTTTAAATATTTGTTGGTCCATCCAGCCTTTTTTTTTTTTTTGAGGTTTTCAGCTTTTGTCCCTTTAAAAGACCTCAGTTTTTTTTATTTTCCAATCACTACTAGTTTTAGTTTTTGAGATCCCGTTGCATTGCTGCACGTCATTATTGTTATGCGTTCTTTACTGGACTTATGTCCTGGAGCTTCCCGCTCACTTTCAAATGCCAGTGTTCATGTCGGCAAACATTTCCACAACAGCCCCAACTCATCAGCATTGTACACTTCTTCATAAGAAATTCCCTCTGACTGAAGAAACTGTTCAAAATCAGTTTTGAAATTTTCCACTGCCTGTTTGTCGCCACTTAATTTCTCGCCATGAAGCCCAATTTCCCTTATACCGTGGCGTTGTTTAAACCTTGTCAACCACCCTGATGATGTGTCAAATGTTCCCTCTAAACGTAGCATTTCAAAAAACTGTTTTGCTTTTGCAACAACAATAGGCCCTGAAATAGGAGTTCCCTCACTTCTCACTTGACTCACCCACTCTAAAAGTGCCGCATCTAGTCTTCATAAGTGCTAGTTTTCATGGTTTTTCTTTTTTTCATTGATGAGGAGTTGTCTGATGTGGATGCAAATTACATTAATTTATCCTTTTGTTTAAAAATGTCCCTAACAGTGATTTCTCCTATTCCATACTTCAAGCTCATTTGATTTTTCTACGCACCATTTTCAATTTTTTTAATCAATTCTAGTTTCTCTTGAATTGATAAGACCACTTTTTTCCTTTTTTCAGTAATTTTTCAATAGTAGTGTAAACTAAAATCATGTACAACAATTTAAACACACACACGAACTGCTAGTCGACACGTGCACACAGGTTGATAGAAACGCACAAACTGATGCGTGAGTTATGAGAACTGGAAGTGGCGAGTGAAGGGGTAGGAGGGGAGGCAATAAGGTGCCGGTGACGAGCAGTGCCAATGACCTTGGCTGATTGACTTCCACTCACCCCAACTGATGGTTGTCGCTCTAAAAATAGCTTCTGCACCTGCCGATTGTGTCTCATGCATTCTCTCTCAACACGTGTGCTTCCATTTCCCTACATTCTTTGTTTTCATTTACGGTATTCTATGCTTTGCTGTAACGTTTAATTGTAGGCCTAATTTTATAACTTATTCTACTGTTGTAGGTTTTCTTTTAATACCGTAATTTATCGTCGCAAAAAAAATAGAAAAAAGGAAAGGAAGACCGCGGATAATCGAGAGTTTACTGTACTTTGAGTACAGAAGCTATATACTAATTAGAATTAATATTAGGCATTACCTGTATTAACTTCCGTCTTGTGACTTATCTGTTTTAATTTCTAAAACAACGTGTTTCGAGGATAAATCCTCATCTTCAGGTTTTAATATTACAAAAACATCAAATTCACCCGAACGGGGTCGTCAATTATTTAAAACACATAAAAACACCACACATAATTTTACATTAATATAGTCTCGTAATATATATTTTTACGAGATATTAATATATCTCGTAATATAGTTTTATTTTTGTAATATTAAAACCTGAAGATGAGGATTTATCCTCGAAACGCGTCGTTTTAGAAATTAAAACAGATAAGTCACAAGACGGAAGTTAATACAGGTATTGCCTAATATTAATTCTAATTAGTTTATAAACGTGACTCGGAGACAATTAAAACAAAATGAAAGAAGCTATATGTTCCCTCACTTTCTGGACTGGTATCAATAGAGTACTTGTTCTAAAAATTGACCGAACTTCTTCAGAAATTTTCTAGGAGCACAAATCATTTCTCATGCTTTGCTATGGTTACACCGTGGCTAACAGTAGGTGTTCTATGAGCTGTACATACATAAGACACTCAGCTGTTTGTCAAAAGAACAAAGGTACATTGATATTGCACTGGTTGCCACATTTGACACAATGCTTATGACATGATGTCCTTGCCTCGTGTGCGAGAGATTTCTGGCTTAAGTCTCATAGGAGATCTCAATAGCATTCACTCAGCATTATTTGGTCAGCTTGGGGTCTCTAGCAGAGAAAAATTACTGGTTTTTGAAGCTGTATCGTTTCTTTCCCCCATACAATGGCCAGCACAGAAACCCAAGGCATATTATAAGCTATAACGCTAGAGATTTATTGGAATGTTATTTGTAGCATTATTCTTTCTAGAAAAATATCATAAATGATATGTAATATTTTATAAAATGTACATAAAACATTATTTACTATTACTGTACAAGTGATATGATGAGTTGTGTTGCTTTTCTTCTGCATTAAGTGATTGACTGATATGTTGACTGGGGAATGATTGAAAGAAATATTTCAAGATTAAGAACAACTTTATTTGCCATGAAAAAAGAATAATGAAATAAAAAAATAAGTAAAACTCTGCTGTAAATGTTTAATTGAAACTTTGCATATACCTTCTGCAGTTAGGTATAAAACTCATTTTAAGATAGTCAGTTTTTGTAATATGTGTTCTACTGTCATACAGACTTAATAATTATATGATACTAGTAGTCCAAGTTATATTGAAAGTCATATTTTGTTGATTTATTGTCAGGAATATAATATAAAACAAAGTATAGTATTGTTGTTTTGGACTGAAGTTCTTTATTTTTCACTATATAAAGATATTTGTAGTGATAGGTATTGATTTTCACAATTTTAAAAATTAACAGCAATATTGTAATGAAGACTCCTGATTCATGGTAGAAATGCTAAGTATTATTTCAATGATTACACAAATATTGGTTCGTAAAACTGTGGCTGACAGAAGGGATCATTGATGTCTGAAGAGTCATGTGAGTTTTTTGTGTTCTCATTGGCTACGGTTCGGTTGTTAACTTAGAATAAGTAATTACTTTTATTTGAATATTTAGTTTGTTAAATATTTAAATCAGAAATTTTGTAAGGGATATTGTGATTTTTAAAATCCTGTTGGTCATCTCACCGAAGTTTTTTTTTTTTTTTTTTTTTTTTTTGCCGTTGTGAACATTTCAGTGAAACAGTTCCAATGTATATCAAGACTGTTCAAGCCTCAATATAAAAAATTAGTTGGGAATACTTTGGCTTTCTGGTTTCAGTGACACTTTGTAATTTTATTGTTACAAAATTAGTACTAAAATGAATTGAAAAATGAAGCACATAGCTGCCAGCAGGTCAATAAATACGTGTTTTGGAATTCCTTGCATAGTGTTTTTCTGTGACTGGTTACACTAAGAATTAAGTAAGAGAGGCGGGGAGTACTGTAGCTAAGTAAATCACATATGTAAGCTCTTCTATACATATGTCATACAGTACAAAGGAAGCTATTTCCTTAACTAACTATTTCAATTATCATACACAACAGTACCGGTATAATAGTAACAATATTAAACAGAAACATTAAACAAACACTGAAACTGATTACCTATTCAGATGCACAGAAAGTAAGAAACAGTTGGGAATAAAATAAAATGTATATAGTGTCTGTCAATCAATCATTTTTTTCTTTACAATTTATATTAAAATATAAAGAATATTTTCCATGATAGATATGTAAGAGATGTTAGATTTTGAAACCTGGTTTTAATGTGATTACAGATGCGAGACCAGTCAACACCAAACTGCATGTCAGTGATTGGTGAACCAGCTCAAAGAATGAATGGTGTAGGCGGTGGTAGTTCAGCACCAAGAGAAGGCAGTGCTGTTGGGGCAAGCGAATGTCCTGGATCACCACAGTCAGCTGATTCTAATTCCAATGCACCTACAAGTAGCTTGACAGGTCTACGTTCTGAGCAGGAGGTAAGCCCAATAACACCGTCTGTTTCTTTAATTCCAATAAAGCAAGAACCAGATGAAGAGAAACGGCCAGTTAATTTGTCAACACCTCGTAATGGTGACTCTACCGTGCGACTGCAGACAGCTACATCGAGCAGTTTGACATCGTTGATTAAAGTTTCACCGCTCAAGTCTCTTCTTAGGGATGATTTGAAACGTAGAGGAACTGGTATAACGCTAGGCAGGGCAAGGCCTGAGGGATCGCCAGGTCAAACCCCATCGTCTTCCATTGCAAATGACCCATCTGGGCCACCACCTGATTCCAACATATGGAGGTGCCCATCTCTGAAGCGAAGTCCGACCGCCTTACAGTGCGTATTCTGTGGAATTGGCTTTCCTGATCAAACGTTATATTTTCTACACAAAGGTTGTCATTCCGACTCAAACCCTTGGAAATGCAATATTTGTGGAGAACAGTGTTGTAATGTTTATGAGTTCAATTCTCATTTGTTGAGCAAAACACATCAGTGATCGTTGTACATAAACCAAGGGTTTGTTGTTTCAGATTCAGTTCAGTTTTATTTTTGGTTTTTATCGTGAAGCGCATAAAAAATTCATACTTTGATACTTTATTATTATATTAAATTAGTACAGATTTGTGTTTCAAACAAAGTTTTTATTTTTAAGGAAGAAAATTTGTGGAATCATTAATATATGATGATTAATTTTGACTCTTTTAGGCATATTTGATTCTCTTAGCCAAATGCCTCTGAGGGGGGAGGTAGGTATTCGAATGAAGTGTGTAAACCAGAACTTGTTTGAGAAGTTTTGTATGCAATTGTATAATTTAAAGACTAATTATGCATACTCTAATTATTGTTGATTGCTCATAAATGGTTACTTATATGTTCATCTTGTATATGGTATAAATTAATTTAATTCAATTACACAAAAACTTTTGTTTATTTCTTATATTTTATTCACTTGTTATCCATTAAATATTTTTGTTTTGTATATAGGTGTCATCACATAGGTTAATAATTTCATTTAAAAAAAAAATCATTAGTTTCAAGTTCTATACGTACATCTGATGATGATGGTTTATAACTGTTGAAATAAAGTGCAGAATAATATACAAAATGAAATATCCTAGCTGAATGAAATGTAAATATGATTTTTGAAATTAAAAAATGTCATCACAAACGTATTATCAAAGTGTGAACAGAAACAATACTATTTATGTTACCACAAATTTTGTTCCTATGTTGTTTTATGTATTATATATAAAAACATTTGTATTGAAAATTTTTGTATTAATGAAAAGTTTTATTTTCTTATACAGTATATTATAATATATCAAAACAAAATATTTTATAATAGATATTTATATCAACTATAGAAGTTATTTATAAAACATTTAAATAATTCCAAAACATATCAGAAATGATAGAATATGAAGTGAAATTATAATAATTGTCTGTGAAGAAAAACTTGTAAGAAATGCCTTATAATACTCAAGCACTATGTATATCATGTTATATAGTTGCATAGACAAGTAGCCTTAAATTATTTTAATATGTATAAGCATCGAGTATGTGTATATGGACACATTCACACATTTTCTTGTATAGAATTGTGATTTTTTTTGTGATTTGATAACACTGATAAAACGTTAAAATTAAATTGTTGATATACATTTTCTCTAAAATGTGTGATTTTTTTGTATTTTTTTTTTATTTTTTAATTGCTATCATACTATTGATTTTTAACACTTTCAACACCACCGCCCCCCATCATTCCGTGGTGAACCACCATTTTAGCAGTACTCCAAAAATTTTAACAAATTTCTTTTAACAAAATAACACGTATATCGACTTTAAGCTCCCTCATGCAGATTTTACATAAATATATTCTTAGTATTCTGATCATATGTATATTAGTTATAACAAATTATTCTGAAAGATACTCTTTCGTCACCAACAAAAAAAAATATTTGTATCCCTCATTATTTAACCTTGTGGTGATTATGTTTACGCTCTATTTGCTGATTTAATAAATAATTGATAAGAGATAGATTCTGAACAGTATTCGTAAGTTTACACTAGTAGCAGATTCTCATTCAATCACAGGGAGAGTGGGCTGGATATTCTTATCAATGTTCATTTTATCTATAGTCTTCAGAGCGCTGTTAGAAACAAATTTAAATAATTTACCTTATATTTAATCCGCTAAGCGATCTTCTGTTATTTATATGTACAACATGTTTTGGAGATAAATCCCCATCCTCAGGTAAAATGTTTATTCACCCTAATGCGTAGGGGTTGTCGAAAATGTTAACGCACATAAGCAGATCACATATATCAAGTTATGAATAAATTAATAGATGAACGGAAAACACACAAGCGCGTGATATGTGACCCAGTGCACTGGTAGGCTTCCGATCGTCAACTAGCTTTTACGCGTGTTTCACTTCTTATCTTCAGTGTGGTATCATAGAGCGTGTTAGACTTAAATATCAACTGGTCATTAAGTAATTGTTCTTTATGTATTTTTGAGGCCCTGTAAATTTCAAATTCTTCTAGGGCATTCAAAAGATTACCTTTATTACAGATGTGTATAGGTTCCATGTTCTCTTTAAACCCGGTGTAATTATGGTTTTTATTTATAAGGAAAAGTGCGTAATTTGATGTGGTTGTGTTAGGGTTCTTCTTTGGTAGATGTTCTATACATCTATCGATGAATCTTCTGCCCGTCTGTCCGATGTAGAAATTATCACATTCACTACATCTAATTTTGTACACACCTGAACAATCTTCTGTTAATGTTGGGACTCGTGGCTTAAGTATATTTTTTAATTTATTAGTGGTCCTGATTGAAACATTAATATTTAACTTTTTTAACTCATTTTTTATTATATTAGGGAGTATATTCGTGTATATTGCTGAAACATATTGAGTTTTACTTTTTGCAACATTTTTACTATTTAATTTTTTCAGGTGTTTATATATTATTTTATCAACCATTTCACTTTTATAACCATTTTTTATGGCTATGTGTTTCATTGTGTTGACTTCGTCATTATAATCTTCAGTGTTCATAGGTATATTCACTAATCTATTTTAACGTTATAATTCGGCTGTTGTGTATCTGTAAAATGTGTACACCAGTTTTTTATGTGTATAAAGTGTTAGTGTGGTGTGTTCGTCTCACACCTGTCGTTACATTAATGGTAGTTGCTAACGAAGTTCGTAGCATTGTCACAACTATCAGTACAACCTTACCTGTAATTTCATAGGGTTTTGTGAAACCCGGGTGGCGCCAAATTGTTTATTGAAAACAATTAAATTTATGAATTAATAAGTTAGTTTGGCGTTTTCAGCGGTGACGGTTGGAGCGTTCAAATAGTTCCCGCTTCTTTACAGCTTACTGTATTGCACAGATAGCAAGAGCGCTAGTTGTCCGTTCCGTAAATTCGCTAACACACACATATATATTACAACTTTCTATGAAATAAAACAATGGTAACACTCTGTACTGTCTTTAATTATAGTTTGGTAATTCATCAATGTGACAATAATATTATAATTTAGTTTTCATTAAAATTGCTCCGGCATAAAACATGAAACACAAATCTCAAGGCTGACGAAATTAATTTTGAAACGAGTTATTCTGACGCCATTATGGCTACTGTTTGTACATTATTTGTCAGCTCGGCCAAAATCTGGAGTTCTTGAGATTATAAAGAAAACATAAAATATGGTTACATTAAAAAAGTACACTACCGTACCTTATCCATTCTTAAATAATATAAAGTGTGGTTATAAATTGTTCGGCAGTGTAGTAATAGTTGTTACAAAGTTCGCAAATTATTGTGAGGTTATTTTTTAGTTAACAATTTTGCTACGTAAGTTTATTTAATTATTCAATCCTTGAAAGAAAATTATTTTTACTTCATAGTGAGAGTTGTGGTATTGATGTGAGAAATATATAAAGTGTTTTTATTCCTGGGATTAGGGTATTTAAATGGTACTTATCAGTTCAGAAGGTTGTGATAGATCATTTTCTTTGGTAATGGAAATTTCATCAAATTTGGAGTGACTTAGGCTGCTGGCATCTTTTTCTAAATTGTCTTGGGAATTTCTGCTATTAATTTTCGTTTATTTAGTTCCTGGACATCAGTTAATCGTTGAACCTCTTCATCTCCTTCTCACTGGTTCATGTTGTTGACTTTTGAATGTTTTTTACACTTTGTAAAATAAAATTTCAATCATCCAAAATCTTGCGTCTCTACTACCCAAGCGTCTTTTTTATGGTAACTGAAACCCTTTGATTGGTTAAGGCCTAGATTAAAAGCATTGTTATCATATTTGAAATTTTTGTTCAAATTTATTATATATTTTCTGATTGATTTTATTCTTCTGTCTACCTTCCTGGGTATTAAATATTATCACTATTGTATTTATTTCCTTTCAAAGATGAAAATAATACCTCATAAGGTCATGTTCTATTAGATATTAACTTTTGTCTAATTATGCTGACATTTGATAATTACATATTTCTTTTAATTTAAACTCTTATTGTAACATTTTTCCTTTAAAATGATTTATACATAAATTTTGGCTAGTTACTTGCCTTAGATTTGTTAATTTCTTGGTGGATTTTATACAATTTGTAATTATTGGTTTTGACAGTTAGGCATTTCCTAGGCCTAAGTAGCCATTGATTATTTTTACTTATTATATTCTAATTATATTTCATTTTATTACAAAGCGTTTTGTCCTGTTGTTATAATTGATTTGTTTAGTGGTTGTTGTGTCTTGAATTTGTTTGTGTTCTGATTACATGCCAAGATTATTTCCTATATCTTAATACCTAGAATATAACAATTAGGTCTATGGACTGTAAGCTTCCTTCAGCCATATCCTATCCATAAAATTAAAATGAACAATTTTTTACAAGTTATTAGTTACTGTTGGTTTAACATTCATTTCATTCTTTTACTATTATTTTGAGTGAGAAACATCATCACTTCCTTCAAACTTATTTAATTTATTTTCCCTTATAACATAGGGTGTTTATTAATTATATTCTTAATTCTTTTCTAATCCCTTTCTCCATTCCATGTTAACACAAACTGTTCATCTTACATGGGCTTTCTCCCCTGAATAACATCGTATCCTTTATCTATCTCTACTTTAAATACTATTTATAATTACCCTTAACTATATAATTTTTTTATAAGCTCACTCTTAAATCATTTATTGGTTCATCATTGATTTAGTAAGTGTTTTCTTATCTATTACTATCTTTTTATAATCATACTATCATTTACAATATCTTTTTTCACTTATCACTTTCACCTTTAATTAATTGGTGTTTATCACTGATACACTCACTATTTTGGGGTATTTACACTTTCACTATTGCACTTTTTAACTGTTTACATTAAGTGTTTCTTAGTGGGTAATCCCTATAATTATTTCTCTTTGTCACTTTCACACTATTTCTTTCATTACAAATTATACACAGTATTAATGATATTTTTCTATAGCTTTTACTATATCTAACTATAATTTTTGGGTTAATGTACTTTTTCTTTTTATAATATTACTTTACTGTTTTGGTTAAAACAGTTATATGAATTATTTCATTTATAATAATATTTATTTCTGGTATTGTATAATTGTTGGTTTTATTCCCAATATTATACTTGAGTGTCCCATTTCTCCCTTTTATATGTGGTGTTTCTTATCTCTTCGTTTCACTTCGTTTCCTCTTCATTTTTCTGCTTCTTCTCCTTCTTCTTCATTTTCAATTGGCTTCATTTTAATTCGGTTCTCCCCTTCTCGTTTGGTTTGATTTTATTTAGTTGTAGGAATTCGTTCACTTCCTTCAATTGTCTTTATTCTTTTTTGGTTTTGGTTTCTTCCCTTCTTTGTTAGTTCCTGTTTGTTTGGTGAATCACTTGGGTTAGGTAATGTCGTCGTTTGTCGTGTCACTGTCTTTATATTTTATTTATATTTAATCATTTTATTGTATATGAAGTATATTTATATTTAATATTATCTTTTTTATCCCTGGTACTGGGGTGGCTTATTTGTGTTGTAACACTATGTGCAAGTGCATTAAACGCTGCCATTTTTTGTGTATACGGATGATTTGAATTAGCATGTATGGTTATGGTTGACGTATCTGTACAAAAACGAAATACTCTTCTCACTTTCAAAATATACAGAAAACCCACCACAACAGATTTGGTTTGAATTAGCATGTATAACCAAATCTGTTGTGGTGGGTTTTCTGTATATTTTGAAAGTGAGAAGAGTATTTCGTTTTTGTACAGATACGTCAAGGAAATTCAAGCAGTTATTGTTTTCCATTTCCATGGTGAATTTAATGTTGTGAATAATGCCGTTCATAAATTTGAAAATATCGGTATGGAGAACCATACATGACTTCCATATTCTAAGATTTATATTTAAAATCATTTTCGAAATGAAATATTACCATAGAAACTACTTCTTTCTACTTACTGCTTCAGCCTTAACCACAGTACTCTGGTCACTAACGTATACCACCTCACGTTATCGCACTCGATTTTCACTGATGATGGAAGTCGATGGCATTGCAGAAACGTCTGGTTTTGTAGAAAACATTGGACTACGGCCAAATATCCCAGGAAGGAATTTTAATAAAAACTACTTCTTTGTTGCTGATAAGTTGTACACATATATAAAAAATATGCATAAAATTAATGGCTTGTATAAGTTAATGATTGATCTCCATTAAGTAGTGCTCAAGTTTCCAAAGTTTTAATATTATGATGTCCGTAATTAAAACATCAGAGCAGGTTTAGTGTGAATGAGGGTACACCGTGGACAAATATTTTCAACATTTCCTATTGAGCGTTGCTTAGAGTAAAGCTGCGAATCTACAGTGTATGTTTCACAGAACAAACACGCGAAAAAGAAGGAGCGCTCCGAAGTCACTCATGGACCCTCAGCTTCTTGCAGAGGGTTCATTCCCTAAAGACGAAAAGTCTGTCTATGAATCGTTCCTCTGTAAACACGTGCAGTTACACTGCCCAGCAATCCACAGGAAGCAAATCGCTATCCACGCTGGACAATTTTTCGGCTTGCACGCGTTATGTTGGTGTGGATTTCGGCACTTTCCATTTAAAAAGCGTGTAAATGTAAGAAAATAAACATGAGTGAGGCCAGAAATAATGCGAATTGTGTGTGTGTGTGTGTGTGTGTGTGTGTGTGTGTGTGTGTGTGTGTGTGTGTGTGTGTGTGTGTGTGTGTGTGTGGTCCCTGCCTTTTTATTGCAGTAATCATAATAATAAAATGGAAACGTAAACATTACATAACTGAGATATGCTTACCTGCCACGAACGATATATTATTTTATACATGTATATTAACTCATACATAATTTACATTAAAATGAAGAAATTATAATTTTATTGCCTGGCAACAAAATTATTTTATTTTTAACAATTACCATTGTTTGAAAAAGTTTAAATGAATTTTCAAGTACTTTACTGTTGTTAAAACGTAAAAGGTTGCAGGTAAACTACCCCTTCCCCTTAACCGATCTTCACCAAAATCGAAAGTCCTTGAGATCTCTACAATTCAGGGACGTATGCAAAAAATTATTTGATTCTGTTTGAATTTGCGGCTGTTATCGTTTGCCATAGAAAATACCCTTGTTAAAACAAAACGTTGCAGGTAAACTACCCCTTTCCCTTAACTGATCTTCACCAAAAAACAATAGGTCTTGAGAACTCTACAATTCAGGGCTGTATGCGAAACATTATTTGATTCTGTTTGAATTTGCAGCTGTTATCGTTTGCAAAAAAAAATTTCCCTTGATAAAAAAAACCGTTGCAGGTAAACTACCCCTTTCCCTCAACCGATCTTCACCAAAAACAATAGGTCGTGAGTACTCTACAAATCAGGGCTGTATGCAAAAGATTATTTGATTCTGTTTGAATTTGCGGCTGTTATCGTTTGCCATAGAAAAAAATCTACAGACACACACACACACACACACACTTTTCGGAAAACGATTTTTTTTCATGTTTTGAGTGTAGTACAATCAGAATCTGCAATAATCTCGAACACGATTTTTTTTGCCATCACCATACTTCCATTTCCTTAAGGAATATGGAAGTAAAACATATCTATTTGTCTGTGAGTGCCGTTAAATACTAAGAATGTGTCGTCCACGTAATGTGTATACAAAATTATTTTATCATAAAAACGGTTATGATCAGATAATAAATATTTATTTTCATAATAGTTAAGATAAATTTCAGCTAAAAGTCCACTGAGAGGTGAACCCATTGCTAATCCGTCCTCTTGGTTAAAAAATTTATTATCATAAGTAAAATAATTCTGTTGTAATATGATCTGTAATAGAAATAGGAGTTCATCTATTTGTATCTGATTTAGAATGCCTGTCTTAATTAAATTGTTCTTAAGAATGTGTAATGTTTCTAAAACAGGAATATTTGTATATAAATTAACTATGTCCATGGAAACCAATTGAAACTCTATTAATTATATCAAATATGTTAAACTCTTACCTTATGGATATCTCCAAGGTTCTACAGACGAACACAGCTGGAGAAAGGATTATTTGAAGGTTATCAGTACGCATATAAATACCCTATTCGTTTTAAAACAAATCGTTTCTAGTTTATTAACCAAATTAATTACTTCGTCAATTAAACACTAGTCTATTACTTTGAATTTAAACAAATTAATAAATGAAATCTTTCTTAACCTATAACAAATTATATATTTTTGAATAAACCAGTACGTTTTTACCTCTTTTCCCCTTACTCTTATATTTAATATAATAAAAAAAACTTTTTCTTAGAGATCTCTTTGTTTTTTACGTTTTAAGCTTTCGTTTTATGATGAATAATCATCCTTTATTTAACATTGGTTTAAGTGTGAGTTTAGTTACCCATCCATTACGTCTTCTTATGGTTTGTTACGCCATCTCGTGATAACCGCTTTCTTCGTTTTTTACACACTCCGGCACTATTAACATCGAGTTTGGTTATTGTTAACTACTTTTTGCACTATAATGTTTTATTTTCAACTGTATGCACTGGAAGATGTGTGCTGTATATTTATTTATATAGCCGGCCGGCTTTTAAGATTCGCCCGGGCACTTAGATGTTTAATGGCCGCTACATTGTTTGCGCACTGTTAGTTGTTTTTTGCTGGATAGACCGACTATTGATTACGGCCTATCCTTCACGTCCGAGGCCACTGTTTTTTAAAGTAAAATAAACTATGCTGATTTTTTCTGGCCGCTCTACCAGGAGTTACAATAGAACTGAACTCAGTGCTGCACTAAGGCGGTAATGCACGGAGTTGTCTGGTCACGTGATCAAGAGCCTGCGCTCCAATTGGTGCATTTTAAAGGCACTATAACACTGGCGTTATTTTCTCCGTGATCCACGGCGGACGCATCATTATGTGTTATTTCACAATCTGTCTGGACTGCTTGAGTGCGGAGACAAAACACTTACTTACTTACTTACTTATCCAACGCCCGTCTTTGGTGCTTCCACCATTCGACGTCGAGCCTCCCAGTAGCGATTGATTGTGTCATCGTTCGGGTAAGTCAGCGATTGGCATGTCTGCAGGTGATCGCCGTCCATCCTGCCAAGGATGAATATCCTGCGGAGACAAAACATAGACGTTTTGTTTTGTAATAAACACTGCATACTTGGTTGACTAACTCGAGGTTCTATAAAGGTGAACAACGACTGGATGGGGAATATAATTTTTAAAATATTACCTTGGCCTTACAATTCCGTACCGTTACACAATTTATAATTAGGTAAAGTCTCTATAGTTTTAATTTTTTCTATGAACTCTAAGGTATTTTTTACACTGTGAACATTTTCCATTTTTATACTGTTTTTGATAATATGTTGTAATTTTTTAGCTATTTTATAGTTGGGGCGGACGTGTAGTTAATCAAGGGACGTACGGGTAAATTTTCTTTATGTAATTTAGGTAATCCTGTAAACTCGGGCGCTTTAGGTTTGATGTGTTTGATGTTACGTCTGGCTTGTGTGTCAAGCAAACTGACGCATTTATTGATTGCTGAATTTTTTTTGTATATTCATCCGTGGGGTCATTATTTAACATCGTTATATTGTTATCATTAATGAAATCGTAACATTTTTGTATGTAATCTGTTTTGTTTATAATGACTACTGTGTTCCCTTTATCTGCTTTTGTTATCATGGTGTTATTCTTTTCTATTTTCTGTTTAATGTTTCTTGCTATTTTTAACTCTTTCCTATGTTTTGTTTTGTTTGTGCTATCTAATTTTAAAATTCGATTCAATTTATTGTTAATTAATGACCACGTTTCACACTGAATGTCCTGATCTTTAATGCATTTAATAACCACCTCAGCATTTGTAATTTCGCATATTAAAACGTTTCTTCTAAAGTCGGGTAGATTGTATTGTAACCCCTTGGATAATAACTCTTGTTCCTCTGTAGATAACATGATATTAGTATAATTACCTACGCGTTTATAGAACTTATGTTTACATTCAACGTTATCTTGTTTGCACTGTTTATAGTATAATTTATCAAACTTCTTATTGTGTTTGGAGATAATGACTTTGGCGATGTTTCTAATTTATGACTTAATACAAACACAAATTAGAAACATCGCAGAAGAATTTGAAATTTACAGGGCCTCAAAAATACATAAAGAACAATTACTTAATGACCAGCTGATATTTAAGTCTAACACGCTCTATGATACCGCATTGAAGATAAGAAGTGAAACACGCGTAAAAGCTAGTTGACGATCGGAAGCCGACGAGTGCACTGGGTCACATATCACGCGCTTGTGTGTTTTCCGTTAATCTATTAATTTATTCATAACTCGATATATGTGATGTGCTTATGTGCGTTAACATTTTCGACGACCCCTATGCATTAGGGTGAATAAACATTTTACCTGAGGATGGGGATTTATCCCCGAAACATGTTGTACATATAAATAACAGAAGATCGCTTAGTGGATTAAATATAAGGTAAATTATTTAAATTTGTTCTTAAAAGGTCCAATCAGTAACAAGAAAAACCAGTATAACTACTACAGGACAATAGATTAAAAGTAAAATATGTATGACAATACACGTAACCCATTTACCTTATGTGTATGAAATTATATTTCCGTTTCATCATCGGGAGATTCATCAGGTTCGTAAGTACATCTTAACCATATCATTGACTTGGAATCCAATTGATCACAATTATCATATACTAACTTATTGAGTACAAAAATCCTGTGTATTTGACATTTTGTTTACATTCGAAATACCGTGCACCTAGCACATGTGACAGCTGAATCTGAACACTGATTACTTCATTGATTGTGGGAGACGTCTACTGACAAACTAAGCTTTGAACTAAATTATAGCAGCAGGCTAAGTAACGAATGAATTAGGCACACACTACACACTTTGGACAGCATACGGGTAAATGTATTTAAACACACAAAAACCACCGAACACCTGTATGGTCTGCCGTTGCATTTAGTGGTGCCTGTATTATTTATGGGCATGGTGTTGAAAGTGTTAAATCAAAACCGTATAAAATTTTGTATTAAAAGTATCTTGCTGGCCAGGAATTCTTATTTAACACTTCTTAATAATAATATTTTCTCAGGTGATAGCCATGTTTTATTGGTATTGTTATTATTAATAACACCACATATTTAGTTCGTTTTTTTTAATTTTAATGTATTAGTATCATCTTAAATAGAAAATTTTTCTCACAATGTTACAGAATGCGTAAAATGTTGTGTTTTTATGATGACATCATAAACGTGTTGTGATAGAGTGTTCATTTTATATACTCCATGCGTTGTTAATAGTTACATATAGTGTTTATAAAATATGTTTTTTCTATACTTTGTTCATTTGTGGCATGTTTTGGTTATTACCCTAGTATCAAATCACTAACGAACTGCGCATGTGAAAGGTCTGTCCGTCATATGCTAACTTTCTAGTGCTTTTTCTGGTGGGTTGGAAAATTAAACCTATCGTACAGAAAATTGCTCAGGAATAGAGAATGAGAGAGTACAGACCTATAAAAGGTGGTGTTGGTGCCTGACTCTAGTTAATTAATGACTTGATGTGGTGTAATATCTGAAACATGTAGTCAGAATGAACACTAAGATAGTGGAGCAAAATGTAAGTGAAATAGTGTTGTTACAAATTCTGACCACGCAAATCTACAAATGAAAAATTTAAGAATAGAAAAAATGAATTTATTTAACAAGGCGACATTTTGTATTACAAATTGAACGTGATATGCAAATAGATGAATATTGGCCGTGATTTCTTCCAAAATAGAAAAAAGGGAATTTCACTGCTGTTAATGGTTTTTAGCATGTCAGTTTGCTGAAACGGTGTTCTTGGTACCACGTGCTGTTGAAATCTGTGGCTTTTTTAAAACTATAAAACATGAGGTCCAAACAGATATTATACTGAAAGCTGTAGGGAAATCTGACAAACCAGAACAGTGAATGCTGCACAGCTCCTTGCTTGAAATTTTTCATTGTAACATTCATCTTCATTAACAAGGGAAAATTTCAGCTTTATAAAAATTATGGAAAATCTTGTAGTTATTTCCAGTGAAATAATTTAGAAAGCGTTAGGTATGTATTTAAATTATCTACCAGGCCATTTGTCTGTGGTCCAAGGTTTACATTAAAACCAAACGTTTTAGCAGCAGCACTGACTGCTTCAGTGGATGTATTCGAATCAAACCTAACGCAGGGTGTCGTACGTCAGGCCCACAGTACTGTGGTGAAGGCTCCACACATGTGATGCTGCTGAAACGTTTGGTTTTAATGTAAACCTTGGACTACGGCCAAACAGCCCGGTAGATAATTTAAATACAACTGACACCAGCCGTGAAAGCCTTCGAACTAATATAGTGTTAGGTATATTTGGTGTTCTAGTATTAGCACAGTATTCAGTATTCACTGTAGTTTTCTGATAGAAAACTACACACGGCCTGTAACCAAAGTGCGTGGGAATAAAGGAAAGTTGACATTACATACACAAATTTTTATTCGTTTTAAACATGTTTGTTTTGGCAGTTCAAATCATTTTGTTCAGTCTGCTTTAACAAACCAAAATTTAGATCAGTTGCAACTTTATAATTTATTGTAAAAGTTAAAGTTACAGTTTGTAACTCGTGGTAACATCCATCCATTTGCGAGTGCTTGCAGCTTTGTTGCAAGCCTCTTCTCTCCATCTCATCATAGATGTCCTCCTTCCACGATCTCGTGGGATCTACTCTGTTTCCACTTTCTAGTTGGAACCCAGTTTAACAACTTTCCGTGACAATGATCATCACGCATTTGTGCCATACCATATGAGACACTTGATATTACAGTATCAAAAATTGTTTTGTCTACGCCAGCATTTTTCAACCTATGGGGTACAAACCGCTCCTGGGTCCTAAGGGGTTTGTGGTAGGTCGCAAAGTCGGGCTTGAAAATTTATTTACTGTGTCTTAAAACCTATTACATTTAAATTATGTGTAAGTGTAAAAGAGGGCTCGATGTTAGCAAAAATATGGTAGGAAACTGGTTTCACACCCGTACAAGTAATTCTTCTGGCACACATGAAGTGTAATATATTTCAAGCTAGGTCCCAGCCCAGACTTGTGAACAACTGGTTTCTAACGCACTGGAGCCTGGACACTCCACAAGACCTACTCCAGAATTCTATTTTCACTGTTTGGGGCCTTTAAGAGTTTCTTTGATTTACGGTTTAATCATAATAATAATTGTCCTTTGTAATAACTGCAACTAATTCTAGCCTTGGTTTGGTAAAGTAAGCTAATGATAAATGTTGAAACATACACACAAAAACCTGAGACGTGGATGCACCTTGTGGATGCATGAATACCATACATTTGTGTAATATTTCTGAAGGTGGGATATAAATATCACATCTTTATTAAAGTTTATCTTTGTATTAATATCATGTTTATTCCTTCCAAATTTTTCTTGTAGGTTTGTTCATATTTTTGGAGCTTATGGTTCTAGTGACATTATAAAGTTAAGCTTTTGTAAATACACTTTCTACTCCAGATTGTATTCTATTCTGTTAGGTTTTATCAGTGTTATCAGATCAATTAGGTGATTAAGTAACCATCATCAGTCAGGGAGCCTGAGTGAGGATAGGATAACGTAGGTGCTGTTTTGTCAGTTGAGTGATGTAAAGAGATACTCATAGGTTAGTTTAAAGTTGTCGAGTGATTTAAGGGAAAGAAATCATTGCCTTCTTGTATCCGTCCACCTTTATTAAAAAAAATATATATATATGTATTATAGAGATTATAAATTTAAAAAATAATAATAGAATATATTATTACATTCTTAGATTTAAATATATTAATTGTAATATATAATAATACATTTAAGGGATACATTTTGTTATTCTTAATATTGTTAAATTATCTTAGTTCATAAGGTATATAATAATAATTTCCAAAAGTAAAAATTTATTTTAAAGAGTTAAGTTAGGAAATTTTTTTGTTTTAGTGAAAAGTGCTGGCACTTGAGTACTTCCCATATTTGTGTATTTCCTATTTATATTAGTCATTAATTCAGTGACGTGAGTAGCAATTACTCATATATTTTTTACTGTATAAATATACTATCCTGTTGAACTATTTATATTTAATAATTATTTTTTTATTAATTATTATATTTTAAAAAAGTATGTGACAAAACAAAGTTATTTTAAATTAGTAATTTAACCGTTATGATGCGTGATATGAAAATGTTTCCAAGTAAATAAACACACTGTGAGTTGTGATTTTTGACTCCCTCGAAAAAAAATGTTGTTTTCACTAAATGTAAGAAAGTGTTGATATATAATGTTGTGTTGTAATATTTTATCATAGATTTTGTTGTTTTCTCCAGATGTTCAAGTTTTACCGTTTCATATGTTTATGTTTCAAAAATTAATGTTTTAAAATTAACTTGTACTAACATTGTTTCCAACACTTTTATTTATGATAAGAAAATGTTAATTTTTTTTTCACGTTCGAGATTTAAGTTTAGTCTTAGTGTGTTGCTAATTGAGAGCTTCTCAGTATACTATATAAAACTTGGCAAAATACATTAACTTACAGATGTCTTTGTAAAGTGTTTAATGAAAGAATAATATTTTTAATGTTTCCACTTATTGGACGAGAAGGAAGTAAAGTTATTAGATTATAATGAAAATCATTTGTGATAATGCGTGCATGATTTGTTGTTTTGATGCTGAGAAAATGTTGTAGGTAATTGGTAAATTGTAAACTCATTAATTGATATTAATATGCTTAAATTTATTATTAAATTTAAATTATGAGATGAGTATTGTCTGCTTATCAAAGACGTTGTCTTTAGATTGTTCAATTTAGATCATCCATTTCTTGTATATTCTAAATGAAGACCAATGTTGTTAGCGAGAACATTCAGTTCCTCATTGAAGAGTATTTATTGTTGGTTAAAAGCTGTTTGGCAGAGTATATAACATCCATACTCTTATGTTGGGTGGGACAGAATTTCTATTCATCCGGTAAAGGGAATCCAAATTCGTCCACACCTGGAGAACTCCAGATTCAGATTATTGAGGAACTTCTATTTGTGGCCTTCATATTATGTGTTCTGTGAAAAATAATGTAATAATAATATTTTTTTAGGTAATGCATTGTATATAAATTTTCTAGCATTCCTTGTTAAATAAAGTTTTTTTTTAACATAATAAAGCGGATAGGGAAATTTTTTTAATTTGTTTTGTGTTATGACTGCGGTGCTGTGAAGAAACATTCCTGTCTTTAAGTTGTATTTGTAAAAATGTTCTTTCATTTATTTAAAAAAATATATAGGAGGTGTTTGATTTTTGTGTTACTTGTAGGTATTACTAAAAATTATTGCAAAAAAAATTTTTTTTTTTTATTTTTGAATAAAATTTTGTTCACCTTATTTTTAAAGTTAAAAATTTTATTTTTATATAAAATGGTTATTATGTAATAACTTTACATAACCTGTGACTTTTGCTATGTTGATGATTAATACTAGCCCCATACAAATAAATTTTTTAGTGTTTTTAGTTGTTGCATATTGCAACGTAGTTTAGTAGCATATAAGAATGTATTGAAGTTTAATGTTAAAAAGTGTGCATATGTTTAGTATTGATTTCTATATGTTACACATTGATTTCTCATCTGAAAGTGAACAGTTTATTATAATTCGTTCGATAGATATTAAATTCTGGTATAATGTGTATGTAGAGGTTGTTGATTTGTGCCTTGTGTCACGTTGACACATTGCTGCCAATAACTGCAGCATTGTTACTCATAAGAGAAATCTTTGTTTATAAATTATGTGATTTAATGTTACTCAGTTATGCAAATGAAAATTATAAATTGGATAAATGAAAAAGAAAAAATCTTCAAAAAATGGCTTGATAAATTATTATCAAACGGTGCATTATTTAGAAATATAGGATGTAAAATTAACTGAAAATTCATTCTCCATCATTTAATTTGTAATTATATCATTACATGTTATATTTAACGCTTGAACCCTGGCCATTTTAGCATAGAAAACTCCCTGCAGCCTGACTATTTTTGGCAATTTTTCCAACATTTATCTAAAACATCGTGAATTTTAAATATAACTAAAATTTAGAGACTTTGTGTTTTGATGAAATGTAGAAGCAATTTTTGTTTAATGACAACTTTGTGAAATCACTGTAACAGGTGTATGCTTAAAAAAACTTTAACAGGCCATTTTCAAACGATAAACATTGCTTTTTATTAATCTTCAGTGCCAAAAAGTAATGAATAAACACACGGCTTCCTATGAAGACCATGTGTAAAATAAACTAGAGAAGCATGCACCTGATTACAAAACATCCATTAGCTTGTGTTTGACATGATGAAGAATGGAATTCTAGTAATACAGCCGTCAATGAATTAACACACACCATAATTCTATCACGTGTTGCTATCTGTGAGTTTAATGTGAAACTGCTCATACATTCACACATAAAAACAAGAGAAGCTTGTAAATCCTCTGTACAAATGCTGTTAGACAAGTTATGAGTGTTCAAAGTGGAATATTTGGTAACTTACAGCAATTTGCCACATCCATATTTTTTCTGGCCATTAGGTTGAAAATGTTAATGTGCAGATACTTTTATATATGCTTATTATCATATGAGCCACATTTAATACTGTAAGATGTTTGTCGTAGTGTTGGTTTATGTGCTTTGTTCATTTTTTGCTCATAAACCTCACTTATTGTCAGTTTAAATAATGAAAATACAGTGTTGCACGAATACTTGAGACCAAGAAAATCGTATTGAGCTACTGTGTAGTATAATTGGAAGCAGGTATGCCATAATTCCACTAATGTTGAAATGTATTTAAATGGTGGCATGTAATGTAATAAATGTGTAATAAACAGAACATGTTTGACTTTACTGTCAACTTTTATAGTTAACTTGTCAACAGCTGGTGGAAATAGAACGGTTAAATAGAACAGGTTTCAGTTTTTTCATTACTGTTTTATTACTATAGTATATAAAGTTTCCTATCTGTATACGTCAATTAATATGTAAAAAGATATTCTTTTTCTTCTTACTCCATGTGTTGTGGTCCATGTGACGATTAGTGATGCTTAATATTAAGAGATCACCCAGAATACTATTACTGTGTCAGCCATTAGACCTCATCCTAGGTCGATTCCGCCTGTTGTGCTCTTTGATCCCCGCCAACCATGGCTTCATTCATTGTCAGAACATTATCTCTGGATTGTAATGTAAGAGACGAGGCTAAGATCCGTACAAGGTGCTGAGAATATTCAACATTCCACTATTTTATGTTTGCCCTGCAATGCTTCCGAGCGTTTTTCTTCTGAATCTGACAGTAGATTTACCAACAATTTTTTTAAGTAGGATGGGTGCTCTGGATCATAAGTGTCTTTCAGCAAAAACTTTTATAAGAGTATTGCATTTAGTCCAGATGACCTAAGTACGAAAATTTTTTTGTGTAATTGTAAATGAATGAAGTACTGATTTTTTTTTTCATGAACTCATACTTTGTGTACTGAATATATAGATTGACTGTGGGGTGTTGTGTGTGTATGCTAAACCTATTCCAGTGGCTCCATTAAGAAACTATTATGTTATACAGGTTCACGTTTTAATTTTTTTATATACATGATGGTTTTTGTATTGCATTGGCATTTGGAATACTGAATAAACATTTTGTGTTTGGTGGTAGTGTTTTCAGCTGTTGTGAACAGGTATACAAGTACATGTTTATAGTAGAACATTATTTCTTCTTTTTTTCAGTTACACTGTTAATCAGAACATTCATAAAAACATAATCTCAGTATCATATGGTATAGTAAATACATCACAATATACGCTAAACGTTGTAATTAAATTTAAAAGTCACCGGTTAGTCTCCCTTGTTTAAAACGCCCTTTCAACCCATTTCTTTAGCAATTTGATCCTCGTTCCCAGTCTTCCCCTTGTGTTTTTTCCTGTTAGTATTTGCCTTTAATTCCCTCTGATGCTGTAGTTATTTCCTTAATTAAGTGTTCCAGCCATCAGTACCTCATTCATATGAGCCGTATGTACAGTCTTTTTTCCTCCTGCATTCACTTGAACTTTATTGTTGCTCACCCTATCTGAAGTCTTCACCTACGTCAGCTTCACATCTTCCAAGTGAATATTTATTTTTTGAGATATATAGGAAGAACAGTGTGTTGAATAAAACTGTGCAGGTTTATAGTTGAACATTTCCATTGCTCCAGATAGCGGTATTCTCAGAACAGTAGATGTGTGTTGAGAAGGGCGAAGATTGAGATAATTGTTTGTAAACAATCAAAACTGGTGGAGGGAACCTGGAAAGTGTGTTAGTAATTGGTTAAAGATTGTATACTGTGATAAAAGAAATTAGTGTGTGCCATGTAGGATCATGTACTACTTGAGCAATGGATGAGAAGAGATTAATTAAAGAAGAGTGGCAGAAGTTTATGGAGGGAAATAATGCCTAACTTCTCAGACTGGAAAAGTCAAAGGAGAAAATGACATGTATATGGGTGAACAAAAGAAGTTGGGCATCAAAAGATTTGGTGGCATATTTTATTCCTGACTTATTTTGTAATATAATAAATAAATAAAGCTTCCTCCCAACATTGATTATTCAAATGAAATTATATAGCTCAGTTAATAGCAACATCAGCCTAAGGATGACTGATATTTCCTGATGAGATTGAGTTATTGGAGGGGTGGGGATTCAGTAATGATTGTGGGCCAGCAACGAAAAATTAGCAGCAATGCCAATGAGTGTTGAGTATCGACCTGATGTAGACTCTGAACAGTCGGCTACAGTTGTAGATGTGTAGTGGACAAACACCTCACAAGGTTTGTGAGGCTAACAAAATGTTCATTCATTTCGCACAGGCGCACAACAGTCTTGTACAGTGTTTCATAGTGTGACAAGGCTAGCAAGGACATAGGAAGCGTGCAAGTGTCATTGTGAAGCAACAATATATGACAGGTAGAGAATGTTTAAGTAAAACAGTGAACTATTATTGCGTTGTCTCCCCTCTCTCCTCTCTGCATACATTATTATGTTACTATTTGGGGTAATTCTTTTGCGGGCTCAGTGGAGTCCAGTGCTCAAGAAAGCAGACAAGTGTCTAACTGTGATGTTTTTGGCTGTGGTCTTTTGGGATATAGACATTTTCCCAAAGAATAATATTGATATTTCTTCAGTCTCGCTAAGCATAATTGATTGAAGTAATTAAGCATGTTCCTTGTACTCCATTTCATCTATTATGTTCAGTCTTATAAATAGTTTGTCTATCCATTAGTTGAGATAATTAATATTTAACCATTCAAGCTTTCCAATAGGCTTGTATTAACAGTGTGTGGACACACAGAAAAGTTTTTTATATGAAGGCGTTGTTTCATCCCTTACATTCAAACTATGAAAAAATTATAGTTTGCATCATACAAGCGGATAATAGTTTTTAGACCAACGTGTCAGAAATTATCATTGTACAAGTAAGTGGTGATCGTGAGCAGTACACTCCTTTTTTTTTTTAGGGTAGGTGAAAATCTCTATAGACACTAGGAACCCCGTAGTTCCTAGTAGTGTGGGACTCTAACCTTACTTAATGCTACAACTGAGCAAGCTCATCCAGCAGCTTCTCCTTCATGTTTCCTTCACGGTCTAATCCCAATCTGCCCAGTGTCTAATCCCAAGATTATTCTTTCTTTCTCTCATGTAGAGTTTTATGGATCCGTACACTCCTGTTGCTAAAAATGTACAACATTTAGTAGAATAATAACTTGGATGTTAGTACAGACATTAAAAAAATATAGTAATTTTGTTACAGTAAGAAAAGATGTACATTATTCTCACCTTGAAAAATGAATGCTGTTATATAAGTTATTTAAAAATAACTTATAACTTTTAAGTTGTTGTAAAATATAGTAATTTTGTTACAGTAAGAAAAGATGTACATTATTCTCACCTTGAAAAATGAATGATGTTATATAAGTTATTCTGTAACTTAACAGTACTCTTAATTTCAGTATGTATGAAGAAATTACTATTTTTAATATTTAAACAAAGTCAGTAGGCAAGAGGAAAGCTCAAGAGAAGGTAATTGGAACAAAGAAGGTTAGAAAAAAAAGTAACATTTTCAGCAGGACCATAGAGGATAAATGAATTTGGGGAGAAACTGATTAAGCTATATATTGTGAAGTATCCAAACCAGGAGAATGGGAACACATGATTATGATACGGAAAGACTGAGTTTACTGTGTGACTGGAGGCCCTCTATACCAAACAGTAATACTGCCTCAGTCAAACAATTTAATAGTCAGGAGCCTTTGATATAATAATGTGCTTTTAAAGATGTTGCACTGTCTCGACACTGTTCATGTGCATCAACTAGATTGTGTCATTAGTAAAATGATATTGTTCTGCGTCCATGTGGATACAGTGTCGCCACAATTAGTATCAGTCTTCAATGAACCCAACCTGTCTTGTAATCATCATTCTGTTGTTGGTTGTAGTTTTTGTTTCCTTATGTGCAGAAATGTTTCAACAACATAGCTATCTAGTGGAGATAAAAAATTAATTACGATTGATAACAGTCGCTCTGATTCCCGATAGTAAGGTTTAAATGAGACAGCTATAACTAGGTCTTCCACAAACTACCTCCAACCTGCGTTACAATTTACTCTTATACATACGCTTCTGTAATGGTTTCATGGTGTTATACAGCTGCAATATTCTTTTTATGGATTTAATTTTGTTGATATTGGTATGAAAATAGAGTGGAATCTTATGAAAGTGAGTACAGTGGTGCCTTAGTGGAATTATTACTAAATAAAAGAAATTGACACAATTTTATTAACAGTTCTAGAAACTTAATCATTCTTATAAATAAGGGTTGTATGTTATACTGATGTTTAATGTCATTTCACATAGGAATTGATAATGTCACTTAGGCTGTTATTTGCAAAATTCTCCTTGTTTAATAAGGCAGGTGAAATTAGATTCATGCAATTGAATAAACGCTTTGTTTATTAAAGAACATGTTACATGTTTATGCTTGTTTACAACGAAATGTTTAATTTGTTTACAATGTTTAAGAATTTGTTTAACTGTTAAAGAAAAGGTGTTTAACTGTTTATAATCCGTCTTCACTTTTAAAAATTACTATATAAAAACTTACGTTTATTTATTTTGTTAATAACGAAATGAAAACACATTAACAATATATGGTGTTTTAAAAAGAGATCGTGATGTGTACGAATTCGGATCGCGGGCGCGCGTCACTGCACACAGAGCGAGCGGCAGCAACACACTCCGATCAGTAGGACTCCCCAGCACACACTTCTGGAACACTTAACACTCCTTTTGTACTAAACTCCTTGACAACACTCACTAAATACGTATGGCAATCATTGTAAAAGCATTTCCAGTTTTGTTAGTTTTATTAGCAGCCATCCTAACCCAACTTTTTCACTACTTATTGCCACACTGCTAAACACTTCGTTCTTGACGAGGCCTTTCGGTATCTCCATCATCTTCAGGTCTTAAATGATCCTTGGGGGTATGTCGTTTAAGACCTGAAAATGATGGAGACATCGAAAGGCCTCGTCAAGAACAAAGTATTTAGCAGTGTGGCAATAAGTAGTGACAAAGTTGGCATTGTAAAAGCAGTCATTAACTGAACTGACCCTCTGCCTTTACCTAGCGTGTCAGCGAACTAGAGGATAATGAAGTAGCCAGGGAACAACTTTATTATTCCATAACATTCTTGAAGGTGATTGTTTATACAAGATAACATTTTGAGGAATGTCTGTTGGTTACATGTGTTGAATAATCGTGTTTTCAATAACTCCTTGATTTTGTTCTTGTATGTTTCTGCCATAGCCATACGAAGACTGGCACTTCTTGCAAACTTCAGCTACAAAAAAAGTACATGGACTTACTTTACTGAATTACTGAATTTTTTTACTAGTGTGTGTGTGTGGGGGGGGGGGCATTCCCACATTTAAGCTCATGTTAAGTTCTCTGTGTGTGTTCACCAGGCGAGTCCAGTGAAGGTGTTAGAATCTATTTGTTTTTTGACAGCGACTTCTTAAAAAAGTTGTAGATTGTTGTTTTAGATTAATGTGGTCAACATTGAAAATATCAGAAGTCATTTGGACCTCTTCCAAAGTTTTTTATTTGTAGTCTGAATCTTATATGTTGAATTCCTGTAGTAGAAAATGTGCTTTCTCTCTCATAAGGAAGAAGATACCATGTAGTTGATGTTCTGCCAATCTTTATGAAACTTCTTATGCCAAACTTGGCACTATTTTTCCATTGAATGCGTACAGTAGGGGAGTGCTTCCTGTCTCATACACAAGAAGGTACCATAGTAGTTGATGTTCTGCCAATCTTTATGAAAATTCGTATGCCAAACTTGGCTTGGACTGTCCTTTTTGGGATTATTTTCCCAAAGTAAATAGTGGCTTATTTTCATTACGGATAGACTTACTTTTGCACCATTGAAGATGATGTTGGAAAGGCAGGATAAGGTGGAAGTTAGTAGTGGCAGTCATTGTGCTTCATGTCAACTTGGCGTTAGGTACTTACTCCTGCAGGCTGAAACAGAGGCTGAAAAACAGCTTGATCCTAGGCAGTACCTGGGATGAAACTTGTGATTTGTAACCAAACAAGTCATTATACCAGACTAAATAGTTGAGCATATTATTTTACCACTGTTAAAATATATTAAATCTAAAATACTTATTAATCAATAGTTATTTTGTAATGCCGATTAACCTATGTTTACACTCAGATTAGTAAATTTGATTACCCTTTATACATGTTTGACCTGGATTTTTATTTTTAATGTGAAAGTAAGAATTCCGTCTTCAAAATAAAAACACATTTCCTATACATGATTGTAATAAAAACTTAAAGAAAAAATTGCCTCTATTATTTGCCTTTTTGTTTGAATGTGTGGTACAGTTAAAAGAAAGTCAAAAGTTGTTCATAGGCATTCAAATATATCATCAATTATTGTTTGCGTATGTTGTCTTACATACAGCTTGTTTATTCATAGAAGTAAATGTAAATGTTTTAACATATTTGGAATCATGAGATGTTGGCGTATGAGAAAGGCAAATAAATATTTATACATGTACAGATTGGTTAAATCAGTAAACTGCTAACCTTGGATTGGCACATGAGAAATCAAAGCATTTAATGAGACTCAAGAACGAAAACATTCAATATAAGTTATTATTAACTATTTTATATGCTATATAACATTAACGTTTTTTATATGGTACAACATAAACATATTAAGTAGTATTATATATTTATATGTTTGTTTCAGTAATTATAGTTATTCGATAAGTATTCCTTTTTTTATTATTAATTATGTTAACCATGACAGTTTTTAATTTATTTATATGATTATGTTTTAACTTTATTGTATGTACATTTTAAATACTTTATATAGTAATATGATTGTATATTATTATGTTAGAAATGTTATTCTTTGTAATACTCAGAGGAAGGAAGGAAGTGTGTAGGCGGTTTGTACTAGCTGTTTGTTCTCTGGTAGGTGAGGAATTGTATTTAGTGGTTATCAACATTATTTGCCTTCAGAATAATAATATACAAAAAAGAGCTTACTGAAATATTCTAATATCTGATAAATAGTAGGTGCCAGAAAATTTTTACACAATGATAATTTTAGGTGTTCATGAAGTTTTATATTAACCTAGAATATTTTCTGCACAGTAAATCATGATAATCTTTCATCTACAGCGAACGTACAGTAGAGTCTTACAAGGCTGGATTTAGGGCTGTGATGTACTCTTATCAAAATATTTGATTTTTGTAACATCAATTAAGTTAGTTATTTTTTTGTTTCACATTACCAATATTTGTTTTTCTGCAGCTAGGCTAGAAAATTAAATTAAGCGATATTTACTTCAGAATAAAATGAATTGAAATCATGTATACGTATAATATAGGTGACTTATTAGAAGTGTGTAGATGTCTGTTTGGCCGTGGTCCTAGGTTTACAGACAAACAAAATGTTTCGACAGCACCACTGGCTACCATCATCAGTGGAATTCGAAGAATTCGAGTCTACCTGAACGCGGGTTGTTAAATGTCAGGCCCATGGTAAAGCCTTTACACAGTACTGGTAATTCGAATTACCGATTACAGTACCACAGTTCTTCGAATTCCACTGATGATGGCAGCCAGTGGTGCTGTTGAAATGTTTGGTTTGTCTGTAAACCTAGGACAACGGCCAAACAGCCTGGTACACACTTCTAATACAACTGACACCGCCCGTGAAAGCCTTAGAAAAATTTTATAGGCGACTTAGATAACTTGGATCCTTCCCACTTCCCACTTCGAACCTTGCTCGTTTGGGTCAGTGCTGATCCTCATGTGTCTCTCTTTGCTTACCTGCATTCTATAAACAGTATTTGGAAGCTCGAGTTTTCTGCTTGTGCACATGTGAGTGTATGCACTATGAAACCTTGTTGTTAAGCTTTTGATGTATGAGAATTTTTTACCTTCACTTGTGCTGATCACATTAATATTAAACATATTTTTAAAATGGATTCCAACACCAAATGGGCAATTTCTCTTAGGTTAACAGCCTTCAGACTGTTCGGCAACAGCTCATTTTCAGTTTTCTTCTTCAGTATACAGTACGAGTCACAATGTATGTAATACATTCGAAACAAGTCCTTCGTATGTAATTTTTCTCTAAATTATCGTCTTCATAAATTCATTGTGCCGAATAAGAACACAGAATAACAATATGTATAAAAACATATGGTTATTTATGTATAAAAGCATAAAATTATTTTTCTAGACATTTTGGCAACTTAATCATAAATATGATTTTTGTCCATTGACGTTCTCAAATATCAGTAATTGTTGTTAATTTGTCCACCTGGCACTGAATTTGAATTTGTTGTAGTAATGATATAAAAAATCACTTGAATTATGATGGTGTTTGACTGTCGCTTATTTCACAACATACACAAGTTGTACCATAGTACAACTAGCAAACAACTAGTTTGGCTTCACGTATCAAATTTGTGTTGGCATGACAAAGAGGTATATGCTTTAATTAGTTGGTTCTTACGATTGAGCTGATCTGAGTTTTATCAGGGAATTAAGAAAACCCAAAATTGCACATTTGTAAGAAGAAAGTTTTGTTCAATTTGTGTAGAAGTCAAATATATGGTTGATACATACAGAGGATTCTGTTGCGTGTTTGACTTGGATGTGTCAAGCATGTTCGTAGGATGTGTTGAGATAAAATATGTTTTTACTGAAACCATTTATTTCAAAAATTTGTAATTTGTACACTCATTCTCAAGGGTGGGAGTGTCATATACTGAATACCCAGAAAGTTGTTAGATGTTCATATATTTTTGTTGTTGTTTTATCAGTGGTGGTTGTTTGTTATGGGTAGGTCAAGTTGAGAAAAATGTGTGTTTGTCAAATTCAGATTATTCTATTACACTGTTTGTAAAATATTGTTTGTATTCAGCCATTTTGTAGATTCTAAGAAACAAAGAACAGTATCATTGGCTGACCTGATTTCTTTGCATTCAAATATTGTAGATTTTTGCACATATCCCAAGTCATTCGGGTCCATCTGTATTCCTTTTTAATTTTTCTTTGTAAGGACCCCTCTTCTGCTTGGGGGATTCTGTGTAATTTCCATGGATATCCAGCCTTAAATCTAGCCCTGCAGTCTGTCACAGTTAAATATCATTAGAAAATGTTATGTCATTTATGTATGTTATTTTAAAATATGTATATTAATTTATATTTGTTCGTTATTCAGTGTATTGCTATGAAGTGTATTGGTATGGTGTAATGACTGTTGATCTTGTACAGTTAATTTAGATCAATCAAAATAGTTCTTTATTTTGTTTAATGTGATAGTTATACAGACAACTATTTTAAATTGAAGGATTTTTAAAAATGTTGTGAGATAAAAAGTAACAAAAAGCGAAATACAAACTGATTATTGTTGGTACACGCAGTCTCTGATAGTGCACATATAAGTCTGAGAGAAGTGTGTCAGATAAAATGATGTTATACTTGCAGAACAAATTAACTATTCTTGTGATATAACTGCAAGACGCTTAGGAATTTAGGTCAGCCTGTTGTGGGTCGGTGGGTAGTTGGTATATCATGTGCTTGTACTGATGTGCTGCACGGAACTTTCTCATGGTGCACCACACTTTGGGCTCTCAAAAGGTTTTTAGTGTAGTGAAAAGCCAGTTTAAAGAACGTTGTCATATAATGATTAAGAAGAAGTTGAAAGCGTTTCACATGTACTTATAGTTTTTTTTTATTATTATTAGTGGGGGTCCTACAGTCTATGCTGCATCCCGCATTCAGATCGCCATTTCTCCCTATCCTTCCAGTCATCATCTTCAATAGCTCGATCTCTCATGCTTTCCCTAATTCGTGTTCTCCATTGTGTTGTCAGTCTTCATTTTCTTCTCCTGTTTTGTGGTGTGTAAGTCGATGCTTTCTTTTGCCATCGCTTCTCCTCCATCCTCATTACGTGACCATACCATAGCAACTGTCTGGATTCTATTCTTCCTGCTGTTGTAAATATGCGCCCTGTTTTCCTTCTTATATCATCGTTTCTAACATGTTGCATTCTATAAATATTACACGCTCTTCTTAAGAAGTCCATTTCCACAGTTTCTATCATCTTTTTCCCTTTATCTGAAAGTTGTCAGCATTCACAGCCGTAAGTCAAAATGGGCTCCACAATAGTTGTGTAGATTGTTAGTTTAGTTTGAAGTTTCATTTTGTTCAACCAGAGTAACGAGTTTAGCAAACGAATAGCCTTTTCTCTCTGTTGTATCCTATTTTTGATGTCTTTTTTTGTTGTTCCATCTTCTGAAATAATGCTTCCCAAATATTTGAATTCACTACACTTTCCGATTCTGTGGATTTGCAGATCTGGGTCTTCTTCTTGCATGTCTCCTATTTTTAGATATTCTGTTTTAGTAGTGTTTATGTTTAGACCTCATTTCTCGTACTCCTCTTTCAATTTTCTAAACATTGTGTCGTCCTCGTCACACGCTATAATTACCTGATTATCAGCAAATAGGAGAGTTGTTAAGCACTGCTCATCCATATGAATTCCCATTTCTGATGTTTTTCTTTTCCAGTTACTGATGGCTCTTGGATGTATATATTTTAAACAGGGTAGGTGACAAGCTGCACCCTTGTTTAAGCCCTTTTGTGGTAGGAAACAATTCTGACAGGACATGTCAGACAAATCGCCTTGGTACTTATAGTTAAGAAAAAAAAACGGAACATTATTGCGTGCACTGTTTTCTCTATGTTTAGAAAAAATTTAATTATCATTTGTAATAGCGAAAGAATTAACAGAACCTTATGAGAATTGTCATAGTATGTACTGAATTACAATGATTACGTTTGAAGAACTTAATAAGATTATAAGTCTTATGCCTATTCTTATCTGGTGTTACAGCCTTTGGTGGGCTTTAGCCTCCTCAACAGTACTCCTCCATTCTTCCCAGTTCTCCGCCCTCTGATTCCCACGCTAGCAAAATCTAATATAATAAGTCCAGCTAGGATACTACCGAACAGAGTACAAACAGGAGCAACGTGTTAGCATCGGAGAAAGTAAAATATTAGTTTAAGACAGACTTTATCTTTTGAAACCCACCACATTTTTTCCATTATGTCTGTACAAGAATAGTCTGTTGATTTAAAATTGTACAACCATTCGGGATTTTAAAATTTACGTATAAAATCATTTTCGGCAGACATGATGAACACAAACAAATATAGACATTAGTATAAGTCAGTTGGCAAATGCTTTTGCATACTGGTAAGAAAAAAATGCAAAGCTGCACAACAAAGGACACTGTGTTACAACTATACTGTGTGCCAAAGAAAAACAAAATATAGCTACAACACAGATTCGGCAGATTTCTTCCAGAGAGAATGATATACATATTGTTACTGGTAACTAAGTAACTTTTTTACTTAGAAATTAATAGAATCATATCAGATCTGTCGTGTGACTCAGTTTTTGCGTTAAAATGACACGTTTTGGAACGTATGTTCCATCTTCAGATACAAATTGCTCAGTCGAGGTAGCTAATTGTTAAAATCACATCACAAACATTTTATATTCGCACATGTTCGTATAGGTGTTTACACTTTGAAGGCCGATCGGATAATGAAGTTGTTATTCTACGTTTATTGCTGATAATAAAATATACGATATAACGTCTTTACTTAAGCAATAATTTCAAAGGTTGGGCATCATCTTGATTTGCAAGAAAGTAAATATAGACGTAAATGACTTGTAGTTTTACTTACCTTTAAAAGTTACTATAGGGCAGGAATTCGTTTAAGCGAACTCTTGAGTAGCGGAAATTGTTATGTGAAATAATAATACCTTGTTAAAATTTTTACCAAATGATATTACCCAATTTATTTTCCAAAAGACTCTACGTACATATTATGCCATGGGGCGTTTAGCAAACCTCAAACCCACCAAAATACGTACACAGTAAACATGAAACATTTGATATGTGATTATTAAACATTAAACATATATATAGTTCGCACAACCCAGCACTTAGAAGATTTAAGTCACTCTCTCTCTCTCTCTCATTCTCTGGTACAATTTATTTTGAGCTCATTTAAACTTTAAATAAAATATTTTGAATTGGTTTAATATTGGTCATTATAATATTGAATGAATTTTGATTTACTTGAAATAAAAATGAATATTGGAACGTTCTCACCAAATTATATTTTGGACAGGTCTCACCGCACTGCTAAGGTCGTCGATCGTGCACAATCTGTTCCTACTTTACATCGATTTTTCGGGCCCACACCGTCGTGTCTACCCACGAAAACACTTTGGGCAGATTCTATACGCACGCCGTTTTTTTGACGATCTTTCGGCCGATAACACCTGTTCAAGTCCTTACCGCCCCAACATTTCTGATATTTTAGATAGTTATTTAACCACTTTTGGTGGTGTAAAAGTTAAAATTCACACTTGGTGAACTTTTTGCCGGCCGGCTACGTTCACGCTTCCGGATGAAATGACCCAGAGTCTTTGTTTCACATTGCGTAGGTGGGGTAAAAGCGACGTCATCAGGCTTTTGTTCGTATAGCCAAGCCTTGAGTTGTTTACGGAAATATGCATTCCTTACCAATGACGTCATCAGGGCTAGGCACTTTATCGCTCTATGTTACATACGTTTTTTTTGCTGAGTTTGTCGTTTTGCAATGAAAACGGTCAGAATCCTGTCAATTCACATCTGCGTTTTATAAAATAGTTATATAGTCCACTCACCAAAACTTTACAGGGATTATGTAATATTTAAATAATTATTAAAATAAATGAATACAATAATTATGGTCTTTTATACCATGTTTTTATAAATTTAATATTGCACCAGAATTGTACCATCACAAAGTTATCTATGAATCCTTCAAAGGATGTGCATCCATATGAACATGTGAGTATAAAATGTTTGTCATGTGATTTTAACAATCAACGACCTCTACTGAGTGATTTGTACCTGAAAATGGAACACGTTCCAAAACGTGTCATTTTAACACAAAAACGGAGTCACATGACATATCTCACATGATTCTATTTATTTACACACACACACACACACAGAGAATGTATTGTATTGTATTGTATTGTGTATTGTATTTGCCTTAGAATTACAAGTTGGCAATGTAGAAAATATTTTTGATGCATGTTGTTTTTGTTTTATTCCCCCTTATTAAACAGCTGTTGAGCTGTTTTATGCAGCTCATTGAAACTGCATAGTTGAAGGCAGGCATCTTGGTACATACGTTTTGTCAGTTTTTCATGTTTATATGGTAATTGTAATTTAACTAAGGCTATTCGGGTGTGTACATTTGTAATATTGTGACACAAAGGTGTTTTGTCTTTTGGAGGGTATCTGTATATTGTAACATCATTGTTTTAAATTATCCCATAAAATATTTGCATCATTCAATACAATAAAAATGTAGTAGGCTCCCAGCGTGCTGATTGTGTGTCAGTAGACCGACCACAATACAAAAGATCAAGAATATGAATAAGTGTACTGAAAGACACCATTTCATCGTAACAGTTGAACTGAGCACAACGGCACAGTATTTGTGAAGCACTTGCAACAAAATTATTTTAAAAAAAAACATGAGTTCAGTAATTAAATTTTAACTAAAATTGTATCATTCCTCAAACTGGATGACACGAATTTTGGATAAACCAAAACCAATTGATATGGTGTCTGGTATATTGACAGATTTATCTAGTGCATACTTTTTCTAACAGACAGTAATTCATGTATTTTAGTTTTTATTCAGATAGAATGGACACTGTGTAGATTGTAGCATACAAACGTGTGATTTGACTTATAAAGAAGAGGAATTGTAATAATTTATACATTTTAATAATAACATTGTTTCAGCGTTTAAATGTTAATTGTTTCAGTTACATACTTAAATTTAAAAAAAAATTATACAATTAGAAATTTTTTCCTTTACTTTGAAATAAACAATGTAAATGACTGAAGTAATTCAAAATAGAAATGTAACATACACTGTTGTGAGGATGAAATTATAACAAAGGAGGTGATATGATATCCATTATAGTAAATATATACAAGAATGAAGCACCACCACCCTAAAGAATTAAACAATTTGCAAGTGAGAGTTGTTCATTTATTCGTACAAAGGGATTTATATAAAGCAATAAAATAACATGATAATCGACTCTCAGAAATGTGTATTTTTGCAGAATAATTTTTTAATTGTATTCGTTCACATTAAACAGTATAAATGTAACCATCCAATCCAGTATAAATTATCAGTAATAAGATCTAACTATGCATCACTGTGTTAAGAATATTTGTATGAGTTACTTGTTCAAATAATGATATTTAACTGTGCATAATTTTTCAAGTGATTGTATAATTGCTCATTTCATTATGAATTTATTTACTTTATTATATATATTTAATTGTATATGATAAGTAATACATTTATTTGTATAAACATCGATAATTAATTTGTATGAATGTGTGTGCATAGGAGGAAATGTGTACGCAAAAACACTAGGTTGTATGTAGTATAAATTATTTACAAAAATAAAAGATATTTTGTTATATTTTATTTAGGTTAATAATAAAGATGTATTGTTATATATATTATTTGTGTATAAATTATTGTATATACAGAGATGATAAACTGACGTTTAAATGATTTGTTGAAAAGTGTTGTGTATAAGATTGGTGATTGGGTTTTTAACAAATTATAAGGGGTTTAGACAAAGTGGAAAAATTATATTATGTTTTCTTTTTATAATAGGTTTTTGTATTTTGTTATACAGTGTATATACTTTTCCAGCAATCCTAAATCCAATTTAAAAATCACCATCAACATTTGGCCTGGTCTCATTGAAAATCATTTTTTAACTCATCAATGGGCGTCTCTTTATTACTTTTCTTGAGTTAGATTCAAAAGTTTTGAATCTTTCCATTGACAGCCTTATAAGTTTTGGCTACATTAAAATTCTGCTTACATTGTCCATATCTCATAAACATTGTATTACATTTGTTTTCATGTATCCACCTTCTGTGGTACAGACAGACAGAGAAACTGTTAGCTTAAAATTTAGGAAATTTCTAACCATATGGTCAGTCCATCATCCCTTGTTTTTGCACAGTCCTTCTTTCCTTTACTACAGAAAATAAAATTCTATGCTACATTACTAGAGATATGTCTGCTGTTTTCAGTAATGAAGTGCAGAATATTTCCTGTACAGAATACAGAAATTGAAGTATTCCTGTACTTCGTTCTTTTATTGTGTACCTGACAATAAGATTAGACTATTTGTTTTTTTTTTGTAAATCAGTTTCTGTATTTTTTTTGTGCCATACATATCTTTATTCATTAAAGTGTTCATTCAATTGTCACAGGACAAATGGCACCAATTATACACCTCTTCGTTTTTTGTGACCCTTAGAAGGGCCATGTGGTGAGAACGCTAACTGTGATGTATGTTCCTCCTGAGCCGCGCTGTGATGTTCAGTGGCTGCGCCCGCTGTTCGTGACGTGTTCTCCAGTCCTCTTATTTCGGCACCGGTATGTAGAGCCTGCTGCCATCCCAGTCAATGTCCATTGCTGGTTCTTCACAGGGCAAAAAAGGGAAGAAAGTCCATTCTTCCTGTTCCTTCCAGCTGGCTCCACGTCGTCCGATGGAGTGCACCAAAAATTCTAGCGGTGCTCTTTTTATGCCCTGACAGGTTGGTGTGCCATGAGCCTATCAGAGTGCTACTAATCCCTTATTGGCTAGCTATGAACTCGTCCATGGCCCGCCAGGTATTAGTGGCGACCTCTCGGCTGGTACAGGGAGCAGATGTTTGCCTCGCTACCGTCACACAATGTATGAGCTAAATGATAGTATGCATGGTTCCTGGTGGGGTTTTGCAAAGTCTGTAGTGTTTGTTACATCGTGTATTCTCATTTAGAAAGTAATATGTTGCAAGGTTTATTCTTTATTTTATCAAAACAAAATAAAAAATTACATTTTGGGTATGTAAAACAATAAAGGGATGTTGGTGTATAGCAGGAACCAATGTAGATGTCCCATGTTTCTGAGATCTTCTAGCACATCATCCAACCATCTTATCCTAGGTCGGTGCCCCTCTTTCTTCTTTTATAGACTTGGGCGCTATCAGGATTTTCTTTGGCATACGCTATCATGCATCTGTTCTAGGAGACCTAACCATTATATTCGTCGAGCTTTTACGAATCTTACAATATCCTAATGCTTCAATAGCTTTTATTGAAGATCAGTAACCATGCATGGAGGTTACTTCTCATTCTCCATACACACATATATTGGGCTTTATGTTATGTTAATGTACAATCATCCTTTTTCTCTTTGTGTGTATGTGCGTGTACCTTGTATCATAGGTAGAGGTGTAGTCTACTACCACCCACAGCATTTTCCTGGAATACAAAACAGCTTTTGTAAGCAGCATACCTTTTGTGCCCTCCTGAATTATGTTTACATCTCCAAAGGAACCATTATTTATGAAGAATTATAAGATATGGCTTTAATCTCATATGAGATCCTTGGATAGCAGACAACCCAGATGATGATATTCATGTAAAACTTTTATGTGTTTCATGTTAATAATTAAAAATGACTTCTTCTTTTGTTTAACATTTGTTATATAGCTTTTTTAAAAACTTTCTGGTTATTCAATGTTTAATTTAGTTCACATAAGTATTTGTTAATTTAATTAAATAATACCCACATAAAATACAGAATGTATTTTCTTAAAAAAGCTGTAAAAATCACGTTGAAATGATAATGTTAATGCCGAATGAACTGTATTTGAAAGCAAAATCAGTTGTTTTGTTTTGTACATGATAGAGGACCAAATTTTACATGTTAGCTGTTAAACCTAAAAACTGTGCAACCATTGTGGTTACTAACTTCGGCTATAGTTATAGATAGGTGTACTAACATCACAAAAAATGTTTTTGGATCAGAAATTTCTAGTACTGAAAATTAAAAGGCAATAACTTTTAAATAAGTCTTTGCAACCAGCAGCGTAATTACTAGTTGCTTACCTTTGATCAGTATGAACCTTAATAAATTCAGAGAGCTCTTGAAGTGTACAAAACATAAAATGCAGTTCTTATGTATAAACGTTGTGTCATGTGTGGATTGACTCAAAACTAGATCAAATTGTAATTTTCTTTACTTTGAAAAATGAAGTGACGTGTTATTAGATTAATAAAAGGTTGTTTAATTTTTTCAGTTTGATATATATTATTTTAACAGTTACAGGAAATGAACATTTAGGACCTTTGTTATCCAGCTTAAAGAATGTAAGAAACCTAATAATATTAATATTTTATCAAGATATGGTGTCATTGTACATGAAATTAAACGGACAGGTATGATTTTTTTATTTTCAGTTGCAGATTTATAATGATTATGTACAACATGCGAGAATCATTCTGATATATTGGAGAAGAAATGAACTGCTTGAATAGAACAATATCATGAAACAACAGAAGTGTTTTTATTTAATTTTTGTTTTTCTAGTGTACATCTATCCAGTACATGCAGTAGTACTGAAAAGATGTTTTCCAGAGCCCCAGAGGTCCATGGAATATATTTTTGAAAATCCTGTAGGCATGCATAAGATAAAATCCGATTAGATATAGCTCATACAACACTTATGGACTGTACAAAATAGAATGCAAATGTGACAACATGCACAAAACATGTAATATAAACAGACAGAAAAATACATTAACATAAAATACCATATTGGCACAGATACGTTGATAACATTCTAATACTATACAGTGGAAACAAAAGACAATGTGAACAGTTACTAACGCACGTAAACAAAATACACAAAAACATAACCTTTACTGCCGAATACAAACACAACAATAGCATAAACTTCTTAGACCTCTCCGTCACAAAATTTGAACACAGGCACAAATTCAATATATACAGAAAACTGACACACTAATACACAATTCCTGCAATTACCCAATACAGCACAAACTAGCTGCCTTTAGAACTATGATACATAGACTTAACAACATCCCACTAGATGAAAAAGACTACAGAGACGAACTAAACACGATAAAATATCTAGCAGAATCCACCGGATACAACAGAACAATACTCAATAAACTCCTACACAAAACAAACAACAGACAAAGACAGAAAACAACAAATTCATAACACTAACATACATCAACAACCAAACTGAAAAAATAGCCCACAAATTCAAAAAAGCAGGCTACAGAATAGCATACAAAACTACTAACCAAACAGAACATACACACAAAACAAATTCGATCTACCTGGTGTTTACAAACTAAATTGCTCAGATTGCAACAAATTCTACATAGACCAGACAGGATGTAGCTTCAAACAAAGATACATTGAACACACAAAGGCACTACACTCCACTACAGAATCCACCTTTGCAAACCACCTCATTGAAGCAAACCACACGTACAAAAACATCGACAAGAACACGGACATTCTACACGTACACACAAAAGACCGAAAACTAGACACTCTAGAACAATTGGAAAACACATAAAAACGACATCCTAAATGAACAGAGAAAATTCAAATCACACACATTATTCATACATATCACGCCCCACACACACACACAACATCGATCTTTCAAAAGGCGATACCATCGCCAAGAACAAGACGGACAGTGCTCCCAACGGCAGCCTCTGAAGAAGCTTTTAAAAGCGAAAACTGGTTCAGGCTGTAAGGTAAAACTTTTACATTTTTTCCTGTAAAAAACTTTATGTTCCGAGCCGGTAGTGAATTAATTATATTTAGACAGAAAATATATAAACATGTATATATGTGATGGCCAATTTTACTTCCATGTTCCTTAAGGAAATGGAAGTATGGTGATGGAAAAAAAAATCGTGTTCGAGATTATTGCAGATTCTGATTGTACTACACTCAAAACATGAAAAAAAGTCATTTTTCGAAAAGTGTCTGTGTGTCTGTAGAATTTTTTTCTATGGCAAACGATAACAGCCGCAAATTCAAACAGAATCAAATAATTTTTTGCATGCAGCCCTGATTTGTAGAGTACTCGCGACCTATTGTTTTTGGTGAAGAGCGATTGAGGGAAAGGGGTAGTTTACCTGCAACGGTTTTTTTTTATCAAGGGTAATTTTGTTTGTTTGGCAAACGATAGCCGCAAATTCAAACAGAATCAAATAATGTCTCGCATACAGCCGTGAATTGTAGAGTTATCAAGATCTGTTGATTTTGGTAAAGATCGGTTAAGGTAAAAGGGTAGTTTACCTGCAACGTTTTATGTTTTAACAAGGGTATTTTGTATGGCAAACGTCAACAGCCGCACATTCAAACAGAATCATATAATATTTTGCATACTGCCCTGAATTGTAGAGTTCTCAAGACCCATCGTTTTTGGTGAAGATCGGTTAAGGGAAAGGGGTAGTTTACCTGCAACGGTTTTTTATCAAGGGTAATTTTTGTCTATGGTAAACGATAACAGCCGCAAATTCAAACAGAATCAAATGATGTTTTGCATACAGCCCTGTATTGTAGAGTTCTCAATACCTGTTGGTGTTTGTGAAGATCGGTTAAGGGAAAGGGGTAGTTTACCTGCAACGTTTTATGTTTTAAAAGGGTATTTTCTATGGCAAACGATATGAGCCACAAATTCAAACAGAATCAATAATGTTTTGCATACTGCCCTGAATTGTAGAGTTCTCAAGACCTTTTGATTTTGGTGAAGATCGGTTAAGGGAAAGGGGTAGTTTACTTGCAACATTTTTTTATCGGGGGTAATTTTTTTCTATGGCAAACGATAACAGCCGCAAATTCAAACAGAATCAAATAATGTTTTGCATACAGCCCTGATTTGTAGAGTTCTCAAGTCCTGTTGGTGTTGGTGAAGATCGGTTAAGGGAAAGGGGTAGTTTACCAGCAACATTTTATGTTTTAACAAAGGTAATTTTTTATATGACGAACGATAACTGCCGCAAATTCAAACAGAATCGACTACGTTTTTGCATACCTTTTTGAATTAAAGAGAACTCAAGGTCTGTTGATTTTGTTGAAGATCGGTTAAGGGAAAGGGGTAGTTTACCAGCAACATTTTATGTTTTAAGAAGGGTAATTTTTTTTGCGAAAGATAACTGCCGCAAATTCAAACAGAATCAAATAATGTTCTGCATACACCCCTGAATTGTAGAGTTCGCAAGATCTGTTGTTTTTGGTGAAGATCGGCTAAGTGAGAGGGGTAGTTTACTGGCAATGTTTTATGTTTTAACAAGGGTAATTGTTTATATGACGAACGATAACTGTCGCACATTCAAACAGAATCGAATATTTTTTTGCATGCATCCCTGAATTGTAGAGGACTGAAGGTCTATCGATTTTGGTGAAGATCGGTTAAGAGAAAGGGGTAGTTTACCTGCAATGTTTTATGTTTTAACAAGAGTAAAGTACTTAATTTTGATAAATAATGTATCCTAATAAGAAGCTCATAATAATTCACTGTAGAAACTTAGATGAAATATCTATAAATGAAGAGGTTATGTGAACGGGGTGGGGGTAATTTTTTATTAATGAAAATTATAGTTGATTGGGGAGGGGAGAATATTTTATATGTGTACTACGTTATCGGCAACAAAGAAGTAGTTTTTTGTTAAAATTCCTTCTCGGGCTGTTTAGCCGTAGTCCAATGTTTTCTGCAAAACCAGACTTTTCGGCAGTCCATCGACTGCCATCATCAGTGAAAATCGAGTGCGAAAACGTGAGATGGTATACGTTAGTGACCACAGTACCGTGGTTAAGGCTGAAGCAATAAGTAGAAAGAAGTAGTTTCTTTGGTAATATTCCATTTCGAATATGATTTTAAATATAAAACTTAGAACATGGAAGTCATGTATGGTTCTCCATACCGATATTTTACATTTGCCGGACAAAAAACTTTATAAAACTATTATGAACATCAAAATGCATACAGAAATGTAACATCTACAAATGTAATTGAGCAACACATAGAACAGCTTACAGGACATGAATTGCCAGACATCAACAACATAAAACAAACTAGTACAATAGCACCATAAAACCGCTATTAGGAACAAAGCAATCAAATGCAACAGCAGTAGGTGACCAATACACCTGCAAACCTGGTGACTTTATCAGACAGCAAACCAGTATGGTTGAAGATGAGTGCTCGAAACATGTCTCAACTAAGAAAAAAATATCTTGATAGTACAATATTGTAGTTTACAATTATGTACACGTTATGAAAAGAACTATAACAAAAAGTAGTGTTTAATGTAGGTATACAAAGTACCCATGTGCTACCAAAATGAAGTCCAAAATGTGTGTGATACTGTGCTTTAAAACGCACATATTTATTTGGAAAGAAAGAGTTTTCTGATCTCATTTGATTACAGTACAACCTGGCTGGTCCGACCGCGGCTCAGGCACCGACTTGTTGATGACTCACCAGCTTGTTTACATACTTGTCAGTTCTTTTGCTGCCTCAGTGAGTGTCTAGTGCATGCTAATTACTCGTCCTGTGTGAATTGGTGTACGTAGTAATTGGTGACAGTTTTAGTGTTTACAAATATTATTTTTGTCACTTTTAATACTTTGTGTACATACTGTTGTAGTTTTTGCATTATGTCAGGAGCAAAACGTAAACACGTTACTCTTCCTTTAAGTGAAAAATTAAAAGTGCTACAGAGACTTGACAAGGGGGAATCACTCCAAAAAATCGCCAAGGAACTCCATGTGGTAGTTAGTACAATAAAGGACTGGAGGAAAAATAGAAAGGATATTGAATCTTGTACGGTGACGGTAGAGGGCAAGAAAGCACTAAAAAGTCGCAAAACACTAAAAAAGCCAAAATTGGAACTGCTAGACAACGCGTTATGGATATGGTTTTGCCAAAAAAGGAGGAAAGGAACCCCGCTATCTGGGCCTATTGTCAAAGAAAAGGCACTAATTCTGCACAAAAAATTGGAAGTTGAAGGTGAGTTCACAGCTAGTGAAGGTTGGTTAGATCGGTGGAAAACCCGTCATGGCGTTAGATAAATGTCACAATATCGGGTGAAAACCTATCAGCTGATGACGAGGCAGCAAAAGTTTTCTTTGAAAATTAAAAAAAATGTTGAAAATGAATTAGCACCTGACCTAGTCTATAATATAGATGAAACTGGCCTAAACTATAGAATGTTACTGACAAAAACACTTGCTGCATCAAGTGAGACCATGATACTAGGATCAAAACTTGCCAAAGACAGGCTAACTGTTGCTACTTGCAGCAATGCTAACGGTACACACAAGCTTCCGCTTTTTGTCGTTGGCAAGTCCAAAACGCCAAGGGCGTTCAAGAACATTAATTTATCATCACTACCAGTTTATCAAAAAGCTTGGATGGACTGTACACTTTTTAAGTCCATGGTTTTTTTTCAAATTTGTGCCTGCTGTTGAAAAAAACTTGAAGGCCCAAAAACTTCCTGTTCGCGCTCTGTTGTTGTTAGATAACGCACCATCACACCCTTCTGAAGAAGAATTGATAAATGGAGAAATAAAAGCTGCATTCCTTCCACCCAATGTAACTTCCCTTATCCAACCAATGGATCAAGGAATGATCGAATGGCTGAAAAAGCATTATCACCGAAAGTACATCAGCTGGATTTTGGAAAAGACAGGAGAAGGCTGTAACCTTTTTGAAGCTATGAAATCCCTTAGTATCAAAGATGCAATTTACACAATAGCTGAGTCATGGGATGAAATGAAACCTGACACACCGCAAAAATCTTGGCGTAAACTTTGGCCGGAAGTGTTGATCGAGAGTGAACAAACTGGGAATGAGCAAGACACAGACACGCCGGACATTGTCAACAACTTACAAACTTTGCAACATGATATCCAAGCAAATGACGTTGATGAGTGGATTGCTAAATGTGATGAAGATTGTGAAACAAATAAACTACATGATGATCAGATCGTTGCCGCTGTTTCGCAAGTTGATGAAGAAACCGTAAATGAAGACCCTGATGATGATGATAAACCGCCTGCCCGTGTATTGCATACGGAAGCCAAGAAAGCTTTTAATGTTGCTCTTCAGTACATCGAACAGACTCGTCTTCTACACCTATGGATATCTTGTAGATCAAGAAATGGAGGAACATTGCAGCTAAGTCTAGACAGTCGCCTGCTAAACAAAAGAACATTACCGATTTTTTTCACCAATAAAATGTGTTTCTTGTTTTTTATTACACTATTGCTGGACTGTACATATTATCATTTATTGTACATAACCAATCATATAGCCTGGTAGCCTACTGTATAAGTTTTATTTTATTTTAGACTCTCATTTAATGAAATAATAAACATTTTGTATTCTTCTGATAATCCGACCTTTTTTGCGTTCCGACCATACCCCCAGTCCCACAGGTGACGGATTAGCGAGGTTCTACTGTATGTCACTTGGAGAGATCTGAAAGACTACAGAATTTTTTTTTGTGACTTCGTTTGAGGTTTTCCACCTTTCAGGTGAATTTTGATTAGAATCATTGTTCAGTTACTACTGTCAACATCAAATTAGTTTGTACTTCTTGTAAAAATTGTTGCATTGAAATTTATTTTTTAAATATTGGTATGGAGAACCATACATGACTTCGTTGTTCTAAGATTTATATTTAAAATCATTTACTTGAATTCGGTTTGATAATTTCTAAAAAAAAATAAATAAAAACCCATCATACTATTTTCACTATTTATAGATATTTTTGTTATTATGGGGTAGTCACTTAATATAGCTATGTTATTTTCGAGTCACTTTATAAAAATTAAGTACTTTATTCTTATAAAGAAACTGAAGTTTTCGGATGATCATCCCTCCCCCTCAACCATGATATCATTATTAATGATATTTACACTTTCATAGAGTAATTGTTTTATCATATGTAGTTGCTAAGGTATCTTATCCTTCAAAATTAAATACTCGTACTTTACTTGATACCAGCAAAGTAATTTTCAAAAAATGCCCCTACCCCTTCAAGTACTCTCTCCATTTATAGATATCTCAGTTACCATTTTACAATGGATTAATATTACTTTATTTTCGAGGCACTTATCAAAATTAAGCACTTTACTCTTGTTAAAACACAAAACAATGCAGATAAACTACCCCTCCCCCTCAACTGAACAACCCCATTTTTGATATTTACACTTTTATTGACCAACAGTTTCAGTATATGTAATTATTAAGGTTTCTTATGCTTCAAAATGAAGTACTTTATTCAACATCAAAAAGGTAGTTTTCAAAAAATTACCCCTCCCCTTCAATTACTCTTTTCATTTATAGATATTTCATTTAATTTTCTACAGTGGATTTTTATGACCTTCTTTTCAGGATACTTTATCAAAATTAAGTACTTTACTCTTGTTAAAACCCAAAATGTTGCAGGTAAACTACCCCTCCCCCTTAGCCAATCTTCACCAAAATCTATAGGCCTTGAGTACTCTACAACTCGGGCACATATATAAAAAATTATTTAATTCTGTTTGAATTTGCGGCAGTTATCGTTCGCCATAGAAAAAATTCTACGTACAGGCACTTTGGAAAAATGACTTTTCTTCATATTTTGAGAGTAGTACAATCAGAATCAGCCCTTATCATAACACTATTTTTTTGCGATCAACATACTTCCATTTCCTTACAGGACATGGAAGTCAAATTGCATTCTTTGTTAAAGTGTGAAGACCGTTAGTGTAGTAATCTAGTATTTTGTAACGATTCTTTAAAAAAATCTTGTTTACATTACTGATATTATGAATTTTTTTTTCAGATATGTAAATCTAGCAATGAATGAGTGCTAGTGTACAGCAGGAAACTTCTAAAGAAAATACATCCATTAAGACATGAAAGAAAATTGATGTGCGTCAGTTGAAGGCTTTTTCGGAAAGATTAAAACTTTTTATTTGTTATTTCCTTGTTGTCAATCAGATTATTAACAGTAGCTCTATCATAAATCTGAAACCATGTTAATATAGGCTTGAAAAATTTCAAATATGCACTTCTTGAAAACGGTTGCTTTAGATTTAGATCGTTTGAGAGCCAAAACATGTGAGGATGGAGATCAGATTTGGAGAAGGTACGAAGTTTCCAATAAATCTACAAAACATTTTCCAAAAGCTCGAGAATTATAAATAAATTTATAAGCTCTTGACTTTTTTTTGTCCAAAGTTTTCTCTCGGTACACTCTCACTGAGGATTGGTAGTGGTTAATAGCTTCTACCATACCAGATTGTGGGCATTTATACTAATAAACAATTATTTGGTACTAATGAATTGGCACATTAATAAAAGATGCCCGAGTAAAAATAAAGAGTATAAATTTGGTGTGGTTGCATCAGAAAATGGGATGTCAAAAGACGGATTGATAATAACTAATAACAATTCCACAATGAATGTTGGTGATACACCTCTGGAAGTATTAAAACATACAGGCAAGAAAGCTTCACAGTTTTTATGGCTTAGATAAGCAAAGCAATTTTCCAAAATTGTTTTTCTTGGATTTTAATCTGGCGGTCAATTGTATTGCAAGACGCTGATTTGGCATTCAGATCCATACTATTTTTATCCAATATTACTTTATTCAGAGACCATAGATAAAGTTATCCAAGGTATCCTCAGAAGTTTGGCCTGAAATGATAATATTCTTTTTGTCATCAAATGCAAGTCTTATCCAGCCAATTAATGAGCGTGTGATAGTTCTGTATTGCTTACAGAGAGTCCTGAGGAATATACAAATAAATGTATCATCTATCTGTCCAGGATTAGGCAGGTTGCCTGTTCCGGCTTCACCATCTCCGTCTCGGTCTGCCAACATTTCTTCTTCCGGTTGGCTTATAATTCAGGATGTTTCTTGGAATTCTTTCTGGAGACATGCGCATAACATGCTCTTTCCATTTTTTTATAGTTTTTCGCTAGTTCCGTTACTGGTTGTACTTTTGATTCCTGTCTTATATCTTTGTTCTTTATGTGATCTAATATACAACCTTTCACAGATCTAAGATATTTCATTTCAGACGTTTCCATCTGTCTATAATCTTTCTTTCTTGATGCCCATGATTCGGACCTGTATAATAGATATGGGCCATCACCTTATAGAATTTTATTTGTGTTTTCTTTCGTGGTCTTTCCTTTGAGTGTTCTCCGTAATGTCCCACATATTCTTTGGAAGTTAAAAATAGAAAAAAAGGTCTTGGGGATTGTGTAAGATTGCCGTTATCTACATAATACTAAAACCCTGAGAAGTGCTCGCTGTTTAACAGCTCTACCAATAACTTCTACTCTCATGTCCAAGAAGACATACTTGTATGCCGCGTGACCCCCGGGCAGTGCATGGCGTACAGTGGGTGTGTGTTATATAGCAAATGAGAGAGGGTAAAAGGCGAGTTTCCGGCGCCTCAAAACTGGAACATAACGGTTAAGGTATGGTAGTAACCCCGACAGAAAGTCCCTGGTCCTCCCGGTGTGGGGGTTATGTGGATGCCTGGTAACCAACCAATGCAAAATTTTACATACTCCTATGCTTCACACGATGCCTTGGACTAGGAAAAAATATATATAATATTCTAATATTTTTGGAGATATTTTGAATAAAATGAATCAAACTATTTCCATTTTAAAATTGCTCCCAGAATTCTGTTTATAACGTTCACATAATTTTTGTAACTAAAACTGAATCAAAATGCATAACTCAAATCCCACTGTTGGTTCTGAAAAATTCACTGTTTAATTGCTTGCCATTCAAAAAAAATTGAATGAAATTCAATGACAGAAGAAGGTTCCTGTTACATTACATATTGCAAGACAACCTTATGAAGAAGGTGAAGTGACTGAAGCTGTCCGTCTAAAAGCATCTGTGAATTCTGTCACGCACAGAAATTTAAAAAAGCATTTACACGCTTTGAAACTTTTCATATCATAAAAGAGGATACAATGTGAATGATGAAGTTTGCAGGCAACAGAAAGAGGTGTGTAGTCATTCAGATTAATTTACAGAGAAAAGAAAAGAAAAGCAGCAAGGCCCTTACATGAGAAGATTTCAGTACTTAACAAAATTCCCCATTTATACCACTTTAAATAACTATGCATCAAGATTTAACTATCAGAATATTCAGTAACTCTCATTTAAATAATTACCCAATGAAATCAACATTGACAATAATAATGTTTTACGGTTGTGTTAGATACTGAAATATATTACATTAATTGTTTGTTAATTCTGTGTACACTATACATATACAGTAATATGTTATAATTAAATATTAATAATATTTTTAATACACGTAATTCATGTTTTGTTAATTCACCCTTTAATCAGTATTCAAATAATTAAACTGAATAACTACTTTTTAGGTATATAATAATTGTATTTCCATATATGACTCCTACTAATTGTGAATAAACAAATTATTTTTATATGTTCTCAAGAAACAAGTGTGTAAAAAAAATCAAAGCCTGGCTGTATCTGTTAAATGTGAAATTAAATTAAAATCTGAAAGTTTTCTGTTTTGGTATAAAACAGATACTTTCTCTGCAATAAATAAATAAAAAATTGACCATATTTTCTTTTGAGTCAGCTTCTGCTCCCTGTAAAGTAAGTCACTGATGAGTAAAAGAAAGTACCTTGTAGTCAAAGCAAAAACACTTTCTGAATATAATCTTTTTTTTTTTACCTCAGAAATTGACTAATCCGTGTTAATCAAATACACAGTGGAAAACGTTAAACACAAAATATCGGTTAACACGAAATATGGCTTGGATGCCGGTGATTTATTGCTTCTATTTTGCAATTACAGTCTGTATGGTTATCATGAAAGTTTTACCTACAAAATATCAGTTAATGCGAAAAATTTTGTTATAATAATTTTGTTGCTGGCTTTCAATAGCTGCATAATAAATAAATCCATTCATGCATCGCCCAAAACAGTGCATGTTAAAAACTGTGAAAGTGATAGGGGTGCCCACAAATTTGACACGGAAGGTGACAATGAACATTTATGAGCTACCAATATTCTTTCTTTCGTTACTGAGCCATATTCATTGATATTTAGAAGCCAACTCTGAAGCTGAAATGTTCGAGTACATTGAAAAATTAGAACAATTTGCTAAAAATAAAGTTGTGCAGGATTGTGTTCAAAAGAAAATAACGGACTGTTTTAAAAGTAATTGAACATTGTCAGTGTAGGAACTTTAAAAGACACTACATTATTGTACAAGAAAACTTAAGACTACTTGAAGAACAGCTGCAGTGTGTGGTATACTAAATTTTAAGAAAAATTAACCAGAAATTATTCGAAAGGATCAAACGTTTACACTAAGTACCTTCTGAGTATTCTTTATTGCTTTATTTTATTATGCAATACAGTAACTAATCTATATAGTACTTGATTATTTATCTCATTTTGTTTCACTTTTATGTCCGTTTAATAATTCTGTTAACACGAAAAAACAGCTGGTCCTCGTCATTTCACGTTAAACCTTTACCGTGGTGTTTCCATGAGATTGATAAACTTGTATCATATAGAGTAAATTACAGATTACACTTCCTAAGTTCATATTCGAGTTATGACGTATTTCATCAATAGATCTATATCACCAGTAAATCAGATTTGAAGTTGCTGATTCACCACAAATGAATAAGCTATACTAACACAACCCCCCCCCCCAAATTACATCAGCGTAGAGAAGAAAGAATTTAATATAATCTAAACTACTTACATTCGCATTGTACTAAATCATGGACATGACTGGTTGGCTACATCAGAGGTAATTTGTTCTTACATAGGCTGCTTCCACATATAGGCTACCTATGTGAATACACTCATGGCCTAAAACTCTGTACATTCTAATTTATAATTTACAGTCACCAAAAAAAATGTTGGCTTTTACCATTCAACTCTATATATATTGTCAAAGACAGTTGTGGCTATTAATAATGTAAAAATTAATTATAGGACTGAAGTCAACAAAGACCTTCCCTCTACGAAATAAAATCAATTTTTCCCATCTATATTTTCATGGTGGCTTGTGAGTACTGGCTGAGGCCTTGTGTTTTTACTTTCATTGGAGAAAACACTATTTATGTGTGCAACTTGTAGAGTTTACAATATGTCTGTTGCAATAGCAATTAAGTCCAAGTGGACGAAGTAGGGACATTTTACTCAGTTGAATGTAACCAAGATTGATTTAGTACTGATTTTGTTACGTATTACTACTGTTACATCACAGAACAATCTACGTGTTTATCGAACGTTCCAGAGGGATCCGGAATGTAATGCGGTGGCCTACGTGACAGTTGACATGTGAGGCAGTATTACGTAATGCGGCACATCTCGTGCGTTCTGGAACCATCTCAATTAGCCCAGTAGTGCGTGTTTCTGCGAAGGTCGCGCTGAAGTGTCCTCTAGAATTTTCGATGGCTTGTTAAGGTCGCATATTATGGAACACAGTAGACTATAAATAGACAATACCTGCTGCTTAGTTTTCAGTTATTGTCGGGCAATTACAAACGATATTACTGTGTGGGTTCAAGTGGTTATTAGTGAAGTGTTGTGTTTTATAATCAGGCGGTATATTGTCATACAATTGTGTTTTAATATTAGTGGACATTTTATTTCGTGTGAACAATTTTGATTTGTTGTAAGAGACTGTTTTGTTAATTACGAACTGTTTAACTGTGAAAATTAAAGCTGGTGATTAGTGATTTAATTGGTGTCTTGTATTTTGTTTCCACTGTACCTACGACGATCAAGTAGACCGTCGTAACAGTGGTGTCAGAAGTATAATGTCTCCTATGTTATAACATCGGGAACCTGTGGTTAATTGGGTCAGGTCAATTACACAGGCTGCCATAGTCTTAACCAACTTCTAATTAAACAAATAATAAGCATTTAGGAGTATATATATATTATCGGGTCCCTAAAATTGAGGAACATTGACAGGGGTTTCTGCAGATTTATTCACTCAGTTTTGTTTTGTACCATGACATCTCTTTATTACATAACAACATTACTTGCTCTACTTAAAGTTCTCAACATATATGGTTCAACAGTTTACAGTTTACAAAATGATTACATATTTTATTCTTTTAGAAGGGCCCTCAAAATAAAGATGTACATCGGTTTAACCTTTCCACGGATCCGGGATTGAATATTGTATGTTAATAATGGTCACCTACCCATATACTATCTTGAAATTGTGCCATTAGAAGAATGAACTTTATTTACCTTTTAAAACAATAATGCTTTACAGTTTAAACTTTTACTCTTTTACTACAAATAGTTTTCTCAGATTACAGACTACATCTTACATATAATGTCTGTTCTTAAAAGTCTTAAAGTGTTAGTTAAATTGTCTTTTGTTGGTTATAATTTTAGTATCAAATAACCACGCAAGACAAGTCTCCGTGTAACCTGTGGTATCCTGTAGTTGATGCAGATTCGGTCCTCGGTGTGTTTCATGAAGGTCTGTCGTTATCTTAGTATCCGGTGACGGTGAAGTTCCTGAAGTGTGTTAGATCATTCTGGGTCTGTCACTCTCCTCTTAGATGACTGGTAGTAATATCTCGTTAGAATAATTAATGCAAAAGTTTGTTTCACTGGTATTCACTTTACATGATTAGTTATTAGTTGAATTTCACCTTAGGGTCCTAGTACTGTATTAATTACATAATTTTCTTATTTAAGATTTGGTAGAGATGTCATCGGCCACAATTTAGTTGTTCTTTTACTAACTTTCAACATATTTATCTCTGCGTCGCGATCCAACTATTTAACGATACATTTCGGTTAAGAGTGTACAGAGTGCATATATATATATATATATATATATATATATATATATATATATGTTAACTGAGATTATTCACTTGGAAAAACCAAAATATTGTCATCGGTGCACATTACCGCTGTGCGCAGCTTACGGCGTGAGCACTCCATTACAAGTGGGGTTTGTTTATTGGGGCAGGTAAAGTAACTTCGTGTCGTTTACGCTTCACCATAAAAGTAGTTCCACATTCCGATTAATATCTACCAGTTTAATCTTTGACATATTTAATTATACTACGGTATCCTTTACTTCGTAGTTAATTATTGTATACCTCTATGTTTTTTATATCGAGTTGTAATTTCTTAGTTTTATTTACGGGTTATTCTGCGTGTTGATGCCGGTTTTCGCATGTCAAAGCATGGTTAATTATCAAAGGGTGTTTCCTTACCTTTATACTCGCATTCCTCTCGGTTTTAAGCTCTTTATTTATTATTATTTCTGTGTTACCTTAGCCTTAGGGATTTAAACTTTGTTTAAATGTGCGATTTTAATTTAAAAATAAATCTCTCCTTATTTATTTTATTTTATTTATTTTTTTTTATTAATAAAATCGTCACATACTCCTCCACTTAAAGAAGACTCCGGGTGGGGAAGGATGTGTTTTCTACGGGGAAATTGGTCAGAATTGAACTGGGAGTATGCTTGGCATTTCTGTGTGAAATTCCTCTTACTTTTTAACAGTCTCCTCAAGAGGTACATTAATCACTTTCAACTTACTTTTTACTATTATCAAGATATACAACGCCTTACAAACTAAAGCTTAAAATACGTAAAATTCAAACTTCATCTCATATATAAAACACACAAAATTCTTAATACTACTACTTACGACTACTACCGGTTTTTTCTTTAGTTTTGTTTTACTCTTGTTATAGAGTTACTCTTCACAGAGCGTGTTTCGCATCACAGTTAAGGATGTGTTTCCTTTTTTATTCGAGGGTTCTGATGAATCGTAGTTGACGAATCATTTTAGTAAACTACTTGTTAAGTAATCATTATTTAATTGTTACTTATATTCGGTGTCAGCTGACTTCTTACTTTTCTCATTCTCGATGAACAGGATCTAAGGTTGATCAGGCCTCATTCCTATTTATATGATTAGGTAATTAAATAGTGACTCAATTACTATGTAGCAAATATACTTTTTAATACCTTTTTTTATTTGTTTTCTTGCTCACTAGCATTTCCTTTTTTGTGATAATACTTTATATAGGAAATATGACTTCTACGTACATATTTTTGCGTAGTGGGTTCATACAGTGCTACTGTTGCAGGAGTGAAGTACAGTAGACTCCCTCTCATCCGGCCTCGGTTGGATCGGCCGTCGGATGGTTCGGCCAGCCATACGGTGAGTCACACAGTCTAGACGAGCCTCCAGTGACAGGCCTTAACTTGTTAAACGGAAAATATATGTACAGTAGCTCAGTTGACTCACGGTTTTGTTCATGTGCGGATGTATGTCTTATGTTGTGAGTTCTGTGTATATAGTCTGTGTAAATATATCTGTCTATATAGTAATACTGTATGTATCTCTGTAAATAAAAACCTTTTCCGATATGAGTGCGAAACGAAAACACACGTTCGTGACTATGGACCAAAAATTACAAGTTCCTCAGCGTCTCGATAAGGGTGAATCGGTCCAGCGTATTTGCCAAGAGTTTAATGTAGGCAAGAGTACTGTTAATGACTGGCGCCGAAACAGAAAATCGATTGAGACTTCCTGCACTCAAATTGAAACAGAAAAAGTGCTTTCGACGCAATGCACTTAAAAAAAAACAAAAAAAAAACGAATTAGTAGACGATGCTTTGTGGTTATGGTTTATGCAGGAACGCCGAAGAGGCACTCCGACGAATTTTAAAAGAAAAAGCAGTTATCCTACACTCAAAACCTCAAGATGCCAGTACATTCTCGGCAAGTGAAGGATGGCTAACACGCTGGAAAAAGCGTCATGGAGTTCATTTCATTGGCGTTTGTGGTGAAAAATTGTCGGCGAACCCATCAGCAGCTAGCGATTTTTCAAAAAAACTCTTGACATCATTGCTAGTGAAAATCTTACTTCAGAACAAGTATATATTGTTGACGAGATGGGGTTAAATTTTAAACTCTTGCCCAAGAAAATGTTTGGTACGGCTAAAGAAACTTCAGCCCCAGGATTTAAAGCCAGTAAAGAGAGAATCACGGTGGCTTTGTGTTCAAATGCCTCAGGGTCCCACAAGCTGCCTTTGTTTGTAATCGGAAAATCAGCAAAACCTAGAGCTTTTAAGAATTTAAACATGTCATCCCTTCCAGTGTACTACAGAGCACAAAAATCAGCCTGGATCGATTCGTATCTGTTTAAGGAGTGGTTCGAAAGCGAATTTGTTCCTAAAGTGAAACATCATTTGACGAGTTTGAAGTTGCCAGTTAAAGCACTTTTAGTGCTAGACAATGCACCTACCCATCCGCAGGAACTTGAATGTGAAGGTTACAGTGATATAAAATTATTATTCCTGCCACCTAACCTCACAAGTTTTACACAACCAAGGGGTCATCGAGTCTTTAAGAGAAGGTACCGCAGAAAGCTTCTTTCGGAAATTCTAGGTAAACTGGACAATGAAGGCAGCACAGGTCTCATTCCGGCCTTAAAGACAATCAACATGTAAGACATGATCTATATGGTAGCTAAGGCATACGATGAAATGCCATCATCTACATTTACAAAGTCTTGGAGAAAAGCATGGCCAAATTGTTTTCTTCTCATTGAAAAGAATAAAGAGGACAACCCTAAAGCAGATGAATCAAATCTTCAGGGTTTTGAACCAGATGACAACGAATCTCTTAAAAGATTACAACGATTGCCTCACTCTGATGATCTTGTACAACAAGACGTTGCAGAATGGATTGCTGGTCAAGATGAGGAGCTTCAAAATGAGATCTTAAACGATGATGAAATTGTGCAAGGTGTCATTTGCCAAGAAGACGAAGAAGAAGAAAATGTCGAGGAGAAAATGAGCCACGCTGAGGGAAGAGCAGCCCTGAAATTAGCAACGACGTACATCGAGCAACAAACAGGCAACTGCAGTTGATGTTATGTTCATCAAGAAATGGCGTGATTTCGCATTCAACAAAACAATTGAACAAAAAAAGCAGAAGAAGATAAATGATTTCTTTTAATTTTTATTTCCGAGTTTTACGTTCTGTAGTGACACTTTTAATGTTCATGTGTTTTTCATATTCTATAAAGAGTTGTGTTATTTTGGCAAATACGTACAGCAATATCTGTGCGAGTTGTAGTAATTTTCCTTGTTTGTTTTTTACTTGCTACCATGGAGTAAGGGTGAGTAATTATAATTATTAGCAATTTATATACACTGCATTGGGTCAAATTGTATGGATCATTAATTAAAGAGCGTTATTTCATCATTATAGCGTATTTTCGGTTCGTCCGGCCTAGGGTCTGGTCCCGAGGTGGCCGGACGAGAGGGAGTCTACTGTATCTGTAAATTTTGTAAGGGCCACACCATCGGTATGATAGTTTGGAGGTGGTCTTATCAATTGCACTACTCGTCGGGTGTGTTCTGTACATCACTAAGTCTCCGACTTGATACTTTACTACTTTATTATTCCGCTCGTGATATTTTCGAGATTTTCTTAAATTAGCGCGAGCTTCGTTCCAGATTTTCTTTATATTTTTACCACTAATTTCGTGGGGTAGTAACTCATGTATTTTCCACTTTGTGGACAATGGGTGGTTAGGTTTATATTTATACAGTAATTCAAAGGGTGTCGATTTATGTCCTTCATGATAGGCTGAATTGAAGGCAAATTGTATCCAGGATAGGTTCTGGTCCCAAGATGTATGGTCGTTTGCATGGTAGGCTATTAAAGCAGATTTTAGGTTTTGCAAATACCTTTCAGCTATATTACCTTGTGGACGATACTCTGTAATGGTAATGTGGTCTATACCTAGTTTGAAACACATGTCCTTGAATTCTTTTGACTTAAACTGTGGTCCGTTATCTGCCACTAGATGTACTGGTGTACCAAAATCTTTAAATAATCTATCTTGCAAAATCTTCACGGTGGTCGATGCTAACGCTCGTCGCATGGGATACATCCAGACAAATTTGGTGAATGAGTCTACACAAATGAGTAGCATGGTATTTCCTGATTTAGAACGTGGGTTGGGGCCCGAAAAGTCTAAGTAAATTTTAGAAAAGGGGGTAGTGGGAGTTTCCGAGATTAATTGACCTATGTGGCCGTTCTCGCTGGCTTGCTTAGTGCACACAACTTACACTGTTTTACGAATCTAGCTATCTCGCTGTTCATATTTTCCCAATGATATTCTTTTCGAATGCGATGTATCGTTTTATTTATTCCCATATGTGCTCCAATGGTAGAGGAGTGGTAGTATTCCATCAGCATAGGTTTAATAATATCAGGGGCAATTATTCTCAAGGATTTTCCATTAGCTATTCTATAACATAATACTCCTACTCAATATATATTTTTCTGACTTATTTCCTTTATCTAGCTGTTCTATTATTGTCTTTAGATGCGGGTCTTGTTGATACTGAGCTATATTAGTAAATGCAAGGGGGAATTCAGTAATTAACGTATTAATAATTGGTGTTTCTCTACTCTCCTTACTTTCGGATGTTTTATTAGGCGGCTGGAACATACGGGACAGTGTATCGGCGACTACATTTTGGGTACCTCGAATATGTTGTACCTTAAATTTGTAACAATTTAACCTCAATACCCATCTTCCAATACGACCTAACTGTTTCGGGTGATTTAATAACCAAGATAAGGCTTGATTATCCGTTTCTAACAGGAATTCTTTATGTTCTAAAAAGGGTTTGAATTTCTCAAATGCGAATACTATTGCCAAACATTCTAATTCGTATGCGGAGTATTTCTTTTCCTGGTCGGTCAGAGTTCGTGAAGCATAACTGATCGGTAATCTAGAATTATCTACTTCCTGATATATTACTGCACCTAGGGCTACACTTGAACTGTCTGTCTGCACTACGAACGGTTTAAAATCAGCTAATTGCAATACTGGGGGTGATATGCTTTCTTTCAGTTTGTTGAATGCAGCTTGGTGTTGTTGGGTCCATTCAAATTTCGCTCCCTTTTTTCTTAAAGCATTCAGCGGTGCTGCTATATCGGCTAGATGAGGGATATACTTGTGGAAGTAATTTATCATTCCCAAAAATCGGGCTATTCCTTTCGCATCTCGCGGTGGTAAAAATTCTCTGATCGTTCGGGGTCTATGCTTACCTTTCCGTCGGCCTTTACTATGTGACCTAAAAATGAAAATTGGGTAATAGCAAAATTTACTTTACTGGGGTTTACTGTTAATCCGGCTTTCTTTAATCGGGATAGTACTTCACGTAGATGGTTAAGATGATGGTCCATTGATTCGTTGTAGATAACAATGTCAGGTAGTGATACACGTATTTAAATTTTATATCGTGGAATATTTTCTCTAACAATCGGCTACATACAGAACTACCTTGGGATATTCCGAAGGGTACTCTTGTAAATTGGTACAGGTTGAATGGGACGGCGAATGCGGTTAGACATTTGGATTCTTCCGATAGTGGTATTTGATGAAATGCCTGATTTAGATCCATTATGGTGAAAACTTTTGCTTTTGTAAAGTAATGGAAAGCACTGTGGATGTCGGGAAGTGGTATAGACTCGAATTCTATCTTTTTATTTAATTGCCTATAATCCACAACTAGTCTATGTTTATCGTGGCCTTTAGGTACTAAAAACGCAGGTGATGAATAAGGTGACGGAAGGTTCTATGACTTCTTGTTCTAATAATTTATTGATTTGATTTCTCATTATTTCCATTTTTGGCGGCGATAATTTGTATGGGGGTAGACGTATCACTTTATTGTCACTCAAGTTGATTTTGTACTCTATCATGTTAGTTAATCCTAACTTCGGTGGAAATTCTTTTATTAGTTTCTGTATTTTCAGTCTATCTTTACTTTCTAGATGAGCTAATTCGGACTCGTGGTGTTCTAAGTGTGTTGCAGCTGTTTCAGTATTTTTACTGTTATTTGTTTCATAATCAAAATTATATTTTTGAGTACGATCGAATCCAAAATAATACTTCTTATCGTGAATGTCAAGAATTATACCTGTTTTACTGATAAAGTCAGCTCCTAATATTAAGTCGGGTCCTAATTCGTCGCATACCAACATTGGAAAATACCACGTTAAATTTTTAAGTTTTAGTTTAATCGTGATGCTGAGTTTAATAATTAGGTTTTGTTTGTTAGCTGTAGCGCATTTGATGTTCACAGTTTGACTGCGTTTAACTAGGTTGTGTTCAGCTAAAGTATCGGCTAGCTGTTGACTGATTAAGCTCCGAGTTGATCCGGAATCAATTAATCCAAGTGTGGATGTAACACCAAGTTCTACTTGTATATATGGTAACTGACACTTACTGAACTTGCATTTTGTAATTGCATTACATTTATCGATAAACTTCTTAACATAGGGGTCTAATTTTCTTTTGTTATTTTTTTTGTTTAATTCGTTGTATTTTCGGGTTTTACCTGTTTTCACGGTGCTGCGGAAGACACAGGATTTTGGATCTCCCTGCCTTACATGTTTTTTGAATAAGAGGGTGGTTGGTAATGCTGTTTCTGTTTACAGGACCTACTGATATGTCCAAATTTCCCGCAATTATAACATCTTCTTTCTCTACTAGCGGTATCACTGGTATTCTGTTGAGGTCGTGGGTTATTCGATTTACCTTGGTTGTGAAAGGTTGCAGGAATTCGAAATGGTCGTCTTTCACGCTGTGTTCTTGCATCTGTTACCAGGGGTTGTGTTTCATTCCTACGTTGTACCTGTGGGAGTAACGCACGTCTGTTCTGATCCGAATACCATACGTTGGACGAGTGAATACTGCTTTGTTCTAATTCTGCGAACATGTTTGGCCTATTTATTAGTGCTAAACGAGATCTCTCTTCCGGGGATAATCCTACCAAGATTGTATCTACTAATTGTTTTTCGCTCCAGTTTACTTGCAGTAATCGGGAAGATTCTCTTACGTCAGCAATATAGTGGGCGAGTCTCTCACGTGCTCCTTGTACTCGAAGTACGGTGTTTCGTTTGAGCTCCTCATAAATTCCAGTTGGAATGAAATGTTTTATTAGGGTAGTATGAAGTTCTTCTACTAGAAGTTGTGAGCTTCATGACTCCAGTACACGATCTTTTAATGGTGGTTTACATTTGGGTAGAAGGACTTGTAATATTTGCTAATCGTTTAGTTGCTGTAACTCTTTTATTTGCAGCATGTATTTTATGAAGTTTAATAGTTTGGTTATACTCAATCCATCGGTGTATGGAATTTCTGTTACAATTTTTTCTACGGGATGAGTGATCTTCCCGTAGAGGTCAGCACTAAAGTTTACATGAGGTATTGTTCTAGGAGGTCCCGATTCTGGATTTGTCATTTTAGAGGGTTCTAACGCATACTTATTGGTAGATTATGGAGGGCACTGGGAAGTGGGGCTTCCGATATCGTTAGGGTATTCACGTCTCTATTTGGTAGCTGTTTCTGACTCAGTTCTATTCTTGATACAGGGGGCGATTCGAGATTCGCGGTAGTGGGCGAGTGTTCTAAGGTAGGAGATTGAACTGGAGAGATATATAATTTCTTTAGAGATTGTTCGATTTCCTCCATTTTAAATGAGTCGGACATTCTTCGTAATTGTCTTATTATTGTGGGTAATTGCTGTAATGCTTCATCAGCAAATTTCTGCACATCGGGTGGGATTACAATAACGTTGGGCCAGTTTAATAAATTCTTCATCCGACGGGTCAGATGCTCTATTCTCTGTGTGGTACGCAAGATTACAGCAGGTGATTTTTCGTCGTGGAGTGTTTGAGATATTAGCGTCAATTCCCTATACTTCGCATAACATGTTTCTCTTTCGCTATCATAATCTAGTTCGCTTAATCTACCTAACTGCGCGGGTGTATCTGACCTACTTTCGCGTAACGTTTTGCGTAATTCTGCGACCGTTACATTCGCGTGAGGTAAACCGCGTAATAGGGCTTCGTAGCACAGTTCGTCTTTTAATAACAAATCAGGGTTAAATTGAGCCATGTTCCCTTGATGTTAAGTCTTATAAGTACTTACTCTACTAATACTAAACTCTATACTACTCTCTTTTGGTTTAGTAAAATAAACAATTTTTAAATAGCTGGGAAATACTTACATAAGTTATACGAGAATTGAATCTCGTCACAGAGAGACAAAGAGGGATTTCACACAGACAATTTAATTTTAAACATATGGTTGAAATACGTTGTTACTGGGCACGGGATGTCGAACACTTTGTATAACAATAGAGGGAGGCAGTCTATTGTCTAACTCAACGTGGCAGAGGGTGACAAAGAACAGTTTCATACAGGCGTGAACAAGATATTTACTGGTCTGGGTTTGTTGTCAAATCGACACGTTGATGAATGAATTTTCGGACAGGCACGGACATGGGCTTATTACATTTAAATCTATAAATATCTTTACATATATTATATTATGATTCTCTTATATTATTACGCGATCTAATGATTCTAAAGCACTCTATACTAATTAATGAGGTTACTTCTCGTCATACTATTTCTTATCTTAATTAATTAAGAATTGTATTATTTATTTATTTGCGCGTGCGTTACACCTTTTTTTTTACTCTTTCTCGGCGTATTTTACTTGAACCAAATTAAAGTAAATTAGTTTAGCTACCGTGTTAAAGTAACAGAGTGAATAAATCTACAAACAGAGCAAAAACATTATTTTAACAAACCAGTGGCGCATTTTATATGTGCCACTACGTACACAATTTATCTTACAACAAAGCAGAGTGGCGCATTTTATAACGTCTCCTACGTTATAACATCGGGAACCTGTGTTTAATTGGGTCAGGTCAATTACACAGGCTGCCATAGTCTTAACCAACTTCTAATTAAACAAATAATAAGCATTTAGGAGTACAGTATATATATATATTATCGGGTCCCTAAAATTGAGGAACATTGACAGGGGTTTCTGCAGATTTATTCACTCAGTTTTGTTGTTTTGTACCATGACATCTCTTTATTACAAAATAACATTACTTGCTCTACTTAAAGTTCTCAACATATATGGTTCAACAGTTTACAGTTTACAAAATGATTATATATTTTATTCTTTTAGAAGGGCCCTCAAAATAAAGATGTACATCGGTTTAACCTTTCCACGGATCCGGGATTGAATATTGTATGTTAATAATGGTCACCTACCCATATACTATCTTGAAATTGTGCCATTAGAAGAACGGACTTTATTTACCTTTTAAAACAATAATGCTTTACAGTTTAAACTTTTACTCTCTTACTACAAATAGTTTTCTCAGATTACAGACTACATCTTACATATAATGTCTGTTCTTAAAAGTCTTAAAGTGTTAGTTAAATTGTCTTGTTGGTTATAATTTTAGTATCAAATAACCACGGAAGACAAGTCTCCGTGTCACCTGTGGTATCCTGTAGTTGATGCAGATTCGGCTCCTCGGTCCTCGGTGTGTTTCATGAAGGTCTGTCGTTATCTTAGTATCCGGTGACGGTGAAGTTCCTGAAGTGTGTTAGATCATTCTGGGTCTGGTACTCTCCTCTTAGATGACTGGTAGTAATATCTCGTTAGAATAATTAATGCAAAAGTTTGTTTCACTGGTATTCACTTTACATGATTATTTATTAGTTGAATTTCACCTTATGGTCCTAGTACTGTATTAATTACATAATTTTCTTATTTAAGATTTGGTAGAGATGTCATCGGCGCACAATTTAGTTATTCTTTTATTAACTTTCAACATATCTTTGCGTCGCGATCCAACTATTTAACGATACATTTCGGTTAAGAGTGTACAGAGTGCATATATATATATATATATGTTAACTGAGATTATTCACTTGGAAAAACCAAAATATTGTCATCGGTGCACATTACCGCTGTGCGCAGCTTACGGCGTGAGCGTTCCATTACAAGTGGGGTTTGTTTATTGGGGCAGGTAAAGTAACGTCGCGTCGTTTACGCTTCACCATAAAAGTAGTTCCACATTCCGATTAATATCTACCGGTTTAATCTTTGACATATTTAATTATACTACGGTATCCTTTACTTCGTAGTTAATTATTGTATACCTCTATGTTTTTTATATGGTGTTGTAATTTATTAGTTTTATTTACGGGTTATTCTGCGTGTTGATGCCGGTTTCCGCATGTCAAAGCATGGTTAATTATCAAAGGGTGTTTCCTTACCTTTATACTCGCATTCCTCTCGGTTTTAAGCTCTTTATTATTTATTATTTCTGTGTTACCTTAGGGATTTAAACTTTGTTTAAATGTGCGATTTTAATTTAAAAATAAATCTCTCCTTATTTATTTTATTTTATTTTTGTATTAATAAAATCGTCACAGAAGTAGGATAGAACGGTTAACAGTGGACATTTTGTACAAGACGAGGCTATTCGTAATCAATCGGTAAACAATGGATGCCAGTCAGATGATGGAAGCTTTTCAAGCGCTGCTGCTGCAGACACGGGAAGAGACAAAAGAAGAACGAAAACAAGAAAGAGAAGAAGCGGAAAGACGACAAAAAGAAGAACGAAGGCAGGAAAGAGAAGAGGCCGAGGAACGACGACGACAGGAGGGCAGAGGAACGGAAGCGTGAAACAGAAGACATCAAAGCATTAATATAGGAGCAGAATCAGATGCAAGAACATAGTACCGCAGAATTGGGTCTTCTACGAAGTGAGCTTAATAAAGAAGTTACTAAAATAGCAGAGGTGCAAGAATCAATGACATTAAAAATAGCTGAAGTAGAAAACTCTGTATCGAGTGTTGAAGAATCGATGTCTAATAAAATAGCTGAAGTAGAAAGATCTGTCACGAGTGTGGAAAAGCTATGTCAACAAAAATAGAAGACTGGATTACAAATATAAAAGAACAGATTAAAAATTAAGTCGAGCAGTGCCTGAAGATACAACCAAAACAACTTTGTGAACAGACTGTATCAATGATAAAGACAGAAAATAAGTTAATAGAGAAAATCACTGTGATAAACATTTGCGAGATGTGTACTGCACCCAGTTGAGACCAAGGCGACAGCATGCTGGAGAGAGCCTTCAAGAGTTTATCGACAGACTAATTAGACTGGCCTATCCTGAAGCGCCAGAAGATTTTCGAACGAGTTTTGCGACGCAGACATTTACTGCCGGTGTCCGAGATAACGAACTACAGCAAGTGTTACGAATAGCAAGACACCAGAACAGTGCGGACGCCCTGGTACATGCTTTGCAATTTGAGGCCGCCAAATCAGCGTCTGGTTGGACAAGTCATAAAGTGTGCGCTAAAAGATCGCGACGGCACAGACGATGAGGAAAAAGAACAAGGTACAGAGACTCGACGGTCGGCGCCACAGAATAAAGTAAGAAAGGATGGAAGACCGAAGTGTTATCGATGTGGGAAACCTGGACATCTACAACGGGATTCTCGGGTTAGAGTTCAGCAGCAGGGAAACGAACAGTAGTCGGTACAACGGGGCGTGTGCTGACTAACTGGAGGAACGAAGCCCCTAGACGATACGCAATTTCTACACTTCAGAAAAACAGTAGTTGGTGGCTACCGGATTCATTCAAGAAAGGCCAACCTCGATCACAGTTGACACAGGCGCAACAGTTTCTATTGTGCGCCCCGACGCGACATGGTGAAAGATCTCAAGCCAATCTGGTGCTCTGAACAACTACTGGACGGCCTGTAAAAGTGTTTGGAAAAGTGGAGATACACCTACGCCTCGGTCGACTTGAGTTTAATCAAGTACTTGTCGCAGACATTGTGGATGAAGCAATTCTTGGTGTGGACGTTATGAACGCATACGGATTTATAGTCGACTTCAAAAACAATGTCTTGAGAATCGGAGGAGAAGAGGTAATGCTCTCCACAATGACTTCATCGGAAAAATCGATGGATGTCATAAACCAAGTGGCCGTAACTGTTCCACCAAACTCCGAAATGATCATCATGGTTAGAACCGGTGTAGATACTAGGGGCAACCAGTGCTCTAAATTTGAACCCCAGGTAGTCAGCACACCAGGCATACTAATTGCCAGACGTTTAGTAAAACCTGACGAAACCGGAAATGTACCTATTAGAGTGGCGAATATTTTGGATCAAGCTGTCACTTTACAAAGCAATACTCTCCTAGGCCAATTGACTCCTGTGGCCTGGGTACCCGGAATGACGCAACGAAGATCCAGTGCTTCGGATACTTCCAAATTACCAGAGGAACTGCAGGAATTATTGAACAGATCTTCTAACGACCTCTCAAGTGGTGAGGTAAAAGAACTCGGTCAGTTTTTACATGAATTCAAAGATTCTCTGCAGTTCGGGGACAGTCATTGGGAAGAACCTCTCTTGTACAACATCGCATCAATACCGTGGACACAACCCTGATACGCCAACTTCCTCGAAGGCCTCCATTAGCTAAGCAAGAGGAAATGTCTCGGTTGGTACAGGACATGTTGACAGAGGGAGTAGTAATCGAGCCTTCGTCAAGTGCTTGGTCTTCTCCGGTAGTGCTGGTAGCGAAGAAGGATGGTGGATTACGTTTCTGCGTAGACTATCGGAGGTTGAATGACGTCACAAAGAAAGTCTGCTACCCATGCATGGCCTTGCGGACCGTCGTAACACCACTATGTAGTAATAAGTAGGGGTGCCTATGGGGAGGGGGTGCCCCAATTGGTGTCATTGAAATTTTCGGGGGGGATTTTTTTTTTTAATATTTAGAAAAGGTCCCAAATGTGAGAAATCCACCGTTTCACATCACTAAAACTAAAACTATATACCATTCCTTACTTGTATATTCAAGAAAATACTGAATGTAATAGAATTTTGTGTTTAAAACTTTTACACTCGCATTCTGTAATCAGTTTTGATGTTTAAAAGAAATGGAACGTTTCATTGTTAATCACTTTGGCTGTTAATTGACTATCCAATGTGATTATCGCTAGATATGTGCTTAAGTGAGAAATAGTTATAAAAGGGAGAGTTATTTATTGGTAAAGATATAGATAAGACAATTTCACTTTTTTGAGACTATATTTGATTTACATAGAATAAATTTTCATTTTAAATCCAAAAACTTAGTAAATGTTTCAAATACTGTATTCGTCGATTGTGAACCTGATAATATATTTTCCGTATTATTAAGTGTACCGGTATATTTGTTTAATATATATATATTGACTACATGTTCAGAGCATGGAACAGGTGACTTCAGGAATACAGCTTAACAAATCAATATGTATGAGTTCCCTGCTATATGCAGATGACATATAGTTATTATTCAAGAAAATAAGAATGCTTTACAGAGAGCTATGTTTCAGCTACAAGAAATAGCAAGAGAGTATTCACTGACAATTTCAGTGAAAGACCCACACATTTCAGTAGCTGTTGCCTTATCTGGCGGAGCGCCCCCTATGCAATGTAGAGGGAGACCCAGAACTCGGTAATGCTACAAACTGGCAGGCTGTGGCTAGATAACGCTCTCGCTGGAAGCATAAATAAGGAAGGCCGTGGCTCAATAGGACAGTTAAATGAAGAAGAGTATTTCAGTTATGAAATAAGACAAAATTGGCAAAGGAACCGTTTTCATTCTTCAAATAGCAAAAGCTAGCGTTTTAAAATTGCGCAACACTCGCTTTTTAGCATAAATTGTGTATATAGATGTATTGCTTCGTGTCACTTAGCAACAGAATTAACTTTTGTAACGCTTGATATGTTCGGATTTAACCGGTGTTTTGTAAAATGTGTAAAAACTACCTTTTTTAATGATATCTTAATGGACAAGTCATGTACAAATTAAAAACAAATCATAAAATCACATTGTCGATTTCATGGACACGCACTGGTAAAGAAAAGTAATAATTTCAGCGATATTATCTGTGAGAGATTTTCTTTTCATTTCTTCTTCCTTCATTCAGCTTCCTTCAATTAACCTACGGGTGAAGATAAGGATGTTATGTCCATCGCCAATCGTATCTCACGCTGATCCCGCCGTCTGTGTTACAGTGTTATAACGTCTCCCATCTCTGTTGTGCTCTGTTAATATTTTTCATTGCTCTGTCTTTTAATTCCATTGGTTTTCTGTCTCACATTGTGGTCTAAATATCTCTACCTAAGCAATGCTACACACCTTTTATATCAGACAGGCCTCGTTTTTGACCTGATCAAGGGAGCAGAGGCGCAGCCAAGATTTCCTTCCGGGGGAATTCTGGCGGTTTCTGGAAGGGCGTTAGATTTTTGTGAACAAAATTACAAAAGTAACTCGTTATTGTAATCAAGAAAACATAAGGATTACCTTTTAGAATATTGAAACTTTCAACTTGTGAAACTTACTTGTCTTTTCTTCTCGTACGCGTTTCGGCGTGGTGTTCGCCTTCGTCAGCTTTGAGACAGACTGCCATCAACTTGTAACGGTTTTTATTTTGAAAGGTATAGTGGGGGTGGTGTGTGGAGGAGGGGATTGGCGCGGGGGTCCAAATTATTGTTAGTTTTATGTATAATTGTGTCAAAAAGTGTGTGTGATTTATACTGTAATTGGTCGTTAAGTATGTTTGGTTGTGTTGTGTGGTGTTTGTATATTTCATATTGTTCTGCTGTGTTAAAACGCCTTGCTGAGGACGTGTCCGTAAATATTTCCTGCGAATGGAATTAAATCGGTCTATTCAATTTGTCACAGAAATGAATCTGAGATTTTCATGTAAACTCCACTTTCGGACTTTTACGTATGTACGGAATAGCGGACATGTTTTACGATGTTAATTGTTCATTCGTTTTCGAAATGGTAATAAAACACCTAATTTTAAAAATAGATGATTCTCTAAAATTAATTTTATTGTGCACCGAGTTGGATTCACTGTGGGCTGAACAGGCATTTGAAGGCTGGCTCTTTCCTACTCGTTAAGAGGATGTAACGTCAGAAACCAGGATACAAACTTGAAGCATCTCTCAAACACCAGACAACTAGTCATGTTTACACGAATCAATTAGCGGTTCCACAACTCTCAGAAAACTGGCTTCTTAATAATATGTGCTATTTAAAAAATACATAATGTTTAAAACTTTTAAAGCCGCTGTATTTTGTTGAAAAAATATAGACCTACAAGTTTTGTAAAGCATTTTTGCTCGGTAAATAATTGTAACCAACCCATTTGCTCACCGTAAGCTACACAATGTAGCCTACAAACTCGCAAGAAGACTATAGCGTGTCGCAATTAACAACGTTCCCAGTCACATAATTGATTAGCCTAACTTATTTGACTATATTTTAATGACACATTTCTTTGTATTTTTTGACTTTTCTGTTTTTAGGACCCCCCCCAAAAAAAAAAAAAATAAAACCGCTTGGTGCGCCACTGAAGGAGAGAATGTCTTTGCGTAAGACCGTGTTTTGTGCTATTAGCTTCCCACCAATAATATGTAAGCCTAGTTTGTACCACACGAATGTATTTATTGTTACTTCTAAACGTGTTAAACTAATTTCTACTCATTTGTGTTGCCTTCATTGGATGTATTACATAGCCATACTTTGTAGCACACCTGCAAACTTTATCAAATGTACATTGATTTCTGAAATCATCTTGTAATCAGGGGAGTATTTACGAGAGGGAAGAACGGCACCGGACCCCCCCCCGATGGTCGAAAAAGTTGACGAATTTTGTGAATCTCTTAACTTTTTGGCTATTTTATAATTTTTATATCTGTATGCGCTAATATAGTAGTAAGGTTTTTAAATATACAACAGGTTTGTTACACAGCGTTTGTGTACACGTTTGAAATATGGAAAAATGAATTCAGCCAATAAATATGTTGTAAACAATGTTTCAATACAATATCACGTATTTGTATTCTGTCATTACAGTTTATTTTAATGGGATTGATTTCAGGATGTTATCACACATTTTTCGACCATATTAAAGACAGTAATTTTGCTTAGTCTTAACTTGTTTTTTCTTTTCTATGAAGCTGACTCGACCGGACCCTCCCCCCAGTCCAAATTCTTGATACGCCACTGCTTGTAATTTTCCCCATCGTCTTGTTGCTACTATTATTTAGTCCGATTTTCCTCACAATTACATTTTTACTGTCATATCTTTAGCGGAAATTATACTCCAAGAAGTCTGTAATAGCACTACTAATTAATTATTTAAATAACTTTTATTAGATCAAGTGGTCACGAAAAAGAGATTTTCGATTGAACCCTAAAGAGATATTCGACATCCGAAGGGCTCAATTGTCTGGGGTATTAGTAAGTGTTCCATTTTCCATAATTTATTTCTGAACCCATGCGCCTTGTAGGTACTACTTAGGCATATCGTGGTCACATCACAATGGCCACAACACAAATTACTTCTTTCCTCCAACTAATGGCATTAACTGAACTACGTTTCCTGGCGGTAGGTCTGTGTATGTAATTAGAAAATGCATAACTACCTGTAGAACGATTTTGCTCGTTACAGACTCAATCAAAGTTACAAGTACACACTTTTAACATGATAATGTTTTTAGGCTGGGGGTCATTCCACAAAATGCGTGATGCAAAATGTGTAACGTCATCGAAAAATGTAACGCTCCAAGTGATGTTAACACTATATTTTTTCCACACTTTCGATTCCCCACAGTCTAGAAATCTTATTTTAAAGCGTAAAAACATTATCATGCTTCGATGTTTCGGTTTTGTCGAAATTCTTTCAGTGAATGTGATAAATATAAAATAATATGAGTGTTTTCGTATTTATAATGCATTTTGACAAACTAATTATTATCGTGAATAGTAATTAATAATCAAATTAAAATTTTGTTTGCTGAATTTATAATGAACCCTTTACTGCGCCGCCCGTTGTCAAACTTTAATGGTCCGCCCCCCGCACGTACTACTCTGTGGATACACTACAAAGTCATTTATATTCTCCACGTTTTTTGTTTGTTAATCTTCTTCTTCTATTTTTGTTTTAGCAATTTGTTTCTTTTCTGAATGAGGAATTACCATAGTACCTGTGACAGCCTCCATTGTAACCTAAATTATATTACAAATTTTTTAATGTATTTGTGTCAATGCGATAGGCTACCTTTAGAATGGCAGCTTTTGAAAGAAAAATTATCTTGGAGTTTTTCTTCGTGCAACGTTAATAAAAATTGTCATAAATCCGATTTTCATTTATGAAGAGACCTTGTTGTGCGCTAGACAAGCGGCCCTGTAATAATCCCCTGACGACGAAACTACGTGTAGATGTGTGTGTGTATATATATATATATATATATATATATATATATATATATATATCAGGTCATTGTCTCAAAGGTGTAACGGGCGCTGTACACTTGTATCTCAAGGTCTGTCTCTCCATTCTGTCAACGCCGTTCAGTACCTGTAATAAATAAGCGAGGCGAGGCGCGCACTACATCCGTACCCACGCTGCTGTGTCTTTCTCGGCCGCGAGAATTAGACCTGAACTACGATTGGTGTGAACCCCAACACGCAGAAAGAACAAAACGCAATCTTAGCGTAACGAAACAAAATATCGGTATGGAGAACCATACATGACTTCCATGTTCTAAGGTTTATATTTAAAATAATTTTCGAAATGAAATATTTCCATAGAAACTACTTCTTTCTTCAGCCTTAACCACAGTACTGTAGTCACTAACGTATACCACCTCAAGTTAGCGCACTCGAATTTCACTGATGATGGCAGTCGATGGCACTGCCGAAACGTCTGGTTATATTTCATCTACCTTTCTACAGTGGATTATTATGACCTTCTTTTCAGGATACTTTGTAAAAATTTAAGTACCGTACTTTACTCTTGTTAAAACAAAACGTTGCAGGTAAACTACTCCTTCCCGTTAACCGATATTCACCAAAATCAACAGCCCTTGAGCCCTCTACAACTCAGGCACGTATGAAAAAAATTATTTGATTCTGTTTGCATTTGTGGCAGTTATCGTTCGCCATAGAAAAATTCTACACACCGACACGGATACAGAGACACTTTTCAGAAAATGACTTTTCTTCATGTTTTGAGGGTAGTACAATCAGAATCAGCCCGTATCTCGAACACGATTTTTGTCGCCATCACCATACTTCCATTTCCTTATGGAACAGCAAGCCGGCGTTGCGGTAAACCGACTCCCATTTACGCGTCCGTCGTGACCATGGTCCAATGTCGTTCCCACTCGATTAGAACTGATAACGTCTTCAGGAATACCACAAGCTGTACAAGAAAAGGAAGGAACATGACAACGTGGAATCAGACAGTTGAAGTTTATAATTGTGAAGAAGACGCGGTAGTTAGCGCGCGATAGTGGCGGCTGGTGGTGTCAAGACGAGGGGTCGCATTTTCACGAATTAAGATTCAAAATTAAGAAGGCTGAGGATGGGAACACTAAGTGTCCCAAAACATGTTCAAAATAAGGAAAAAACATCTTGAGGTAAAAGATATTATAAATATTAAATATATTATATACATCAAGAAATAGACTGTGGCAAAATGTGTTTGAAATATATATATTGCAACAATACATATATTTGCATTTGCATATTTGCCCAGGGCGGAATGTTGTGTAAACAATTAGTGTATAAAGAATACGACGAAGAGTTTTAAACAATTTTGTCCGGTAAAGTGCGGGCTGTGGCTTGTCAAAAGTGTGCACCTGCCCCCGAGAGTAAATACAGCGTTTGTGTGTCTGCGTTTGTGTTTGTGTGCCAGTTCCGACCTGCAAAGTTCTACGAGGGGAGAAACGTACGAATTGTTGGTTGTGTCATTAATCAGGTTTTAACAGGATTAAAATTAATTAATTAATACGTTTTTTTACCTGTTATCAAAGACATACTGTCACTTTTTATATTCCTCATTCTGTAAACGTAATAATAATTATATTTTTCGACAGTTTGCAATTTACAATCTACATCTGTAACATAGTATTAAGTAAATGAGAAGTAGGAGTTAAGTTTCCAAGGGAAACATACACTGATATTTCTCCTTATGGAAGATTGTTTTTAAGGATCCAGCAAATCTTGAGGCCAAGTTCTGCGGAGTCTTCTCTCGTCGGGACCGTTGTTGTATAGCTGCTCTATTGGCTGGTCTGCTACTCGCTGGCTATACTTTGTTGCAATCCTCTTGATTTCGTCCGTTATGAAAGGTATTTTTAGGTCGGTGTGAAGTGTCTGATTGCTGACGTACCACGGGGCATCCACTAAAGCTCGCAGCACTTTTGATTCAAATCTTTGGATAGTTTTTATTCTTGTAGGTTTGGTCACATTCCCATAGCTGAAGTCCGTAGAACCATATAGGTTTCAGTATGATTTTGTATACAGGCCGCCCTGGGGTAGAGCGAGAGGAGCGACCGCTTTAGGCGCCGGGTGAGGAGATGCGCCAAAATCCGATTGTGAAAAAAAATAAAATTTTGTTGGCGCCTTTTTGCCGTATTTTTGTTTATGGTGCAGCAAGAGTGCAATATGAATAGCAACTTAATATTGATTCAATAAATGTATTGATTTTTGAAAAGTTGGTGTTTAAAAAAAAAAAAAAAAAAAAAAAAAAAAAAAAAAAAAAAAAAATCTTGCCCAAGGAGCCAGGACATTTGTCAGAGAGTGAGGTCTAACTCCCTTCTTTTGATTTAGGTATGCTTCTGCCAGGTGAGTCGTTGATCAAGGTGAAGTCCAAGGTATTTAGTTTCAGAACGTAGTTATGAGCGTAAAATACGGACATTGGTTAAGACAAAATATTTTTAGCGTATACAGTTTTTATAAAATTGTCAGTTGAATAAATTTAAAAAATGTTAAATGTTGTAAGCCTACCTAAGTTCTTTTATTTTTATTCTTTCTTGTAGAGACTGTAATCAAAACGGGTTTCCCAGAAAACTGCCTAGTGAATTCATTTTACTTCCATATTCCTTAAGGAATGGAAGTATGGTGATGGCAAAAAAAATCGTATTCGAGATTATTGCAGATTCTGATTCTACTACACTCAAAACATGAAAAAAAGTCGTTTTCCGAAAAGTGTCTGTGTGTGTGTGTGTGTCTGTCTGTCTGTCTGTCTATGTGTCTATAGATTTTTTTTCTATGGCAAACGATAACTGCCGCAAATTCAAACAGAATCAAATAATTTTTTGCATACAGCCCTGATTTGTAGAGTACTCACGACGTATTGTTTTTGGTGAAGATCGGTTGAGGTAAAGGGGTAGTTTACCTGCAACGGTTTTTTTTTATCAAGGGAAATTTTTTTTTTTTGGCACACGATAACAGCCGCAAATTCAAACAGAATCAAATAATGTTTCGCATACAGCCCTGAATTGTAGAGTTCTCAAGACCTATTGTTTTTGGTGAAGATCGGTTAAGGGAAAGGGGTAGTTTACCTACAACGTTTTTTTAACAAGGGTATTTTCTATGGCAAACGATAACAGCCGCAAATTCAAACAGAATCAAATAATTTTCTGCATACAGCCCTGATTTGCAGAGTACTCAAGACCTATTGTTTTTGGTGAAGATCGGTTGAGGGGAAGGGGTAGTTTACCTGCAACGTTTTTTATCAAGCGTATTTTCTATGGCAAACGATAACTGCCGCAAATTCAAACAGAATCAAATAATTTTTTGCATACGTCAGTGAATTGTAGAGGACTCAAGGCCTTTTGATTTTGGTGAAGATCGGTTAAGGGGAAGGGGTAGTTTACCTGCAACCTTTTACGTTTTAACAAGAGTAAAGTACTTGAAAATTCATTAAAACTTTTTCAAACAATGGTAATTGTTGAAAATAAAATAATTTTGTTGCCAGGCAATAAAATTATAATTTTTTCATTTTAATGTAAATTATGTATATATTAGAAAATATATCGTGCTTGGCAGGCAAGCATATTTCAGTTATGTACTGTTTACGTTTCCATTTTATTATTATGACTACTGCAGTAAAAAGGCAGGGAAGACACACACACACACACACACAAAATTCGCGTTATTTCTGGCCTCATTCATGTTTATTTTCTTACATTTGCACGCTTTTTAAATGGAAAGTGCTGAACACATACCAACATAACGCATGCAAGCCGAAAAAGTGTCCAGCGTGGATAGCGATTTGCTTCCTGTGGATCGCTGGGCAGTGTAACTGCACGTGTTTACAGAGGAACGATTCATAGACAGACTTTTCGTCTTTAGGGAATGAACCCTCTGCAAGATGCTGAGGGTCCATGAGTGACTTCGGAGCGCTCCTTCTTTTCCGCGTGTTTGTTCTGTGAAACGTACACTGTAGATTCGCAGCTTTATTCTAAGCAACGCTCAATAGGAAATGTTGAAAATTTTTGTCCACGGTGTACCCTCATACACACTAAACCTGCTCTGATGTTTTAATTACGGACATCATAATATTAAAACTTTGGAAACTTGAGCACTACTTAATGGAGATCAATCATTAACTTATACAAGCCATTAATTTTATGCATATTTTTTATATATATGTGTACAACGTTATCGGCAACAAAGAAGTAGTTTTTGTTAAAATTCTTTCCCGGGATATTTGGCCGTAGTCCAATGTTTTCTACAAAACCAGACGTTTCGGCAATGCCATCGACTTCCATCATCAGTAAATATCGAGTGCGATAACGTGAGGTGGTATATGTTAGTGACCACAGTACTGTGGTTAAGGCTGAAGCAGTAAGTAGAAAGAAGTAGTTTCTATGGTAATAATTCATTTCGAAAATTATTTTAATTATAAATCTTAGAATATGGAAGTCATGTATGGTTCTCCATACCGATATTTTAAATGGTAATAAACTATCACTTATAAACAAAACGCAATACTTTAAATCATTTTTACACGGTTCACACTATAGATTCACAGAATTTACACTCGTACAAAGAACACAGTAGGCTCTACTCGTTCGTAAACATTAACATGGTTGTAAATAAGAACAGATGACAAGAATTCAGACATCGTGCTGCAACGTGTCACTCGGGAAGACTTGAGTCTGCAGACTGACGAGCGTGAAGCCACTCGGGCAACTTCGTTACTGTTCGTCCGCCGCATTGTCTAGTCTCTCGTCAACCCGATCACTCCACACTTACATGTATAATGAAATCCACGTATTTTTTATCCAAATTCTTTCCGACACTGCCTAACGCGGCTCCCGATGTTCTGGATATCGCGGTGACCCAAGGAGTCGTCTGTCCGGTCGAGGTATTCTCACTTACGGAGTTGACATCCGACCACCACAACCCTATCTTGGTCCACGTCGCTACCCAGCACGCCTATGCACGTTCTGACCAGAAGAAGGTTATCGACTGGGATCGCTACGGCCCGGCCTTGTGCCGTAGATTGCCGCCAGCGGCCCCACTCGATTCCGTTCGCCTCCTAGACGAAGCAGTAGCGGGAATCGAAGAGGCAATCATCTCGGCTATAGGCGTGTCTTCACGTACGCGAGCTGGTTTCACGCCTGACTACCAACGCATCCCTGAGGAAGTCTCTCTTCTCGCTCGCGAGAGGAATTACTTCCGGAAACGTTGGCAGAGGACCCGTGATCCAGCCGATAAGGCAGCATACAATCGGCTCACCGGACGACTGCGTGGCAGTCTGAAGGCGTTCCGACGTAGCTGTTGGGAACTCGGTGTGGCCCGAACGGGGGATGTGGACCCGCAAAGTCACCCGTACAGAATACCTACCGCATTGACGGGACGAAGGCGACGACCTCCACTCCCCGCCATTGTTGGACGGTTCGGACGACTCCTGGGTCGCCCGGAGGAGAAGGCCGAGTACTTGGGCTTGTGTTTCGAGTGACAGTTCGCTCCCAACCCGCCCATGGACTGGGACTTCGACGAACAAGTCGAGATGGCTGTGGAAGACTTTCTGTCTCTTCCGATCACGGCGGAGCCCGAACGCATCTCTTTGGAAGAGGTCTCAGATCGGCTCGCTGAACTTCAGCCAAGAAAAGCTCCAGGCCCGGACGGTGTCACGAACACCGCTCTACGACTTCTTCCCGAGCCTGGAGTTCAATTCTTGACTGATTTGTTCAACGCGTGTCTTAGACTGGCCTACTTTCCCAAGAAATGGCGAAAGGCGACGGTCATCGTGATCCCGAAGCAGGGAAAGGATACCACCCGCTCTGAAAACCTCCGGCCTATCAGCCTACTCTCCGCTACGTCCAAGGTTTTTGAGCGCCTCGTGCAGCGTCGTGTACGAGAACATCTAAACCAACTTTGACGTGCTGGTCCCCGAACAGTTCAGCTTTCATGTGGGGCATTCGACCACTCATCAACTGATAAGAATGGTGGAAAGCGTCACGGAAGCCGGGTGTCGGAGAGAACGGACCATTGGCTGTTTCTTAGATGTTGAAAAAGCCTTCGACAGCGTATGGCATGATGGCCTATTATTCAAGCTTAGGGAAGTCCAGCTCCCGGACTGCTACCTCCATCTGGTTGCTAGCTTTCTGACGGAGAGGACCTTCTGCGTGAGAGTTGGAGATTCAGTCTCTTCCGAGAGACGAATTACAGCCGGCGTCCCTCAAGGTAGTGTTCTAGGCCCCCTTCTGTTCTCGATCTACGTCAACGACGTGCCGAGACAGCCTGGAGTCCAGATGGCCCTCTTTGCGGACGACACGGCCGATCGTCATGTAGAAAGGGCCGTCCTACGACTGCAGCGCCAGCTCGACACGCTCGTGGACACTGAGAATTGGAGAGTGCAACTCAACGCTACCAAGAGTGTAGCCGTCGAATTCTCTAAGCGACGGAAGAACCCCGTTAGGCAGTTACGTATCGGCAGAACGTACTTGCGCTGGTCCAAAGAGGTCAAGTACCTCGGATTACACCTCGACCGTCGGCTTACCTGGCGTACCCACGCACAGTCAGTTCTTAAGCGACCATCCGCTCGTCTCTGCGCACTGTTTCCACTCCTGATCAGCTCAGCCATGACCAGGAAATTGGGCAGGATGATCGTCGGCGCGTATCTGCTGCCGGTCATTACCTACGCCTGTCCGGTCTGGGGTTACCTCGCCGCAATGCATAAAAAGAAGTTGCAGAGCGTCCTCGACAGGGGTCTTCGGCTAGCGGCCAAAGTCCCCCGTCGCTTTTCATCTCGCCTTCTAAGGAGAGGACTTGGCATCCGCTCCTTAGACGACACATTCAGGCGGCTTGCACGCAAATTTTATGCACGTGCGGCGAGGTTCCCAGACAATCCTCTAGTGACTGGGCTCGGAAGGTACCGTATACGTCCAGGTGATTCGTGGAAACGCCCTCGGTGTATACTGCGCTAGTGTAGGCTAGCACAACAGCCGAGAATCGGCCTGCTATAGAGCACACGCCCTACTTGGGCAGGGCCACGAGGCAGGAGCTCCAGAAGGTAGCTCGGAACTCAGATCCCGAGCGGTTCGTCTCTGCGACACACAACCGCACAGCCCAGAGCGAAAAAAAAATTATCCAAATCGGGTTTTGCCTGTGTGCATAACGGATGAATTGAATATTAAAACGAATATTGATTGTGGTCACAGTTAAATATTAAAACATAATATAGAATTAATTTAACTATACCGTACGCCATTTATTACCCTGAATTGTAGTTTTTGTTTTAACCTTTGTTTCCTCCAGAAACAAACACAATTTCAGTGGCTGCCCAGATATGAACCTTTTGACTACATTGTCACATTAGTATATAAAATATACGTTTATTAAGAAAACTTATATTATACTGTTTTCTCGGTTTTTAGGTTCAGTTTTTTGTACTCACAATGTTGGTTTTGATATATATTGCTGTAATCAGTTGTGGTAAAAATCCTCTTTGCCTGTGCACTAACTTCGCAGGTTGGTTTCGTATTTATCTGGAGTCAAATTAATCAATTATTTATATTTCTAGAGTGATAAACGCTGAAACAAAATATACAATTCAGGGTAATAAATGTAACGATACGATATGAATTAATTCTCAATTGTGTTTATTATTTATCTTCGAGAATTATATAGTTACCTTCATACCTTTACACTCAACATTCATTTTAATATTATTTTAATATTAAATGTATTTTTTTCTCTGTAAACACAGAATTGAACCTGAACGTTCTGCAGTTGCAGACGATAACAAAAACGATGACCAATCAGAACGCAGGAACATTAGCTGCTGGTAAAAACTAATGTTAAGGTCCCACCCCCCTTAAATTGACAAGACTCCTTTGAAATGTTACACGAACTTCACATCGAACACTTACAGCGCGTGTACCTAAAAAAAACTGTTACACTAAAAATAAAATGACAATTAAAACTTTAAAATGAAAATGCTTACAGGACATGTATAGGTAGGTTATACACAAATAAAACTTTACACGAATACATACAGACACTTGAATACACGAAAAATTTACACTTGAGTTTACGTATTTGAAGCCGTGAACTTAATAAACTTATTGTGCTAAAATAATACACAAAACTTTAACCAAACGTTTACCTAACTCACATCTGACAACAGAACATAGGCGGGCATAGATGAGAACGAAGGTAGCCGAAGTTGCCCAAGTGGCTTCACGCTCGTCAGTCTGCAGACTCAAGTCTGGGGAAGGATCATATACAGCGCAACTGCCGGAAAGTTGCAGAACTACTGCAAACCGGGCAAAGATTTTCGTTGCATGTTAAATGTCCTATGCCGTGACGGTTGGAAGCACAAATCCGTTTGTCTCCGGTTCTACCACGGCCTCTTGACGTTTATCGCTTGAGTCTTCTAGGATGAGTCTAAGACAGCGATAAGACTTTCAGAGCCTTTGAATGGATCAAGACCAAATGTCAAGATGATTCCTCCCCGGTTTGTCCCCTCGCCCGACAAATGTCCCCGGACAATTACTCCCCGGGTGTTATCAGATCGTCTTCGCAGAACAGTAGTTGTGAATATAATAATTTTCTTCTTCTTTCGTCACATTTTAACTTCCAGTTTGTAACAACTTCTACTTTTCTGGCTATTGAAATTGATCCCTCCATCTTTTACTTGACTACATCAAGGATCTTCGACCTTTTGTTTTGGTATTAAAATACCTTATTAAGAACACAAGTTGGCTCCATTCTTTCCAGACGATTTGTCCGTTTTTCCCTGTAATCTTTAATTTGTTCATATGTGTTTTGTATTTGTACAAATCAATGTCTTTTACTGTCAATTCTTCAGAATTCTGACGTGTACTTCTTATGAATCTCATTTCTTCTGTTCGTATTGTTTTCTCTTTTCCTACTGTTAACAGTCCATGTTCATTTCTGTACAGTAGCCGTGCGATGGCCATGGTTTTACAGACTTTTATTACCGTAATTTATCATAGAATATTATAACTAATATTGACGTTCTTGGAAAGATGAAGAAAGGAAGGGAAGTTATTAACACAGAGAAGATAAGAAAGCTTCAGTATCTGGGACATCTCATGAGAAATGAACAGAGATTTTATTTATTACAGTCCATACTACAGAGAAAAGTACTTGGAAAGAGAGGAGTTGAGCGACCGAGAAACTTAAGGACCTGGTTTGGCATGAACACAACTGACTTATTCCGTGCAGCAGTGCAGAAAGTTAAAATAGCTGTATGATATCCAACATCCGAAACGGATAGGAACTATCAGAAGAGAAGATCACAGAATACAGTTCCATTTTCTTCATTACCCGTTATCAACATTTTCATCAAACTGTAGTGCATACCTTCGGAAACAGAATTTATTCTCTTTAAATTTTCTGACTGTCAATAAATTTGTTTCCACTTGATAGTTCTAAATCTTTAAATGAGATATCTGTAGCTTTCTGTGTTGAAACTGTGAAATCGTATTCTTCAGTAACTAAACGTATGCCTACCTACGAGTGGCTGCGAAGTGTAGGGAGTCTTCACTGTCAGTATTATGCTTTGTACTGTAAGGAAAGTAAAGAGACCGCAAGTAATATCACAGGAAAATTACTATTAGTTAACAAGTTAGCTGACAATAACAGACGACAACAATTAGAGTCCATTAACTAGTTTCACACAGTATTGCCATGCAGCTTGTAGAACACCACAGATGCAAATTTTTCGCGCAAACAAACGCAGTTTCACAAGGACGCTGCGAAAATCGGATCGTTATGCACATTACGGCGACACTCTCTACGCGTTTACCTAACACTGAACACTGAAGGCCGATTTCAAATTACCGGCGAGGTGAGCATACAATGTACGTATGTTCGAATCGATACACTATGCTCTGTATGACGGTGGTTGGCGTGTGGACCCTTGGCCTACCTGCTGCCTCTCCCCCATTGTAATACTTCCGCCCGGGCTCGACAGCAGCTAATTGCCGCGTGGTCACCTCACTGTGCGTCCAGTATGAAACAATTTTTTTTTTTTTTTGCCTCGGTAATACTGGTAAAATTTTGTTATATTTGAAATCAGCGAAATAATACGATGAAAATGACACCAAACACGACTAAAGAATATTAAAAATTGGGCGTTATAAAGTAACAATGACTGAATAATTACAACGACTTTATTTGTATTATTTATTAATATTTTATCTCTTGACCACAGACAATAATCTGTGATTCGTTTGTTGGTACATCCCATGGCGGCGGCTTTCCCACGATTGGATGGCCCACAGTCAACAGCAGACAGAACGGTAACAGCTCGACAGGTCTCAGCTTCCGTGCGCTATCGCCCTAGGCACGGGAAGCCATGCCTCCTTGCGGTAGCCATCTGCCTCGGCGTGGTAGCTTATTGTGGTGGCCGCACCTAGTGCCCCCCCCCCCCAGTACGACCCTAAGCTCTTGCGACGAATCCTTAAGAGAGCCTCGGAGCCGTACCTTAGACGTGAGCCCAAGCCGGTGCACATAATTAAACACATTAAAATCTTCAACAGCACGCATCTGCCTGCGTTGTCGTACAGGCATGCGAAAGCGGGAGATGCACACCACCGTCTACTGGACGTGGCAGCTCATCGACGTCTTACGGGGACCGTTCTCTTCAGGGGGGTTCTAATCTTCTGTCGGTGAATCGTTAAGGGAGACATGGAGCTGCACTCCAGGCGTAGAGTCAATCGAAACACGCAAATCCATACTGTCGTGAAGGGGGGGGGGCAAACATTTCCCCTCGTGCTGTGAACAAATGACCGAGCTTTACCGCAAGAAACTGTTGTTCATCAAGCTGCGTTCCGCACAGTGCACGCACAACAGGGCACTAAGAAGTCCCGCACAACTCTCTCTCTCTCTCTCTCTCTCTCTCTCTCTCTCTCTCTCTCTTACTATAAACACGATAGTTTATATTGATCAGGAATTTTTACTAATACTCAAAACGCTTATCGAGTAATATAGTACATTTAAAACTAATACAAACAAACGTCTTTAGAAAGAAAAGAACACAACAACGCCGCCAGAATTAAATACCCGCACGTTTAGATGAGCCTACCATATTACGCGATGACTTCCAATTTCAGTCCGCGGAGGTGGCCACATTCTGAGGTCGCGAGCCCGTCCTACTGATCACCCGACCCACCTATTGACTTGCTCTTGGAATTAAAAAAAAGCAATTATATTTTTTATAAAAACTGAAGCTTTGTAGAAAAGTGGATATGGCACCCGGTCACTAAACTACAGGTCCCGATTCGATTCTCGTCTGCACAATAAAAGTGAGATATGTTTTTCACGTCGTAGATTGGCTCAGCGTGTCGAAAATAAGTGCATGGATAAGAGTGGGGTGATAATGGGCGGGTGGGACGTAGTGCTAGCCACACTACCTTCATTGCACGCTGATCAACTCGCAGCAGCCTACCCTACCTAACCTCTAAACTGCTTCGGTGGTATAAAAATGAGCCATTATTATATTTTTATATAAGGTCATACTGCTAACAAATATGTTAACATCTGTTTGCATTCGTAGATATACACATTTAAATTCACACATATAGAAACACACATTTAAATTCTCTTACTTATAATATTTGTCTATAAATAGACATTATGTTACGTATAAATGTATAATGTTACGTATAGATATATGTCCTATTATTTGCTGAAATAGACGATTACAATGCATTTCGAAAATCATGTCTAACAGGCATAATTGTTTAAATAAATAATAAATAAATAAATTAGCACAAGGGTAATTGTTGTAAACTCTTCCTGTTTTCTTTTTTTTTTACTACGGCGTGCTAATAAAAAAATGTTGCGAATTAATTCAAGGCAAAGTCAACACCATGCGTATTTTTTTCTTGTAGGACACTATTACAAAGTATTACAAAGCTTGTAACACATCTACGCTATTACAAAGCGTTCGGTTCGGTCGCTTGAAATTTTATCATGCATGAATTCCGGTGACTCACGAATGATTAACACAACATTCGAGATAAACGGTGTGAAAAACACAAGTGTTTGTCACGTGTCAAATTGTTGTTTCGTGAAAAGTTTCCTTTTTTTATTTTCAACCGGTTATGAATACAGTTATAACTTTTTTAATTATTTATTAAAAATACAAATAAATAAAGTAAAATGCTCACTAAATTTAAATCGTTTGTTAAGGAAAGCAACATGTTGTTTATTATTTGTTGTTTTTAGACAATTATATAAATACTGCAACTTATTTCATTTCCCTTTTTTTTTTACAAAACGTCAAATCTGATCTGTTAGGTTCTGATGACTCCTTAAAGATAACACTAAATATATCATTATTCTTCTGATAGTTCCTGTCCGTTTCGGATGTTGGATATCATACAGACTATTTTAACTTTCTGTACTGTTGCACGGAATAAGTCAGTTGTATTCATGCCAAACCAGGTCTTAAATTTCTCAGCCATGATATTCTCGGTCGCCCAACTCCTCTCTTTCCAAGTACTTTTCCCTATAGTATGGACTGCAGTAAGTAAAATCTTTGTTCATTTCTCATGAGATGTCCGAGATAGTGAATCTTTCTTATCTTCACTGTGTTAATAACTTCCCTATCTTTCTTCATCTTTCTAAGAACTTCCAACATTAGTTATATGTGCTGTCCATGAAATGCTCTGTATTCTACGGTAGAGCCAAATTTCGAAAGATTCCAATTTCTTAGTTGTGGCTTCAGTCAAACTCCAAGATTCTACACCGTAGAAGAGGACCGAGAATACGTAGCAGCGTGTTTATTTTTAAATCATGACTTTTGAATAAACTGCTCATTCTAGTGTACTCTATGCCTATTCAACTGCTCTTGCCTTTTCAATTCTGCTCTTTATTTCTTGAGAGTTGTCCCGTAGTTCATTGACTATAGTACCAAGATATGTAAATTTGCTTACACGTTCAACTGGCCTTTGGTTTATATTAAGGCTGCAGTTTGTGAACTTGTTCTTAGATACAAGCATTAGCTTTGTTTTATTAAAATTGATGTCTCCACCATATCGACGGCTGCTTTCTGTCACTCTATTCATTAGTTGTTGCAGCCCCTCTAAGCTATCTGCCAATATGACGGTATCATCTGCATAACGTATGTTATCTATTCTTTCATTTTATGTATGTTAAGTATGTTAATATATGCTTAATACAAGGAATAAGACGAGATGGAGGGACGCGAGACAGCTTTAAGGATAGGAATGTGTGAAGCAGTTTGAATACCCTGGAGGTGTTATAACGGGAAACAACGAAGTGCCGACTGTAATTAAAGCGCGATAGGCGGCAGGAAACAGGTGTTGCTACAACTTACAGAAGCTCCTCATATCCTCCTTTGCGACAAGATACCTTAAGTTGTTGGTGTATAGGAGAATTATCAAATCGTGGTTATGTATGGGTTTGAAACATGATGCACCTTGACAAAAAAGGGTGAAATCTTCCTCAACACATGGGAACGGAAGATTGTCCGCAATATCTTCGGAGCTGTATGTGAGAATAATGAGTGGAGGGTGAGAACCAAGCCGAGTTGGAAGTACCTCGGCAATCGTTACCGACAAAACGTGATCATCATCATCTTCACAGATTAAACCAAGGTTGGTTTGTTCCGGTCTCAAATAGGCAAATATTACAGCTGGTCACTCCAGCGCTTCCTCGGACGTCCCACACCTCTCCGTCCCCTCGGATTATAGTTCCAAAGTTGTTTGGGGATGCGGCAGTCATCCATTCGGCAAAGATGTTCCCACCAATTCAGCCGTTATGGGCGAGCCTGTCGAATATACTCATAATATTCAGTTCCTGCCGTGTATATGTGTTTCTTCTATGCTCATGGAGAGTATACCCTGCCACGTGCCTGAGAAATCTCATTTCGGCCGCTTGGATGCGAATGGCCTGGCCTTTCGTTAAAGTCCAATTCTCAGACTCATAAAGAAGTGTGGGAAGAGCCATCACCTTGTAGAATTTTAGGCGTGTTCCTTTACTTGCTGACTTAAGGTTCGCCTAATGGTCCCGCACATAAGGTTGAACTTATGTAACTTATTCACAAACCGACAAAAAGTGCGGACAATAAGATGGCTCGGGCACGTGGAGAGGCTGGCGAATCAACGAACACCGAAAACAGTGATGACCAAGAAGCAGAGGGTAGCCGTTCTGTAGGACGCCCGAGGCTACGATGGCGCCTGGACGATGACGAGGCTGAATTGCGTAACTTGGGTATCCGAAACTGGAAACGTTTGCCGGCATCAAAAGACGAATGGCGGAGTCAAGTAATCAACAAGGACCTGTCTCTCAACGGGCTGAAGAGCCAATTAAAAATAATGTTTCTTGATTCCTGGATTTTATCGTGATTCCATCTTACTTAAAACCTCGATTGTTGTTGATTGTTGAAGATTCTATTGCATGTTGGCAGCTTTTCTTCCTCATTCCCCGATGCCGAAGCCTTGACCTTCTCTACTACGACCCGTTGCCATTGGTCATGGTTCCGAATCAACACCATCCAATTTGGAACACGCAGCGTCCTCACATCTGTTTACCTTAATTTGGGTCTGCCTCTTACTTCGCTCCCTTGGACGATTTTCTTTACGGGTTTGCTCGTCTGCATGCGGACAACGTGTCCACTCTGCTTAACCCTCATCGCATTTACAAACTGTACTGCCGATAACTCCTCGTGTAGTCAGAACCGGCCCCGTATAAGACATAGGCGGTCTCTCTTTCTCTCAAAATTTTCCGCCCCACAAATTGTGTCTCCCTAGACGACAACCTCCTGCATTTAGCGACTTTGTTACGGCTCTCGCCGCTTCTCGTATTGTACCTTCCATCGCCCGCCGCAGACGGATCTCACATGTAGCTTCCAGAATTCTTCTCAAGATCTTTCTCTCAAAATGTTCCGCCCCACAAATTGTGTCTCCCTAGACAACAACCTCCTGCATTTAGCGACTTTGTTACGGCTCTCGCCGCTTCTCGTATTGTACCTTCCATCGCCCGCCGCAGACGGATCTCACATGTAGCTTCCAGAATTCTTCTCAAGATCTTTCTTTCAAATATGTTTGTCTAGTTTTCATTTTTTTTTTAGTATTTACAAGAGTTGTTCTTTAAAATCTTAATAGGTGCTACGTAACACCTATTTTCATTATAGCTTTCACTAATAGATAAAATTTCCCGTTTCAGTTTCTTTGTCAGGTCTATTTAGGCTTTTTAAGACGTGCACACTACCATTGTTAAGAGGTAAGAGGCTTGTACTAAATGCAAGCAGTGGCTCCCTTTGTTTAGCGCAACATTAAATAAATCAACATTTTGTTTATTATTGATTATTTTTAGACAATTTTAAAAATCTTCGACTTATTTCATTCGCAATTGTCATTTTTAGACCTGTTTTTTGTCCTGCCTGTTTTGTTCCAACACTGTTATTCCTTTAACGATAATCCGATGCCAGAGACTGACCCTTTCGGAAGCATCCGTCTGCTAAGCTTTGCACAGTCCTTGTACACCGTGTGTTGCACAGCCTTGTACACCGTGTGTTGCACAGTCCTTGTACACCGTGTCTTGCACAGTCCTTGTACACCGTGTGTTGCACATGGATTTTCGTGATTGGGACTAGATTTTGTTGACAAAAATGTCGACAATACAGGCTTTATAAACGTCTTCTCGTTATGTAGGAATCCTAAATACCTCCGAGACCAGTTAACCCTCGTTTATTCCTCTCATACATTCGTACGATAATGGTCATCATCACCAGATGGTGATCTTAGGGGGGTTTCTTTCAAAAATATTTCTAATGTCTGCCGTTTTCTGTGTTATGGGAAAAGAAGGCTTTTAATCGTCATCATCTTCAGCAACGATTAAACCAAACAATTGGCTTGTTCCGGTCCTAAGGAGATAGATTAGACCTGATTATTCCAACGCTTCTTCGGACGCCCTACGCCTCCGGTGTATAATGCCATTAATAGTTTGGAGATGAGGCAGTCATCCATTGCTCCAACCACTGGGCAATTCTCGTTATGTAGAAATCCTATATATATATATATATATATATATATATATTATATATATTGTAATAAAATAAATATTAGTGTAAGTGTGTTGATGATATAAGATATTGTGATTGTGAAGTTCGACTCCGATGTAATCAAGCCCCTCTGTTTGGACTATTCAATTTGTAATAAAATAAATAAGATTGATGTGTGAATCTGTAAGTTGTAAGGTGTTTAATTGGTGTGGCTCTCGACGTCTTACTGGCCTGAAAGACTTCCTTAAGTTTCCCAGCTGGTCGAGTCCCAATGGTAGCAAGACCGGTCGAGTAGCGTAAAGTTGATGAAGAAATATATATGCTCAGCTTCACCGAAAGTTTCAAAACAAAAATTATTGTTTTGAAGAAAATTAAAAAAAAAATTATGTTTATAAAAAAAAATAATAATAAAAAAAAATTTTAATTTTATTAATTAATTAATTAGGATCAATTAATTAATATAGGGCTGTGAAGTTTTAAACAGTGTAATGCTCTTCTGAAAATTTTTATTAAAGTTTTAGTATAATTTAAATAATCTATCACCACTCATAAGACTGTCTGTAAACCAATCGATATTTGTTTACCTTTCTATTTTTTAGGTTATCTTCACTTACGGGTGGTAAAGTCCTTGTAGATTATCAATTAGAATTATATTATTGGTAATTAGTATTATTGAAGAAATAAAGAACTATTAAGTATTGAAAAGTATTAATGTTTTATTAAGTAACAGCAATATTGACTCTTATCGATTAGTATCGATTCTCAGGATATCGAAAAAAGTTACAAGTATATGTTATAAAAATTATATAGGGTTCTTTAAACAGCCAGTTATTACCAAAGTCAGAGAAATCGGGCTAATATTTAAAAAGTATAACGTTACAATCAAATTAATAGTTATTAATAAACACAGACATTGAATAATAAATTGTAAATATAATAATTGTTTTCACCAAACAGCTGTTCTGAACCAAGAAGAGGCACTGGAATTGTCAAAGCAAATGGCTGCCGTCAAGTCGATGAAAATGTTGCTCGTTGCTGCTGCATTCCAAATAATGTATTTTGACGCAATATTTCTGTTCTCGTGTCCGCAAATCTCTTGTTATATGTTGTGTAGTGACTGGTGTAGTGATTCTGGGTTGTATTTAGTGTATCTGTATAATTATTAGTTCAAACACTTTCTCCGATTCCGTCACTAATTTGGTTTAATGTATTATACAGTTTTCTAGTGTTTTATGGTGTTTTTCGGAGTAGATTTATATTGTTCTGTGTTATGGAGTGTTACTTGATCGTTTCTGTTATAATATGATAGTTTCAGAAGTATTTTACAAGTCACTCGCGATTTCACAATAACTCACTATACACTCGCTTTGTATGACGATTATAGGTTAGGTTATCCACGTAATTAAACGTATGTCATGTTAACCGTTCAACTACCAATAATTAACTAACTGTTTCCTTCAGTTTCAATTAAACTCTTAGCCCATATAATATTATCCTTAACATTGTTCAAAAATATTTTCACATCCTGTGAATACTTTATATTTTCACTATATGAATGCCTAAACTTTGGTTATTTGTCAATTTTATTCACTAGATTTGATTTAAATTAATCTTTCAGTTCATTCTGGTTATTTTCAGATTAAATAATGCCATTTTATAGTGTTTTCTGTCCAAAAAAAAATAGTAATTTCACTTTCAGTTAGGTATACTCTGAAAGGTCAAAACATTAAAATTTACTTCCTGTCATTATATAAATTCAGCCATTTTATCAGTTATATTTAATATTAATAATCCTATATTGTATTAAAAGGTTCCTATTCCCTTATTTTCTGGTAATTAATTGAATTAGTTGTATTCTGAAACATTATTCTGAAATATATGACTCCCATGTCTAAATTTCTGAGTTTAGTCATTTTATTTTTATTTATAATTCTGAAGATAATTTATTAAAATCTCTCTAAATGGTATGTGCAATTATATGGCATGATCTCAAGTTTATTTTGTCTAAACCCCTTTTGTTTATTTGCTTTTAAATGAGTAATTTCTCTGTTTTGATGAAGTTTGGTTTCCATTCTTTTGGCCTATGATTTTTTTTAACAATTTTTCTTACAAAATAATTTACAAACAATATATGATGTGTGATACCCTCTCTGACTTTTTACAAATAGTATTATAAATTAAACATGTTTTCAAATTACACAAAAACAATTAGTATTGGTTACAATACAAACAATAGTTAACACAAAATAAAGAACATTTTTTTTTAAATAAATGGTTGTCTTCAAATCAGACATTTTGCAACAAAATTCCCATTTCCAACATGGAAATATGGTTTACAACAAAGGTTTTGTACTAACTAACATCTTAATTACTCTCTACTATTTACAAGTGGTAATTATTTTTATAGTTCTGATGTTAGTTGTTTCAGACCCAAACAAATGGCCTTATATCTAAAACATTTTTAAACATTCTTGTACTATATACATTAAAACCTTATATTTATATTCTTATTTCTAACTATTATTATAAGTAGGATTCTACAGTTTTTATACAGTCTTTTATACCTTGTCTTTGGGGAATTGTACCCTGTCATTAACAAATAAATAGTATGAACCGTTCACAAAGCACTATGAAATCTGTTTTTCTTTTTTCATGTAAAACAAAAATGTTATTTTAAACAGATTCATGTCTTATGAACAACATATTGTCACCGTACACATTTTAAGTCATTGAAAAATGCATATTTCATTGCATCCAATGTTTGTGATTGCCAAGAATGAAACACAAGGTTCATTTTTTATAATACCCAAAACTATCACTGGTTCACTTTCACTTATATATTATGTTAATGCTAAATGGTCGTATAGTCTTATTAACATAATAAATTGGTTAGCGTTTTTTCAATGGAGATTTGTTCCATGGGTACTATATTATTGTTTCATCTTAGTTCACAGGAAACTTTTACTTTGTTCACTTCTCTTTCTTAAATTTATATACATGTGGTTTTTATTTCGTTATACTTTTGTTTTTAGATATTTATTTTGGGGATATAGGGATTTGGGTGTCTTTTATAAGAGCATGACATCTTCTTCAGGATGCTGCCCTCTTCTTCTTTCTTCAGTCTTCTTTTCTCCTGCCTTCTGGGACTGGTATCTTCTCCATCTTCTTCTTGAATTCAGAAATACACAACCTGTATTGGTTGATCTTGGCTTATTTTAGGGTTTCTATTCTATTTATTCTCCCTCGTTGTGGGTTTGGTCATATTGTGTACTGCTTTGTTATTTACTATTTTACCTTCCTGGGTTATACCTTGAAAACCTTTGGTTATGAGACTGGTCTTGGATGACTCATCACTAGTAACTCCTTTTACTTGAACTTGGATTTTCTTTATAATAATGATTTCTTTCCACAGTTGCTATGAATTAATCTATTTATATTAAACTTAATGCTTTCTTCCAAATTCTAATGAAGAACTTCATTATTCTAATGATCAATTGCCATTCAATATTATGCATACATCTGTCACGCTACAGATTGCTCTCCTCCAGAAGTAATTATTTCAGGCATGTTTATGGATGAAATAATTTCTTATGATAATTTCATCATTTCTTATAATTCATTTTCTTCTCCATTTTTATATCGACTTTTTTATATTAGAGTTTTATTAATTTTATATATATGGTTACTTGTCTTACTACTGATCCTTTTCGGATAGTTAGTGTCTTCTGAGATATATTATAATTGTAATACATTTTCTTCCTATATCAACTTCGTGTTGTATCCTTGGGATATTTATTCCCTAACATTCCCTATCACGTGGGCTGGGGCAGATCAGAGGGGCACTGTACGCTACTTCTCTGCTGGCCATACACCACTTCTATAAATTGAGTACAGGGGCATATCCATCCCTGCTCAAAAAACATAATGCTGCTGGAATTATCTTCAGTCAGTCATCGAATAAATAAATAAAAAGTAGTCTCATTTTCGACTAATAAAAATATCTTTGGATTCTCCACTTCGTAGTCTCTCAGATTATCTCACATTTTCTATCTTAATAAATCTTCATAATCATTATTATACTCATTACATATATATTTTTCCAAAACTCTTAACTTGTCTGATATATTTAATTTAATTATGGTTGAAAACCTTTCTTTTAATAATTCTGGTTACTGTTTACAGTGTAACTCTCTTTCTTCTTCATCTGAATTCTCTTTATACTTTCTTCTGGTTATTCATAGTATTAGCATGGTCTCTATATATAGTCTTTCTTATTCATTATTTGAATGGTCTTATTATATTATATTTAATTTTTTAACATTGTATCTTTACATTAGATATACAGGTTGTTATATTGATCATTTTATTTAAACATTTTGGTTGTTTCCTTTCTCTTAGAAAGTTATTAATCCACCTTCGCATTCATTAACATTAATTCATTTATATCATATTTCATGTGGTATTTCTTCTCTTTGCATTTCATATAGGTCTTATTATTATCATTGGTTCAAAATCATCTTCTCCATCTGTTTGGTATGAGTTGTTCTTCTTCGCTCTTAATTAACTGTTTTCATTTTCGTTTCATAGGTAATTAGTCTCTTTGCTTCCAAATTTTTTCCTTCTCTGGCATATTACACTCTTTTTTGTTAGTCTTCTCTACTCCTTCAAATGCTATTGTGAATGTCTAGCATTTATTCTGGATTAAAATTAATTCTTTTTTCTGAATTAATCACTTTATTTTCTTCTCAATTCAATTATAATTGACCCATAATTATTTTTTGGAACTTGGTTAGTTTTAATATAAAATTCAAACTATTCTTTTTAATTAATTGAAAAATATTTCTCATAAATCATTGTAATATGTTGATCTTATCTTGTTTCAAAGTACTGACGTTCTATCAACATTCAAATTCTGTTTAATTCATTTATTCCCAGAATTGTCTCATTCAGAATTGTTTATAGTATTGTGATTTTACTATTATTTCTGAATGTTTTGGTATTTCTCCAAATTCAAATTCTTCTTAATTATTTACCATAAAGTTTTCTCATAAACTTAGTTTTAGTAAGTTGGTCTTACTTCATTTTTAAATTTTTTGTATATTAACTTCAAAATTCCTTTCTTCTTAATTCTTCCAAAATGTTTTTCTCATAATTCAGTGGTAGTAAGATGTACTTACTCAGTTTTAAATTTTCATAATTATATTTCAATTCAAAAGTCTTTCTTTTTCTTTCTTCCATAAAGTTTGTTCCAAAATTATTAGGTTGTAGTAAGATGTACTTACATATTTTAGAATTTTTTCAAATATAAATTCTAAATTCCTTCTTCTTATAATTCTCCAAAATGTTCTTCTCAAAATATTAGGTTGTAAGATGTACTTACATTATTTTTGAATTTTTTTAAAAATATTAAATTAAAAAATTCTTCTTCTTTTAATTCTCCAAAATGTTCTTCTCAAAATATTAGGTTGTAAGATGTACTTACATTATTTTAAATTTTTAAAAAATAAATTCAAAATTCTAAAATTCACAACTCATTCTTCATAATATTTCTTCATAGAAGCTTGATTGTACACTCCTTTGATTCTTCCTGAAACGATTTCCCTCAACTCATATGTATTGTTATGCTTATCATTTACCACAACATATGGGGTTATATTGTACTCTACACTGGCCCATATTATTTATACTTTAATAAGTTGATCTCCACTTTTTCTTTTCTTATAAATTTTCTTTTCTTTTATATACCCAGGAAGATGGACGATTTTCTTTATGTCACTGCATTGCTCATATTTTTATTGGTCATGTTCATTTTCTTACATAGTCTTCACTCATAAAACCCAGTTTTGTTTCTATGTTTATTCTTCGTATCATTTCCTTTCAATGATATTTATTTCGTCTCCTTCAACGTTGTTTTTCGCCGTAGTCGGTTATCATGATCCGTCCCTTTTCTTGATGTCGTGTGGTATTTGTGTCAACCAGGGTCCATCATCTCAGTTGCTCTTATAAAATTTACCCTAGGGCGCGACACTCGGTTATTATTACTGTTATTATTTTTATTACTAAATTTATCATGATAGTAATTTCGGTTAGGTTGGTAAGGTCTGTCACCATTATTGTTGGGATATGGATTTCTCTGACTGTATGGGACGTTATTATGTTGGTATAAATTGTTTCTATTGTATGAATAGGGGTTGTTATCCCTAACGCCGTTAAAATTACTGCTAAACTGGTCATTACGCGGTGGGTTGTTAGGGCCGTCGTAATTACTGGGCTGGCTCCCTCTATCATCATATGGTATACACCAATACTTCTCTGGTCCATGTTTTGTGTTCCCTGACAAATATATGTGAGGATCTTCATCTGGGTTATCACTTATTATTTGTTTATCTGAAACACCATAAGCTGGTTTACCATCACATATCCACTCTGAAGGAATATATTTTAGTCTAACCGTACCCTGGAACTGTCCTAGATGGCACGTTAATGGAATACATTCTGGTGATTCATCTGTGTCATCATTACAGTCTGGTACGATATCACATTTCCATCTTTCTGAAATCCACTGTCCAGTCTTGCGCTGAAATTGATCTGGTTCACATGTTGTATTCTGTTTACCTCTGGTCCTTTCCCATTGGTAGACTACTGTCTTGTGGTAAATTATTTCTGAAATTACTTCGATTCTCCTTCTATAATTCCTGGAATTCATTATGTCTTTGTCATAGGTAATTGGGATATTATTGCCATCAATTAACCCATGATTCATCATCTCCAACTCTTCCTTAGTTTTTATCAAATTTCTTGGATACATTCTCCTTTTCCTTGGTTTAATATCTTCCTGGTTTCGGTTAGTTTCAATTTCAGGTACTACCATTACTAGTTCCTGCGTTTTGTCATTTATTACTTCTTCTGGTTCTGGTTGACTATCTTCCTGCGTTTTATCATTTAGTACTTCTTCTGGTTCTGGTTGGCTATCATTTTTTATTTCTTCGGTCTTCTCCTTTCTTAATTCTTCCTTTTTTAATCTGTCCTCTCTTCTTTCTTTAATCCATTTTTGATGCTCCTCTTCCCTTTTTAATCTGTTCTCTCTTATCTCCTGATTTACCTCCCTTAACTCTTCTCTTAGAATTTGATTGTCCTCTCTCAATTCTTCCAATTTCTCCCCCATCTTTTCTTCCAACTTCCTGTTGTCTTCCTTCAATTCTTCCTTCAATTGTCGGTTGTTCTTCTCTATCTTCTTCCTGGTTTCATCGATTTTCTGATTAGTATTTTCAATTTTATTAATCAATTCTTCTTTGGTCGACTTGAATTCTTCCTTGAACAATTGGTTGTCTTCCTTCAATTCTTCCATGTTCTTGTTCATCCCAGTCAACTCTTCTTTTGTGGATTGATTATCCTTCTTCAATTCTTCCATCTTCTCTTCCATCTTCTTGCTGTTTTCTTCCATCTTCTTGCTGTTTTCTTCTATCTTCTCTTCCAGCTTCTTATTTGTTGTTTCGATCTTATTTCCTAAATCTTCTTTCAAGGACTGGTTATCACTCCCCATTTTCTTACTCAAGTCTTCCTTCCATTCTTCCATCTTCTTATTTGTTGTTTGGTTGTCCTTCTTCCTGTTCTCCTCCATTTGTTCCATCATTGCTCTGATCATCTCTTGTATACCCCCATCCTCCGTTCATGTCGGCTTTTCCAATGGTTCCTTCCGGACATTGACTTCCCCTGTCTGAGTAGGCATTTCGGGTTGTTCAGTTTGTTTGGACAACACCGATTGTAATACCTCTTCCACCTCTACTGGTGTTGCCTCTTTGTTGTCCATATCGTTTTCTATTTCTTTTTCGGCCTCCGCCGCCCGTTTCTTAGATGTCGCACGTCGTTGCATTTTCCCTTGAAATTCTCTGGCTTTGTAGCTGTTGCCTAGCTCCAACTAGTGATTGTGCAGAATGTATTGGCCTTCCAATCGCTAATTAAAGCCCCTAAAGTTGTGCGCCAATTTGTAATAAAATAAATATTAGTGTAAGTGTGTTGATGATATAAGATATTGTGATTGTGAAGTTCGACTCCGATGTAATCAAGCCCCTCTGTTTGGACTATTCAATTTGTAATAAAATAAATAAGATTGATGTGTGAATCTGTAAGTTGTAAGGTGTTTAATTGGTGTGGCTCTTGACGTCTTACTGGCCTGAAACACTTCCTTAAGTTTCCCAGCTGGTCGAGTCCCAATGGTAGCAAGACCGGTCGAGTAGCGTAAAGTTGATGAAGAAATATATATGCTCAGCTTCACCGAAAGTTTCAAAACAAAAATTATTGTTTTGAAGAAAATTAAAAAAAAAATTGTTTATAAAAAAAAATAATAATAAAAAAAAATTTTTAATTTTATTAATTAATTAATTAGGATCAATTAATTAATATAGGGCTGTGAAGTTTTAAACAGTGTAATGCTCTTCTGAAAATTTTTATTAAAGTTTTAGTATAATTTAAATAATCTATCACCACTCATAAGACTGTCTGTAAACCAATCGATATTTGTTTACCTTTCTATTTTTTAGGTTATCTTCACTTACGGGTGGTAAAGTCCTTGTAGATTATCAATTAGAATTATATTATTGGTAATTAGTATTATTGAAGAAATAAAGAACTATTAAGTATTGAAAAGTATTAATGTTTTATTAAGTAACAGCAATATTGACTCTTATCGATTAGTATCGATTCTCAGGATATCGAAAAAAGTTACAAGTATATGTTATAAAAATTATATAGGGTTCTTTAAACAGCCAGTTATTACCAAAGTCAGAGAAATCGGGCTAATATTTAAAAAGTATAACGTTACAATCAAATTAATAGTTATTAATAAACACAGACATTGAATAATAAATTGTAAATATAATAATTGTTTTCACCAAACAGCTGTTCTGAACCAAGAAGAGGCACTGGAATTGTCAAAGCAAATGGCTGCCGTCAAGTCGATGAAAATGTTGCTCGTTGCTGCTGCATTCCAAATAATGTATTTTGACGCAATATTTCTGTTCTCGTGTCCGCAAATCTCTTGTTATATGTTGTGTAGTGACTGGTGTAGTGATTCTGGGTTGTATTTAGTGTATCTGTATAATTATTAGTTCAAACACTTTCTCCGATTCCGTCACTAATTTGGTTTAATGTATTATACAGTTTTCTAGTGTTTTATGGTGTTTTTCGGAGTAGATTTATATTGTTCTGTGTTATGGAGTGTTACTTGATCGTTTCTGTTATAATATGATAGTTTCAGAAGTATTTTACAAGTCACTCGCGATTTCACAATAACTCACTATACACTCGCTTTGTATGACGATTATAGGTTAGGTTATCCACGTAATTAAACGTATGTCATGTTAACCGTTCAACTACCAATAATTAACTAACTGTTTCCTTCAGTTTCAATTAAACTCTTAGCCCATATAATATTATCCTTAACATTGTTCAAAAATATTTTCACATCCTGTGAATACTTTATATTTTCACTATATGAATGCCTAAACTTTGGTTATTTGTCAATTTTATTCACTAGATTTGATTTAAATTAATCTTTCAGTTCATTCTGGTTATTTTCAGATTAAATAATGCCATTTTATAGTGTTTTCTGTCCAAAAAAAATAGTAATTTCACTTTCAGTTAGGTATACTCTGAAAGGTCAAAACATTAAAATTTACTTCCTGTCATTATATAAATTCAGCCATTTTATCAGTTATATTTAATATTAATAATCCTATATTGTATTAAAAGGTTCCTATTCCCTTATTTTCTGGTAATTAATTGAATTAGTTGTATTCTGAAACATTATTCTGAAATATATGACTCCCATGTCTAAATTTCTGAGTTTAGTCATTTTATTTTTATTTATAATTCTGAATATAATTTATTAAAATCTCTCTAAATGGTATGTGCAATTATATGGCATGATCTCAAGTTTATTTTGTCTAAACCCCTTTTGTTTATTTGCTTTTAAATGAGTAATTTCTCTGTTTTGATGAAGTTTGGTTTCCATTCTTTTGGCCTATGATTTTTTTTAACAATTTTTCTTACAAAATAATTTACAAACAATATATGATGTGTGATACCCTCTCTGACTTTTTACAAATAGTATTATAAATTAAACATGTTTTCAAATTACACAAAAACAATTAGTATTGGTTACAATACAAACAATAGTTAACACAAAATAAAGAACATTTTTTTTTAAATAAATGGTTGTCTTCAAATCAGACATTTTGCAACAAAATTCCCATTTCCAACATGGAAATATGGTTTACAACAAAGGTTTTGTACTAACTAACATCTTAATTACTCTCTACTATTTACAAGTGGTAATTATTTTTATAGTTCTGATGTTAGTTGTTTCAGACCCAAACAAATGGCCTTATATCTAAAACATTTTTAAACATTCTTGTACTATATACATTAAAACCTTATATTTATATTCTTATTTCTAACTATTATTATAAGTAGGATTCTACAGTTTTTATACAGTCTTTTATACCTTGTCTTTGGGGAATTGTACCCTGTCATTAACAAATAAATAGTATGAACCGTTCACAAAGCACTATGAAATCTGTTTTTCTTTTTTCATGTAAAACAAAAATGTTATTTTAAACAGATTCATGTCTTATGAACAACATATTGTCACCGTACACATTTTAAGTCATTGAAAAATGCATATTTCATTGCATCCAATGTTTGTGATTGCCAAGAATGAAACACAAGGTTCATTTTTTATAATACCCAAAACTATCACTGGTTCACTTTCACTTATATATTATGTTAATGCTAAATGGTCGTATAGTCTTATTAACATAATAAATTGGTTAGCGTTTTTTCAATGGAGATTTGTTCCATGGGTACTATATTATTGTTTCATCTTAGTTCACAGGAAACTTTTACTTTGTTCACTTCTCTTTCTTAAATTTATATACATGTGGTTTTTATTTCGTTATACTTTTGTTTTTAGATATTTATTTTGGGGATATAGGGATTTGGGTGTCTTTTATAAGAGCATGACATCTTCTTCAGGATGCTGCCCTCTTCTTCTTTCTTCAGTCTTCTTTTCTCCTGCCTTCTGGGACTGGTATCTTCTCCATCTTCTTCTTGAATTCAGAAATACACAACCTGTATTGGTTGATCTTGGCTTATTTTAGGGTTTCTATTCTATTTATTCTCCCTCGTTGTGGGTTTGGTCATATTGTGTACTGCTTTGTTATTTACTATTTTACCTTCCTGGGTTATACCTTGAAAACCTTTGGTTATGAGACTGGTCTTGGATGACTCATCACTAGTAACTCCTTTTACTTGAACTTGGATTTTCTTTATAATAATGATTTCTTTCCACAGTTGCTATGAATTAATCTATTTATATTAAACTTAATGCTTTCTTCCAAATTCTAATGAAGAACTTCATTATTCTAATGATCAATTGCCATTCAATATTATGCATACATCTGTCATGCTACAATATATATATATCCGAGACCAGTTAACCTTCGTTGATCCCTCTCTTAGGTTCCTACAATAATGGTCACCGTCACCAGATGTCCTTAATATTTAGTGGTCGTAGGCTACATTCTGGATTTCTAATACATATTTAACAGACCAGCCGTAATATTTTAAACTCTGGAGGGCTTATCAATACGATGAGCTATAATTTGACATTGTTTGCCCCTACTAAAACAATGTCGACTAACCGCGGTTATCATCTTGAATGGAGTAATGGTCCTGACTTTTGTAAGTTGATCTGCCTTTCAGCGACTAGCATTTTGACGAGGTCAGTCGCCTGGAGTCAAGCAGATTTGTATAAAACCAGAGGTTGAATAAAGAAGATTTCACTCCCCCCTCTCTCTCTCTCTCTCTCTCTCTCTCTCTCTCTCTCTCTGTCTGTCTCTCTCTTCTCTTCTCTTCAAATCTGGCCCTGACCTCCACAACCACCAGTCCACTTTGTCTATCGCCGTCCCCTTCCGATTCCTCACCTTCATGGGGCTCTCATCCTCCACAACACCATCCTCACATCTCTCCCTCGATCTGCCTATAGGTCTTGCCCCCTCCCAGATTACCTAACAACACTCTTTCAGGTGTTCTGCTATCCTTCATTCTGATGATGTGTCCACCCCAGCACAGTCTTTGCATCTTTGTAGCACCGTTTTCCGGGTCTGAGACCCGGATCTCTTTGAATTCGTAAGTGTGCCTCAGTCTCTATGAGCCAGTTTTTTTTACTGGCCCTGTGATGGAATCTTAGGGTTCGTCTTTTAAAAATATCTATAATATCTGCCATTTTCTGTGTTATGGGAAAAGAAGGCTTTTAGTCATCATCTTCATCATTTTCTTTTTCTTCTTCTTCTTCTTCTTCTTCTTCCTCCTCCTTCTCCTCTTTTTCAGCAAGGATTAAACCAAAAACGGTTTGTTTCGATCCTAAGGAGATAGACTGGAGCTGGTCACTCCAGCGCGTCTTCGAACGCCCTCTCCGACCTTTCTGCCTATCTATTCCATAGTTGTTTGGCGATGTGGCAGTCATCCATCCCGTTAAAATATTCCGACCACTTTAGGGCAATTCTAGAAGACTTTTAGCAGAGAATAAATTCGTCTTGGGCCATAAATACTATACTGTCGACATATGACGATGTTATAACGATTATCTGATCTGTCCTCTTTAACCACCACGTCACGCATTTTCTGTCCAGTCCCGGCTCTGTGAAGCCAATGCTTAAGTATGCAGAACCTGTGTGCAGATCGTACGCCTAAAACCTTATTGGCAACCTACCTAATGGAGAGGGGGTTGTAATCCCCAGTAAATTCTTTTTGACTATGCCATTGCTCAAGAATCGTGTCTCAAAAGCATCTATCGTTTCTTGTTTTTGAGTTCCTTGATAATCAAGCCCCTAACGACACCATCACCCGACTGCATAGATTGCAATGAGCAGGACACATCATTAGGATGGAAGGCAACCGAATACCTAGGAAGGTACTGTTTAGTCACATCGAGGGTAGAAGGCCTGTCGGAAGACCCATGCATCGCTGGATTGACGCAGTGGCGAGTGATGCTGATACTTTACTTAAAATAAAACGATGGACATCGATCGCCAAGGACAGTGAAAAATGGAGGCGGATGATTATGGAGGCTAAGGTTCGACTCCGAACTGTGACACCATATAAGAAGAAGAAGAAGGACAGATGGTTGGTTCATAACCAACAAAGTACCGGTCCACTTCGTAGCGTCAAGTTTATGAAAAGTCTCCATTTGTTTTCTAACAGTTAACGGCATCGCTGTATTGGTCGTTGGTTATTCTCCATGTATGTATGTATTTGTTATTCTCCAATGGTATTTCGTACGTCCGCAATAACTTAACGAAATTATACCGTATTAATAACAATGACAACACCGGCAATAACAATAGCGTTATTATTACCATCGATATTATCATCGATGTATTGGTCGTTGGTTATTCTCCATGTATGTATGTATTTGTTATTCTCCAATGGTATTTCGTACGTCGGCAATAACTTAACGAAATTATACCGTATTAATAACAATGACAACACCGGCAATAACAATAGCGTTATTATTACCATCGATGATGAGAAAATTCTCATCGTAAACGCATTATGAACGTATTATAAGTCTCACTTCTTCCCGTGTTGTTTGTATTCTGTACGCGCACAACACACACACACACACACACACACACACACACACATCGGATCTGTGAAAAGTGAAAGTCGCCGAGAGATGCCTACTGAGAGGTTTTGCTGTCTCTTTCTAATGACGTCATAGCTAAAACGTAACAGGTGGACACAGCACGCATGCGCAACAACACAACAATGCTGAAACAAACAATGCGCTACCTGTGTGTGGATACAGTCAGCGATTGTTCTCCGACAGTGCGGTTTGTTAGTCAGTCAGTGCGTGTGAGCGTGCCAGAGTCGATCGATCGATATAAATAATATATTGTTTATTTATTAGCGCCCGCCAACTACGGCATATGTTGTGTTTCCGCTGTGCGTAGGTTCGTCTCAGTGACGTGTTTTGTTGTTAAAAAAAGGTAAGGCGACATTAATATTTTTTTTTACATTATCTATCATCGTAAAAATGTTGTTTTAAAAATATACAATATTTAAAAGTATAAAATATATACTTAAGTAAATTGTAAGAGCGATATTTGAATTTAAGATTTTTTTCAGCCTCGCTAATAAGTCTGAAAATTAAACAAAAATATTATCCTTTTGCAAATTACTGTTATTAAATTTTTTCATTATTCTCGTTTATAAATTAATTAATTTACTTATTTTTTAAAAATTTTCTGACGAACTACGAAACAAACAGGATAACAAAAACTTTGCATAAAAAGAATTTCATTAAAAGTAAAAGTTATCTATTTACCGTCAAAAAGTTTTCTAATTAAGAAAGTTGTGTTAGTGGTTATAATCACAAAAAGAATTATCACTGTTGCACACCACAATAGACAAATTATTCCGAATAGCGCTTTCAAGCTTCACAGCTCATCGTCAGATCGGAAATAACGCTAATCGGAATAATTTTTCCATAGTGGTGTGCAACAGTGATAATTCTGTTTGTGAAAAAGTTTTCTAACATTCGTCCCTAAATTGTTCTAATCCGGCGTCCCGCTTCGCAGTCATTCAAAATTTCACGATTTGTATCAGATTTAAAATAATATTTCCTCGTTGTACTGATAACTGCATAACCTTTCAGTCAATAACACAACTTGAATAATAAACTGAAGTGAGCAAAGGCACAGGTGAAAAACGTTTATTACACTATTAAGTATCAACAATAAAATTTACTTGACCATACGAGGTATGGTCAGTATTTATTACAAATATTTAAAAAAGAAGTTCGTTTAAAGTTGAGATTTAAAAAAATTTCTAACAAAAAAAATGCATAATCTATTCTACAAACGAAAATTAATCTGTCGCTCCAACTGAAGGGTATTAAACACCATGATTCTTCAATACAGTCAACAACACATTCTGTGTATCGTATAGAGTATTTAATTTACCTTGTACTTTCCAATAGCGACGGCCCTGGGATCTGCTAGGTACCAGGCAGGGGCGTATTTACGGGGGGAAACCCCCTCACCCCCCCCAGAGGGCCGAAAATGTTAACAAATTTTGTTAATCTCATAATTTTTAATCTATTCTCTTACTTTTTCAGCTGTGTACGCTAATACAGTAGTAACTTTTTTTAAATATACAAACAGATTTATTACACAGCATTCCGTATACATTGTTAATCTTGTTATTTGAATTAGCAGTCTCTGTAATTCCAGCTTTATCGTGTTTACTTGCTGGACTCCTACTTGTCATGTTTGGTTTAGGACTTGAAAATGGTGGAAACACTAAAGGCCTCGTCCGGAACATGACAAGTAGCAGTTCAGCAAGTGAACACGACATTTGCGTATACGTTTGAAATATGAAATGTAGGAAAATCAATTTAGTCAATAAGTATCTTCTGAACAGTGTTTCGAAAACATGTATTTTTATTGTGTTGTTATTGTTTACTTTAATGGGACTGATTTCAGGATGTTATCACACGTTTTTAAACTACTTTAAAGGTAGTAATGTTGATTAGTCCTAACTTTTTTTTTTCTTTTGCATGAAGCCGACTCGACCGCAACCTCCCCCAGTCGAAATTCTAGATACGCCACTGCTTATAATTTCTAAGAATTTAATTTCCCCATCGTATTATCGCCACTATTATTTAGACCGATTTTTTTTTTTTACAATTAAAGTTTTACTAACATATCTTTAGCGGCAATTATTCTCCAAAAAGTTTCTAATAGCACTGTTAATTAATTCTTTAAATAATTTTTATTAGAATAAGTGGTCACGAAAAAAAGATTTCCGATTGAACCCTAAAGAGATATTCGAGATCCAAATGGCACAATTGTCTGGGTTACTAGTAATGCACGACGTATTCCATTTTCCACTTTAAACATAGTAATGTTGATTAGTCTTAACTTGTTTTTTATTTTGTATGAAGCCGACTCGACCGGACCCCCCCCCCTCCCCAAGGCCTAATTCTATGTTCGACACTGTTAACAGCGAATCTTTTTTTGAGAAACCTTTTACAAAGTGAAATGGGAAAGGGGACAGTGAATTGTTATGAGCAGCCAGTGATCATGTTAATATATTTCGTATATTAAGAAGGAAAGTACAAACACGAAAGATGATAAGTGTGAATAATAATTAACAAAATCTGTACTAAAAATTCCACACTTCTTCTTCTTCTTCTTCTTCTTCTTCTTCTTCTGCTGCTGGCACTACGGTCCCTGTAGAACCGTGGCCTGCTCAATGATTCTCCTCCGTTCTTCTCTGTCCAGAGCCTTACTCCTCCAACCTGCCACTCGCATCTCCCTCAAATCCCCTTCCACATCTTCATACCATACAGTCTGTAAATGTTTGTAATGTGTATATAGAATCCCAAAAATATTTGTGTAATGCTTTATCACAAAACATCAGACTTACCTTACTTGCGTGAAATCGATTTTCTGTCTTTGTGAGAACAAAAATTCTACGCAGCTAATAGGCTTACATTAAACTCACGAGACCCCTGTAAGTGCAAAGCCTTATTCGCCTCTGCCTTCCGATATTTTTAATCCCGCGTACTTTGTCGTGTAGACGTTTTCTACAATAAACTAAAATACTAATTATTCGGTCTCTCATCTAATCCTCTTCGTAATTTTGATATCATCGATCATGTGAATCGATTTACCTCTTGATCTTCATCTTTCGCATATTTTTACCGCCTCAGATACGAATATTTGCCTCCATTCAATTAACATTATAGACTCTGTCCTCAGGCCCGTTTCTGTTACGGCGAGAAGGAGTTCTCACTGTGAAGCCTATTGTTATTTTAATCTTTTTTTTCTAATATACGAAAAAACGTACTGTGTTGAACGCGTTGCCTTGGTCGTATCCATATTCTCCATCCGGAGAATCCATCAAAAGAGATACACTTTTGAAATTTTATAAAGTGATGGCAGTGCCATGCGGCCTTTATGGCATTGCGACTTGGACACTGAACGCAAAAACCCAAAGCCGGATAGAGATTTTTACGATGAGTACTAGGAGTATCACGGAGGGACTGACTAAGAAATAATGATATAAGGAACATCCTAAACAAAAGGATAAAGCATCACAGACAGGATTGGACAGACCATGTTGAAAGAATCCATAACAACAGGATACCAAAACAAATTTTGGTTTAAAATCCGAAAAGACGATGGAATATTGGAAGACCAAAGAAGACATGGTCGGACCAAGGAGTGCACAACGGGTCGTAAGGTCCATAGCGTGAAGAAGAAGAAGAAGAAGAAGAAGAAGAAGAAGAAGAAGAAGAAGAAGAAGAAGAAGAAGAAGAAGAAGAAGAAGAAGAAGAAGAATGTAGCGTATTAAGTATCAAGTTAGTATCGAGGAAATTTTGTGACAATAACTAGGTTCGTCACATCGTCGTATTTCTGTGTGTTCTGTTTAATTTCGTTATCTCTTCCTCTTGGATTGTTTGCACAAACATTTGAACGCCTTGCACGCTTCACTGGCTGGGACAGTGAGGGTTCCGACTTGATAAACGTAGTTGGTTACAAGAGAATTTCAAAATTCGGCTTTAAAGAAGCCACACATTGGTTTTTTAAATCCCGCTTTGATCAAAATGTGATCAGTTTCTCACGCCTCCATTTATTTCATTTATACACCGTTTAAAGCATCACATTTCCCTCTATCCATACTTCACCTTTACAATGATCAGCCGTTTTAAACGTCTGTATTAGCTATCATTTGTCAGTCTGGCATCGGGCATCGTTATTTTTAAGTATGTTTACTATTCTAATTAGGCCGTCTTCTTCTTCTTCTTCTTCTTCTTCTTCTTCTTCTTCTTCTTCTTCCTCTTCCTCCTCCTCCTCCTCCTCCTCCTCCTCCTCTTCCTCCTCCTCCTCCTCCTCCTCCTCCTCCTCCTCCTCCTCTCCTCCTCCCCTCCCCATTCTCCTTCTCCTCCTCGTCCCCTCCCCCTCCCACTCCCCTCACCCCTCCCCTCCCCTCCCCTCCCCTCCTCCTCCTCCTCCTCGTTCTTAGTTGCCATTCCAAAATTCTCTTTCGAGCTTTATGATTCTTTCCTGTCACAATTGTAGGGTTCTCTGTTTGGAGAAATTTGTGGCGGAGCATGTTATTTCTCATTCCTTATACGGTCTTTCTTGTAAAACTTAAAACGCCTTTTCAGTATTCCGTTCCTATTTCTAATCGAAGTCCTTAATCGAATTTCTCATAGGACGAGGTATATCCACTTAGGTTGATTAAAAACATTGAGTTATAAAAAGCGCTCTAGACCGCTGGATATATAAACTACTGTATATAGGCCTACGGACGCGAGTTCGAATTGGATTGTTGGTTATTGTAGTGACGTGTTTTGTATCTAATTAATGTTGTGTATTAACACAGTATAATATAACATAATGTAATATACTAGTTTGTCACCGACGAATGTATGTTTTTTTTATATAATTTTATTTTACAATTGTGTAATGCTACATGCTAAGATTTTCCTTATTTGAATAACTGTGTGTTTATATGCTTACTTCAAGTAATTAGAAATACGTATTACACAACATATTTCACAATGCTTTTGTGTGAATATTTGATTATTTACAATAAAATAAATTATTAGATTTCAATTGCACTAATAAATGTTTTGAATTCTTTTAGGTGTTTCTTTACAATATATTCTCTTCTAGGTGGCCAAGTTCCTGATTTTTTTTTTTTTACAAGGTTGATTAAATTTTGTCTCTGATTTTTAACATCTTGCACTCATATATAATGTTATCCACTGTTTGTTCTCCTGCATTGCGCTGGCACATTGGATCGTTTATTATCTTGAAGCGGTGAAGGTAAGATTTCGTTTTTCCGTGTCCAGTCACTATTGCCATGAAGTTGGGAGTCACTTTGAGTTTTGTTTGTAATCTGTTTTTGATATTAGGGAAGAACATGACAAATGTATGTAATCAGCGAATTTTCGTGTTCTTAATAATTCGTCCGACTACGTATTGAAATCACGGCTGCATCTGAAGAGTGGGTGGGTGTGCAGTAGGCTACATGACTCCGTGGTGGGCGTGTTTGCTTATTCTCTCGTCGTGTACCAAGTGTTGTAGCTTAACGCTCTGTCTCCGGCCGACTAAGCAGGCAGTGATATCATTCACTGGTTTGTCATCACATTACGAGGGAAGAGTGACCGGCTAAAAGTTAGATTACCTACTAACAGCGGCGGGAATCGAACTACCGGCTGCACAAAGACCGTTGCCAACCGTTCGAAATTACTTGGTGATTAATTTGATGCTACGTCACAGCCTCCAAAGAAATACAATTCTGGATACGCTCAAGGGGACCACGTGGATCATAGCCAGCAACTGTCTAATAATAATTAATGATAAGCTGTTAATGCTCAAATTCCCTCGAAATTATTCTTGTTCATTAATAAATAATTAGTTAACCAACCTGCACGTCATGGACAAAAAATCCACTTTTAATATCTTATAGGAAATTCCAAGTAATCGTGATTGAATGAAAATGTAGCATTTCTTTTACATGCCCTAACACACACACACACACACACACTAACACGCATGGGAGTAAAAATAACTCTCTCAAAAGGAGATCAATTTATTTTCCACGAAAACACAATGAACCGATAATATAATACTCTACTATAATGAAAATAATACCGCAATAATACTGACGTCTGCAACAATGACTTGTCACTATCAGTATATTGATTTCTGCTGTCACACCGTTTAGAGACGTATTATAACAATAAAATGTTAATATTAAAATTATCGTCACCACGAAATTTCTCCATGCATCGGTTGGATTCTAGAAATTCTATCACTGTGATCAAAAGTATATAAAACACACACGATAATTCATAAACATTATATAAATAAATTAAAGGTTTCTTACGAATAGTTCAAGGATATCCAAACCTAAACTAATTAATTATGAGCCCTGTCGGTTGGTAATACAGTTTTAAATACGAGGTCTGTAAATTAAGTAATGAGACTATTTCAGTAAAACCTTTTGTTTACAGTCAAACTATATAGAGCCTAGAGTCTATCGCCTTAAAAACAGTTCCCTTGGGAGCCACACAGGGCTTTAGATGGGTTTTCCACTCTTCATAGCCGTGCTGGATGTCAGAAACTGGAATCTCTTTCAACTGGTCGGTTACATTTTTTTTTTAATGGTATCCTATGAGATGTTTTTCAATCTCGGGAAGAGAAAGTAGTAATGGGGACTCAAATCACGTGAATAACATGGCTGAGGAAAAACAGGGATATTTTTCTTTGGCAAAAACTGATTAACCGAGAGTGCTGCTGTGTGACAAGGTGAATTGTCATGATACAGCATCCAGGTGTTCACGCTAAATTTCGTTTTTCAAAATTTGATAAACTGTAAGTGTGGTTAAAATTTAGTTGTTCTGCGATGATTCCGACGCAGAATCACCGAATCCCTGGATTCGATCACCATTGTCGGCAGTTCTTGACTTTTACGGTCTTCCAGAATGTGGATCATCCTTAATTGATTCCAGGCCATCTGAAAATGCTTTAAACCATCTGAAAACCTGTGCTCTTAACAAAGCTTCATCTCCATACACCTTTGTCAATTTTTTGAAAGTTTCAGTAGCATTGTGTTCAAGTTTAACACAAAACTTGATTGCACAACGTTGTTCGTAATTGATGTCACTCATTTTTATAACGTACAACAAAAATTCACTTCACGAAAAGTTTGTTTACGTTTCACGTAGCAATAATAGACAATAAATATTAATACTCAATATCAATCATCTGTTTATCTTAATCATCTGTGTTAATGGACTTATCTGTGATAAGTGTTGCCATATTGACTGCTACATGATTAGTCTCATTACTTAATTTACAAACCTCGTATCCTCCAACAACTTCCTGAAGTCATTTCTTTAGTCAAGAGATTTACTCGTTTCTTGTCTTCCTTGCGCTGCGTTAAAGTTGTTCTTATTTTTGTAAAATTATCTATCACCTCTATTATCGCTCGCGAATAATAATAATAATAATAATAAGAGCTTTAACAAAGACGATAGCTACAAATTGTTGAAACAGGGAGTTTCGAAACCTATTTCAAATACGCTGACAGTTTAATTTTAATGACATAATGTACAACATTCGAGTTATAAAAATGTCAAAATGTTATTGTGCTTAAATATTTATTTTCCGTATTACGTTTCAATTGTGAATAAGTTGCATAAGTTCAACCTTATGTGCGGGAGCATTAGGCAAACCCTCAAGTCAGCAAGTAAAGGAACACGCCTAAAATTCTACAAGGCGATGGCTCTTCCCACACTTCTTTCTGTGGGTCTGAGAATTGGACTTTAACGAAAGGCCAGGCCAATCGCATCCAAGCGGCTGAAATGAGATTTCTCAGGCGCGTGGGAGGGTATACTCTCCATGATCATACAGGAAACACAGACATACGGCAGGAAGTGAATATTATGAGTATACTCGTCAGGATCGCCCAGTATCGGCTGAATTTGTGGGAACATCTTTGCCGAATGGATGACTGCCGCATCTCCAAACAACTCTGGAACTATAAGCCGGGCGGACGGAGAGGTGTGGGACGTCCGAGGAAGCGCTGGAGTGACCAGCTCTAATCTTTGCTTATTTGAGACCAGAACAAACCATCCTTGGTTTAATCCTTGAAGAAGAAGATGATGATGATGATGATGATGATGATGTTTCAATTTCTAAGATGACTTTTTATAATAATTTAAGGGGGGTTCCTTGACGGGGAAGACATTGTTGTAAACGATGGGCTTGTTTGTAACATTGTGAGTAGAGGCTTACTGTGTAAATAGGGGTGGGCCAAGACTCTGTCTCAATCGAGCCATTGAGGGTGCCTCATCGTAATGTGAGAGAAACGTTTGGTTTCAAGGGAAATAAAATGACGTGTGTCAAACCGATAAAAAACAGTGCTCTTATTTATAATAGTTTATTACAATCCTTGCTCCAGTTCTAACGAAGCATGCTTGATGATCCATATTAAATTCCCTATAGACTTTTCTTCTTCTTCTTCTTCTTCTTCTTCTTCTTCTTCTTCTTCTTCTTCTTCTTCTTCTTCTTCTTCTTCTTCTTCTTCTTCTTCTCTCCTCCTCCTCCTCCTCCTCCTCCTCCTCCTCCTCCTCCTCCTCCTCCTCCTCCTTCTTCTTCTTCTTCTCCTTCTTCTTCTTCTTCTATCAGAGACTAGGCGAATCATCAGATCCGGTCCCAAAGGAATAGATCCACTTCACCAGTGCTTCCTAGGTCTTCCTATACTTCGGTGTCCAATATGCTTGTGTTGCTAAACTTCTTAAGTCAACCTACCATCAGACATTCTATTCAGATGAGCAATCCATCTCTCATTGTTTTCTGCAATACGGTCTTTGAAATTAAAAATGTTCAGCACTTTACGTACAGTATGTCTTCATATAGAATGGCTTCGTGTGCAGGCTTTAACAGATCACAAGAATCTCATCACCGATGCCTGTAACCTACTCGGGACGTTTTTTTCACCGGAACCATACAGTAACAGTAAGTAGCATAGCCATTGCCTCATAAAATTTTAGTCGAGCCCCTTTCCTGTAATTCTCTAAGTGTTCTGTAAGTTTTTTTTTTGTATCGGCCATATAAGGACCACATGCCAATTTCAATTCTTTATTCTATGTTCTTTTCTTTTTTCCAATATTCTTTCATCTTTTCACTGTGTCTCTTCTTCCTGTCTTCAGTCCACTTTGAACCTGCGTTTTTCTCTTTCCTACCGTGGACTCCATCCATTAAGTTTTCCCTTTATTTATTCAGTTAGTCACTCTTCACCGTGTGATACAACAGTGGAGGCAAAATACAAAAGGTACTGCAACGTGTTAGACGCAGGTCTTCACTTTGTCCTGCTACGTCTTTTCGAAGTCGATTTCAAATACCAGTTTTCTATAAGCTTCATTAAGTTTTCTCACCGTGTAACTGGCGTTGTCTTGATCTTCAGTGAATACGTTCGCAGAATTATTTACCTTCTGTTTGTAACAGCTACACGGCGCAAGTTCGATGACGACACGATTTCCATAACAATTATAACGATTTTGTAACCCTGACAGTGGCGGAGGTTGGGTTTACAACAACTGCGCAGACGTTTTGTGCAGCATAGTTATTTTTCAACATGTAAAACGCCGCAGAATTGAGTAGCAGCGTTTGAATGTATGTGTTTGTTTGTTATGTTAATTTGTTCACAGCTGATTCATTTGAATAGCCCGTAACATCACTCATTATAACAACGTAAGTAATGTATTGGAACGGATTATTCATATTCACCGGTCCATTTGTTCTTTCCCCATTAGCAGTCGTCCGTACCTAAATGCTCCATTTGCAACAGACAACAGCGAATCTTGTACACCACTATTATGATTATAACACGTGAAACATATTATAAGCCAATTAAGTTTCTAATCTACCGTATACCTCAAGTCCCTTGCTAACAAAATTCCTATTTATATTTTGTTCACAATTAGTTTGTCTTTCGATTAGTTTTACGGTACAGATTAAATTATTGGCTTATCGAACAGCTTTCGCCCTTAGAATAGAATTTATCTAGGTCTTGGAATTTTTACGGATACAGGATTCTTCTCTTAGACTGACCGCAGTGGAAATTGATTACGTTAGACAAAGTCCTAGAGCTGCGAAGGAGGAGTAGTAAAAATACAAATTCCGTTAAACAAATAAAATTAACTGTACATTAATCTATTGCACGTTTATTAGTGAATCAGTAAAACAATTTATAGGTTTCTACTGCAAGATCGTTCTATTTTATTATTCATTTACTTATTAAAATTAATGGAATAATCGTTAAATTGATTTTCCAAAATTAGGTCGCGGACCGCCGGCTGGAAATCACTGTGCAAGAGTCTCAACTGAAACTGTGGACCCGTGAAGAAGTAAGAAAACCCACTGTGGGTGCAAGAGAGAGAGAGCATGGTAGGGCAAATTGCGAGAGGATGGTGAAAACGGTTCGGAACGTGCCAAGAATGGCGTGAAGACTAATGACAGAATCCTCACAATGGAAACCGTCAGGGCAAAAAAAAAGAGGACAACTGAATTTTTATAATGCATCTGCTTTTGACTGAAACTATATGATTAACAAAATTGTCGTACGGACACAAATATCGTATTTTAATTTTTCGAAACGGGCGCCAGATTCAGGCGTAGGCTCATAGTGTAAGATTTCTTCTCACGGCTGTGCGACCTTCTTTATGTTTCTTCATTTTACCATCGTTAGCAAGCTATAGCAATTCCTCGTACAGTCTTGTTCCAAACATGGGATTTTTGCTCTTCTTATATTGGGAAAGAAGAACACATTTTAAGGTCGTTTTTTTATCTTACTAACATTTTACCAGATTACAATCAAACCATTTCCTTATCTAAAACAACAGTTATGGCTTTTTCTGGGGCAAATCATATTAGAACAAAGATTGTCATACCGGACTCGTCAATAGAACAGGTTCCAGATTTCAAGTATCCATGGTGCAACACTAGATATCAAGATGATAAGGAGGTTGAAAGCAAAATTAGTTTCTTCCAGTCGCTTTGTGGCTGTATCATTACACACTTAAAGAAGAAAACAAGGAAAGAGACGCAATTGATATATCGTAATGTAATGGCCATACCTCAACTACTGTATGGTAATGAGACTTGGATTAGAAAGGCCACAGATATATTTAGAATACAAGGAGCGGTAGTGAGGTTCTTGAGGGCTGTAAAGGGTTGGACTAGATAACTTTATCAAAAGTTATCATATTCGAATGGAGCTAGGCATAGCTGAAAGCTTAAATGAGAAAATCTCCCGGTACAAAACGGAATGGCGGTTACACGTAGAGAGAATGGATCCAACTAGATTTTCAAGAAGAGTCATTGACTATCATCCAAGGGGGAAAAGAAGTGTGGGAAGACCTTGTAAACGATGGTTGGATGACTTCCATTGATGCTGGAACAGGCTACTAGCCTAAGCCGCAAAGCATGACGGCGATGACGACAAATTTTTGTCCCGTATCTTACTACGTTCTAATTTTGTAATGCGTATGTTTGATACAAATGGCGTCACCGGTTCTGCATGCTGGTCAAATGTGAAATCCTTTAGCAACAAGAACGTCTCGCCGCTGCATACGCGTCTGGTCAGAGATATGGTCTCTGCGTGACGGCATCAGTACGTAAGTACGTAGAAGAAAGTGCACACCGGAAGCGTGCGCGTGCACTTCCTAAGTGCAGTGGAGAGAGTGGAGGAGACACACGATAGTTTGGATCGTCGGCGACGACTCATAAACGTAGCATGACCGTGACAGTCATGTGAAAGCAACGCCTCCGTTCGAGAGAAAAGGCGATTCAAATTTTTATATAGTTTCCTTTCTTATTAGAATTCGTATTATCCAATGTCAATTGCGTATAATAAAAGTCGTAATCACTCGAATAAGATGATCCATTCTCCCTGTCAGTCACTCACTGTCTCGCTATCTGATTGTCAGTCTGAAGATTTATTTCCGTTTTCTGAATGGAGAGGAGGGAGAGGGATTTACAGGTATATGTGGAATGTAACCGTAGACTTCAAATGTATAAATTTGAAAGGCCGTAGCAAGAAACCTCCCCTTCAATGTTTGACGAGAAATACAAGAATATATTCCTAGAAAGAATGTAGAAGCCTTAGAAACCGCTTAACAACTATGGACGGACTTATAAACTACATATAATATAACTATAGTAAATAGTGTAAGATAGGAATACGCCTAAGTAAATTACGAAATATAGTAAAAGTAAATATGTAGTAAAAACTTACCAAAGTCAGCCAAAAGTTTGCTATCTGGCAAGAAACCCAATACTTTCCATGCCACATGTACAATGTTTATTTTTAAATTACAAGAAAATTCACTCTAATTTATTTGTCTTTTTGTTCTTCGTTCTAAATGGAATCGTCAATATTTCGTACACAGAACTTAACTAACCTTAAAAAAGTCCATCTATTTTTGTTTGTTTGGTAATTTTGTATCTGTAGATATCAAAATGCCTCAGACATTATATAACTATACTATACTATATAACTATATAGTTATATTATAGTAAAATGTATATATGAAATCGGGTTTGTAGTTCAACCCCTGACTAAAGACCATGTTTAATATTTTTTTTGTTACAAACAAGTTTTGAAACCGGTTTGCAACTTTGGGGTTGCACAAAGAAATCCAACATCAAAATAATCCGAACTTTTGGAAATAATGTGCTTCACAGTATTGTTGATGTGGACCATGGTATGTAAGGAACGATGACATCCGTCCAGAGCTGAAAATATTTATGGTTACTGATGAGGTCAAAAAACGGTTTGCAGCTGAATATGAACAAAGGCTTCATAGACATTAAAATAATGCTGGACTCATTCATTTTTATAATTTTTTTGGTCGCCAATGACCGATGCTGTTGCAGAGACCTGATTTAAAAAAATGCTGGACTTGTTCGGCGATTACAGAGACAGAACCCGTTGAATTGGTGTAGGAAAGCGAAGTGTTTACAGATATATCTGCACATGAACGAAGTGTAAACTACAGTGAGGAGTGTGCCAATGGGAGCACATTCTACACACTGCTAACATTGTTGTTGGAATAAAATTGCTCGATAGTTTATAACTAGTTGTAATATAATGAATGAAAAAAACCTAATACAGTGGGACTTGCTTATAACGAGATTCAAGGGACCGGATAAATGTGCTCGTTAAAACCGGGTGCTCGCTACATCCGAGTTGTCGACTCGCAAGCCAGAAAAAGTCTACTATAGAAGAGGCTTTGCACAATAAAATTTTGACGTGTTTCATATTCTACTCTTAAAAGTGAAATTTAGACTTTAAACATTTTATAGACGCTAACATTATTTGCTGAATATTGGCGTGCAATGAATTCGCGAAATATAGTAAAAGTAAATATGTAGTAAAAACTTACCAAAGTCAGCCAAACGTTTGCTATCTGGCAAGAAACCCAATACTTTCCATGCCACATGTACAATGTTTATTTATTTTTTAATTACAAGAAAATTCACTCTAATTTATTTGTCGTTTTGTTCTTCGTTCTAAATGGAATCGTCAATATTTCGTACACAGAACTTAACTAACCTTAAAAAAGTCCATCTATTTTTGTTTGTTTGGTAATTTTGTATCTGTAGATATCAAAACAGTTTTGTAATTTATTTAAATATTCCACGAATTCATCACTTACATTATTAGTTTCGCTAAATTGCGTTAATGATTTTTAACGAATGTCTAAAATGCTGTATTGTAACAAACTTTTGTTAGACCTTAACCGATGAACAAGACAGCGATAAAATGCTCGTTATAACCAAGTCTCTAATGTGTTCCTACTCGTTAAAAGCGAGTTTAGTTATTATTACTAAGATAAATATCGGTATGGAGAACCATACATGACTTCCATATTCTAAGATTTATAATCTGAAATATGCTTGCCTGCCAAGCACGATATATTTTGTAATATATACATAATTTACATTAAAATGAAAAAATTATAATTTTATTGCCTGGCAACAAAATTATTTTATTTTCAACAATTACCATTGTTTGAAAAAGTTTAAATGAATTTTCAAGTACTTTACTCTTGTTAAAACGTAAAAGGTTGCAGGTAAACTACCCCTTCCCCTTAACCGATCTTCACCAAAAACAATAGGTCTTGAGAACTCTACAATTCAGGGCTGTATGCGAAACATTATTTGATTCTGTTTGAATTTGCGGCTGTTATCGTTTGCCAAAAAAAAAAATTTCCCTTGATAAAAAAAAACCGTTGCAGGTAAACTACCCCTTTCCCTCAACCTATCTTCACCAAAAACAATAGGTCGTGAGTACTCCACAAATCAGGGCTGTATGCAAAAACTTATTTGATTCTGTTTGAATTTGCGGCAGTTATCGTTTGCCATAGAAAAAAAATCTACAGACACACACACAGACACACACACACACAGACACTTTTCGGAAAACGACTTTTTTTCATGTTTTGAGTGTAGTAGAATCAGAATCTGCAATAATCTCGAACACGATTTTTTTTGCCACCACCATACTTCCATTCCTTAAGGAATATGGAAGTAAAAAACCAAACGAATCTCGTTTTTACTTCCATATTCCTTAAGGAATGGAAGTATGGTGATGGCAAAAAAAATCGTGTTCGAGATTATTGCAGATTCTGATTCTACTACACTCAAAACATGAAAAAAAGTCGTTTTCCGAAAAGTGTCTGTGTGTCTGTCTGTGTGTCTGTGTGTCTGTCTGTCTGTGTGTCTGTCTGTCTGTAGATTTTTTTTCTATGGCAAACGATAACTGCCGCAAATTCAAACAGAATCAAATAATTTTTTGCATACAGCCCGGTTTTGCAGAGTTCTCGCGACCTATTGTTTTTGGTGAAGATCGGTTGAGGGAAAGGGGTAGTTTACCTGCAACGGTTTTTTTTTAGCAAGGGTAATTTTGTTTGTTTGGCAAACGATAACAGCCGCAAATTCAAACAGAATCAAATAATGTTTCGCATACAGCCCTGAATTGTAGAGTTCTCAAGACCTATTGTTTTTGGTGAAGATCGGTTAAGGGAAAGGGGTAGTTTACCTGTAACGTTTTATGTTTTAACAAGGGTATTTCCTATGGCAAACGATAACAGCCGCAAATTCAAACAGAATGAAAAGATTATTTGCATACAGCCCTAAATTGTAGAGTTCTCAATACCTTTTGTTTTTGGTGAAGATCGGTTAAGGGAAAGGGGTAGTTTACCTACAACATTTTTTTAACAAGGGTATTTTCTATGGCAAACGATAACAGCCGCAAATTCAAACAGAATCAAATAATTTTCTGCATACAGCCCTGATTTGTAGAGTACTCAAGACCTATTGTTTTTGGTGAAGATCGGTTGAGGGGAAGGGGTAGTTTACCAGCAACGTTTTTTATCATGCGTATTTTCTATGGCAAACGACAACTGCCGCAAATTCAAACAGAATCAAATAATTTTTTGCATACAGGCCTGGTTTGTAGAGTACTCGCGACCTATTGTTTTTGGTGAAGATCGGTTGAGGGGAAGGGGTAGTTTACCTGCTACGGTTTTTTTTATCAAGGGAAATTTTTTTTTTTTGGCAAACGATAGCCGCAAATTCAAACAGAATCAAATAATGTTTCGCATACAGCCCTGAATTGTAGATTTCTCAAGACCTATTGTTTTTGGTGAAGATCGGTTGAGGGAAAGGGGTAGTTTACCTGTAACGTTTTATGTTTTAACAAGGGTATTTCCTATGGCAAACGATAACAGCCGCAAATTCAAACAGAATCAAAAGATTATTTGCATACGGCCCTAAATTGTAGAGTTCTCAAGACCTATTGTTTTTGGTGAAGATCGGTTGAGGGAAAGGGGTAGTTTACCTGCAACGTTTTTTTAACAAGGGTATTTTCTATGGCAAACGATAACAGCCGCAAATTCAAACAGAATCAAATAATGTTTTGCATACAGCCCTGATTTGTAGAGTGCTCAAGACCTGTGGTTTTTGGTGAAGATCTGTTAAGGGGAAGGGGTAGTTTACCTGCACCATTTTTTTATCAAGCGTATTTTTTATGGCAAACGATAACAGCCGCAAATTCAAACAGAATCAAATAATGTTTTGCATACAGCCCTGATTTGTAGAGTACTCAAGACCTGTTGTTTTTGGTGAAGATCTGTTAAGGGGAAGGGGTAGTTTACCTGCACCATTTTTTTATCAAGCATATTTTCTATGGCAAACGATAACAGCCGCAAATTCAAACAGAATAAAATAATTTTTTGCATACGTCCCTGAATTGTAGGGGTCTCAAGGACTTTCGATTTTGTTGAAGATCGGTTAAGCGGAAGGGGTAGTTTACCTGCAACCTTTTACGTTTTAACAAGAGTAAAGTACTTGCAAATTTATTTAAACTTTTTGAAACAATGGTAATTGTTAAAAATAAAATAATTTTGTTGCCAGGCAATAAAATTAAAATTTTTTCATTTTAATGTAATATAATATTTTTCATTTAATACGGCAATAAAAAGGCAGGTAAGACACAAACACACAATTCACGTTATTTCTGGCCTCACTCATGTTTATTTTCTTACGTTTGCACGCTTTTTAAATGGAAAGTGCCGAAACCCACACCAACATAACGCGTGCAAGCCGAAAAAATGGACATCAATTTGCTTACTGGCGAAGCTAGTAGTTAATGAATGGCTAGGCAAAAATCTTATCTTAAATTTTTTTTAAGGAATCACTAAAAGGACGGTGGGTCAAATCGGACGCTGAGGTAGAGTTGCTGTAACCGAATGGTTCCACAAACAGCCGTACGAATTTTACTAGCAGGGAATCTACAGGTTAGCGCAACAGTGGAACTCATGTCTTAATGTTATTGGAGACTTCTTTTAAAATCGTTGAATAAAAAATGCTTTACAGCTCTATACGTGTGTCTATTGAACAATCCTTGTATTAGTCATACACAATAATACAACTGATTGAACTTCAAATTTTTAAACTTGGTTAGTTTCTATATATATGTTTAATGTTACAAATAATTCAAATAACAATCTTGATCATCTGTTAGTTCAGCGGAATAACAGTGACACTTTTAATAACCGCATAAAATAAACACTTAGAAACAACACAGGCGCTTTAACTTAACTGTTTGGACCACAGAAGTGAGGCATGCCTCAACGCTCTATGTGTACAGCGCGGGACAATCCCCCCTCCCTACACTTCCCTATCACACCACTACATTGCTTACATACGATGTATACAAAAAACGCTGAGGCAAGTTCAGGTTGCCTCATTCGCTTTAAACGAACTATGCCAAATCTCACCTGTCACCATCTAGCGGTCGCTCAATAAAGCACGTTTCGGTTTAATAAATTTGACAGTCGCAGTAACAATGTATAATCTTTACGTTATGTAGTTCATACGTATTTATAATTTTTATTCTACAGAATTTGTTAGGGTAGGCATTGCCTCAATTGCCTCCATGTAACTTCGCCACTGATATATATGTGTACAACGTTATCGGCAACAAAGAAGTAGTTTTTGTTAAAATTCCTTCCCGGGATATTTGGCCGTAGTCCAATGTTTTCTACAAAACCAGACATTTCGGCAATGCCATCGACTTCCATCATCAGTGAAAATCGAGTGCGATAACGTGAGGTGGTATACGTTAGTGACCACAGTACTGTGGTTAAGGCTGAAGCAGTAAGTAGAAAGAAGTAGTTTCTATGGTAATATTTCATTTCGAAAATGATTTTAAATATAAATCTTAGAATATGGAAGTCATGTATGGTTCTCCATACCGATATTTTTGCTCATTAGATCCGAGTTCTCGTTAGTTCGCGAGTTCCACTGTATATTACATATAGGCTACGAGACCCGTGTAGGTTTTTAACATCCCAGACAACGCTTTGTTCGCCTATATGGTAAGGTCGACTCTGCTTTCCTATATACTCAACTATTACCTCGTCCTTTGCTATGCAGATGTTTTCTAAAATAGTGTAAACTAAAATCCTAACTATTAAGTGTCTTATCCTAAGCCTTAGTCTAATTGTCTCCATAACTATCACGTCATCGATCTTGCCAATCAATTTGTCTCTTTATCTTCAGCTTCCGCATCTTATTTCCGTCTCGGATACAGTACGAATTTTTTCTACTCAGTTAACATTATAGACTGTGTTCTAGAGGTGTGCTAAACTAGTATTTGAAAATAACAGGTACAAACGAAACCGTTCCAAAAAATAACACATACAAATACCTGTTATTATATACCTATTCTACATATACCTGTATTATATAATTTGTTATAAGAAATAAATTGAAACTAAAAGTATTAATGGTGTACACTGTGACTTTATTAAGCTGTTACTGTTAAAAGAAACAAGAGAATTTATAGCCCTATCTCCCTTTGGGAATACTAATTTAAGTTTTCACTAGGAATAAACAAACTGACATAGATTTAATATTAAATTATTGATTCCATTTTTGTTAGACAAATCAGTTGCGAAACTCAGGAAATGAAATTTAGAGCACACGTAATAGCACAACAAATAATGTCAAAACATTTTATGTGAGATGTGCAGTGAAGATAAAATCATCTCCGAAATCACATTAACAAAAATTACTATATGGCCTATCAGCCACTCTGTAGTTGTAACATAATATAATTCGCTTTTTCATAATTTACTAAGTTGGTGACTAGTATAATATATAATTTATTATTATAATCTGTATTATATATCTGCATAACACACGAGAAAAAATGTAACATCAGTATGAATGTTTTCATTTATTAAAAAAAAGCTTCATCTCTTTGGCATAGAGATATTCTGAACCTTGCTGTTTTGCTTCGTTTTGTACTTGTATGGCGATCGGCACATGCGCAGAATGAAGCTTTCAGCACCAATAACTGTGACTTTGTACTCGTAGTACTCGTTTATTCGTTAGTTGCGTAGGGGGGACTCGGAACCGCGAGTAATCGGAACGGGTATTTCGACTTTTCAGCTATCGTTGAATCGGAACAGGTATTTCAACTTTTCAGTCACTGTTCCACAAAAATAATCGTTCCAAAATACGTGTTATCAACATCTCGGCCCGCCTCTACTGTGTCCTCAGGCGCTTTCCTGTTATGGCGAAGAGTAGTTCTCTCCTGCTATTATTGTTGTATACTTTTTTGTAATATACTATATTTTGTGACACAAACTCCGAGTTTTCCACACCATCGTATTTCTGTGTGCACGCTTCGCAAACACTATACAGTCTGCATTCTTGTAGTAGGCGCCAATAAAATACATCCACTTAGTTTTGTTTGTTTACTTTTTTTGCGAGGGTTCGTTCAACTTTCATCGAGTGTAGGTGCAGTAAATGATACGTTGTGACCTGCAAACGAACCTCGCGCGCGATTTCTTTCCTTTAAACCGATGATATCATACCCGGGTGTTAAGCCGTACAACCGGTGGATCGATGCCAGATGTCAGTCGGCTTTACGAGTTGCTTTCGTTAGTTTCGCTTTCAGATTTGCCACGCCTAATGCGGCAGCCAATCATATTGCCGGTTGTCGTTTATCTGAGCTATGATGAGAGGAAATCGGAAATGTGACGTGGCGGGGAAGGGGAGAGTTCGAGGCGAATTAAAAAGCAGTCAAGTCAGATCTACTTGTGTGGGTGAATTAATTAATAATGTGAAGAGCCCTACGGTGTACTCACAGTTCTCTGTACCTGTAGCTCTTCTTGTTTCGTGAAAGTGAAGATCACGAGATGCATCGCTGATTGACGGCCCTCTCATGGCTTTCAGTGGTGAAGCTAATGTGTAGGCTTGTTTACCTTATATTTTGTATACAATAGGTCCATACGGCAATTCTTCTTTGTTGAGAAAATATTAGTTACACGTTCCTTGAAACTCTGATCCATAGAAAGTTCATCATCATCATCTTCAAGTATTAAACCAAGGATGGTTTGTTCCGGTGTCAAACGGGGAAAGATTAGAGCTGGTCACTCCAGCGCTTCCTCGGACGTCCCACACCTCTCCGTCCCCTCGGCTTAAAGTTCCATAGTTGTTTGGGGATGCGGCAGTCATCCATTTGGCAAAGATGCTCCCACCAATTCAGCCGATACTGGGCGATCCTGTGGAGTATACACAGTTTCTGCAGTGTATCTGTGTTTCTTCTATGATCATGGAGAGTATACCCTGCCACGTGGCTGAGAGATCTCATTTCAGAAGCTTGGATGTGATTGGTCTGGCCTTTCGTTATAGTCCAATTCTCAGACCCATAAAGAAGTGTGGAATCACATTGTACAATTTTAGGCGTGTTTCTTTACTTGCTGATTTAAGAGTTCGCCTGTTGGTCCCGCACATAAGGTTGAACTTACGTAACTTATTCACAACGTCGTTGCTTGCCAGAGACAGTTCTTTAACTAAACATTATTTTAAAGGCGATTGTACTGAGATAACTTAATCGTTTGTTTGTCATTGAATTTCGGAGGCAATTTTTTATCCTTTTTAATGTACTCATACTTCTTTCAGAGGAAGCTGTAGTAACAGGAAATGTCAAGACCAACTTGATAAGTCGTGTTACTTCTTTATAGACGGTTTGAAGACCGTTGCAAGTTATGAATTTCAGAAGGTCTACAGGGGGTAAATGTTTTTCTTCATTAGTTTGCGAAACTATCGTTAACCTAACCTAACCTAACCTAACCTAACGCAACAGCTTTCTGATCCCTCCACACCGTCCGTCGCACATCATAAATGGCGGTGGGAGAGAGGCTTTGGCAGAAACGTCACATAGCCTGGCGGCAGTTCCATTTGTACCGCGCTCTCAGGGCGCGTTTTGTAAACTGATTGTTATGAACTTATAAAATATAATAATCCTGGAACGTTAACTTTATTCATTTTTTCGTTTATCTTTTGGGTAGGCTAAGCCTCAAAAGCTTTTCAATAGCTTCGCCACTGATGGCATTTAGGTTTCGGCGAAATGCTTGCAGTGACTGGATGATCGCCAGCCGTTTCGCTTCTGTCCAAAGGCAAGGCCAAAATAGATTTCGGTTCTGTGGGATTCATGCGAAGTATGTCTATTGGGGAAAGCCTAGTAACGCTCGAAGGCGTCTGACACGTCGTGGAGGCGGTGCATTGTCCATACCGCCCAGTTGGGGAAAGCCTAGTAACGCTCGAAGGCATCTGACACGTCGTGGAGGCGGTGCATTGTCCATACCGCCCAGTTGACGGAGGCGCGGACAGAAGAATTCGCTGACCTTTTGCGATCATATTAGTCGTCAGGGTCCAAACGAAGACTTCCAGGGTAGGAACTCGAAGACCCCTATAGAAAACGTCATTTCTGACAAACCACGGGGTCCGCATACGTGAATACTGTTCGAAGGAACAGCAGATACAAAGATAGTTTGGTGCGGAGAACCAGGTGGGTGTTTCACGAAACCATGGTTAAGAGCTTGGCTCTGACGCTACTCTCTTCAGGGCGTGCAGGTTGTCGCTCACGTGGTAGTTGAAGTTCAGGCGGCGGCCTAGCCGAACCCCCAGGTACTTCACCGAATCGATCCATAGAATGGGTGTCCCCTCAAAGGAGAGGGATTGAAGATACACGTAAAGCAGATCGCTTCAGACTTGTCTCGTATTGATCGTTATGCTCCACTTCCGTAGTATGTCCAACTGGCGTTGTAATATTACGCTCGTCCGCCACAAAATTCAATCCCGTTTTTCATATCCATCTTCTGCTTTATAATATTATCTGAAATGATCACCAAAGCTTTGAATATGACTGGGAAGAAGCAGGGTAGGACGCCAACGTGAGCCGAACGGCATAAAGAAGGACAGTGTGGCCAACACTGGTCCTCAGCCGTCAATTATCATCTTAGGGTAACCATTTTCACAGGCTGGGTCGATCTTGGAACTAAAAAACGAGCCTTGATTTTATGGTACGGTCTGGAAGTAAACCAGAATCTGTTAGGCTACTAGCACCATACCCACTGATCTAATAACACCTCATATTGTAAACCTTTTCGATGATACAGAAAGGCTTACCACACAATATTTCTTTTCTTTTTTCACTTCACATTTTAGTTGATCTCGTCTGTCGTCGTTCCCACTTCTTCTTCTTCTTCTTCTTCTTCTTCTTCTTCTTCTTCTTCTTCTTCTTCTTCTTCTTCTTCTTCTTCTTCTTCTTCTTCTTCTTCTTCTTCTGCTGCTGCTGCTCCTCCTCCTCCTCCTCCTCCTCCTCCTCCTCCTCCTCCTCCTCCTCCTCCTCCTCCTCCTCCTCCTCCTCCTTCTTCTCCTCCTTCTTCCCTTCTTCTTCTCCTTCTTCTTCTTCTTCTTCTTCTTCTTCTTCTTCTTCTTCTTCTTCTTCTTCTTCTTCTTCTTCTTCTCCTTGATCTTTGTATTTTTTTTATATACAGGTACTGATCTTGCAATTTGTCCAATTTGGTCTGTTTGTTATTTTTTATCTCAACTATCATCAATTTGTTATCGTGTATTTTCGGTTGTATTTTTTAATAAGCTTGAACACGTCATTTCTTCTGCTTGCACACTTTTTTCTTATAGTAGGCCTGTCTCTGTTGTAACTAGGTTTAGATACATATGAAAAATGGATTAGCCGATTCGAGTGCTCTTTTTTTACCATAATAATGTCTGTTGGGTTGATTCCTGAAAACCCCATCATTTTCGCTTTTAGGATTGAAATTTTTTAATTATTATCTATCTTTGCGAATGAAATTGCAGGTTACACTTGTATAAAGCCGTTTGGCGTAGCCGTTGCAGGTTACACTTGTATAAAGCCGTTTGGCGTAGCCGTTGCAGGTTACACTTGTATAAAGCCGTTTGGCGTAGCCTTTGCAGGTTACACTTGTATAAAGCCGTTTGGCGTAGCCGTTGCAGGTTACACTTGTATAAAGCCGTTTGGCGTAGCCGTTGCAGGTTACACTTGTATAAAGCCGTTTGGCGTAGCCGTTGCAGGTTACACTTGTATAAAGCCGTTTGGCGTAGCCGTTGCAGGTTATACACTTGTATAAAGCCGTTTTGCGTAGCCGTTGCAGGTTACACTTGTATAAAGCCGTTTGGCGTAGCCGTTGCAGGTTATACACTTGTATAAAGCCGTTTGGCGTAGCCGTTGCAGGTTACACTTGTATAAAGCCGTTTGGCGTAGCCGTTGCAGGTTATACACTTGTATAAAGCCGTTTGGCGTAGTTGTTGCAGGTTACACTTGTATAAAGCCGTTTGGCGTAGCCGTTGCAGGTTATACACTTGTATAAAGCCGTTTGGCGTAGCCGTTGCAGGTTACACTTGTATAAAGCCGTTTGGCGTAGCCGTTGCAGGTTATACACTTGTATAAAGCCGTTTGGCGTAGCCGTTGCAGGTTACACTTGTATAAAGCCGTTTGGCATAGCCGTTGCAGGTTACACTTGTATAAAGCCGTTTGGCGTAGCCGTTGCAGGTTACAGTTGTATAAAGCCGTTTGGTGTAGCCGATGCAGGTTACACTTGTATAAAGCCGTTTGGCGTAGCCATTGCAGGTTACACTTGTATAAAGCCGTTTGGCGTAGCCGTTGCAGGTTACACTTGTATAAAGCCGTTTGGCGTAGCCGTTACAGGTTATACACTTGTATAAAGCCGTTTGGCGTAGCCGTTGCAGGTTACACTTGTATAAAGCCGTTTGGCGTAGCCGTTGCAGGTTACACTTGAATAAAGCCGTTTGGCGTAGCCGTTGCAGGTTATACACTTGTATAAAGCCGTTTGGCGTAGCCGTTGCAGGTTACACTTGTATAAAGCCGTTTGGCGTAGCCGTTGCAGGTTACACTTGTATAAAGCCGTTTGGCGTAGCCGTTGCAGGTTATACACTTGTATAAAGCCGTTTTGCGTAGCCGTTGCAGGTTACACTTGTATAAAGCCGTTTGGCGTAGCCGTTGCAGGTTATACACTTGTATAAAGCCGTTTGGCGTAGCCGTTGCAGGTTACACTTGTATAAAGCCGTTTGGCGTAGCCGTTGCAGGTTATACACTTGTATAAAGCCGTTTGGCGTAGTTGTTGCAGGTTACACTTGTATAAAGCCGTTTGGCGTAGCCGTTGCAGGTTATACACTTGTATAAAGCCGTTTGGCGTAGCCGTTGCAGGTTACACTTGTATAAAGCCGTTTGGCGTAGCCGTTGCAGGTTACACTTGTATAAAGCCGTATGGCGTAGCCGTTGCAGGTTACACTTGTATAAAGCCGTTTGGCGTAGCCGTTGCAGGTTACACTTGTATAAAGCCGTTTGGCGTAGCCGTTGCAGGTTACACTTGTATAAAGCCGTTTGGCGTAGCCGTTGCAGGTTACACTTGTATAAAGCCGTTTGGCGTAGCCGTTGTAATCTTTAGTCCTCTGTCATCCACACTAAACCGAGGACGAAAATAACGTTCTAAGTATTCATTCACAGTATTGCTATTCAAAACTCTTCCTTTCACACAAAAAAACCTTCAAGGTCAATGCAAGTGATAACTTGTTTCCTGGATTTATGAATGAACAAGTGTTGTACACGTATAAGGTAATGACAAAAAACCGTAAGACATCTACTGGGTAAACTTTTTGGAATGGTTCCAATACTACCGTTTGCGATGCGCTACACGGGCGGGCGGGCGAGCGCGGTCCGCACGTGCAACCTGGCCTTGAGAAATAAAGCAAGGATAAAGTGAAGACCTGATGCAACGTCGGTGAAGAAGAGTTATCGCATTTTATTTGTGAACGAGCGGCATCGAGATTACAAAACTCTTTTACGTGTTGGTGAATACTAATGTGTTGGCTGGTTGTAAATGTTTTTATGATTACATGTTTACAACTTAGTTTGTTTTATTGCAATTTGTTTTTATCGCCAACCTTAGCGACACTTTAGTTTTTGTTATGGAAATAATTGATTATCGGCTTTGTGCTGCTATCAATGAAGGAAAATGTTTGTAGCTTTTGATAAATTTTTAATATATCTTTTGAAGATTTCGGATAAATAGTGGATATGGAACGAACACATATCATCAATGGATGACTCAAGGCTAGTGAAAAAGGCAAGAGATTGCCAACCAAACACCAAGAGGAGCATTGGTCGGGCAAAGAAGGAGGTGCAGTGACAACATGTAGGACCGTTGTTATAGAACAGGACAGAGGCCTAACAAGGAAGTTAAAGAAGAAGAAGAAGAAGAAGAAGAAGGAGGAGGATAAATATTACACTACCTTTAACGACATTAGAGGCCTTATCAGGTTGTCTGTAGAAATCCAACGTTTCAGCCACTCGAAGATCTGTGGCTGGTCTCGAAGATTCTACAGCAAATGTGTTACTGGACCCATTCTGATCAGATAGACTGAACGTTTCCAACTTACATTCTATTCCTCAAGTCAGGGGCGGATCCAGCAAGCAATTTGGGAGAGGGGGAGAATATGAAAAGTTAGATTACTCTTTAATGGTCTAAAGTATAAATGACAGGAATGATTGAAGACAAAATTACAGTTTGTCATTATCAAAACAATAAGTTTATAAACGTACAAATATAAAATCTTATGCGAGTTTCTCAGTTCACTGTTCTTTTAATAATATTCACGTGCAGTTGAAAATGGACACTACTCATTTAAGTTATATATCAAAGAAATATTAACACAGTCTTACTGGTAAGGTACACTTACAACGTAAAGTGATTTTAGAGTAAAACCATGAAATTACATAACATGATATGAATTTTGTATCATATTCAACAACCACAAAACCACATTCTATAGTCACAAAACGAAGTAAAAAATTCTGTGTGAAGTGACGATTTGTGGGGGAGGAATCCTTCCCCACCAGCCCGTGGATCCGCGCTTGCCACAAGTTGTAAATACCTCGCAGGAAATACTTTCAAGGTGAATGTAACTGATAACTTGTTTCCTGGATTTATGAATGAATAATATACGCGTATACAGTAATGACAGAAAAAAAAACATAAAATATCAACTAAGGTGACATCTTATGGAGGAAGACTCGTGATTATCTGTCTTACTGTTTTCTTTATCGGTTTATCGGCTGAGTGACTAACAGTTGCCTGCTTGGTAACTAGAAAATAAAGTTGAATTGAATGTCAGTAATGAGAACACAAGTCAGACAGTAGGGTACTGTGATGGAAGAGTGACTTGTTTCCATATTTCTCAGCAACTGGTAAATGCCTAGTTAGGGGCATTGAATAGTCTATATATATTACTGTAATCAGCTATACATTATGGCTACAGAAAGTGTAATTCAAATAGGACCGGAATTCACGTCTTTTTGAAATAAATGTTTTACATTTTAAGGTTAACGAGTAGTTGGAAAACAGTAAACATCACTAGAACTGAAAACTGGATTCTGTAGTTTTTATAGTGTTAGTTGAGACGTTCTTTAGCTCAGATCAACTTAAGATAGTTTAATACAATTCAGTACGCCTTGAAGATCAAGGACTCGGTACTGAAAAAAAAAGATACAATACTCGATATCTGCGTCAGTTTCACAAAAGACAGACTCAGTAGAGTCTCGAAAAGTTGGGTTGATTCAAATTATACACAAGATGTTTGTACATAAAAAAATATTTTAAAAACTTTTTTTAAATTTGTTGTAAATCTTCTATCAACCTTGTGTAGTAAAATCTGTGTTAACCGGTGTGCACCATAATTGTCACGGTCGCTGTTTTTAGTTCTATTAAAAACCGCAAGCTATAAATTCGTGATCCAACTTTGTTCTCACTGCCCCCGCCGCCAAAGAAAAGAAAAATGTTCTGGTTGTAAAAAGTCGATGGCACTTTTACCGACTGTCCTTATCCAAGGCTGGTCAGTTTAGATTAACTGTAAAATGAGCTTTCTCTAAAGCAGCACTATTATTCCACTAACGATGGCTACCTCACAAGTAACCAAACGTCCTCCTCCTCCTCCTATGGCGCTACAGCCCAAGTCGGGCCCTGGCCTCCACTAATCTCCGCCTCCAATCCACTCTATCCTCTGCGACCCTCCTCCAGTTTCTTATCCCCATGTCCCTCGCGTCCTCTGCAACGCCATCTTCCTACCTCTTCCTCGGTCTGCCTCTAGGTCTCGTTCCCTCCCATGTACCCAGCAAAGCCCTCTTGGGGTTCCTGCCATCCTCCATTCTCATAACATGTCCGGCCCAACGCAATCTTTGTATTCTTAAAAATTTTGAGACTAGTATCTCTTTATATATTTGATACAGTTCATTGTTGTACCTCAGTCTCCATGAAACCAAACGTCAGGGTAACAAAACATTGGAATCACAATTAATCATTAGAAAAGGGTGCTAACTTCACAAATCACCACATCTTTACCACGACTGCTACAGTAAATTCTATAACTTAATTTAACAAACCAGAAGATTTTGTACACACTACTGGCGTTGTTCACGTAAACTGTAGATTTTTACAGAACTTGGCGTACTTTCTCAAAACGCAGCAGTATATTTTGTTCATACTCTTCAGTTTAATACAGATAGATAATACTAATAGTTCTTACCAGTGGCGTACGCAGAATTTTGTTAAAATTGTTTACAATTGACAGTATCGGTATTTTAAATTTTGTGTATTATTATTATTATTATTATTATACCATGTTACGGTATATTTATTATACTATGTTCGAATAGAACATATTCCTAAATAACGCTAATAAAATCTTAGAAACGTATTTTTTTCACAGCCTTAGGCTACAATTTTTTAACAAATTTTAACATCTGTTTCATTTTGTATAATAAAAATGTACAGTATTTCACATCTGCACTGCAGAACTGTCAAAACAATATGTTTCACAACAAGTAAGTTTATATGGTGTCTGCCTTATTTTATTACAAGGTTGGTATTATTATCGTACCTTCTTAACAAGCGGCACGGCTTTGATGCTCCTTTCTCTCTCTTACTTACTTACTTCTTAATACGAGCATCCGAAGCTGGCTGCTTCGATGGCTCTTTCAAACTTCAATGGCTCAAACTCCTTTCTCTCTTTCAGTAGACGAGGAGGGGTATATGCTTTGACACTCACCGCGCCAGTGATAGCACTGCCGCGTTCTCAGAATGCTGAATGACAGCTACTTGTGTCCCACGTACGTGCCGCAGCACCAAGCACAGGGATTATATTATTGAAGAAAGGGAGGGCGGACTGTACCTTATGTCGATAGATTTTGTTACTCTGACAGAGAGAAATTAGAGGAGAGAAAACGATTATGGATTTTAAAAAGATACTCAAATATAAATATGTCAATTTTTATTTTTATTTCATATAATATTAAAAAAGTGGTTAAACGTTCAAGGGGGGGTTCAAACCCGGTAACCCTCCTTGCGTACCCCTCTGGTTCTGACCATCCGTCTTCATTTGTAAATCATTCTATCGCTTGCGGCTCTTAAAATCAAAGAAATTTGTGTTCAGGTGTCTTAGCTTTTTTCATAGTTGCTGATTGGTACACTCATGACCTTACAAAACTTCTAACGTATTCCTTTCAATGTGTTTAAAGATATTTCAAGCTTTCTGATAGTTCAGTTGTTTCAGTCATTTCTGGTTTTTCAGATATACGAGGTCAGGTTTAGTCAAAAGGTTCATGCAAAAAAAAATTAGTTCATAAAAAATGTCTTAATTCACCTACAGTTATTTATAGACTCTCCTTCAAAGTAGTCTCTACTGGATGTAACACAAGTTTGCTGACATATTAAAAGTCGTTAATACATTTCCGAAATGGACTTTTTGTATTGCCTTGAGCTGGCTCAGGGATTTTTGTTTTATACATTCAACAATCGTGAAACGTAGTACCCTCATTTTTTTCACTGCTGGAAAGAGAAGATCGCTTAGAAACATAACTGGCAAAACTGCATTTGCGATGTGATTACAATATTATTCATAAATTCTTGATCAAAGGAGTCGAGGTGCAGAAACTAGGGGGATGGAAACAGAATACCGTAATGTTTTTTACCATTCTTGTCACTGACAGACTTGGGTAATCTCAATCCTTAATAACAACTTCTTCCCAATAAGAATGCCACGCTACAGAAGGCGTTAAGTTTGTTTTTAATAGTAATATTACACTATAATCATCATCAGGGGCGCCACAACCCTCGGCGGGCCTGGCCTCCCGAAGGAGACCTCGTCAACGGTCTCTGGCCGAAACACCATCCTCCAATTGCGATTCCTACCCTTTCTCCATCCTGCTGCACTCCATCTCGCCACCTCAACTTTGGTCTTCCCACTTTCCTTCTGCCAACTGGGTCATACAGGAAGAGACGCTTTACAGGGTCCTGAGGATCCATCCTGACAACATGATCTGCCTATCTAAGCCGTGCTATCTTTATCTTTTTGATTATGGTCATTCGTGTACCAGGTTATATCATTCATTATTCATTAGTTATTTTTCTCCAGACACCGTCCTTCACTGGCCCTATATTCGCATCCTCCAGACACCGTCCTTCACTGGCCCTATATTCGCCTCAGTATTTTCTTCTCAAATGTTCCCAGCACATTCTCAGTGTTTCTGGTCAGACCCCACTTCTCCGATGCATACAATAGCACTGGGCCAGCCAGTGTGTTTTGTGTAGGAGGCTCTTTGATGCCGTTCACAGCAATTTTGACACAAATTTCCTTTTGTAAGCTTAAGTAAGTCCTGTTAGCAAGAACAATTATTCTTTGGATTTCCTCCTCCATAACATTTTCGTTGGACCCACGCTTTCACTATCCCGAATCTGTAGTCCCCAAAGCCGATGTATTGACCATATCTAATTATATTATAATATTACAGTAATATTATAATCATAAAACGTAGTTACAAACCGCTAAAGGTATTGTTAATTACAATGTATTGTCTGTCTGCCCACTTCTCTGACTCACTGTTAAAGACAACAAGCCAATGTTCCTGCCCTGAACTGCCCACTAGCTTTGGAGTTGCTTATTATGGGAACGTTTAATTCCGTTTTGAAAGGAAACTGTTGACACGGTCACTGGGATGTCAACGTCGCGTGCCGCTGCACGAACTGATAAGACGGTATCGCGTGTGTCCTACATAGAGATGTGCACACCCAAGGAAGAGTTATCTGGGGGGTGCGGTGTTTCAACCCCGGGGGTTAATTATATGCCGAGTCATTTATCACCCAGATGCTTAAAATTCATTAGAGCGAATAAATTAACTGGCTAATGTCCCGTCGCTGTGTTAGAGATAACGAGAACGCCAGTTGCATACGCTGGAGACACTAGTTAGATATAATTAAGGCACCATTAGGTAGCATTACATTTGATTATAAGGGCCTCAATCTTCTTTTTCTACGCTTTCAAGAATTAGGTACCTTGTTGTCTCGATTTCAAATGTTATCTTTCCATCTCTTCCAAGGTCTAGAAAACTTTTCGCCCTATAGGATTATACTTCGATACCCCTTTTCGTCCCATGAGCATTGTTTTTACATGCTGTCTCCATTTCCTCATATAAGTTATATGGCGCTGTTTCATCCACGGTACTCTTAATTGCCAGATCTTCTCGTGCGTCTACTTTTCTCAATCTGTCCTTCCCCAAAAAGTCGCTCAACAGTCTTCCTTCTTTCCTGTCAACGTTTATCTTTCATACTCATACAGAACAGGGGTTTAACCACGGACTAATAAAATTTCAACTGCACGTTCTTTCTAACCTTACGACCTCTACTCTGTCCTCTTAACCTTTAGAGCTCCGTGGTTAGTTCCGCATATGATCTGAAATTAGTTGATTTTGCTTGCGATTCTATCACAGTCCAAGATAATTAAAATGCTTAACCTACTCTCTAATATACTATAATCGATCACCGTCTTACATCCTAGTGGTTCGCACCCTTTAAAGGCTATTTGTTTCCTGTGCTGACATCTACATATTAGTCAGTGGGTCACCTGTACAGCTCATATATTGCCCGTCTTCATCGCTCTGAATTATAAACTGAACATTTTTCCATCTCTCCGTCTTCCTTTGTTACTCGTAGCGTACTTCTTCCTATACTTTCCAAGACTGCCTGCAGTTTCAGTATCAATCCAGCCATCGTCGACTCTGTTAGGACAGACTGGCCGGTTCCTCTCGACTCGTACACATTTCCTCGTGATTACATTCCTCTCCATCATCCAATGGCGCTACAGCCCAATTTGAGTCCTGGCCTCCTCCAGTTTATGCCTCCAGTCATCCCTCTCTTTTGCCATTCCAATTCTCCCTTTCCTTTTCCAATTGTCGATATGTAGCAGCGATCTTGAGTCTTCGCTCACTTCATCTTCCCATCTCTTTCTGGGTCTTCCAACTGGACGGCGGCCTTCCATTCTTCCGTTGAACACTCGTTTAGGTGCTCTGCTCCTCTCCATTCTAACTAGGTGCCCTGCCCAACGGAGCCTTTGGATTTTTATATATGTTGTTATTGTGGGCTCTTTATACAGCTGATAAAGCTCATGATTGAAACGTATCCGCCACACTCCATTCTCGTTAATTGGGCCTAAAATTCTTCTTAAAATTTTCCTTTCAAAGGCGTTGAGAAAGTTTGTTATTTTTTCAGTCATTATCCAGGTTTCAGCGCCATAGGTGGCTATCGGTCGGATAATAGTTTTATATATTCGGATTTTTACGGCCCTATGTATTTACATTCCTCTCACATTTGCTTTTAGACCTTCAAGACCAGATTTTGAACATCTGGGCTATAATGTGTCTTATATCACAAACAGTGACGTGATGAATAAGCTACATCAGTTCAACCATATGTGTGGGACCATCAGGATAACTCTAAAATCAACGAGCAAAGAAACCACGGCGATGGTCCTTCCCACACTTCTCTATGGGTCTGAGAATTCGATTTTAGACTTTAATGAGAATTGGACTTAACTAAATTCCAGGCCAGTCGTATTCAAGCAGCTGAAATGAGATTTCTCAGACACGCGGCAGAGTATACTCTCCGAAATCGTCGTAGAAATGCAGATATACGGCAGGAACTGAATGTCATGAGTGTGCTCGACAGGATATGGTTGGAACGTCTTAACCAAATGGACGACTGCCGCATCCCGAACGATTACAGAATATAAGCCGAAGCAGACGTGTGGGGAATGACCAGCTGTAGTCTATCTGCTTGATGAGCCGAAGCAGGCGTGTGGGGAATGACCAGCTGTAGTCTATCTGCTTGATAAGCCGAAGCAGACGTGTGGGGAATGACCAGCTATAGTCTATCTGCTTGAGACCAAAACAGACCATTTTTGGTTTAATCCTTGTAGAAGAAGAAGAAGAAGAAGAAGAAGAAGAAGAAGAAGAAGAAGAAGAAGAAGAAGAAGAAGGTGATGATGATGATGATGACGATGATGACGACGACGATGACGACGATGAGGACGACGACGACGATGACGACGACGATGACCAGTAGACACTAGGTATCCAAGCCAGCCCAGTTGTAACTTTGTATCGTTTGCTCTAGTAGTTCGTCTGCGGTTCTCAGAGGTAATGCAATACGTAGTTCGTTTGGCAAGGCAAGAAGAGAAAATTCTTATTGGCACACTGAAAACACTGGGTGTACCAGCAAAACTAGTGAGGGCATAAAAAAAGGAATCAATTATAACCGACAACTTACGTGCGATTAAATATAATACCAAAATAAATGTTAAATATAAGCAGAAAATTCAAACAACCTTTTGTATATTCAGATGACGCTGTATTCACGAAAAGGAAAGATAGTATGAGAGAATTGAAGAGAGAAGCAAAATAAAAATAAAAGATAATAAGAGAAGATATAAAGGCTGATAGAATCGCCCAACGGATGCTTATGATATGTAACATTATACGGGAGCGGGTTTTAAAAGAGCCCCACTTAATAGTTTAAATAAATAAATAGTTTAAATAGGTTTAAACTATTTAACCTCCAGACTCAATGAAAAATTTCAGTTAATGATGAAACAATGAAACACAGAACAGAATAAAGAGATGAGGTTACCATTGTTACGCTAAGAAATTCCCAGCTGGTTTAAAAGATACTGACTAGAGAGTAAAATAGAAAATCTACAGGAACCTTGTATTGTAAGACCAGTTGTGATATGAGAAGCGGAGACTATGGTCTTACACAGAAATATGAACAAGCCCCGCGAACGTATGAGAGAAGGATTCTTAGACACATATTTGGACTGGTTCAACAGGATGACGGAACATGGAGGAAAAAGGTAAGAGTTCGAACGCATTACTCTGAATCACAAAGGTGCGTGGGTAGAAGATGAGTAGTGGAAAATTCAGGATAGTGGTAGCTGCGAACTGGTAAAGGATGTTAAGCGAGAGAGTCAAACAGTAAGAACTGGTTGAGTAGGATTGTATCGTTCCAGAAAAAAGAAGATCAAGGAGATGGGAGGGGGAAAAGGATTTGTCTCCTCTTAAGGATGCGACTTGGTAGTTTTAAATTTAAGACACTGGAAGAATTATAAGGTTTAACGCATATGCTTTAAGGCAGTGGTTCCCAAAGTGGGATCCGAGGACCCCTGGGGGTCCGCGACAATGTTTCAGGTGTCCGCCGACACTTTTAAGAAAAAAAGAATATACCTTAATTTTCTCCGATTTTTTATGGTCTAAAATCTAAATTTTTAGAATCTTAAAACAATAGTAGAAGATTCCAGTATTTTTTTTTTTGTTCAAACTAATTGTAATTATAAAAGTAATATCAAACTAATGGCTTTAATAATGTCTTTAAATCATGTCGTGTAGCAGATCTGTTTGTCAGCCGAACTGCCTAGAGCGCCGCATCAACGCAGAACTGATCGCGCTGTTTTAGTCCACGTATAAGCACTGTACCTCGCGTGTAAGCACTGTGTCTAAGCATAACGTTTTTCCGTGTAACTGGTTTTATGCCTAAGTAGCTGGATTTGGACACGTGTGGCTGGAAAGATAGACCCGAGGTTGGCAAAGTTAAGAAATAAACTTGATGTCGAGAGTGACTTAATAATGAAATAATCAGACATTAAACATAATATTGCAGAGCTAATTGTTTAAAAGCAGGTTCATTGTTGGCATTTAACTATGTTTGGTATCACTAATAATATAATTTTGCAAGTTAAGAGAATTTTGATTTTAATACATTTTAATTAAAACATTAGAGTTTGTATCATATTTACTGTTTGTTTTATTTCATAACTCAGACGGGGTCCGTGAAATTTTTAATATTTGGGGTGGTCCGCGGACTGAAAAGTTTGGGAACCACTGCCTTAAGGTAAATAATGAAGATATAGAATGAAGAACGAGGTGATGAACAGTTGAATACCATCTGACGAAATAGTTGGACGTTGGTCTGTAACAGCCAATAGCCGGAGTAACAGCAATAGAAACAAGAAGTTGTGTAACCAATCGTTTAGAGCTTTTAGCGTAAAGAACGAAACATGTCAAATCCATCGATTACTACTGGGATAACCAAAATCTTCTTAGCAATTACTGCCACTCACACTCAACGCCTACGCAGTTACGTAACACGCGCTGCGCGATGTGCATTCTTGTTGGCGGTTGCGTCACGGTGCACCACGGCGTATTGCGTGTCTTCCAGCGGTGCATGAACACGTACACATTGCCCTATATACGGACGCACACATGCTTATGTAACCGCGGCTTGTTACGCAACAAACAAACCCATTGTTGTCACTGTACGTAACGTCGTTATCTGGCACGTCTGCCGTTGCTGTAGTCGGCGTTCAGTTAAAGCAGACGATTCACTATAGTTGATTGTCTGCTGGTAAGGTCTTCAGTAACTCGGCAACCGATAGATGCACAACTCGAGCGCTAAAAGTAAATCAACTATAGAGGAGACCTACACTCACACTGTCAGTGCCCGGCTATTAGGCCGTGGTCTACACTCTTTGCTGACAGACGGTCGGCCATCTTCAGCGCCGGTAACAATTGTCACGGTGTCCGCCCATTCACCCCAGTTTTTAAACTATCTCGAGAATTTTTTGGTCGGTCTCGGCTTCATGACGCGATGCGAGTTCCAAAGGAGACGATCAATCCGAATCTGCATAAACGAAGACGGCATTGTAAAGGCAGCGCACCCATCCGTATGCATGCCTGGTACTGCATACGCGCCCACGCAATTAACTACGTATTCAGCCCAATTTGGGATGACTGACGGACACCGTGCCAATTGTTACCGACACTGGTGATGGTCTCCGATGGTGAGGTCAGCATAGATTTTAGATCCCCAACAGCTCGGCCAACAATGTTTCTAACTATGTGGACGCCTTAGGACCTCTAATACTTATGAGTTTCTAAACTCTTATTTACGTAGTTCCTAATATTATGACAGATCTAGGACTTGGACTGTGAACGTTTGTCTTTTCTCAGTTCAATAACGGGCCTTCAGTCAACAAGAAGTGCTCCCAACTGCTGACAATCTCAGGCAGCGTTGCTCCCCTATTATCGTTTCTCGGCGAAACAATGGTCTGCCAAATCTCCCCACTATCACGGCGCAGCTTGTATCTATAATCTGCTACCACGTGGCATCTGTAACGTTCTATATCATTTCTCTAGAATCTTCTAGAAATGTAAACAGACGAGTTACCTGATCACTGACCGTTTACAGGCTACTGGCAAATCTACGTATCTCGACATGCCTCGTCATTTATCGAAACTTACGTTCGTTTATATTTTTATATAGAATAAAATTAAATGTAAATTCTTCTTCTTTCTTCTTCATACCAATTGTTATATTAGAAGAACTTTCACTAAACAACACTTAATTTCACACTACTATTAATAATCATGAGTCGTAAGCCTAAGTTCTTGTAACTTCTACAACTTACGCCTCATTCATCCACAACTGGTTAATTTAGAATCTGGTTAATTTTTCTTTTATTTATGCGAGAGCATGGGATCTACGGTACATGTAGCGTACGTGGAGTGCTATATATAGCAAGGGATCTACAGCTTCTAACACACCCAGCATCTCAGTCTCCGTGTTACCGTTACAGCCGATCTTCAAGCGTATTCCTGATTCAGAATTATGTGTATTATAACACACATAATTCAGTTTCCTTTTTTACGGTGTAAGACTATTCAATCGTTATCTTCCTCTTTCCTTCTTTCTTTCGCCTTGATGACGGCCCGCTGCAAAACAGAAGAATGAACTGGTGGTACAATATGACAAAGACAAGAACTCACTCTGGTTGCTCTGGACGGAAACTGAGCAGAACGACTGGGGCGAGAATGCACCGCAGAATGATTGACGAGGCATTCGCTGAGAAAATAAATGTAGACGCCGACGATGGTCGTGGTGATGATGACGACGACGATTGATGATTATACAACTTTTTTTCGGTTTACATTTTTCGACGTTCTTCAACTGTCAATGTCCGATTTCTCGGCATTCCATAAATCTTCCTCAAGCTATTTTCTTACATCAGTAAAAAAAATACTGATATCTTGGGAAAGATATCATATCTTTTCCCAAATTTTCTTGTCCTTCCTGGTCTTCTACACACGCTTTTTATTTGCCGGTTTATGATTTGTTTTGGATTTTTATTCCATTCCGTTCTAGAGCTCATGCTGGATTTTGGCTTCCACTATAATTTTCTATACGGCAGGAACTGAATATTATGAGTATAACCGACAGGACTGCCCGGTATCGGCTGAATTGGTGGGAACATCTTTGCCGAATCCCCAAACAATTATGAAACTATAAGCCGAGGGGACGGAGAGGTGTGGGACGTCCGAGGAAGCGCTGGAGTGACCAGCTGTAATCTTTGCCTGTTTGAGACCGAAACAAACCATCCTTGGTTTAATCCTTGCAGATGATGATGATGATGATATTCAGATCACAAGCATATACAAATCACTTAATAATTGTTGTATACTAACGACGGAGTATAAATATCACATCATATAACTGACGATTAATAAAACAAGATCTTATCGCTCGGTCTGTACAACGTCATTAGTAAACTAATCTAATCGATCGTATACTAATAACGGTAGTCGTAGAAGTTACTTTCAAATGATACGATGGAAAGCACGACTGGGGGTCGCGAGTAGTACAGTGTCCCGAGTCTCAGAAAGGACTCCTGCCACTGGGTCTATTTGAGTTCTTTATATATCTTTTAGCTAATTATGGAGGGGTCTGAAGCTACCTGTGATTGGTGGATTATACCACCGGGACTAACGAACGAGGTCGCTTCCAGGACTCACCTGGTCGCGGGGTGTATTTACCAAGTCCGGCAATGAGGGAATTGTGGGTCACTCTGTCGGAACGAACATAGAATCTACGCGCCAGGCGTCTCACGGTGTCATCAAAAGAGCGGACACCGACTCCTCTCCTCAAAAGACGAGAAGAGTACCTCCGGGGTACTTTACACGCAAGCTCAGTCCCCGGACGAGTACGCGCTGGAGCGCTGTTCTATGACGACGAACCAGGTATCCCCAAACAGGACAGGCGTAGTTAATCACGGGCAACACGTACGAGTTGACTATGAGCTTACCTAGCCGGGGGGGTCATTGCCGGATTAGATAGTACGGGCCAGAGTCTACTGGAAAGCTTATGGAAAGTCAAGTATCACGTGCGGTTGCGGTACCATGGCTAGATGCTTCAACGGACGGACGTTAAGATTCGAGTTTATCGGATATGTTTAGGACGATTATATTTTTCGTGCGTGTAATGTTATCAGTCGTTGTATAATCACACGTGTATTTCCATCGACCATATTGTATAAGAATTTGTTTGAGCCTGCTGCAAAAGATTTACGCTTTCATCCTTAGAATTTTCCCAATTTGTTAAACACGAAAGCACATCAGACGTACGTACATCACACTCCCTCTCTTTGTGTTTACATAAATATAAGTGTATATCATACTTTATGAGTATACTTTGTAAATGTACAAAAGTAAGCAAGTAATTATAAGAACTAGTTTCCGGGCTTTCAGGCCTTTTGGTCTTCTGTTGTTTTGCACAGACGTTTCGAGCTCGCCATTGGACGTCGTCTTCAGTGTCTAAAGGACTTGAACGTTTACTGACGGATACCGTGTCCACGGCCTGAAAGCCCGGAAACTAGTTCTTATAATTACGACGCCGGCCATGAAAGCTTAAGAAGTAAATAAGTAAATTTTGTTGTTTGTAAATAGTGTAATATATACAGTGTGGTCGGTGGGTGGACATGCACAATTTCAGAAGCCTTGTGCTGGGTGAACTATGCAATTATCAATTTTTAATTATTTACATTTTGAATCCGTTATCATCAAATTGTTTCGGAAAATCTTACACCGCACTTATAGATAGCCAGACGGGTAAACAAAAATATAAACACACACAATTTTGAAATTTCAACATGGACAATATTAATTTTGACACTGCTCAATTATTTAACTTGATTTATTGAGAACCGAAATGGGGTCTAAACATAATAATAAATAATGGCTCCCATGTAGGCTATACCACCGAAGTAGCTTAGGAGAAGGCAGGTTAGGCTGCCTAATGTGAGCCGTACGGCATACAAGGAAGGCAGTGTGGCCAGCACTACGCTTCAGCCGCCCATTATTATCCCCAGGATGTTATCCCAGGTACTCATTTTCAACAGGCTGAGTCGACCTGGGGGCTGAAAACACACCTTGATTTTTATGGTGCGGGCCCGGGAATCGAACCCGGGACCTCTAGATTAGTAGCCAGGTGCCATACCCACTGGTCTACTGAGCCGCCGGTCTAAACATAAACACTACAAAAACAGAATATCTGAAAATAGGAGACATGCAAGAAGAAGATCCAGATCTGCAAACCCATAGAATCGGAAAGTGTAACGAATTCAAATATTTGGGAAGCATTATTTCAGAAGATGGAACAAGAAAAAATGACATCAAAAATTGGATACAACAGGGAAAAAAGGCTATTCGTTTGCTAAATTCGTTACTTTGGTCGAACAAAATGAAACTTCAAACAAAACTGACAATCTACACAACTATTGTGGAGCCCATTTTAACTTATGGCTGCGAATGCTGGCAACTAAAGAGAAAAAGATGATAGAAACTGTGGAAATGGACTTCTTAAGAAGATCGTGTAATATTTCTAGAATGCAATAGATTAGAAACGAAGATATAAGAAGGAAAACATGGCGCGTAATTACAACAGCAGAAAGAATAGAATCTAGACAGTTGCTATGGTATGGTCATGTAATGAGGATGGAGGAGAAGCGATGGCCAAAGAAAGCATTGATTTGCACACCACAAAACAGGAGAAGGAAAGGAAGACTGACAGTGGAGAACACGAATTAGGTAAAGCATCCGAGAGATGGAGCTATTGAAGATGATGACTGGAAGGATAGGGAGAAATGGCATCGAAATGCGGGATGCGGCATAGACTGTAGGACCCCCGCTATTATTGAGAACCGTCCATTCTTCTGAATAGGATTTAATGATATTACAGCGAAATCAATGCTTACACATAGAATATTAAAGAGCGAGTTAAAATTTCACTGAACGAGCGAAGCAAGTTCTCAGTTTTAACTCGACAGTTTGTCATTTGTCAGTCTTTCTGTCTGTGTGGTGCATGTCTCGCGATAATTTTTGAACCCATCAACCCATTGTAAAACTTGCCATGCGTATGTTACAGAATTTGTTACAAACTTTTATCTACACAACCCTGTTGTTTTCGAACTGATCCCCTCAACAAACTGAGAACAATGTGAAGATGCCAAAATTGAGAAAAAATTGCATAAGTCCGTATAGGGTATCAAAATAAAGAGAATTTTGACCAAAATCTGAATATAGGTATACTGTTATGAAAATTTTAAATTTTTGGGCCCCAGGATTCATAAAACGAATTCAAAATTTGAAAAAATTGTAAAAAAAAAACAGGCGGATATCAGAGTTTTACACTATAGGGAATTTTAACCAAATCCGAATGTAGTGTTTACTCTGAAAATTTTTTAACTTTTAATGGCACCAAGGGCAAAAACATTTTAAATAAATTATAAAAGTCTACGTGGGATATAACTTTATGAGAAATTTTATTGAAAATACGAACTCCGTGTCTTGAATAATGTCACAAATACAAAATTAATAAGTCCCAACACCTCTTTCAAATTTTGGACTGCCTTCAAAATATTTGTAAGCTACGTTTGGAAAACATTACGTACTGTTACCAGTTATGTATATTTGTAAAAAATATTAGATATAGGTCCTGTAGAAATCTACAGAAACATACATAAATTAAAAAGCTAGGACTACATTTTTGTCATTTGGGATTTACGAATATAAATTTAACCAAGAAAATATTCTAAGAGTGACGCAAGGTTGTTTTCTCTTGGATCGGAGAAGGAACGAGGATATTAGACGCAATTTAAACATTGTATCATTGCACATTGAAGATTGAAGACCACAGAAGGAGATGGTGTGAACACTTGAATCGCATGCCTGATATCCGTCTACCTGTGGCTGCCTACTGGGAAGTGAGATGTCGGTAGACTGAGGAGCAGATGGTTTCCGGAAGAGGTCTAAAGCCTAGTCCTTGAAGTGGTGATGATGAAAAAAACAATGCAGCAGTTTGGAATTTTTAGGTTTTTTAATGATTGTCTGCTATACAATTGTTATTTATTAAAAAAAGGAATACTATTGGTTTCATAATTTTTTTTGATGACTGAAATTGTCTAAAATTTAAATTTATCTAATAATAAATGTATTAGTTCCAAACAGTGAGCGAGTTCTGCACCTCAGGAAGCTTATTAGTTTAACATTTAGAGATTTCCTGGATAAATTAGAAATTTCTGTTGTGTCACAATAAGTACATTCTATAAATTAACATGACATCAACATTTATGAAACACTGCGTAGTAAATAATTTCGTGCCTGCTACTTTCAAATAAGCTACCAGAACATCGCGTGTGCCTTACAGACCATTAACAATATACGTTTAATTTATTGCGCATTGAACATTGGCTATTTTATTCTTTTTTGTCGGTCTCGGCTTCATAACGCAATGCCAGTTCCCAAGGAGACGAATAAATCCAACTGTATTTGCATAAACGAAGACGTTATTGTAAAGGCACCGCACCCACCCGTATACATGCATGGTACTCGATTCGCGCCCATGCAATTAACTACGTATTTATACACATGCTCGCACAGAGCTGCACGTTTATGAGCGTCAGGTACATATTAGGTTTTTATTAGTATGTTTTCTAAGAACGTCGCAGATACCGCGAATTGTTTAGCGAGAAGCGAAATAAATTTAATTTGTTCGACGATCAATATATATAATATCATTTTCTCCAGACATTTTCCAATATTTATCGTCTTCCTCGAATTCTATTATTTTCTTTTTTTTCTTACTGTACTACGTTGCTTGGGCCTCAGCTTGTCAGCCAGCTGTGTTATTGAGAATCTTTAATTAATTAAATTTAATTTTTAGAAATGGCCTCCACCTGTACCCTTATATAGGATAATCATACGTCCTCTTTTCCCGGACACGTCCTCTTTTTTAGTGTTAAAAACCTGTCGGGGAGGATTTTTTAAAAAACAGGGAAATGTCCTCTTTTTTCGTAAAACTGAAAAATGTAGTCACGCGCAAGAGGGCTCCCTGGTTCAAAGAGACAAATAGGCTAATGGTAGACAAAGTTAAAGCTACAATCTGTGTACAGTACAACTTGAAAAGTCTTTCATGTGTTCAGTTCTATGATTATTTATTAGAAAATAAAAAACTTTTGATGGGAATTGGTGCATATGATAAATACCAATGGCACCACAAAGACACAATTGAACATTTAGACTGTGAATCCGATTCAGACTGATTAGTATTAAATTAATTATTGCTATGATTAAAAATAAATATAGCAAATATTCTTTTCCTATATAACTAATAACGTATGTAACTATTAGTTCCGCTTCTAACTGATTTAGTTTTAAAGTTGTCTTGATTGTTCATCATCTTTTTTCACAGCACTACACTTTATATAATAATGAAACTTTCAACTTGTGAACTTACTTGTCTTTTCTTGTCGAACGCGTTTCGGCGTGGTGTTCGCCTTCGTCAGCTCAAACCGTTACAAATTAATGGCAGTCTGTCTCTAAGCTGACGAAGGCGAACACCGCGCCGAAACGCGTTCGACAAGAAAAGATAAGTAACACAAGTTGAAAGTTTCATTATTATATAAAGAATAGTTTTAAGTTTTGTTTGTGAGCATTTTCTTGTTATATCACAAAAATTAAACTGTACATTGCATAAATTCTGTAAAAGTGCTTAACTTATACATGAATACCCCTGTAAGTGCTTATCTGTAATGTATAATGTTTTTACTGCCAATTTTTTTTGGATCCGTGAAGTAACGATCATGCTGTTAAATTTTCAGGTTGTCCTCTTTTTTTACCTAGATAGGTAACCCTACCTTATAGCCATCTCAAACTCCTTGAAGATTACTGTCTGACAGGGAAGCAGAACGGCTGTTTTCTGATGGGAAGAGAGAGCATAGAACATTATGAAAACCTTGGTTAAGCATCTACCTAACTGGGACGTATTTCAGGGGGAACTACGATGTACCGTAGAAGAAAGAGAAATATATTATGCTTAGCCTATATAAAACAAACAACGAGTAACACACAACACACATTTCTAAAATGACTAGATGTCCTAGTCAGAGTCTCACTCCAATATCTTCTTGAAGCCTAGTCAGTAACACGGTCCATGACGTGTCCGAGTGTTATCACTAACTATAGTTAAATCCATACGAGCCTCTGATGATTCTCGTAACTAGTGAAACACACACTACATTCAGGCAGTAAGGTAAAAAATTAAAAACTTTTTATTTAAAATAATTGTGTTCCGCGTGGGAATATTTACTATAGTTACCAATATCTTCATAACAATATTATCTTCATGATAATAATAGTAGTAATAATAACAAGTACTTAGATTCTTATCCTCATTGACATTCTGAGCAATGAGAACGCAACGATTGAACAGAGGGCGAGGAAGATTGAGACAGCGTTCAGACTATGCCAGAAGATTTGCAAATCCAATTCACTAGTTTTCAACTACTGTTTTTCAACCTTCCCTGTTTCGCACTTGTCCCCTTCATCTTGCAACTCATCCCATTCTTTTTACATCCCTCCATACCTGGTCCTACCACCGATTTTTAGGCTCCCTTTTTCTGTCGTTCCGCTTGGCTTCCAGTCGGTGATCTTCCTTAAAACTATGCCTGCATCCTTTTTATCCACACCAGCGTATTCTTTGTGTGTTTTTTTTTAGCACCATTATATCTTCTCTTTTCAAAGTTTCTTCTGTTTCTGTATACTAATTTACTGTACTTTGATATTCATCTTCCCCTAGTTTCTGTGGTCCTTGAATCCTTTGATTAATCCTTATTTCAAATATTCGCGACCTTTCTTCATCTTTCCCTGTCAAACACGTTCTCTTCACTTCATATATCACCATCTCTCGTACTGCCGCTTTGTGTACTTTCGTTTTGGCGTTCTTACCGATTCCTTTGCTTTACAAGAATATTTTGTGAAATAATGAAAGAATACTTTGGCTGTATTTTCTGATTATTTAATTTCTTTTATTATTCTTACCACCTACTGTTATTCTTAGATATTTAAGTTGAATACGCTTCTCAAGTTTACAGTTTCCCTTCTCCAATTATTCTCTATTATTTGCTCTTTACTTAATATAGTAGGGCATCGATTATCTGAACATCGATTAACCGAACGGTCTATTATCCGAACTCAATAAAAAAGTAAAATTATGTACTGTAGTGTACAGTAATAAATAAAGCTATAGGCCTACAGCATTACAGTTGATTAACAAAGAATTGGCTGAAGGTGGATGAAGCCGATCCCAATTTTCAGTTATTAACCGACGAAGAGATAGTTGAGTCATTAAATGAACGTAATGAAAACGAAACAGATTCAGATGAAGACGGCGAGAATGCTACTAATACAAAACCACCGACGGCAGCAAAAGCTTTTGACGCACTTCAGACTGTTCTAAAGTGGGCCGAAACAGAAGACGAGATAGACTGTATGTAGCTTATGAATCTTAAACGCGGTCAGTCTTTAGCAGCGAGAAAACGGGGTATTGGTTTGAAGCAGATAGTGATAGAACAATTCTTCAAAAAAGCGTAAATCCATGGTACTGTATGTGTTGTTTTAATGTTTAGTTAATTTTATAGTACAATGTTTGTCATTAAACTCTAATATTGTTTAAATTAACTTTTGGTTTGTATTAATTATACTCAGTTTTACTTCAGTGATTTTTAGTCTTAGTAATATATTACAGTACAGTATACAGGTTGCTGTAATTATATAACAGTATGTTAGAAATGATTTTGTACTAAAATCTTTGTTTTTGTAAAGAGAAATAATGTTTTCAATTTTCGATCTTTTATCCGAAATATCGATTATCCGAACGGGCCCTCGTCCCGAGAGGTTCGGATAATCGATGCCCTACTGTAACTATCTTCATATATTTTGTTTTGTCTTTATCTATTTCCAGTCCATGCTTCAATTTCCACTATGTGCGGCGTCTATTCAGAATCTATACGCGGTCAAAATAAGAACGAGCATGAATACATATTACGGTTATATTGGTTTCTAGCAAAAACTAAGTGTAACTTGTAACAAATAAAGTAATAACATCGAACGTTATTTATATTACACTGAACAACTGAAGGATAAAATAAGTAATACTTTTGACAGAACGAAAAAATACATTTGTTTTCATTAATTAACAAAATGTTTCACTTCACCACTTCCGTACACTATTAAACACAGATGGCTATAAAGTAATTTTACCAGCTATTATGTGGGAAGTAATAGAGTGAGGTGAGACCTTGACTGAGATCAGGGTAATAATGTTTTTGTATGGAGAAACACAACGCGCGCGCGCACACACACTCACACACATCATATATGTTCACGTGCACACGCCTACACAAGCGGTCAGTCGAGGAACAGCAGTTTCTGCCAGCATAATCTTAATTGTTCTGGACTTATATACATTTACGATGGTTTTAAAACTGGTCCATGGTCGTCTTCTTTGAGCGCTGCACACGAACCGAAATCCTCAGCGGAGACATTCGACCCCAAGCCGTATGGAGAACCGATCACTGCAGAGAAGTCTTACTTAAGACTCATTTTAACCAATATTTTGTTGTTAATTTGCAATGGAAGCGTGCCGGCTTGTAGATAAAATTAAAGTTTGTTCTGCGCGCACTATACTGATAACAAAACATGATGCAAATTTTAGAATAAATATCTTTCGCATTTACTGTGCTTTTTGTTTTATCATTTTCGTTCGTTGTTTTGTTGTATTTTATCTTTACAATAATTATAATTATAAATTTTGAGAGATTTCTTCTTTTCTCGATTTTCTCTCCTTCCATTATTCTTTCATCCTTTCACTATGTTTATATAATGTCTGCTTTGTAACTGTTGTGTAGGTTTTTCTGTTTAGCACTATAGCACTTAGGTTTTTTAATTTTCATAAAGGTATATAAAGGTAACTTTTAATTTTCATATTAAAAATACTGTACGGCACGTGTCGGAGATGAATTTTTTAAGGCACGCGAGTGGTTATCGTCTAAGGGATCGAATGCGTAGTGAACATATAAGGGCCGAACTGGGTATATTCTCCATTAATGATAAAATAGAAGAACTGAATCCAGAATTCAGATGTAGGGGCACAATGCAGGCGTGCTCCGGTAAAGGCAGAGTCCGGGCGAGCCCGATGACTGCCTGATGCGCCTGGAGTGCTTGGAGCGAGCCTATGAACGAAAGCAGCTGTGGATGGAGCACGTCTACAGAATGGACCAGCAGAGCACGCTGTAGACTACAAACCTGTTGGCAGAAGATCTGTGGGTAGGTCCTGGAAGAGATGGCTGCAGTGAAGACGGAACAGGCTGTAAGCCTACACCGTGAAGTGACGACGACGCACTTGTTAGACATTAAAGAATAATACCCAGTATGTAAATATTAGACAAATCTGTTAAATATTATAATTTTCCAACTATCCGGATTCATACTCGCAGAGTTAGATCCGAATAATCGACATCCTATTGTGAAATACGTCATTCTGGGTACTGAGTTTTACCACCGAAAGGGGCGAAATATCTCAAATTTTAAGTACGTGTAATACAAAACATGATCTGATTCAACTAAAGGAAGCGTGAATATTGGCACTAGTACGTGAACCACCAGAGTTAAGTCTTATGCCCAACTTGGCACATAATCTTCGTACAAAAGAATCAGTTCATTAGGAACAGCCCCTTCCCGCCATATATAGCGCCGGTGAAAGACTGCTACGAGATTACTGATAAATGCTGTTAGGATTAGAACTGAACCCGCCGACCTCTGGCTAAGAGAATGGTACCACTGCTTTCGTTCTATCGACTTCGACTTCGTCTAGTTACTACAATTAGGTAAATTCTTCTTTTGTTTTTGTGCATAAAGTACAAATTGTATTAATACTCAGTGCGTTCACATCATACTTGGGCTGCGACACAAGATACAATTATGACAGTGACATGGAAAATAAAATAAATAAGTTCCAGGCAATATGTGGCACAATAAATAGAACATTAAATAACAAAACACGAAAAGACACAAGGATAAAATTTTATAAAACGATGGCTGTACCCAGTGGCGGCGATAAGGCCCCCGCAGGCCCCGCGGCGCGGGGGGCCCCGACCCTCATGGGGGCCCCAGTTGGCCCAGTCATGGGACATAACTTGTAACATGAAAAATAAGCGTAAACGAGTTGTAAAACGCTTCTTTGTTAAATTATCAGATGACCATAGAATTGACGACCCAGTGAAATCATTTGAAGTAAAAGTTTTCAATGCAACACTAGATATTGTAATAGCTCAGCTACAAATGAGATTCGAAGGATTGCGTTGTATTGATGATAGGACGCCTCAGAATTTAGTAAACTTCTCACAAGAGACAATAGTGGAGAAAAATAAGGCTCTGGTAAATGTGTATCCTGGTGACCTTTCCACACCACTGCCTGACCAAGTAATATCCTTCAAAGCTCTGATGGCCAAAGAAATTGTACACAAGAAAAGAATTCGAGAAATGATGAATTTACTGGTTGAAGAAAACAGCTGCCTTATGAGTTGCCTCCCAGACTTAACTACAGCTTTGCAGCTTTATTTAACCATACCTGTCACAACAGCTACAGCGGAAAGAAGCTTTTCAAAACTTAAATTAATTAAATTAAGTCATACTTAAGAAGTACCATGGCCCAAACTCGGTTGAGTGACTTGGCACTGTTAAGCATTGAGCATGAAGAGACACAGAAAACTAATATCAACGAAGTGGTTGAAAAGTTCTTAGCTATTAAAAAAAGAAGACTAGGCTTAGGAAAACAGTGAACTTTGGTTGATCCTCATCTGTAAATATTGTACATTACTTGAGTTCGAGTGTTATTGAATTGGATTAGACTTAAGGAGAACTTGTATAGAGTATATTCAAGAATTTTACAAATTCAGTTACAAACTAATTTAAATGTTTGAAAAAAGCTAGAATGTTACTTTGATATTCGTTTTTAAATAATAAATTTTTAACACTCTGTGTGCGGTACTGTTTCATAGTCTGAATTTAGATCTTTGACGTAAAAATAAATCAATTTTTTTATTTTGGTTTTTTTATAGTTTGTATAGAACTTTGTCTATTTAGCAACAATGAATTTTAAGAGTTTGTACACGTGTAAAACGTCCTTTGCAAATTGCAAACGCTTTGTGATAGACAAGAAAGTATTCACAAACCATTGTTGTCAAACACACGTAAATAGAAACTCATTTGAGTGTTTTCCCCTATTACGTATACAAAATTTAACCATTTTTATAGGGCCCCCTAATTAGTTTCGCGGGGGGGCCCCCGTTTCGTTAGCGCAGCCACTGGCTGTACCTGTACTTATGTATGGGAGTGAAAGTTGGATAAATACCAAAAAAGGAGACAGCAAAATACAGGCAGCAGAAATGAGATTTTTGAGACGGGTCAAAGGCTGCACAAGAAGAGATTTAGTAAGAAATGAAGACGTGCGAAATGAACTAAATGTATACACATTAAATGAAAAAATAACTGAATATAAAGAAAGATGGAAACAACACGTAAATAGAATGGGAAATGGGAGAATACCCAAAAAAATACTTAACTACAACCCAAGAGGGAAAAGAGATATAGGAAGACCACGAAAACGGTGGTCGTAAGTTTGTGAGGACGGAACAGGCAAATGACTAATCCTTGTAGTGTAGAAGAAGAAGAAGCGTTCACATCAACTAGTTACTAGTTTGTCCGCCGTCAATACTTGTCGCGTATTACAATCGTCCGTAGCGCGCGGCCATGCGCATGTACGTACAGTAATGACGTTATAATAACACACTCGTCAGTGTACTGAGTTGGTCAGTAAGCGGTAGTATTTCTACACAAAAAAAAAAAAAAAAAAACGGCAGAAAATGAAACTCGGTGTTCGGACAGGTAAAACAACTTTTACCGGATTACTTTACCGGTTGACTTTTACAATTTGTATGTGTGTGTGTGTGTGTGTGTGTGTGCATGCGCAGTCTTACGTAACACATTACGATCGCTAGCCGCTCCAGATATTCTTGCGGAATGTGCAAAACAAAACTGGAGCATCGTATTGTTACGATTCTGTTCGTAAGAAAGCAGTCAATCTTCGTTCGATATTGACAAGACGTTAGTCACAAAACGTGTGTGCATACGTCCGCGCCTTTCTGTACAAGTTTTTTTTTTAATTCATTTTCTTTATCCGTTTTTGGCGATATACCAGAATTACTTTGCGTCTTCTTCTTGCCCATTTTTGGTCCTGCCACTGTGTTCTCTTTTCTGTATTCCGCGTGCGCGTTAATTAGCATGTCTTCTTCTAAAAATGGAAAAATGCAAATTAGGCGAATCCTAATTCTCGTCGCAGTTAACTGTTGCAACACAAAGTTTGCGAAATTGTACGCAAAGAAGAATCGCATTATATGAGAAGGACGTTTGAAGGGGTTTTTTTCTGTCACTCTATGTGCTTAAAATCTACTTGAACGTTTTCTTGGAAGGATGGGTCTATAAGACTGGAAATATGAACTGGATGTCTATGGAAAATATTCAGAGTTTACACTGTGTTTTTCAACAGATCTGGTTGTGACAAACGAAAATGAAGAGAACGTTCTTACGGAAGTTGAAACAGAAATAGTTTAGAATCTGAAAGAAAAGTGTAAAGAGATCAGGCTAAAAACGAACACGAAAAAAAGTGTGAATGTATAATAATGGATATGTGACAGGGGAATGGAATCGTAAGAGGGTACATGGCACTAACACACAGTAAACAAGAAAACAGCCTTAACTTGATACGTTGGAAAATCATCGAAACAATGAATTCGAAACTGCAGGAGACAAAAAAATTTAGTTGATCTTGCTTCAGAGCGTAAAGCGCTTCTTCTTCTTCTTCTGCACGGAGTAGGCACTTTGCTTGTTCCGTCTTCACAGAGTAGCTCTCCGTCTAGCCCTCGGTCTTCCTTCATCTCTTATACCAAAGGGTCTACATTGAAACGCAGCCTTAGGTAATATTTCTAAGGCTTTCACGGCCGATGTCGGTTGTATTAGAAGTATCTACCGGTACCGGGCTGTTTGGCCGTGGTCCAGGGTTTACAAACAAACCAAACGTTTCAGCAGCAGCACCACTGGCTGCCATCTTCAGTGCATCCATCATTGACAGCCTTCACCACAGTACTGTGGGCCTGCCGTTTAACAACCCGCGTTCAGGTAGACTCGAATTCCACTGATGATGGCAGCCAGTAGTGGTGCCCAAACGTTTGGTTTGTCTGTAAACCCCGGACCACGGCCAAACAGCCCGGTACCGGTAGATACTTCTAATACAAGCAACCTGAGGTAGTCTCCACATCCATTCCGTCCAGATGCTGTAACCACACGTAAAGCGTAAAGCGCTGTGGTTCCGAAATGTGAGCTGCAGTTAAGTTTAATATAAATAAATGGCTTTAGTAGAAATTCAGGTTATTTAAAAACAAAAGTATTGAAAGGATGTAAGGTATGAAGAATGAAAATAGTCTGGAACGGAAAGATACGATGTTACTGAAGGTCGGAAGAACGATTTCAAAGGAAGTAGTGAAGATGGCTTTTCATCTTGTTTGAAAACGGATAAGAAATGAGAAATTACTATGGAAGATTCAGAAGCGGGCACATCGTAAACGAACGGCCTTAAAGAAATTGGATAGTTGAAGGTAGAGAACGGCAACGTCGTCTACTAACACTAAGCGGCGAAGAAGAGTATCACGACAAGAAAAAGTGTCAGTTGGAGTGAGAAAGGCGAGATATTCGTGAGAATCCGTTGAATGACCTCGCGGTCATTGGTCAACCGTCGCGACTGTGGCCCGTGGGCCTGACACTACTTGTGATATCGTTTGAGAGGAGGAAAACATTAATGATAAACAATTTGTCTCGCCAACAGTTATAATAATATATTGTTATATAACTGAAACAGTACTACCAAATAACAACAACAATAACATTTAGTATGCGTGCAAATTAAATGTTATTTCATAGTGCTAAACGTGTCAGTTGTAACCTACCCACCCCCCAATAATAATCATTCTTTGTAGTAAAAGAATTAACCGTGAAGATACCAGAGCTTTCTATGTTTGCTATTCATATTCACTTCAGATGAATGATCAAAAGTACAGTTTCAGTAAAACCTAGTCTTTTTTATTCCGTTTATTCGAATTACGACGGGCAGTCAAGAAGTTGCCTAAACAAACAAATTATAGACTATTTATGAAAATTATTTTATTTGTCTGAAAGTATAATATTGAAGATATACATTTCTATAAAACTTTCAAGTTTATTTAAACATTTATTATAGCGTGACACGAGTCTCTCTATGCTATTATTGAAAAAATTCCCGTCCGACATCCGATAACAATTCCAGGGCTCTATCATTTTGGTCTTCTTCATCAGTGTGACATCGCCGCTTCGCAAGGCTCTCTTTCATTGGACCGAACGCGTATAAATTACATGGGCAAGGGCTTCTTACATGTAAGAAGGGTATTGTCACTTCTCCTCATGAAGGGTACTGAATGAAGCGCGCAAATATTTAACCGTTACACAACCTCAGAGTTGGTGTAGAGGTCACTTCATGCCGAAATTCCCAATTCAGCCGCAATTTCGTTCACTCCAATTCGCCTATTTGCAAGAAACAATTGGTGAACGTGTTCAAAGCTTCCGTCCGTTGTCGAAGTTGATGACCTTCCCTGCCAGTAATTATCATTGATATACGTGAGGCCCATTTTTTAACAATTCGCACCATGCTGCGATGGCCTGCCATGTCACCATACATTGCCCTCAAATGGCGATGAATGTCTTTGCCCATAGAGAACGAGTTACTTCGCCGATTTCTTATTTGGATGCTACTTGCACAAGCGTAACATATTTCGCGACCAACAGTGGACTAATCGGGAATACCAAGTGGCAAACGTTACTACCATCCTCATCATTATAGCGTCACAGATCTTGGTGGGCCATAGCTCCTTCACGACATTCCTCCAGTCGTCTCCATAATTGGTGGCTCGCCATCGCATCGCCACCCTCTCACACCAATAGTTCGCAGGTATTGTTCTATATTTTCCAGGAATTTTGTTGTTGGTTTTCCTCGCTTGCTCTGACCTCTTCAACAATGTTTTTCTACTTAGCTGGGTCGTCTTCATGCGTTCTCGTAACATGGTCAACTTATCTGAGTCTACTTACTTTAATTGTTTTCACAGTATTACAAGCTTGTAACATTATGGAACCCTTAGAACAGCCTGCAGAGTTCCAAGTTGTACCTTTGCCTTCAAGATCCATTTTCATAACAAGCCCCATAAATTTTCCTTAAAACTTTCTTTCCGAACATCCCATAGTCATGGAAATATCACTACAGCTGACGGAAACTGAACTTTATGACTATTGTGAACAACTTTCATAAAACAACTCTTTGTTAACTTAAAAAACTTTCATCAACTCTTTTATAAAAAAAAAATATGGACAAGTGCAATTAACTTATAGAACTCCCCGTGGATATTCGATTCAAAGTTTACTGAATTAGATTTGAATAATATTATTGATTAATAATACAATATTATGTATATTAATATAGCTATATATATTTATGTCTTCTCTTCTTTTTCTTTAACTTCTTTGCTAGGACTTCCTATTTTATAACAACGGTCCTACATGCTGTCACTCCACCTCTTCCTTGGCCGACCAATGGTCCTCTTGGTGTTTGGTTGACTATCTCTTGCCTTTTTCACTAACCTTGTATCATCTATTCTTGATATGTGTTCATTCCATATCCTTCTTCTTTCCGCAATCCAAGAATTATATCTGCTACATTACGGGTTTCTCTTATACTGTTGTTTGGCAACCTGTCATATCTTGTATTTATGTATTATCCTTAAATATTACATGATATTTGATAAAAATATAAAAATTTAACAATGCTAATACAATCGAACTTCTAAATAAAATAAAATAACGAAATCCTCCTTATAACTAATTTTTGAAAGTTTAGTAAAACAAACCGTAAGCAGCTAAGCCAGTAGACATGTCCTGGATGCTGAGTACAAAATCAAAGTTATCCCTACAAATCAAAGTTCTTATGATAATCCGTGTTTTCAAATAAACATGCAGACTTTCAGTACTCTGCCTCCAGCGTATCCAGGGACGTGAAAACGTGCCAGTCTTCAGAAGAATCTGACCTTCCCCGGCCTGCTCACAAAAAATTCACAGCCATCCCGCCGGCCCGTCGGTTCTGAATGAAGATCAAGATCGTCATTGGGTGACTTCTCTTCTTACGACATCTTTGTCATCGAATTTACTTATTACTCAGTATGTAACTGAGAGTAGATTGTAAATTGACAAGTAAAAATTAAAAAGAAACTTTCAGTTTTAAATAAGAATCTGTTCGCTGAAGGGGTTAACTTACTTCAACGAGGTAAGAGGCTTTTCCCATCGGCGCAACACGTTTTTACCACCGAAATAAAGAAAACTAATTCCCATACCTTTCCTTTTTCTTGATTTTTCAAGGCCGTGGACTTATGACTGTTGTGGCTTTCGTACGGACAGGTTACCGACCGTACTGCGAAACCGCTTGTGGTCATTTTTTACGTAGAACAGTTCTCACACAACAGACTTGGCACGGAATCTCCACGGCACACAACCAAGCCGCCTGCCTTAGTTTTATCAGAAAACTTTTTCTTCATTTTATTCTCCCTTTTCATTAGCTTATGTCTTAGGCTAAAATCTCTGTCAGTACCAGAAATTTCATCTCTTCCGGGAATCAATAATGACTTTCTCTTCATGCTTGGTAATGTTTATTCACTCCGCACTTTGTTTTATAATTATATTTGAGTAACATCAGTCCTAGATTTTTAGCTACGTAATTTTAAGTTATAAGTACATAAATTTACGTAACATAAAACAAAAACAGAATTCAAAATGCTTAAAGAGCACTACACGACAAGAAAGTCCAACAATCTGTAAAATCATCGCTGTGCTAAAATTTTTATATTTGTTTGGGTGTGGCTCTCTGCAGGTATGACGCATCGACAGTTAAAAAATCAGGCAAAAAAGGCAAACAAGGAAAAGAGTAGATCATTTAATAGAACGTCGACTTGGAAGAGGAAACCTGCTAAAGAAATAATTGAGGGGGAAGTAAAAGGTAAAAGTCCACGGGAGTAACGGAGACTGAAGCCACGAAGAGAGAAAGGAGGTAGGGTTAGCTTCAACAACCAGTTTCGCAACTGACGATCACGGAAAGATTCAAGGATTTTTGAGTTCCAATTTGTACATTTCTGAGACTTATGTTCGTAAGGGAGTAAGCCAAATAAGATTCTTCCTGTCTAGAAATACTGTCCCCCTTCAGAAGTAATAAAGAGTCACATCCTGTGAAATGTTCTTCAGCTCTCTATCTCCCGACAGTCCTTCAGAACATGCAACATTCCTTATACCTACGGGCGGGGTTAACAGTGAGAGGGCCCAGGGTCCGTAGTAGGCCTATTGTATTTACATGTGGCGTTGCTGGTCTGTGTGGTTGTGTTTCCCAGCGGACTTACAGGGTAAGTAGCGGTTATTTTTTATATAGTTTTCTATAGTTGTGTTTAACTTTGTGTGTGATGGTGGTTTATTCTTTTGACGGTTCGCGCTTGATAATGAACGAATCTCGGGTAGGCTTGAGTTTTGTATTTAACGTATTAGTGTAATTTACACCTGAAGACAACCACAGATGTTTAGTGGTCGAAGCGTTGTGTGACAAATTCTAACGATGGTAACAGTCCTACCTAACCCTTCTGATAATGCAACATTCTGATACTCTTCGCTTCAGTCTTTCATTCGTTGTCGGAACAATTACATTAATTACCAATATGCAGACGATGTGGTATTTGTAGCAAGGAATACCAGAGATTTGGTAAAAACTTACACAAGGTTAGAATAGCTCCACAAAGCATAGGTCTTGAAATATTATTATTATTCCGGCTGTACAATGTTTACACATTTTCCGGAACCAAACATTACAGAATTGATTGAATTCTCATCTTCCACTGCTGCTTGTCCACCCAAAAAGAGCTTCTTGAATTTCTCTTTCCCTCAATATAGTCTGAATTTCTTCTATCCAGGTGAGACAGGTGGTCTTCCTCTTTTCCTTCTTCCTGGTGGGATCCATTCCATAACTCTTCTTGGCAATCTTTCCTGTGCCCTTCTTTTAGTGTGTCCATACCATTGTAATTTTTTTTGTTAAATAAACAGTTGAATTGTTTACATTCATTGTGTCCTTAATAAATTCATTTCGAATTTTCTCGCGTCTGGATACTCTTGCCGAACGTCTCCAAAAGTCCATCTCTGCTGTCACTAATTTTGTTCTTGTGTGTTTATTGGTAGTCTAAAGTTCTGAACCGTAAAACATGATACTTCTAACAATGGTTTTAAAATGGTCTTGAAATAAATCTTGGAAAACCTAAGTGTATAAAGTTTTTATAGAACAGAGGAAGTATTGAATATAATTACACTTGGGGACAAGTTTTAAGTAGCTGGGTTCGTTAGTCACGCACAAAAAATCCATACTTGCAGAAATCGATGAACGTGTAGCGGCAGGCAATGGAGTCTACTTTGCGCTACAACGCGTATTCAAATCCGAGACTGTTGACAGAGGATATATAATAGCAGATGTTAACATTACTACTGTTAGCAGACCCATAAGAATGCATAACACAATGTTAAGACCATTTGCTGCCTGTAGGTCTGAAACGTGGACACTTACAACAAGAGAGGAAACACGGTGTCAAGATGGGACAGAAAAATCATTCCATGTGGCAGACTAGATGAAAAGAAAAGGAGACCAAAAGAACACATGGCAGGACAGTATCGAGGAGGAGTGGCGGAGGACAGAAGCCACATGGGCTATAGTGCTGAGGATAGACGGGTACAGTTACATAACAATGTGTGCCGTATCCGTCCTCATTGTCAGAATTGTCTTGTGACCTTCATCACCTCTCTCCTCTTTGTCCAAGTCACATTTAGCATCACGAATTCCAAGTTTCCGCACCATATTATGCTGTGTCGGATACAACACTCCTCAAACTTTCTTCGGCAGATTAAATAGAATCCTTTCTGCTAAAATAAATCATTTTTAAATTTGTTGACTGCTACTTCTCCGTTACCGTAGTGCTTCTGACTCTATCTGTGCAGCTTCCTGTAACACTCAGTAAACTGTCTAAGTGTATGAAAGTCCTGGCCTGCTCGAATTGATTCTCTCCAACGATGATCTTTACTTGTCTATATTTAATTGATATTAACGTTACTTCGATTTTTCGGTGTTCGTTTTCATACTGCTGTTCCTCCTTATCTCACTTATTCTGTCTAATGTTCTCTGCAACAGTGTCTCACTCGTTCGTTGCCAGTGCCGGTAATCTCCATAAGGGATTGTCTAGAATGGTCGGTAGGGATATAATAGAAGATGATTGAGCAGGAAGATCTTTGTGGACGCAAAGAACGGCTGGCCTTTAAATAAAATAATCAAAGAGAAGAAGAGGAGGAGGAAGAAGAGGAGGAGGAGGAGGAGGAGGAGGAGGAGGAGGAGGAGGAGGAGGAGGAGGAAGAAGAGGAAGAGGAAGAGGAAGAGGAAGAGGAAGAGGAAGAGGAAGAGGAAGAGGAAGAGGAAGAGGAAGAGGAAGAAGAAGAGGAAGAGGAAGAAGAAGAAGAAGAAGAAGAAGAAGAAGAAGAAGAAGAAGAAGAAGAAGAAGTGGTACACTGAAGCACTGTGAGAGAGACGAGACACTCAGACGTCCTACAATACCCTAAGTGGACCGAACATACCATGCACCGCTTTGGAAGCCAGTCCGCTGAATTGTTGGTTTGCTAACTTGCTGAACCATTCCTGATTCAAAGCAATATTTTTTTCTTTAAAAAAGCTCATTTTCGTTGTTGCTGCGTAAGGAAATAAATATTGGTTAATAACAATATTAAAAGTTTAGAATTTACACTTGTACGCTTAAAAACGTTAGACACTACACGTGTTTTTTAAATTGGATAAAACGACATCTTACGTGATAAACAAGCGGGGTATGACGTAACCGGTAACCGAACACCGGTAACGTTCTGGATTTATGAACAGAATCCGATCACGGAAATGACGAGATCATGCAACGAGGAAGAAGAGTAACGCTATAAAAAGTAAAAGTATTCCATGTGAACTGCAAATGGTATGCAGGCTGCAGCCAGAGGTGTGTAGGTTTTGATAGCCGTCCAAACAGAAGAAAGTGTCAAATTCGCGTTTAAAAAACAAGTTAACGAAATTTGAATATTTTGTTAAGTTCTTATTTTCTGTACGTTTCTAGCTTGTCCTATGCTGTCGTAAAAACGTAAACTAGAAAGTAAGCTGTTACTAGGGAGGCACGCGCAACAATTTCCCTTAATTTTACAAGAACGGCTATAAACCATTGAAGTTAAATACAAATTTCCTCTGTATATTTAACATCAAAAACAAATAGGCTACATTAATTTTGTTTACTGTTACTTTATTAGTGCCTAAATTATGTACTTGGGAAATATAAATTATTTAGTTAACTGCACAATACGGCAGTGATTCCAGTTAAGAATGCATGAGGCCACCGACCGGGCTGCCTCGCATCGTATTCGTTACGAGCTACGAAAGGAAACTAATAAATTAGCCAAAGTACTGGATCGGGTTGTAAATGTTACTCTGACATTCTTCTTCTGATAGTTCCTATCCGTTTCGGATGTTCAATACCATAGAGACTATTTTAACTTTCTGTACTGCTGCACGGAATAAGTCAGTTGTATTCATGCCAAACCAGGTCCTTAAACTCAGCCATGAGATTCTCGGTCACCCAACTCCTCTCTTTCCAAGTACTTTTCCCTGTAGTATGGACTGCAATAAGTAAAATCTCTATTCATTTCTCATGAGATGTCCCAAATACTGAAGCTTTCTTGTCTTCACTGTGTTAATAACTTCCCTGAAGCTCCGGATGATTTTGCCTTGAACATAGCCATGATGATATTACTAGAGATATCTAAGCGGTCTTTAATGTAGTGGTTTCTCGTTGCCTTCTACATCTCAATGTCGTTGACTAGTAACTAGTTCATCCGCCTTCGGGGCCGATTTCTCAACCCCAGGACAATGAGGTGCTCGTCAGTTAAAACAGGGTGCACCATACAACCGAGGCTGTACTTCGAGAAGGTGAGGTTGGTATTTGTACATGAGAGGCTATATATTGCGTATCATATACTTTACACCCCACTCTGACATTGGTAGATTTAAATTTAGCATTTAGAGGCCGTAAGGAGAAGATAGGCCAGCCCAATAGCGAAACAATTTTGGCAGTTATCGATCTTTTGAGTAATGCGATCTATTGTTGCCAGAGATAATCGGTGGTCCGAAGAACAGTGAGAAGTATATCAGTCCCAAAATTCAAAACTGACTCATCAGCTTTTATCTAAAAAAGAATCAATTATTTGAAACAGATCGAATCTGTTAAGGTTTCCTCTGTAATAATGGGTATTACACAAGACGTTAACAGATACGATCAACCGAGTCAATTAATTAGATATGTTTCAGTTTGTGAAGATGAAGCAAAAAGGTTCACGAACTTAAAAATTAATGAAAGTTTTATAGGATTTATAGAAGTGACCAATCAAACTGCCTTAGGCCTAGAAGAAGAGATTTTAAACAGTCTTGAGTAGAACGTATACTGTTTAGTTTTATAATTTTAATAGATGCCGCATCTATAAGGAGGGAGTAGGCCTAGTATTCAAGAGGGCCCGCATAGAGTGTAATACAATGCTAATTTTGGACTGTATTTTCTCTATTTATCGTTATCGTGGTTTACTTGGTGAAATAATTATTTATAAAAAAAAAATGTTTGTTTTCTTTGAGTTTATTTTTTCTTATCTGGATTTTAATTTGTTTAATTTAATTTATTTTATTTTATTGTTTAATTCCCAATTATTCGGTTAAAAACCTTAATTATTATTTATTTGACTTTTGTCGGTTTGATGAAAAAATTCCTAAAAAGAGAAGTTTTGTTTATGTCTAGTTCGATAGTGATATCGAATTGGCTAATAGAGGTTATCTGCTTATTCTCTCACTTCCGATGACGTTCCAATTGCCAATGTGAGTTCACTCTTCTCTTAGTACCTAAAAACCTATTAATCTAAATTTATTTCATAAATAAAACTCATTTTAAAACCAATTAATTATATTCATTACCTTTTATTTTTCTTAAAATCAGTCTGACGACTCTTAGGTCGAAATTGATTATTTCCCGGATCGACTCTTTCTCTCAGTTCGATTGTAACAAAAATTATTTTCTTAATTTTATAATATTAATTCTAGGGTTCTTGGTTAACTGCTATTAAAAAGTTAGAAATGCATACATGAAGTACAATACCTCACAATTATTTAAAAATCTTAATCACTAATACAGAATATAGTTAACTTTATGTAAGTGTAACAAAATACAAAATAATTATTCAAGTTAAATTACCACAACCAAACTGTCATAGCGTCGCTTAGAGTTCAAGTTGACGAAAATAATAAGATGGCCGCCTGTTGCCCACCTCAGTCAATGTGAACATTTTCCGTCACCAGTTTCTTTTAAATAAATGAATTTATCTATAATGTTCACTGTGTTTATATTTAATTCTCTTTTCTTTTCAATATTTTGCTGTTTAACAGTGTTGGTGAAGTTAATCTTTGTGTTGTGTAGTTGTATTCTGTGATTTTTAGAATAAGGTTACTTTCTCACCAAATGTCTAGTAGAAATACTTTTTCATTTTTTTATTTGTTATAATTTACTTTTTATTTCGTTATAATTTACTTTTTATTTGTTCTTTTCTTGGTTTATACTTATTAATTTTTATTGTCTTCATTTTAATTTTTCCTCTGGTTTTATATGATTTTTCTTCTTTTCTCCCACTCAGAATTGATTCTTTGCTATACTTTGGTTCATAGCTTCACAGAACTGACCTGCACACTTTTATGTCTAACAATGGAATAATCGTTATTTCTTTTGCTTTCAACCGGCTTGACCAAAATTAGCTACATGCCCATTGGTCAATACCGTTGAACTTAGGTGTCACATGACCCTTATTATTTAAAATATTTGGTTTTTACATTTCCACCCCAAATTACTCTCTGATTAATACTTAATTGTACCTAAATTGAATTACACAGTGTTCTTCCTTATAATAATACAAGCATTTTGGTATCTCATTTGATAGGTGTTTGTTCCCTAATAGATGGTTTAGCATCTTTACAAAATTTGGTTTTACCTGCCTTTATACAGTTTGCCATCCACAAAAACATTTGCTAATTCATTTATGTGTTCAAAAAATGTGATTACCATTATAGAACTACTGTCTATTTTGTTAGTGTTACTATTTCTTATTAATTTGTAATGGTTTGTTACTTTACTGGCTATTCTGATAATAGTTTATTTATTTTAACATTGGCCTATGCCATGGTGATTCTTACAGCACCATGTTACATATTGTTTTATTATTTAGCCTGTTGGCTTGAACCCTTATATTTAATTATAATCATTATATTGGATGTTAACCCATGAGATTTTAAAATACTCATCATCCTCTCATAATGTGAATACTTTAACAAAACTACAAACAGATTGACTTAAATATTATGCCTTTATGGCTGAGATTCTGATAAATATTAAACAGATAAACTAAATTCCAAAAAACACGAAAACTGTTTATCATCTAATAACATTAATTCTTTCCTTTTTTTCATCATTATTTTTTAGTTGGTCAACCATACTATATCAGTATTGGCCTATTTCTTTGTGTGTTTGGTACAATGTTCTAATTTTACAAATTCCATTTGGCCTATTGTTTTAAGACATTCTGGTTAATTACATGGTTTTGACATCTTCATTGCATTCTAATAACATCATTACTTTAACATAACAAAAACAATATACAATCATTTCAACTTAATGTCATGCCCACATGGCTATGACTCTAATGAACATTGAACAAATAAGCTAACTTTCATTAAACCTAAATAACTGTTTAACACATAATAATATCTCTTTTCAATCCATTTTGCTCTGTCACTTAATTAATTATTCCAAGTCAATTTCACATTGTTCGTATAATAATAATGTGAATAGGTTATTATTCATTATTTGTATTACCATCATTGGTAGCCTTTTCCCTTGAACAAACATCAATAAGTCTAAGGAATAGGGAAAATCAACAACTAATATTATAATTGTTAAATATACAATTAGCATCAAAGCTTGACTTGGGATAACTGCTTTCTAAACACTTTGTCTATTATTGGTTTGACCATATATTTGTTATGTTTTTATGGTGATGATTATCCTGTTCACCTTAACATTGGTATTAATCTTCTCAGTCCTATCTGAGCGATTAACACTTATCATAACTGACTTGTTTATTCACTTTGTCACTGCTTGTTTTGGTTTCACTTATACATATTATATAGCTACTTCCTTATTAATTAAAATACATTAAGTACCTTAATACATTGTATTGTATTTCTATATGTCACATTCGTGGTTTTTATATTGGGTTTACATTTCGGTTGTTACTGAAAGAACTAATGAACCTTCACAGTCCTGTCTGTTTGATTAATTATTCCTAATTTTTCCCTCATCACTTCACTCTTATTATGAAATATTATTTACAGCGTTTTCTTATACACTATGATACATTAGTTTTTTTATTAATTACTGTATTGTACTTCTGGGTTTAATATAGGAGTTTTATTTCTTTTATCTTTTTTATGGTAAGTGTTTTATTTTTGTCGCTTTTGGTCTTTATTATTCGGGTTTATCTACTTATTGGACCTCCCACATCGTTGCGTTACAAGAGGCAATAACGGGCCCGCAAACATTCCTGCGGAGGGGCCCTGAAAAAAAGAGTTACGCCACTGGTTGCTGCAGAGTAATGGTCGGAGTTGGTAAAGACGACGAGCGGTTTTAGTGGCGTAACTCTCGCTCCGAATCCAGGGGCGTATTTACGGGGGGAGGACGAACGAGACCGGACCCTCCCCCCCCAGAGAGTCGAAAAAGTTGACGAATTTTGTTAATCTCTTAATTTGTAGGATGTTTTGTTTTATTGTTTTCAGCCGTGTGCGGTAATATAGTAGTAGCTCTTTTTAAATATACAAACAGGCTTATTACACATCATTATGGTATACGTTTGAAATATGAAATATGGGACAATTAATTCGGTCAATAAGTATCTTTTAACAATGTTTCAATAACTGGTATTTTTATTGTGTTATTACCGTTTACTTTAATGGGACGGATTCCATGATGTTATCACGCGTTTTTCAGCCACCTTAAAGATAGTAATGTTGATTAGTCTTAAATTGTTATTTCTTTTGTATGAAGCCGACCCGACCGGACCCCCCCCCCCATAAAATGCCAAATTCTAGATAGGCCACTGCTAGCAGGCGAACCTTTTTTTGAAAAACCGTTTACAAACCGAAATGGGAAGGCGACACTGAATTATTGTGACACAGTAATCATTTTAACATATTTAATATATTAACAAAGAGAGTAAAAACTCGAAAGATAGTAAGTGTGAATAATAATTAACAGAATCTGTACTAAAAATCCCATACAGTCTGTAAATGTTTGTAATGCGTATATATAACTGTGCTTTATCACAAAACGTCACCCTTACCGTACTTGTTTTAGGTTGATTTTCACTCTTTGTGAGAACAAAATTCTATCCAGCTAATAGGGCTACATTAAACTCACGAGACGCCTGTAAATGTAAGGCCCTAGGTGCTCCTCTGAGCCAAATTCTAGATACGCCACTGTCCGAATGGGTCCGCCAAGTTCTTGACGTCTGTCAAGGTGAAGTTCTAGATTCAAACCCCCCCCCCCCCATCTGTGAGGTGATCAATGTCAAAACAAGAGGTTTCTGTAGGGCAAGAGTATGGACACGCGTGTCAAGTTTTACGAAAATCGGTTGATGCGTTCAAAAGTCATCTTGAGGCATACCCCAAAGAGACAGACAGAGACGGTCGACAACTGACTTCGCTCGTTCATTGAGTTTACTGGACAAGCGATATTTACAGTCGCCGTGACTGCGGAAGCCTACACCCATCGATGTATACTAACTAGAGGTGGGCCGATATACCTGTAATAGGTATTTTGGAACGATATTTTTGTGGAACGGATGTAACAGTGACTGAAAAGTTGAAATACCTGTTATTCGCGGCGACGCTGTTCCGAGTCGAGGCACACCCCCTACGCACCTACACAGACACACACACACAAAAAGTACGCAAGATCACGTAAACCAAGGCCAAATACTAGGCGTACAAAAATATCACTGGAACGCAAGGAACAGCCAGTAACGCGTATTTAAAATACTAGGTATTTCAAATACTAGTGGTATCACCGATACACAAGGAACAACGCGTTCCAGAGTAACAGTGGTATTTTAGTAACACCTAATATGTTAGGAACACCTAGTATTTCAGGAACAGGTAGTATCAAGCATATTTCGAGTAGGACATATAGTATGAGCCACTTTTTCGTCCTGTATACTTCATTCTGCGCAAAGAGACGGAGCTGTTTTTAATAAAGGAAATAATTCATCCTGCTGTTACATTTATTCTCGTGTGATATGCAGATATATAATACAGATTATATGCTAATAATTATATATTATACTAGTCACCAACTTGTAACTAAAATCGGTTGGTAAAACTTTATGTTTTTACTCAAAAAAAAACTTTATGTTCCGATCGTTAGTGAAATAGTTGAATTTAATTATATTGAGTTATAACCTATAGAGTGGCTGATGTTGATAAGCTACAGTATATTATACTTTTTATTAATGTGATTTTAACTTCACTACACATCTCACGTAAATGATGAGATTGTTGGAATGGACATTTATGCACTTTATCTAGTTCTGTTCCTTAAGTATCTGTAATGGATTTAATTTACTTTTGTTGTTGCTTATTATTTATAAGTTTTTATTTATGTATTTATATTTATTTTATTACAATTTGTTTTTTATTTTTATTTGTAAAATTTTGTTTATTCTCATTCACTCTTGTGGCTTACTGTTATGTTTTTATTATACGTTTCTGATGTTTTTTCACATTATTTTTTGTGGTATTACGTGTAGGGCTACTCTAAATTATTTAATTGCCCCGAGTTTCGCAACTGATTTGTCTAACCAATGTTAGTTTGTTTACTACTAGTGAAAACTTAAATTGGTATTCCCAAAGGGAGATAGGCCTATAAATTCTCTTGTTTCTTATTTTCATTTAAACAGTAATAGTTTAATAAAGTCACAGTGTAAAGTAACACTGTTAATACTTTTAGTTTCAATTTATTTCTTATAACAAATTATATAGTATAGGTTATATAATATCTTCAAATAAATACACAGCAAGTAGGTTTATTAATATATTACTAGGTTTATCTAGGTGAAAATAAACCTACTTGCAGTGTATTTATTTGAATACATATTACATAGGAGACCTGCAGGAAACTCAAAACGAGTTCTTACAAAGGATAATATAGGTTATGTATATATAGTATATAATAACAGGTATTTGTACCTGTTATTTTTTGGAACGGTATTTTCATACCTAGTATTTTAAAATAACAGTTTAGCCCACCTCTAATACTAACTATATGGATCGCGTGCTGACGGGCAAAGTGAACTGCAGAAAACGTTTCGAAGCACGTACAGCTTCCCCCCACACAATGGGGGGCAATAAAGCGTTTGGCGCTAAGTTAACACGTGTATTAAACGAGTCATTCAGTCAGTAATGCACTTGTCTTGACACCTTACAATTATTACATTTTGGACAGTTGTACTGAAAATATGTGCTTATGAAGATTTTATTATTATAACAGTTTGGTTTTACTTTTGTCTAACTGATAGCAGATGACAATAACTTGAGCGTTTACACTAATTTTACTGACTTTGTGTCAAGCGGAAAATTAATTAGAGCGTCATCAGACGTTTCAAAGATTGTAAAATATATGCATAATTTATTGATTAAATCTGACAGTAAACTTAATACCAAAAAAATGATTACATCAGCTTGCAAAAACTTTGCCGGCACAGTGTTTAGAAAACATATTTCAAACAATGATTTTACTGAAGACAGCCATTAAGTCAAACTTGTCAAATTAATAGGGAGATTATTTTATAAAATCTTGAGCTAAGATATTGCTAAGGAAAAACCGCTGCAGCTATCTTCTGTAAGCTTGGTGTCCGCCAAAAGTTGAATTATTGTATTATTTAGTAATGTTTAATGTAAACAATTTTTATACAGTTGACACGTAGCTAATAAAATAAAATAAAATATTGAATGTAAATTAGCATTGCTTATTGAACACTTTAACGACCATGGCGAGCGTATACGCCAGCTCCTTTTACGCAATAAACATTTAAAGTTCACGGCTCACGTCTTTTATTCTTTGTTTCCCTTATTCTTATCGTTATTCGTCTGGCTTCAACATTAAATGTTCATAAATAAGAACGCAACAGGACTGTTTATGAACACTACAGAACTTAGCGATAAACTGAAATAATGTGTCAAAGTACTGAAATCTTACAGTGAAGCAAATGTGTTTATTTTGGAAAAGAACTTATTAAAAACCTCCCACTTTGGGTCATTAATTGTTAAAATGACATAGCTATACCATTTAACACAAAATATGGTCTGCTAAAGCAACAAAAGCTATAACAAAGCAGAAAAGTCAGACTTTGTACAGGTACAGTGTATAGCATACGCAGTGTTCTTGCCCACCACTGGTGCAGCGGTCGGACCGAATTCAGTGAATGCAGCACGCGATCCATATGGTATACATCGATGGCCATAACTTATCATCTTCCTTGATTATATGCTACATAGAGGGACTCCACTTGTCCGCCGTCTTTTATTCTTTGTTTCCCTTATTCTTATCTTTATTCGTCTTGCTTCAATATTAAATATTCATAAATAAGAACGCAACAGAACTTAGCGATAAACCGAAATAATGTGTCAGAATACTGAAATCTTACAGTGAAACAAATGTGTTTATTTTGGAAAAGAACTTATTAAAAACCTCCCACTTTGGGCCATTAATTGTTAAAATGACATAGCTATACCATTTAACACAAAATATGGTCTGCTAAAGCAACAAAAGCTATAACAAAGCAGAAAAGTCAGACTTTGTACAGGTACAGTGTATAGCATACGCAGTGTTCTTGCCCACCACTGGTGCAGCGGTCGGACCGAATTCAGTGAATGCAGCACGCGATCCATATGGTATACATCGATGGCCATAACTTATCATCTTCCTTGATTATATGCTACATAGAGGGACTCCACTTGTCCGCCGTCTTTTATTCTTTGTTTCCCTTATTCTTATCTTTATTCGTCTTGCTTCAATATTAAATGTTCATAAATAAGAACGCAACAGAACTTAGCGATAAACCGAAATAATGTGTCAGAATACTGAAATCTTACAGTGAAACAAATGTGTTTATTTTGGAAAAGAACTTATTAAAAACCTCCCACTTTGGGCCATTAATTGTTAAAATGACATAGCTATACCATTTAACACAAAATATGGTCTGCTAAAGCAACAAAAGCTATAACAAAGCAGAAAAGTCAGACTTTGTACAGGTACAGTGTATAGCATACGCAGTGTTCTTGCCCACCACTGGTGCAGCGGTCGGACCGAATTCAGTGAATGCAGCACGCGATCCATATAGTATACACCGAACCCTACAGTTGACAGCAGCAACTGTTTATCCGCCGACCGTTGTTAACGTCGCCGACAGATTAACGCGGATTTCAGTTGACACAAACACGCCGACGACCGTGAGTTGCGCGACTCTAAGTAGACCGTTGCGTCATCGTTAGTTAGCGTACGTCCTCTGCGCTGAGCGTAACGTGCTACGCATACTTTGCACGTCCATTTACGTAACGTTAGATAATGCGTTAGCCGCTGAACTACTTACTAATGGCAAACGAAAACGAAACTATTACGTCCGCCCAGCAAACAGAGAAAGTTATAGACCGGTCGGTCATAACAACTCTAGCGCTGCTACTGGTGCTACCAGTACGACTACCACTACAGCGAGAGAGAGAGTGAGAGAGAGAGAGAGAGGGAGAGAGAGAGAGAGAGAGAGAGAGAGAGAGAGAGAGAGAGAGAGAGAGAGAGAGAGAGAGAGAGAGAGAGAGAGTGAGCGAGCAAGACGAACAGACAAATGAAAGAGAATGATTCAATAGACACAACACACATACCACATTCGAATTCCATACACACGTTCAGCAATTAAATAGAATATTTTACTTTGAAAAGAATGGCGGTTAAGACTAACAGTGAATACCAGAACAGCTATTAAGTGCTCTAAAATAATTTTCTCTCCTATTGACAGCTTAGTTCCGGTTTCTTCGAACCTTTTGTCTTGGACACTTATATAAGATATTATTTTATGTTTAGTGTAGGCCTAACTAACATTAGTTGAAGTGTCCGTTGCGTATGGAGCATCCATTATTTGTGTTCATGTTTGTGGAATGTGAGTTTCATTTTAGTTATGTTAATCAAAAGTAAACGAATATAATGAATAAGTTTCTTATGGGATCGCTCTTCAAGACAGAATGGAAGTCACAGTTTAATAATAGGAAGATTCCATTTTCCTTTTTAAACAGACCCGGTGTCTGGATCTTTGCAGATTCTCAGTGAAAATCCATAGCATATCCTTCGCAAAATAAATTCGTACGAGTAATCAAATTTTGCCTTCTGTGTGACGGACTGGGAAAATATGGTAACTATAGATAATATTACTGTAGGAGGAGGGAGGACCTGCACTGCAACTCGCGTTCTTTCCAACGCTTACAAGACAACCCCCCACCTTGCTTGCAATCCACATAGGAAACGTTTTCCTCTCTCTGTCCACTGGCGACCTCGTCGAGTGTGATGCGACCATCTCACTACAAACACCAACGCACTTCGCCGCTGTGCCATGTGGATCTATTTTGACGTTGATACAAGACATAACGTTGCCCGGCAGAGACCCACGTAAGAGGCCACCCCCCGAACACTGGTTATCAGTGAAGGCCTAACACCACCTTCTGCACTGACGTCAGCCGTACATAAGTTCGAAAACTTTCAGGTTCCTTATTGCCATGTGAGATCGCGCCGTCGAATGCTGTTCTTTTTGTCTTTGAACCGATTATTATCAGCGCTAGAATGGTCCCTCCCCCCGTCATAAGGCAATCTGCGTCAGGGTGGGGGTGTCGGAGAGACAAAAGAACCGTGGACTTTATACCCGGAGCGGAAGCCCCGCATCCACCTCGTGGAGGTCGCCAGGCACGCACAGTCCCGTCTATGTCGGTTCTCCTATACCGTGAGAAGGGAGGCAGCTACGTGAACAGGCAGAGTTACTGCGGTTCACTGTGTAATGAGAGAAGGAGTATGTTCTCCCAGATCGTTGTTCTCATGACACGTATTACTGGGCCCCGCACACATCATCTCCAATCCAGCCGAAATTCCGATTCATCCCTCTACAACGATGGGGCATAGAGTGTCGCGCGAAGATGTCGAGGGCCCGGAGTCACCGTTGAATGGGGATATCCGCCCCTTTTGTGCCCGACGTCCGAGGAACTATAAATTACAGATAACAAAGACTGTGATGTAGCAGTTAGGGTGTTAGTTTGGTTCTATTACCATCGTGGGCAAAAGTAATCTCGATTTTGGGGGACCACTTGGAAGATGATGTCAAGCAAGCGGAATGGAACCCCTGCCCAGTCAAACCTCTCTCTATTCAGGGCGCCTTACTAAACCTGAAGTGCCCTATGCCTGTCATTCTCACCACAGGTTTGTACAAAGAGGTCGCCTACGCTTCATTCGAATACAACAGATGGATGGATGATCGATAATATTAACTTATAAATGAATTTGTTACGGTTCTGAATGCCTACTGAATGCGTCACTAGCGGCTGCAAAGGGGACCGTACCCAGTGGCGTATCTAGAATTTGGCTTTGGAGGGGTCCGGGATCGGGTCGCCTTCATACAAAAGAAAAAACAAATCAAGACTAATCAACATTGCTATTTTTAAAGTGGCTAAAAAACAGTCCCTTTAAAAACGGTATTAATACAATAAAAATACGCATATTGAAACATTGTAAAAATTGGCTGAACAGATTTTTCTGTATTTCATATTTCAAACGTATACCCTAATAACGCTATGTAGGCGTAATTTACTTGTTTTTATTTTAAAAAAGAGCTACTACTATATTAGCGTACACAGCTGAAAAAAAAAAATAAATAAAACAGCTTAAAAATTATGAGATTAACAAAATTCGTCAACTTATTAGATCCTGTGGTTGGGTCCGGTCCCGGTCGTCCCCCCCCCCGTAAATACGCCCCTGACCGTATCTCCGGCCGATAAATACGAGGCAGTTTAGAATACGGGCAGAAGCTGGCCAAAAATAGTTCTTCCATCCTTCAGCGACTATAAATTAAATCGAACCATTTGATAATTCAGTAAAATGAAAGCGCAGAACAGAGACGAGAATGAGGTAGAACGTTGTGAACTTTAGTTATGACCGCTGCTACCCTTATTATTTATACTGTTACTTATGAATTTATATAATTATATATACTGAATATGTTCGATTACAAATAAAATAAGCGTTTAAATATGTGTATACGCTCATAGAAATTTGTGTTTTCACGGTTGTCTATCCGATAGCTCCGCAAACAAACTCGCTTCCATAATAACATAGCGTACAAAGGCTATCTGCATGTAAATTCGCCGGCGTAGTAGTTTGCGATAAAGAAAAACGTTAAGTTGTGCTCACGAATTATTTAAATCAGCGATAACATTACACTTTTGTTTTCTACGAAACGGGTTTCTCTGATGTGTCTGTAATTTGTTAAACATGATAATAGACAATTAACTGTGTGTTGGGAATCCCGAACACGAACACAACAGGCCGCGTGCGTGCGTGCGTCTGCCAAGGCTGTGTTACAGATTCCTCGGGTTACGTCATCCTTATTTTGCGGCCCGGCCGGTTACATCCTGGTCTAAATAATTGTATCTCGTTTTGTTCTTTGCGACTGGTACAGTAATACAGGTGGTTTTGTGGTCGTAGCCGGAAAGGTTGTATCCGTCCTTGTCTCCTCCGAAATAGTAAAGGTTGGATCAACAAATATTTGTTTCGAAAACTCGAGAGTTTTCCACTGGACTAAAACTCTTTCAGAACATTAATCTTAAAAGTGTTTTAACAACATGCATTCTGTAAAAGGTTTTGGGGCTCGCTTGACTTTCGAGAGGATTTTTTTTTCTATTTGTATCGCTCATCTGGGGGGGGGGAGACAAAAATATGAGGGGGTCAAAACTCGACAAAACGTAATAACTTTGATGACATCACGGGCCAAAAATGGAAATTAAAAATTTAAAGAAAATGAATAAAATGTCTATTGGGGGGGGGGGGTCAATTGTGAGAAATGTTCGGTCCATGAGAAATTTTCTTCAATATACAATCTCGGTACCTTCAATAATATGAAAAAATTAATATCTCAACACTCTTGCTAATTTTATACTGACTTCTAAGCTATTATTTCTAAAAAAACTTAAATTGAATGAAACAAGGATTAAATTTTATAATACACTGGCAGTGCATGTATTAATGTATGGGTGCGAATAGTGGGTGCCTACACGGAAGAGTATAAACCAAATTCAGAATTTAGAAATGAGTTTTCTGAGACAATCAAAGGGTTGTACAAGGCAATACCGTTTGCGTAATCAGGACAATAGGAAGAAGGTACATGTGTTCTCCATAAACGAGACAATTCGGAAATATCCCCTGGAATGGTCATAACATCTGCGCAGAATGGAGGATAGACGGCTACCTATAGTAGCATACAGGTACAGAAGGAATATTCTGCCTCTGTAGGCAGACCAATAGCAAGATGGCGAGATATACTGTGAAGACGGAACAGCCAATGTGCCTACTCCGTGGAGTGAAAAGAATAAGATTACATAGAGATAATGTGATAATAGTTCGTGTGTGAAATAAGTAAGGGTCAGAACCTAGAACATAAGTACGAGAATTTATAGAATTCTATAACTATAGGCTTATATAACTATACTGTAACATACAATTTTATGCCTGACAGCTCCTGGGTTATGAGAACAACTCGGTCTCATGAAAAGAGATTGATGTGAAATGAACACGAAGAACAAAAGGTCTTTTAAAGAGAATCGGTTTTCTAAGCCGATACGAAGGAGTGCCCATTAAAAGGCATGGTATGCCTACAACAAAACGAAAGAACGGATAAGGCAAATTGATGAAGCCCTTGACAAATGTTTAAAGTACAAAGTTAATGGAGGGAAAGGGACGGATGAAGATTATGTAAAAGGCGAAATGGCAACTATCAGTAAATTATAGTGTCGGAACACGTCTAACCCATGTTTCTATGTAAACAAATCATGTAAAGGAAGAAGAGAGTTATTTGCATCATTTAAGGATCATCTACGGAACGTACAATCTAAACGCGACAAGATAAAGAAATCAACACAAACAGTATTGGACATAAAGTTGTACGAAAGCTTCCACGGCCGGTGTCATTTAGATTAAAACTAACTCCCGGGCTGTTTAGCCTTGCTGCAAGGTTTCCGACAAAACCAGACGTTTCGGCAGCACCACTGGCTGCCAATCTTCAGTGGAAGAAACGAGTCAACGCTAACGTGGGATGTAGTACGTTAGTACCACAGTACTGTGGTTAAGTTTAAGGCTGTGGTGATGCTTAACCACAGTACTGTGGTACTATAGTACTACATCCACGTTAGCGTTGACTTGTTTCTTCCACTGAAGATGGCAGCTAGTGGTGCTACCGAAATGTCTGTTTTTTTTCGGAACCCTTGGACTAGAGGTGGGCCGATATACCTGTAACAGGTATTTTGGAACGATATTTTTGTGGAACGGATGTAACAGTGACTGAAAAGTTGAAATACCTGTTATTCGCGGCCTCGCTGTTCCGAGTCGAGGCACGCCCCTACGCAACTAATGAATACACAAGTAACAAGTAAACGAATATGCCAAGCCCAAATACTAGGCGTGTCACTGGTACACAAGGAACAACAAGTAATCGAGTATTTCAAATACTAGGGGTATCACCGGTACACAAGGAACAACAAGTAAACGAGTATTACAAATACTAGGCGTATCACGAGGAATACTAGTATTTTAGGAACAACTGTATCAGGAGTATTTCGAGTACGAAGTCACTTTTTGGTCCTGAATACTTCATTCTGCGCAAAGAGACGAAGCTGTTTTTAATAAATGAACAAAATTCATATTAATGTTACATTTATTCTCGTGTGTTATGCAGACATACAATACAGATTATAATAAATTATATATTATACTAGTCACAAACTTGCTAAATTTTGAAAAACAAATTATATTGTGTTATAACCTACAGAGTGGCTGATAATAGTTGATAGGCCGCTAAGAGCAGATATCTAATGAAATTTTACTGCAAACTGTTTAGGTTATGTTTTTATAAGGGTAATCGGTTTAAATCATGTTTATTCTCATTCACTCTTGTAGCTTACTGTTATGTTGTTATTATATTTTTGATGTTTTTTTTCACATTATTTGTTGTGCTACACATTATAGTTTTGTTAATGTGATTTTAACTTCACTGTACATCTCACGTAAATGATGAGATTGTTGTAACGGACATTTATGTACTTTGTCTAGTCCTGTTCATTAAATCTTTACTGATCTGATAAGGCTACCCTAAAAACAAGGTGTTTTCGTAAGTTTGTTTATTTTATCTAAACTGCTGATTTTGAATTTTTGTCTCTATCACTTTACTTATCATTTGACTAATAGTAGTTTCCACTTAGTAAAGAAATAAAACTAAACTCCATAACAGATAACACATTTAGGTGTAAATGGTCAAACTGCAGCCTAAGATAAATACACGATCTGATGAAGATAAGAATTTACTAAACTTATTAGAAGGCCATCAATAAAACAAGGTAATAAGAAGAGAAAGCTACAAGTTTATCTGAATTTCTTGGAGACTGTAAAACATTCATGATTGATTTATGATATGGCTGTAAGTTTGCATTATTTGCCCAACTTGTGCTATTGCCAGGACCTATCAGTTGCACAGTTGATCTACTAGCAGTGGTTCCCAACCTTTCGGCACCCGCGTACCACTTCGGTCTTCCCCATTTTTTCGAGTACTAACTGATAAGAAAATAAAATAAGATACGAGAAGTTATCTAATGAAATTTTACCGCAGACTGTTTAGGTTGTTTTTATAAGGGTAATCGGTTTAAATCATGTTTATTCTCATTCACTCTTGTAGCTTACTGTTATGTTTTTATTATACGTTTCTGATGTTTTTTTCACATTATTTGTTGTGCTATTCTAAATTTCATTGCCTGAGTTTCGCAACTGATTTGTCTAACCAATGTTAGTTTGTTTACTCGTAGTGAAAACTTAAAGTAGTATTCCCAAAGGGAGATAGGCCTATAAATTCTCTTGTTTTTATTTCTTTTAAATAGTAATAATTTAATAAAGTCACAGTGTAAAGTAACACTGTTAATACTTTTAGTTTCAATTTATTTCTTATAACAAATTATATAATAGGGGCCTATAGGTTATGTAATATCTTCAAATAAATACACTGCAAGTAGGTTTATTTTAATAGGTTTATTAATACATTAATAGGTGTATCTAGGTGAAAATAAACCTACTTGTAGTGTATTTAATTGAAGATATTACATAGGCGACCTGCAGGAAACTCAACGAGTTACTTACAAAGGAATATTATAGGTTATGTATAATTAGTATATAATAACAGGTATTTGTACCTGTTATTTTTTGGAACAGTATTTTCATACCTATTATTTTAAAATAACAGTTTAGCCCACCTCTATCTTGGACCACGGCCTAACATCCCGCGAATTAGTTTTAATCTAAAAGGATTGGACATACATTACTTGTCCTAACGTCTGTTTGTCCTACAGCTGTCTGTTTAGTGTTTGAAATTTCTGGCTTCACATACAAGAAGTGACGATGACACAGAGGAAACAAATCCAACAAGGTACAAAATAGGGATGGATCTTGTCCCCGCTGTTATTTAATTTATATTCTTACGACGGTCCAACCGATCGTCGTAAGGTACAGTGGAAAACAAAATACAAGACACCAATGAAGTCACTAATAACCAGCTTTAATTGTCACAGTTAAACAGTTTGTAGTCAACAGGATACTCCCTTACAACAAATCAAATAAAAATTGTTCACACGCAATAAAAATGTCAACTAATATAAAACACAATTGTAATACAATTGTCCCGCACAATTGTAAAACACGACACTCCCCCACAATACTACTAACCGCACTCCGATAAATCGCAACAAAAACTGATTGGTAAGCGCAGCTGTCGTCGTTTAAATAGGTAGCAGAATTGTTCCAGAATAGACGATACTACTACGCATCAGCAATAAAGGAAAACATTAGAGCGTAATTCATTCCGGCCTAGAAACAGTGCGCGCGTCTAGCTAATCCGTTGAGAATCACGTACGCCACACACAGATTCAGCCGGATTCCTCTGGAACATTCGAGAACCACGTAGATTGTTCTGTAATGTCGTAACACTATATACTGAGGCGACTGTTAATGATTCTGTGTCAGATATACAAGCTATATAATAGGCCAGTATTTAATAATCTCAAGTACGCTAATGATTCTGTCTTTAAGTGCAGAAAGTAGTAGGCGAGCCGGCACAGTGGTAGCGTCTCTGACTCACAATCAGAGCGTTGCTGTGCTGCCGATGTGGTGAGATCGAGTCAAGGTCACGGCTCGATTTGCTCGTCCACCCGCACGTACGCGGACAGATAATACGTACGTCTTCTCTGGCACACCCGGGCCAGACAAGTAACAAGGGCACACAATATATATTACACACATAAACAACACTCTTCCCTCCCCCACCCCACGGCTTGCCCCCGGGCGTGGGTTAAAGATTGGCTAGTATCTCTCTGGCTGGGGTGGGGCGTAAGTTCTATCACGGCCGGAGGGCGCAACAGGTCTATGACCTAATGCCTGAAAGTGAAGATGATGATGAAGTGCAGATAGTAGCAGCGATGGTCTTCAAAACCTGTTTAATTATGCGAACGTGCTGACTGTGGGTGGCAAGTAAGTGTTAAAAGAAAGACGACAAGAAAGTGTATGATAATAAGTAAAAGTGGGAATGGCAAGAGGTAAAAATCGAACAATACAGCGAGTGAAATCGTACGCGTATTGGGGAAGTACATTCTTCTTCTTCTTTGTGGTTTAACCTCTGAGGGCGTCAACTGTCACTTCACTCTGTCAACAGCTGTTCTGAGTAAGTCAATTTATAATTGTTCTAACATTACTTGTAACGTCCTCCTTCAATCAGGAGAGTCGCCTCATTCTATTTGTCTTATAATTTTTACATTGCCTTCAGTGACTGGCGTTAGTATTGTGTGTTTCCGCTTTCTCATGGTGGTTCGAATTAGCCCAGGATTTTATGGGACTCATAATGTCACTTTCTTTTCTTGCGCGTTGTAGAACTTCTTGATTGTCGAAGCGTTCTACCGTATAGTACCACCACACTTCGAACTCTTAAACTGCTTTTGTATGCGTCCAGACTTATGCATATTAAAATACAGTATTGTCGAAATCACAACATCACAGGTCGGGAATTCTCGGATACATGTCGGCTTCCTTGCGCCTCATACGGTTTTTGTATGTAGAGGCAGCGGTTCTGCTTTATCTCCTCATCTGATTTCATGTCCACAAACGGTCCCATCTATGTTAAAAACGCACTCTACGTGGGCCTATGCTTTCGTTTTATATTTTCTTAATACTCATTTACTTGTATCGATGCATCTGAATTCCGATTGTTACAAATCAATACGATCTATGTTTTCCTTAGATTCGGTTCATTCCAGAAAATTTTACGACGTCTACTGTGTTGTCCACAGGTTTACGTAAATTTGAAGTTTCCATGTCTGCTACAAGTACAGTGTAGTGTTACAACAAACAATAGGAAACAAGTAAATGCACAACAAGCAGACTCGCCAGTCTTAAAGTGTCTTTTTTAAAATTACGAGTGTCACCTTACAATAGTGTGTTCTTTATAACAGTGAATTTCCGACTGAATCTTAAGTTGTCGTGTTACAGCTGTTTCGTATGGAATGGGCGCGTAGGCTCTTTGAACACATGTGTAGTGCGGGCATACGAGATGTAGGGCCGCAGACGTATTTTACATGCCTCCTTCACGCAGGGCTGGCCCCAGCGCTTCAGCCGCCCTGTCCAGTATTTATAAGTGCCCCCTCCCCATTTTTACTCTGAACACATTCACGCACACTAGACCTACTCTAAAGATACGGCGATTGCCTTCAAATGACGACTAGGAATGTTTGCATTGTTGTGTTTATCAAATAACTAGAACTTTTCGGCGTTTACGGTGCGGCGAACGGCTACAATAAAAATTGTAGAGACAATACAAGGAATCGTGAGACAATAAAAACGTATGCCTATGTGACGAGTTAAAATTAAAATACTAATTCAAATTCATTATGATTGAAATATAACAAAAGTAATGTATCATATACCTTAGTTAAAAAATACTCGTCTCGCTTTTGCACTGGCAAACTCCTTCATGACTTCGTTGTAATCAAGTGATTCAGCTAACTGATGTTCTATAGATATAGTCGCCAGACCACTCAGGCGAGTCTCGGACATACTTGATTTGAGATAAGTTTTAATAAGTTTGAGCCTCGAAAAAGTCCGTTCTCCGCTTGCCACTGTCACAGGTAATGTTAGCAAAATTTTTAGAGCGACACCAACATTTGGCGCGAACAAATACTCTTGAATAAATTTTAGTCTCGACAGGCGTAATTTTATTTTTTCCCTCAATTTCAAAACTTAACATCGCGGAATCTGCCGCCCTGGGCGGCGGCACGGTTCGCCCCTGCCTCGAGCCGGGCCTGCCTCCACGTCTGTTTGAGTAGTAAATGAAGAAATACTACTACTACCCATTATGAACACTACACTGACTGTATTTAAAACCGTTAAAACGAGAAGATTGGAGTCTTCTGACTACCGATTCGGCGCAAAACAAAACAGTGTTGTATATTGGTTTAATTTGTAAAAATAGGTGTCTCAATTTCTCAGAATCTATGGATTATGAGACTTGTTTAACTTCATATTATTTTTTCTGCAGCTAGAGAAAGATATAAGAATCAGTATTCAGGTGTTGAAAAACGGAAACTTTGTTAACAATTCAACTGGAGAAAATATGAAATGTCTCATAAGTCGGTTGCCAAAAATTCATTTTTTATAACTTCTAGTGATAAAAGATTTATTTGCAGTTCGGTACAGTGAGTACGCACCGTTTTAAAACGTTTAGTTTGACGTTTCGATAAAATTTGTTGTCATCGTCAGGACTGTATGGACTAACAGTATACATATAAGTAATAATAGAAATACAGTGCGTATTAATGTGTATGGAATAATTACAACTTATTGATATGACAATAATAATATGTGTGGGATAGTTATTATTGTCCTTTATGTAACAGTACACTAAACATTGGCACAAAAATACTCATTATATGTGTGTTAATTGTTTCTGTTTTTATCCGTTTACTGGACCTGATGATAACTGTAAATTTTGATGAAACGTCAGCACAAGGGTTTTACAATTGTAATCGGCCTAGTTGATCTCCGAACTTTACAAAACTTTTCGGCCAACGATCTACTCTTTCTAATAGAGTAGAGAGAGGTCCGACTAGATGTACACGTTCCTCATCCAAACACCCTAGGCGGAAGCTTCCCTGTTCCGAGTTTCAGTGTGGATTATTCGTATTGCCAGGCTAATCCTCACCGTCCGTTACGAAATCTCAATAAAGAAAAAGAAGCGTTCTTCCCTCTTGATCTCTTACAACACATAATCATTCTAGAATAATTTTAAATCTTATTTACTATGAGATAGCTTGTGACATGAATTCCACCCGACTTCGGCGTTCCCACGTTAAAAAAACAACAACTATTATATAAAAAAAAAATCTTATTCAATTAATTCCAGAGCTCGTTAGCATTCTTTATACCGACTCAAAGCGTATTTCGTGAACAGAACAAATTTGACAGAACGTTCGTTCGAGAAAACAGCCTAAATGACAAGTCGATGCCGGCGCCTATTTACATAACTGGACTCTATAATTATACACACGTTACTCGCTAGTTTGTCTCTCTGAAAATACTTTATCAATAACTTGAAAATTGAGTTTTTTGTTCCTATTACGTGGTTATCCGTTATTTAATCGGTTATTTATTGATTTCGTTTTGTTCGATCTAGGCCAAACTATACGTGACCGGAAACAGTTTTGTACGCCGACAGACAATCACGCACTCGCGCTCTCGGTTTTAATGAACAGTTGCATTTTAAATTTGGCCATCATCATCATCATCATCTTCATCTATCTGTCCAGGATTAGGCAGGTTGATTGTTCCGGCTTCACGATCTCCGTTTCGGTCTGCCAACATTTGTTCTTCCGGTTGCCTTATAATTCAGGATTTTTCTTGGAATTCTTTCTGGGGACATGCTCATAACATGTTCTTTCCATCTTTTTTATAGTTTTCGCTAGTTCCGTTACTGGTTGTACTTTCAATCCCTGTCTTATATCTTCGTTCTTTATGTGATCTAATCTTATACAACTTTTCACAGATCTAAGATATTTCATTTCAGACGTTTCCATCTGTCTATAATCTTTCTTTCTTGGTGCCCATGATTCGGACCCGTATAATAGCATGGGGACTGCCATCACCTTATAGAATTTTATTTGTGTTTCTTTCGTGGTCTTTCCTTTGAATGTTCTCCGTAATGTCCCACATATTATTTGGAAGTTGTTTGTTTTATTAAGAATATCTTTGTCTTCTTCATACGTAATATCACATCCTAGGTAATTGAAATGTGATACTTGTTCTAAAATTTTATTTTCAATTACAATTTTTGTCCGAATCGAATCTTTTCCTAGGAATGCCATGGTCTTAGTTTTTTCTATTGAAATGTTCAAATTATCCATTTGATAACAGATTTAGTTTGTGGATAGCCAGTTGTAATTTATCCTCACTATCTTGGATTACAAATTGATCATCGGCAAACAGCATAGTGTTTAGGAACTCGTGCTGGACAAAAATTATGGACAAAAGTTATGGACAACAAAATTTGGCCATACCAACCATTTTTAACTCTCTCTTTAAACAGGATTTCGTAATGGCAGATCTCATGTGGACAGTGATTACAAAGCATATTATATGAACATATTGGCAATATTAAAATAAGTATTAGCAAATAATCAGGAGAGAAGGTTTCTGAAGAAATAACGCGAAGTATGCAACAAGGCAGTAGTATGTCACCAGTTTTGTTTAATTTATATTTAGACGATGCCATTAGGACTCCAACTAATAACGTTTTAGAATTAGACAACTCTTTGAGTAGTGATAATTATTTATCGACACTACGTTTGGTGACTATCAGGTCGTTGTTTCCAATATGGAACTTTGTTAGAATTAGAAAAACGTGCGGCCTCCACAATACAGAGTAGGAAATCAACCACTGTTGCCACGACCAGCTCCAGCTAGTACGATGAACAAATTGTAGATGTTTCCAGAATAGTTATTATAAAAAGTTGAGACAAATTATTCTTGCGCTAATCAATTTTACGTCAGAAACAGAAACGAATATTATTTCTTTCCAAACTTTCGCTTTCAGCATATCGGACCAGCATGTCGCTTTCCGTACCACGGGTCGGATCCACTATTCGTGAACTTGAAAATGACACAAAATCTACGATCTACACAGCTTTCAAAAAAATATTTTAAGAATAAGATGGAAGAACAGGATAATAATAAATTCAACGGACTGAGCAAGCAAAATAAGAATAAATGATATGATATAGGAACTGAGAAAGTTAAGTGTAGTTGACAACAGGAAAAGAAGCGAGAAAGCATCGTTTAAAATAATTCTGTTGCATAACAAAAGAAGAAAGCCTTCTTATCATTTAAATACACTTTTTATTGCTACACTGAATATTATGTTTAGGGGCTAAAGATCACTTTAACAAAAAAAGTAATAACTTCAGTACAACAATGCAACCATACGAAGGTGGGTATGAGCCGTACTCGTGTGGTTTTCTCAAAGCTTTTTACAATATTACGAGTCTGTTTTGTGTCGATCGCTGGAACTTATTCATACTTGCACATCTGTTAGGTCTTACAGAGGAATTCCGCTGAATCCAATCAGTGTTACAGCCATCGTGCTCAGTGGCGGATTATCCATAACGCTAGGGTATGCTGCACAGGGCACCAGGGGCTCAGCTGTCAGAGGGGGGGGGGCTCTCACCTAAATCACAAACCATCCAGACCTAAATCACAAAAACTTTCTGAGGATAATAAATGTGGAAAAAATGTCCTCAATTCAAAATCATAAAACGATGTGTGCAGACTTGTCGACGAGTTGCAGTTGTTGTTTAAGCAAGATATTGAAAGCAAGATATTGTAAGCGAGATATTGTAATCAAGATGTTGTAAGCGAGATATTGTAAGCGAGATATTGAAAGCGAGATATTTAAAGCGAGATATTGAAAGCGAGATATTTGAATCGCTCGATTTAGAAGAAATTATACAAGACTTCGTTAAGGTAAAAGCAAGAAAAAAAATGAATAGATTAGTATTTTCTAAGCTTAAGTAGTACTATGCTCGTTGTAATCACTATTTAACTAAATGTTTATTGGAATTTGAGAGCTTAATAAAATTTACAGACATTGCACAAATGCAATGCACAGAGAAGGGCATTGCAAATGCTTCAATAAATCTAAAAAATGTATATATTAATGTTCATTCACCAATCAATGAATTCATTCTTCATTCACCAATCAATGAATTCATTCTTCATTCATCAATCAATGAATTCATTCTTCATTTACCAATGTACAGATTATAAGTTAAATGTAGTCGCATTCATAAGCGAAGTTTTGTATGTGTACTACGTTATTGACAACAAAGAAGAAGTTTCTATGGAAACTCACCGGTTCCCATTTTCGATCACGCACCAGCGATCGGCCGCAAATGTGCGACACGTCCTTATAAACATTTTCAATGTTAAAATAATTGTTAACTTTCGAAATTGTGTATGCCATACTGTAAATCATGGTTAAAAGGTTGAATTTTGAATCGGGGGGGGGGGGCACCAAACTGATGGCAGCATAGGGCAACAGGCGCTTCTAATCCGCCCCTGATCGTACCTCGTATGACGTTTCTAATTACGTTAGTGGTCAGACGTTTCCTCTACAGTAAGGCCGTCATCATCGTAGTGACAACGTAGGCTGACAGAAGCATTTCGAATGCTGTAAATCTTTCTCTTCTTCTGGAAGCCTCCAGCCTTGCGGTCTGCGGCAATAATGCTAACTATTTTCTCTCATCCGTTTTATGTCACAATTATCTAAGGCTCTCGCCAACGCTTCCACGCAATTCATTCTCTCCCTCAAACTCCTACATTTCTAAATCCTTCAAATTCTTTTGTCTTCAATGTTTATATTTTCGCAGTGTTCGTGCTACTCTAAAACTCTGTTACATAGAGAAATATTTCTCAGAATATTGAGAATATTTCTCAGAATATTAAAAACCCGTTTCTGACTTCTTCTGTACAGATTTCATTAAATTTTAGCAAGCTGCCTAACCATTTAAAAGTACAAACCTGTTCAAATTCATCATCTGCAACGACGATCTGTGTAAGTGGTTTGATATTATTAGTAATTTCAATATGCCACTGTTTGTTCCTCCAGTCAATGACGTGCACGGCTGAAGAATAAGATGTAACTTTGAATTATATCAAATGTATAAAGAACCACCGCTAACACAATACATAAAACTACAGCGTCTAAGGTGGGCTGGTCATGTAGCCAGGATGGGGGAAGACAGAATGCCACGAACACTATTGAATACCAGAAACCACGGAAAAAGACCAGTGGGAAGACCGAGGAGAAGATGGGAGGACGCGGTGGATGAGGATGCGAAAGAAATACTGAAAGTGCGTTGCTGGAGGAGGATCGCTACCGACAGAAGAGAATGGGGGGGGAAATTGAAGGAGGCCAGGGCCCATCAAGGGCTGTAGTGCCATAGGAGAGAGAGAGAGAGAGAGAGAGAGAGAGAGAGAGACTGGTTATTCCTATCCCGTTTCCTCCTACCCGTTTGAAACATAATCTGCTACTCGTTACCAATGTCCAACCAACCAGGTAAACTGGTTGATAATTATCTGATTAATCATTATTAATGATTAATGCGTAGGACCTGTGCACCAGAATATGGAAGACCACAGAAGGAGATGGTGTGAACATTTGAATCGCATGCGTGATACCCGTCTACCTGTGGCTGCCTTGGTTATATCACCCTACTGGGAAGAGAGATGTCGGCAGACGGAGGAGGAGATGGGTTCCGGAACAGGTCTAAGGCCTTGTCCTTGGAGTGTTGATGATAATGACCTGTTAATAACCACGTTTATTAAGTAATCCAATTCACGTCTCTCTCTTCACGGCAGTTGCCGACACATTATCGTCATCCATGCATGAACCAACCCTTTTTGAGTCTCTCTAAAGAGAATTTCGTAATGGCAGATCTCATGTGGACAGTGATTCCAAAGCATATTATAGAGGTGATGAGGAACATATGTGACAATATTAAAATATGTATTGGAAATAATTAGGAGAGACCAGTGGTTGATTTCTAAAATTATAGGTGCCGGAACGCATCAATTCAAAAGCACTGCAGACACAGATACACTTATATTTTATACGTTTACATCAGGTTATTACAAAGGAGGTCTACATTTTTAAAGCCTTATAAAATATATCATATTATGTAACATACGTATAAACTTGTATCTAAAAAGGTAATAAAGTTTACTGATATTCTAAAGAGCTTCATCGTCAGGTTAGCCGCAGACAATCGAAAAAATGCCACTCATGATGGCGTCATTCCGGAGCCTCAATCAAACTCTAAGTGATGGTTTCGGTGGTTCGGACATTTTAAAAATGTTTCCATAGTTTCATCATTGTGTCGTCATATTGTTTGTGCCATGGCCAAAAATCAGCCCTCTCACATTCACTTGAAGTTACTGCTATTGTTTCAATAGCATATTTAAAGGTAGAAAGACTCTCCGGAAAAATTCTGAAATGCAGATATTTTCGAAAGCTCCCAATCAGTTGCCTTTCACGTAGTTTTAATTTTGAAGCAATTTTTTTGTTTTATTTTCTCCATAGGTAATTGGGACATTTTTTGAACGATAGTAAAGATCTTTGATATAATAGTGCTGGTGTTTGATTTTGACAAATGGTTAGTTTTGTAGTGGGGCTGATGACGAGCACAATTTAAAAAGTAGTGGTGAGTTTTCGTAATAATTAGATTTTTCTTTTCATATATTTTTTTGGTAATTTATTTTTGGATCCAAAAGGTACACCGTTCCGGCGCGTACCCCTTGAAACCAAGCCCTGGGAGAGACGGTTTCTCAAGAAATAACGTGATGTATGCAACAAGGCAATTGTATATCGCCAGTTTTGTTTAACTTATATTTAGACGATGCCATTAGAACCTCAGTTATTAACTTTATTTATATTTATTTATTTATTTATTTATAAGGTCGCTACAACAGCATTGGTCATTAGCGACCACAAAAATTACAAAAATGCAATTGTAATCATACAGAAATTTACATACAGATGCAGTAAAGTATATTAAACTAGAAGGTGTTTAGTGAAGACAGACATTGCAACAAAATACACAGGAACTGGTACGATTTAAAAACTACATTATATATTTGTTTAAATACCAGCAATAATGCAAAATTAAATGATAAATATTGCCCCACACACCACAAACATTATAAATACGCAGCATGCAGATATATAATTATTAATTAATAACATATTAAGCGTATATGTAATAATAAATACAACACGTAATAACATTGCAACGACAAACAATATATAACAATAAATGTAACGACAAATCGTTTATATAATAAATGAAACCGTAATAACAATCTCGACCACGTGTCATTTCATTAACTTAAATGTCCTAGAAATTACAAAAATTTTAGTGTTCTTATAAATATAATAGTCATTTAATATTAACGTTTTAGAATTTCATAACTCTTTGAGTACTGATAATTATATATCGACAATGCTGATTAACAGCTCGTTGTTCCAATTCCAATAAAGAACTTTGTTAGAATTAGAAAAGAAAATGCAGTAATTGTACTAGACAAGCGAGTTCTCATTTTTGACTCGACGTGAGATTTATCTGTCTATCTATCTACCCTGTCTGTCTGTCTGTTTGAGGTGTCTCACGATAAGTCTTGAAAGCTTCAACCGATTTTCGTAAAACTTGGCATGTGTATACGCACTTTTACCCTTTAGAACCCTATTGTTTTTTTTTTTTCTAAGGAGACCCTCGCATTTTCACAACCATTAGGGCGGAATCAACTTGTCACTCGAGGTATTTACTACAACCTTATGTGCGGGACCATTAGGCGAACCCTTAAGTCAGCAAGTAAAGGAACACGCCTAAAATCCTACAAGGTGGTGGCTCTTCCCACACTTCTTTATGGGTCTGAGAATTGGACTTTAACGAAAGGCCAGAGCAGACGCATCCGAGCGGCTGAAATGAGATTTCTCAGGCACGTGGCAGGGCGTACTCTCCATGATCATAGAAGAAACACAGATATACGGCAGGAACTGAATATTATGAGTACACTCGACAGGATCGCCCAGTATCGGCGTTGCCTATTTGAGACCGGAACAAACCATCCTTGGTTTAATCCGTGAAGATGATGATGTTGAAGAGCTTCTAGGGTACGCCTTATTCGCTACAGCGGGCAAAGACACAACAGTTGACTCGTTATGTTTACATCAAACGGTTAATATTCTGAACACCGTACAGTATTTTAATTGCCTCAGCTACGGCTTGAGGAAGGCATATTAAAACGTAAATAGCAGATAAAGTGTTTCACGGAGAACCGCTTGTAACAGACATTCTGTGTGTGTGTGTGTGTGTGTGTGTGTGTGTGTGTGTGTGTGTGTGTGTGTGTGTGTGTGTGTGTGTGTGTGTGTGAAAAAGCATGGGTGGCGCACACAAAAGTCAGCCGTCTACCGAATGATTGCTATACCAATGTCATCACTTTCTCTCGACGAATCTGGGCCAAGGCTCGTCGTCGGAGGCAGTTCGTTCGTATTCAGCGAACGCCTTCCCCCCAGTCGCATTACAGACGCTACCTACTATTTTACTATTACTACATCTCGCGTTATTAAAAATAAATAATAAAAAAGACATCGTCGTAATAACGATTATGCCTTTCATAACTGGCGCGGCGGACATGACAAGAATTTCCCCGAAGCAGTGTTTAGCAAGAAGCAGCCGGTGGATACGCGAAGCTGTTATTAAATACGTATTACGGAAATGCTGATTCAGTCGGCTGTATTTTCCTAACAGAGGACGCGCGTCCGATACCTCGCTAACGTAAAAATAAAGTTCATGTTAAAGAGTCCAAAGAAACCATTTTAGTAACATAGTTATTTTTAATGTTTGCTTATATACATCGGTATTCATACCACAATAATGCGCCACAAATTTGACAGCTGTTGTTGCATGGTTATGGACACAGTTTTTTCGTATAATGTTTTTAACCAGATGGTCCAATTACGTCAAGCCATAGGAATATTGCACAATGCAAAGACGAGACGTATTTCTAGTTAGAAACAGAAACAGTTCGTCTATCGACAGGAATTAACTTTCCTCCTTTCTCAACTATACTGTTTTAGTTGCGTCAGCATTATCATTAACATTCAGTCTTTTATAACGTTTTATCTTAAATTAAATTTTTATACGAAAATATGAATTATGTTCGTAAATTTTAAGAAATATATAATTTTATAACTAAATTTACCTTATTTTGTCCGCCTTGTGACTTCTTATAATTTTTCTATTACGCGTTTCAGAGCTTATGCTCCATCATCAGATATATATTAAAATAAAACTATCACTCTTACCGAGGTCGTCACATGATATAAAATGTCAGAAAAAAATTTTTGCTTACAAACAGCGCGCGGGAGTAGGGTGCGAACCCGTTCACGTTCAATTTGCCACTCTTAAGTACCACTCTAAGAGTGCCAAATTGAACGTGAACGGGTGCGCACCCTACTTCCGCGCGCTGTTCGTATGCAAACATTTTTGACATTTTATATCATGTGACGACCTCGGCAAGAGTGATAGTTTTATTTTAATATATATCTGATGATGGAGCATAAGCTCTGAAACGCGTAATAGAAAAATTATAAGAAGTCACAAGGCGGACAAAATAAGGTAAATTTAGTTATTAATTCGTACAAGTGACTTGGATACCGCGTTTAACATGAATATTAAAATATAATTTTACCTTACGTACGGAATTTCTCCAACTTTGGACTCTCTAATGATTGGAATTTCAAAACCGAGACTGACAGAACTGCGACAGTTTTCACTAGAAGCATTTTACAAAATTCTCTTAAACAAATATACTTTAATAAGATTGCCTTTGGCGCTAAAGGAACAATTTTTACCTCCGAATTTAGCACCTGAAAAATATGTGTATTATGTAATATTAGCCTATTTGTGTCAATACATTGTTTGTATAAACTTACTGTTTCACATTATGTAATATGATGCATATTATTTCAGATATTAATGCAAACGTTAATGGAATAATACTTTTTATATTACACAATTTCAATCAAATTAAGTTCATCATTTTATTTGAATTAGTATGAAAAAATGAGTGTCGCGGGACGCATGCCAGAAATGAGAAATTCCTTGCCGAGTGGCGAGTGAACTGACTCAACGTTTAAAAGGTTGCTCTATGCATTTGGAGTAAGAGAGATTTTGCTGTAAAGAATTAAGATTCAAGTAAGTGTGAACGGATAATTAAAAGAGACGAGGGCATAATACTGTTTACATGTATTTTATTATAAGAAATCCATATTTACAATGAACATAAACATGAACACACGTCATTTTCAGTATACATAAATGAGCAAAACAATATGTAACAAATAACTTTTAAATTAGACGATTTACGCAATATTTATTTGACAAGTAGAACGTGATATGCGTAGCACAAAAAATTTAAACAGATTATTGTTTTAATCAAGTTGATTGTGTAATCACCAAATCTTGTTTGGTGCTGTTCTCTGGCGGCAGACCTGTAGTTAACGCTAATGTAACGTGATACACTATGATGAAAGAAATGACCGTAGTGCTGCGCTCTGGTGACAGTTCTGAAGTAAATGCCAAACATTTTGCCATTAGATGAAACCATACGCCAAACAGATTAATTAAAAAATAAAATTATTTTTAACATTGACGTTATTCTTGTAGTAGTATTGAAACTTTCAGAATATGCTCACATTCTTTAAAATATTACGGTTTGTTTAAAGCACACAATTGGTGGCAGTTGGGAAATTTTGAGTGGCTATATGGGGAAAAGAGATTTGATAGACCTGGCAACACTGCTTTTTCGTTTCAACTATTTCGTGAGGCGTTGAATTAGTTTACTGGCCTAGGAGCACGAGGTGTACGGGAGTGAGTCTGGCATCATAGTGCCGTATATGAAGTTCTTATTCTTCGTCTACATTTCAGGGATTAGGCAATGAGCTTGTTCCGACTGCACATTATCAGATCCATTTATTTCTTGGCCTTCCTTTCTCCCCAAAGTCGCTGACCATTTGATCCATCCGGCTGATTTTTAATGCGAAGAGTTCGAGTTTGATATTTTTTTCCAGGACAGGGAACCAGCCTGTCGCCAGGAAAGTCTAATGGAGAGGCTGCCTCCTCTCAGCCTTCACACCTGCTGCCAATTATATTATCCTAAATGGAGGGTTGCCTCTTCCGCTGGTCTGTTACTCCACCGTTGAGGTCTTCACACTGTTACCGTGGGCTGGGTCCTCTATATTTATATCTCCTGGAGAGAGGGTGTTCCAGTATTTTCAAGCCCCCAGAAGCTGGACTCCTTGTTGTTCCACGGGTCCGTATTGGTTATTCGAACCACCCCACCATGTCTGGTGGGTTCCTCCATCCGCCACTCAGGGGACGCGCCCGATAGGGGGGGTTACAAGGTGCCCCACGGGTTATATAAAGTTGTCACTTGAAAAAGAATGCTACACCAAATTTCAGTATCTTCTTCTGATAGTTCCTATCCGTTTCGGATTTTGTATACCATACAGACTATTTTTACTTTCTGCACTGCTGCACGGAATAAGTCAGTTGTATTCATGCCAAACCAGGTCCTTAAGTTTCTCAGCCATCAGATTCTCGGTGGGCCAATTCCTCTCTTTTCAAGTACTCTTCCCTGTAGTATGGACTGCAGTAAGTAAAATCTCTGTTCATTTATCATGAGATGTCCCAGACACTGAATCTTTCTTATCTTCACTGTGTTAATAACTTCCCTAGCTTTCTTCATCTTTCTAAGAACTTCAACATTAGTTATATGCGCTGTCCATGAAATGCTCAGTATTCTACGGTAAAACCACAATTCGAAAGATTCCAATTTTTTAGTTGTGGCTTCAGCCAAAGCCCAACATTCTACAGCGTAGAAGAGGACCGAGAATACTTAGCAGCGTAGAAGTCTCATCTTTGTGTTTATTGTTAAATCGTGACTTTTGAATAAACTGCCCATTCTAGTGTACACTGCTTTTGCCTTTTCAATTCTGCTCTTTATTTCTTGAGAGTGGTCCCGTTGTTCATTGACTATAGTACCAAGATATGTAAATTTGCTTACACGTTCAACTGGCCATTGGTTTATATTAAGGGTGCAGTTTGTGAACTTGTTCTTAGATACAATCATTAGCTTGGTTTTATCAACAGTGATATCTAGAGCGTATCTAGGGCTGCTTTCTGTCACTCTATTCATTAGTTGTTGCAGCCCCTCTAAGCTATCTGCGAATATGACGGTATCATCCGCATAACGTATGTTATTTATTCTTTCACCGTTCAGAGAAATTCCCACATCACATTCATCTAAAGCTTCTCTAAAAATACCATCCGAGTAGATGTTGAATAAAAGCGGAATTTCAGTTTGTGCCTGGTATTTATAAAATCCACATTAACTTAACTAAATCCATTCAGCGCGACAGAGAAATTCAACGCAATGATGTTTTACAGGGAAACGTGGACATTGTCTGTGTAGACGTTCGATAATGTTGACAGAATGTCAATACTGTAAACGACATCAAGACTTGACTGGCTCCCGGCGCTTGTTTACATACTACTCGTCTACTTCCTGAGGCAATACTGAAGTTATGAAATATTCACTGGTTGTTGACTACTGTAAACGGAATAACGCCAGTGCGCGCATGAATTTGATAACATACCGTTCAGTATACGCACCTTACCGGAGAGACCTCAGTGCTAGTTAGCGTTACAGTCGGGCAAGTTAATAACTGACCTTTCGTTATCGTGTATTTGATAACATAGCGTTCAGTATACGCACCTTACCGGAGAGACCTCAGTGCTAATTAGCGTTACAGTCGGGCAGGTTAATAACTGACCTTTCGTTATCGTGTATTTGATAACATAGCGTTCAGTATACGCACCTTACCGGAGAGACCTCAGTGCTAGTTAACGTTACAATCGGGCAGGTTAATAACTGACCTTTCGTTATCTGTTACAATACTGATATAATCATACAGCTTATCAAATCAATTTCTACATGTTCCCTGCTACATGCAGATGGCATAGTTCTTATTCAAGAATATCGGTATGGAGAGCCATACTTGACTTCCATGTTCTAATATTTACGTTTAAAATAATTTTCGAAGTGAAATATTTCCGTAGAAACTACTTCTTTCTTCTGCCTTAACTACAGTATAACCACACTAACGTATATCACCTAACGTTAGCGCACTCGATTTTCATTGACGATGGCAGTCGATGGCACAGCCGAAACGTCTGGTTTTGTAGAAAACATTGGACCGCGGCCAAACAGCCCGGGAAGGAATTTTAACAACAAACTACTTCTTTGTTGCCGATAACGTAGTACACGTATAAAAGATTATCCCCTTCCCCTTCAACTATCATTTTCATTTTTAGAAAATTACCCCCTCCCCATTCAATTGCCCTTTTCATTTATAGATATTTCATCTACCTTTCTACAGTGGATTATTATGACCTTCTTTTCAGGATGCATTTTTTTATCAAAATTAAGTATTTACTTTAGTCGTGTTAAAACATGAAACGTTGCAGGTAAACTACCCCTTTCCCTTACCCGATTTTCACCAAAATCAATAAGCTTTGAGCTCTCTACAACTCGGCCATATATGCAAAAAAATTATTTGATTCTGTTTAACTTTGCGGCAGTTATCGTTCGCCATAGAAACATTCTACACACAGACAGACACACACACACACACACACACACACACACTTTTCGGAAAATGACTTTTCTTCATGTTTTGAGGGTAGTACAATCAGAATCAGCCCTTATCTCGAACACGATTTTTTCGCCATCACCATACTTCCATTTCCTTATGGAACATGGAAGTAAATATGAGGATAATTTACAAAGAGCTATGTTTCAATTACAAGAAGTAGCAAGAGAGTACTCACTGACAACTTCAGTGAAAAATACTAATACCATGACCTTTAAAGGTAAACATCCAGTGAGGACTGAGGTAGTTATAAACAACAGCACTTTAGAACAAGTGAGCCGTTTTAAATATCTCGGCTGTGCAGTAAGCTATGAACCTGAATATCATATAAGACAGAAGATAAATAAATTTAGGAATATTTGTGGTACTATTCACAGAAATCTTAGAAATAAAACAAGACACAGTACAAGGTTTAAATTTGATATGACAATATTGGAATACCCACATTGACATAAGCGAGTGAGGCGTGTGTCGTGACAAAAACGGCAAGATTCTGAATGCTGAAATGCAATTTCTTCGAAGTACTTTAAAACTATAAATTGCAAGATAGAATAAGGAATGAGGATACCAGAGCAGAACTCGAAGTAGAGGACATAAATGAAATGATTTCAGCTTACAGAAGACAATGGTGGGATCATCTGCAAAGGATGACAAAGGATCGATTGCCGAAAGCGGCGCTGAACTATAAAGCCATTGGTAGAAGAGATATGGGTCGTCCGTGGATGAGATGGGTGCCGGAACAGTTTTATATAACATAATCCTTGAAGTGAAGAAGAAGAAAGCAATTTATATGCAAGGAAATGCATATAGAGGGTAACTCATTTCATACGGTTAATTCGTTTACCTGGTTAACACGATAGATAATAAAGGGTGCATAAACACGACAGTACATGACACAATAAAAATAGGAAATAGGGCATACTGTGCTAACAGTAGACTATTGAGAAGCAAACTCAGTAGTCCACAACACAAATACGTAAGACACTAATCGGGCCGTTTGTTGCTTATGGAGGTAAGACGTGGACATTAGCAAACAAGGATCAACAACCACTAAGAAGGTTTGAAAGAAAGATTGTATGATGTGTTAATGAAATTGTCTTCCTGGTTAAGGAAGACGATGAATGGAGAATAAGAAACCAGGACACAGATAAGCTATTGGGCGTGCACATTCTAACGTTCGAATAGGCTCAACTAATACAGTGGCTAGAGCGGATGGATGATCTGCGTATGCCAAAGAAACTTCTGAGGGCACAGGTGTATACAAATAGAAAGAAGGGTCGACCTAGGATAAGATGGTTGGATGATGTGCTGGAAGATTTCAATAAGAATGGATGCAAGAGATTACGCTGAGATGGCAACGGATAGTCGACATTGGAGAAGATCGATGTTGGAAGCAAGGGCTCACGTTAGGCTGTAGTGCTAAAGAAGAAGAAAATTTATATACAAATAAAATTTTGTGTATTAATTACTTAAGCACGAGACTGAACCTGTTACCAGACTTGAGGTCGAGAAGAAGGAGATGAAGAAGAGAATGTTCAAGTTTTGACCCCGACAGCGTTGGTGGATTTTCACTTTGCCTGGTAAGTAAACTACTTCTGCCCAAACTGGATTTTTATGGGCACAAGAATGATCAGTCTAATGTCGAAAAATAAAATTCATCAACGGCGCCAAAACAGTAGATCTACGTACATCAGGATCTTTCCATTAGAAGCGTATTCATTTCATATAATTAAACAAAATACAAAACTTGTGAATTTTCCATAAGATTATTTGTTTACTTGTCATTGTATTGTATTGTCATTACCATTTTATTGTTTGTATTTTCTTCTTCTTCTCCTCCCCTACTCGTCCTCCTCCTCCGGCAGCGTCATTCCGAAAATAAATAACTGCCATATTTTGAAGTCATATAAAATACCTGTACAGTTTTAAACTCTCAAAACTTGAGATATCGTAAACATTATCGTTTCCGTTTTGTCTTGTGCATCCTGTTCCGTTCCTGTTCCGTTGTGACCCATGGCTCATCTGCTAGATCTCAATATACGTTAAAAACGTTATTTACATTTCAAGAAATATAAATACATTACAGCTACCGGAGTTTATTTGCTTAATCGCGTAGTGTTGTGACATTAAGCCATTTGACATTTCAAACACACTACGATTAACTTTCTGACACACCCTATTTTGTATTAAAGTGTATGCATGGAAGCCACGATTGTGGAGCTGTAAATATAACAAACTCACTGAGTCAAGGAAGCACGAGGAATGTGAGAAATTCGACCAGCTGTCAGAACTAATCCTGCGGCCTTTATCGTAGTAACGAATAACCTGTCTCACTACAAGTGACGTAAATTATGCAATAAAAATAGCTTTACCTCTTTTCCTGCTTATAACTTCAACGACACGCGGCCGCTGATTACTATTAATTTTTTTTCTCTAAAATTCTATTTATTGCTCGACACTAACGCCGACGATGAAAAGTTAAATTGTATTATTAATGCCCCGAAACAAATCGAACGACACAATTAGAGACCTTTCCGTGTTGTGTCGTTTAATTATGTCCACAGGCGCGATACCCACCGCGCTATAAATGATATTTTATTCTTCGTATTGTTTAAATTAGCAGCCATCCTTACTATTTCTTTTATGAATTTGCTAACTGCTATAATTTTTTTTATTGTTCGACTAAGCTTTTCGTCATCACTGACATCTTCAGGTCTTAAACAACCAGGTTACAGGGAACAATAAAAAAAATTATAGCAGTTAGCAAATTCATAAAAGAAATAGTAAATGATATTTTGTTTCGTACCGCGGGACAGATTCTGTTGTAAGAGCTATAATAACAAAAGCTCGATGTAATAAAATATTTACTATTAGGCTTCGTGTGTGTGTGAAAGGTGGGACATGTTATTGTAAGTTTATTGCTCCCAATTAAGTCAGTCGCACAAATACAATTACACCGATAGTGTTTGAGTTATCGGACAGTGACACGGGTATCGATGGAGCCAAAAACCTGTCATTAACTTTGCATTACGGCCTCTCTACATGTCACGTCAACATAGTGTCAATATCGTGTTTCCTGCACAGCTCCAGCAGTGAAGTTACCCCTATGCCAACCAAAAGTACCGAGATTTACAGATCTCTGTTTCAACTAAAAAATGTCGTCCAAATATTTGTAACGCTAAAAAACAAGAAATGATTATAGTCGTAAGGCCTATTAGGCCACGGTCCAGTATTCAAATTTTCTGAAAATTATACAGATTTCTTTTTAAAGATTCTTTATTTCCAAATACTTAAATAATTTTTTATTGTAGATATTATTATTATCAGATTTTGATCTAACACTCCAAGTTCCGAGAACTAATTTTTCAGCAATCCAACTCTTGTTTTTTGTTTTTTTTAACAGTCCAGTCCATTACCGCTAAATCCTATCCTATATCCGAGGCTATTCTAGTTTCTGTCAGTAATAAAATCTTCCGTGGCTGCGTTACGGGCGCTCCGCGGGGACAGCTCAGCGCCACCTTAATGCCTCTGAGCTTGCATGATTAAAATATATCAGTCAGGGTTTTCTTCCCCTAGGCTCTTCCGCTCTCTCCGCTGTTGAGATACTTCTCTTCCGTCTTCGAGACCGTTGGCCGGTTTGCATCTGTAACACCAAGCGGGCCCCCTTACTGGGTACTACCATCCGGAAATTAGTACTGTAGTTTTTTAGAAATTAATGTTTTTTTTATTTACTTTTATAAAATATTTTACACAGAACTTTACTAATGACTTTACACGCTTCAAGAATAACAACTCCAAGTATCTGAGGAGAAATTCCAGATTTTCTATTGACTGGCCAGTAGCAAGAAAACACAAAGCACCCGTCAAGGCAAGATGACGATTGAAATTGAGCCTGAGGTACCTAACATCATTAATTGTCTGAAATAGCCTATGCTGGGTTGTTGAGGAAGTATTCTACATCTGAAGAATACAATAGCTCAAAACTTTATAAACTCAGTTGACATACGCGTCTGGTTATCATAGTCTCAGACCGCAGATATATGGGAATTATAATCGTAAGGAAACATGGGGATACAATTCGTTGGTATACAATAATTGAGCTCTTAGGATAACTTTGTGAAAATAGCAGTCTGGTTGTAAAATTTCACACTTTTTGTGGAGGAATTTCACACCGTTTGAGAACTGACTGCGGCCGTAAGATGTTACGTTTACTCGTTAAAACGTTGGAGTGTTAGATCAACAGCTGATAATAATAATATCTAAAATAAAAAATTATTTAAGTATTTGAAAATAAAGAATCTTAAAAAATTTGTGAAACTTACCAAGTGTTTTTATATATTTTACAAAACCTTTGTATTTATAAGGTTGTGTTTACAAGCTAACCAAAATGTGTAGAGGCCACAATAATGGGCAAATTAACAAAGTAATTGTTCGCATCTAATGACGAATCAAGCTGTATTGTTTTACATGCATTGTACAACGTGCTGCTTTGTCCCTGTCACCTCGAATCGAATTAAACACGTCGCTGATCTCGAATTCAAGAACGACATTTTTGATATTAATTGGAGAATAATGTCATTAATTCATCATCGTCATCATCATCATCATCATTCATTCGAATCATGATTCACTTCCAGTGGCGGCTGGTGTTATGGTTGCAGCGTTGCAGAAGCACCAATATAGAATAACTAAACTACAAAATAATATACGAAAACATTAAGCAGCTAAAAGTATCATAAATTTCAACGGAGAGCGTATTAGATCCTACGCGGTAATGTTCGCGTACAATTCAAATGTGGCGCGCAGGATGGTGGTTGTAGGCCGTTTGCAACTTCAACAGTATATGGCAGAGCTTACTACACAAACATATTGGAGGGCGTGCGCTACTCTTCACAATTGCTTAACTTTGTGTCATGAAATCAGCACAGCCTTCTTGATTTATAATTATGTCAGGTTTAGTGTTTACGTTGGTTCAAGGTAAACGTTATCCGATGGTTGAGGTTATAAAATTATAGTAATAATTTTGTATAACTGTGATTATGATAGTTTAATGTCTTTTAACCGATCTCCCATCCACTCAACCAACTACTGCAACCACCAAAATTTAGAACCACCAGCCACCACTGTTCACTTCATGGATTAAGAACTAGTCGACCTGTTCGTGAATTCGTCCCCTCTCCTCGGTGTGTCAGCATCTGTCTGTATGACGTCGTCAGACACGCAAACGCCAATCACTTATGTTGTGAATTTGTGCTGGTTTCTGACGTCAAAGGTTTTTTTTCATCAGCTTCTTTTTGGTCGTTCAATTTTACGTCTACCTGTTGGATTATATTTAGGATGTGCCTTGGCAATTCCAGTCATGGAACATTTATATATAAAATACGGTTGCTACAGCTAGTGCCGTCTCCCTTCCTTCAACCTGGCTTTCCAATTCCCCCGATGTTCCCATTGTCCTTCCTCAAGTCCTATACGTTGCATAGATTCATCCACTTCGTCCCTCCAAGATCTTCTCGGTCTTTCCCTTTTTCTCCTTCCTAATGGACTCCATTCCGTCACTTCGTTGATCCACCCATTTTGGGCTCCCCGGACATGACCGTACACGCCAATCTTCTTTCTTCAATGCAGTCAATTACAATTCTTTCCGTTTCCATTCTTCTTCCGATCTCCTCGTTTGTTATTCGGTCTGCTCTCGTTATTCCACAGCACCTCCTCCAATATTCCATCCCTGTAGCAAGAATCTTTCTTTCATTCTTTTTATTAATAACCCATACTTCTGCTGCATACGTCATAATGTTTTGGACTATGGTCTGATATATCATTTTTCTGGTGCTTTTTCTAATATTTTTGTCCCATATAACACTGTGTAATTGTCTAATCCCTGTTCTAGTCTGCCCTGATGTACTTTCTATTTCTTCTTCCGTTGTGCCTTGTTTACTCAGTGTAAATCCTAGGTACTTGAATTGGGCTGTTCCTCTAATTTTAACATTTTCGTCTACTTCTAAATCTGTTGTTTCCCCATCTCTAATTGCCAAGTATTGATGGAACATTTCCTAAGCTTATTCATACACTGCAGGTCTTCAACAGTTACTGCCGCCTCTCATATTTAGTACATCAGAGGCTTCTGTTGTACCAATCACCACATTGCAAGCCTCTCACAGTATTATTATGCTGAACGAGAAAAAAAGCCTTTTTTTCTCCAAACCTTATTATAGACTAGAAAAACTTTAAAGAGGACGTCCCGAAGAAAGACTCGAAGAAATCCTATCACACAAGTTGTTTACGTTCCACGTCCTCGTTTACTGTACCAATTTGTTCGTCTACACTTTCGTTGGTTACTTTGTCACTTCTCGTGGAGTTTAGAAAAAGATTTTCTAAACGTTCGTTTTCATTCCTTCTGCTTTATTAATTACATTTTATAACTTAATAATTTTATGTTTCGATGCCAAAACACATGGAAGTTCTCGTAATAAACGTTTCATTCTCGTTCTCAGTTCACGATGGTGTGTGATGTCTCGAGACCACACAATACACGAATAGGCCTACTTTTAAACCAAGCAGCTAACTCGGACTATTCTGCTTTACATTCCTTTTATCGAAGTTTAATAACAAAATGGCATTAATTTTATCGAAGTTTAACATTAATAACAAAATGAAAAAAAAATATATATATATATATACAGTGAAAGTTAAAAATACCAGTATATTTTACAAGGTGACCGACAGATTACTCGAAAAATCTGTCACGTCAGATTCCATTGAAAATACACTCTAACAGACGGAACACAAGTGTGGTGCGGAGCGTCGTAGCGCACTGCGCGTGTGTGGTCATTTGTTAAGGCGATGCCGGTCTGCTTTGAAGGATACTGGGTGCAAGTGAGGAATTAATTGATTGCTCCAAACTGGCTTCACACCTGGGAGCAACTTGATCTTACAGTATTCACCGGCAGCCAGGAGGTTAGAGCCGTATGGTGTAAAGACGATCGTAGTTCGGTGCAAGACATTTGGGTCCGACTGCCACGATTCACTCGTACTTAACAATTTCCAGTTATCAGCGTTCTTCTTCTTGTGTTGCTCTTTATATAAATGTTCCTTCTACTTGCCAATTATGATTAATTTCGTCTCTTCTTCCCGTTAGTGCTGTCATCTTCAGGCGTGTACTACACGTTTCTTTCTCTTTTCGTTTTCCTGCGTAATATATATGCTTTCCTTCAGCATTTTAATATATATTTATAGTCCGCAAAGTTATTGTTTTAGTTGTGCAATTTTATTGTTTTTATTGTATGCTATCCCTCGGTGACCTTTGAGATCTGTTTTTACAAATTAGTTTAGTTATTATACAGAGTATATCTGATAATGGTCGTAGATAATAAAGACGGAAATGTCAAGAAACATTACGACAACTGTGGCAAATATCCGATTAGAGGAATACGATACGCAAATCAGTTTTTCGGACACGATACTCTTTGCACCCAGTCACGCGACGCAGCAACAGTTCCGTGACCGCAGCTTGTTAAGGGAACGCGAATTCTCTTTGCATATTACGTCAGTAGCCCCTTTCAAGAGAACGTTAACCCCCTACAATATAGGACATGCGCAATCCCGTTCTTATCATTACAAGGAAGTGTTGCTTTTTTGTTACAACAGAGCATCAGTCTGAAATCCATCATAAGAATGTACTATTTAATCTCGGGTTGGCATTATGAATAATCATTTTTTCAACAATTTTATTGATTTACCGCCAGCTATAAGATAGAAATCAGAAACTCGTATAGTCTTACTTAGCGATCCTTGTTGGGAGAGGGGAAAACAGTATTTTGGGAGCGCTGAAAAATGTATAAACTTTTTAGGTTATTAAATTTTTGTCTTTTCAGCAGTGGCGTGGTATGGGTACATAACACCTGTTGCCGTTTGTGTTAGGCCTAAAACTTAACCTAAAAATTAATTCAAATTTTTTCTTGTACAAAGTGTTCTTTTGAGAGCATTTTCATCATTCGCTGGGAGAAGAAGAGAGTCCCGGTTAAACGCGATATGACTCTCATTATACTTACACAGAATAAATCAGAACACAAATAATCGAATTAAAAATAATAAAGACAAACAGAGAAACACATGACTAAACGAACAAAACACAAATAGGTACATAGTATCTGCTGCACGTCAGTTCCGAAAACGAACATAGCTGCTAACTCAGCGTTTTGCCGGTTTATACAGCGGCAACACGTTGGGTGGACGAATGTGCCCACCTCTCCGCAGTTTGTACAGTGACAACAACTACGAGGCCAATGACCGTACGCAGTAAAACATTGGCGATGTGTAGCCGGCAACACAAGACGGTCCAAGTGCCCAGCAGTTCGAAAGCAAAGCTACGTTTTTTTTCAAGTTTCCCTACTAATATTGTTCGGATTTCAAATTATTAAATAACTAAAGTAAATACTGTAATATAATTAATAATATTTTTTCTTATTTCCAGTACTGTTGCCGCCGGCAACAGCCGTTACATGGACGCCACGCTACTGCTTTACAGAATTATTTTTGTTCTTTATTTGACCTTGTTTTCTACTGCATAGTTCTGTATTAGTGTAACCTGAATTATGCAATCGAAGACCAGTTTCAAAATCTTTGTGATTATTGTGTTCCTACAAAGTGGGAGCCTCGACTACTAGAAGGTAAAATGACTGGTCTTCTTCTTCTTCTTCTTCTTCTTCTTCTTCTCTTCTTCTTCTTCTTCTTCTTCTTCTTCTTCTTCTTCTTCTTTCTTCTTCTTCTTCTTCTTCTTCTTCGTCTTCTTCTTCGCCTCGGTCTCCCTGGAACCCTCTGGCCTGCTGGTCATACATCTCGCACAGTTATCGCCCGTCCTATCGGGCAATTTGAAAACAGTAGACAGCTTTACGGATTGGAAAAAACTGAAAAAGTTAAATCTACGGAAACAAAACTTAAAACGCGACCGGAGACGTAGTGTAACGAATGTGACAGGTATTCCGTCTGTACGCTAGCACGGGAGGAATTCACGTAATTTAAAACACTTTCCCTCGCCGTAAATCGAAAGTAAAGCAGATTCCCACAAACGGCCGCGGATTAATTTCCGCGTTCACAGCACCGTCGATGAGAATTTGTTTGAGAAATAACTGAAATCGTCCGTCTTAACTAAATAAATAAAAGTCACGGCGTAACGAGTTCAAAACTCCTCAGAGAATGAAACTCGATCGCACCAGCGCTCCGCATACTTTAAATATAATCTGCAATGAGCTTACGGCGTAATGACGTAATGAAACAATGTCGTACTGTGGATTTCTTCTTCTCATCTTATAGTTCCCATCCGTTTCTGATCTTGGATATTATACAGACTATTTTAACTTTCTGCACTGCTGCACGGAATAAGTCAGTTGTATTCATGCCAAACCAGGTCCTCAAATTTCTCAGCCATGAGATTCTCGGTCGCCCAACTCCTCTCTTTCCAAGTACTTTTCCCTGTAGTATGGATTGCAATAAGTAAAATCTCTGTTCATCTCTCATGAGATGTCCCAGATAGTGAAGGTTTCTTATCTTCACTGTGTTAATAACTTCCCTTTCTTTCTTCATCTTTCTAAGAACTTCAACATTAGTTGTGCTGTCCATGAAATGTGTCCACATTTCGAAAGATTCAAATTTTGACATGATGTCTTTTAGCTGGACATCGTTTGAAACTTTCTGTAACATTTTATTTACCGTCACGCTGTATGACGTCATCATTGCGTGACGTCACGAAATGATGACGTCATTGGGATTGTTGTAAATAAAGGTTTGTTTTTATACGTCGCAATATATATAATGTGTTAAAAGTAATATCACTGCAAACATTATTAAACCAGATTTATAAAGAGTTCTGAAAGTTTAAAATCAAGTGTTAGCACAATTTACCAGCCGGGAATCGTTAACTAAAACCGCGACCGCTAACATGCTAACGTCGTCGCAGATTAAAGACCTAATAAGCAAACAATACTGCATAGCTGTAGATAGGTTATTGTCTCTAGTTAATGGTTGTCTTCGTATGTGATTCAGCTAACGATCCTGCATCTATTCATTAAAATATTTGTCTGTACTGCATCGTAAATGCAAATCTACTTCCTCTTTATATTTAATTACTCACCGCAGAAATGTGAAGATATAACACAGACACACAGGAGCGGTCGTGGCGTAGTGGCTAGCGTGTGGCGCTGCTACGCTGTCGGCGCGGGTTCAATTCCCGCCGGGGGCCATCTGATTTAGATACGATCGTTCCCCCTCGCAAGGCAATGACAAACCAGCGAGAGGTATCCTGCTTTAGTATAAACCTTCCCCAACTATGCCGTTCGGATCCGGCGTTAAACTGTAGGTCCCATATACCTGTGAGAGACTCAGTACCACACGCACCACGGGTATATGCGGGGAGGGTACAAACCAGTCGTAAGACTGAAGGACTACGAATAACACAGTCACATAATGTCATTGGGATTGTTGTAAATAAAGGTTTGTTTTGTGTTGTGGTGAAATACACTGCTGCTGGTATATAGTAACCATAACGTGGCGACTGATTAAAACAGCGTTCGACAATGGATAGCAGCGACGAGAAGGTTCAGATCAAGAAACGACAAAATGCCGAGCGAGCAAGAAAGTATCGGGAACGAAAGAAGCTCGAGAAGGAACAGCAACGAGCGGCTGCTGTCGGCGGTGAAGCTTCGGTACCAGCGGCCACATCGCAACAAAAACGAAAGCAAGATGACTTGATGCCCGAAGAATTGAACGAGTACTTAATAAATACACCGTTCGCGTCGACGATGACTGAGCAGGAGAAAATCGATGCATTCTACAACATGAAACTAGCAGAGAAGCGAAGGAAAACCAACGAACGAGTAAAACGTTGTAGATTGAATAAGAAAATTGAGATGGCAACGAAACGCAACATTTGCGCAAAAGAAACAATCAGTCAGTCAGTAACCATAATAATGTTGCGTTTAGTTGGCGGCTGAAAGACATTATCATGCTCTTAAGCTTTTACCATTTGGTAAACGGTACTTTTTAGTTGTGGCTTTATCTACATCACTGGGGATAAAAATTATATACAGATGCGTGTACGAATTGGCCTGTTGGTTTTCCTAGTGAGGTGTTTTGTATTTAGTTAACGTTATGTATTAACTTATGACTTAATTATGAGGGTCATTCAATAAGTAAACAGACAAACAGTTGTAGAAAAGAAATTAATTGTAGCAGCTGATTGAAACTTTTAGGAGTGTTACCTGGCAACGCCATTGTGAGTTTTGATCAGCTGTTCAATAATATATTGCATAAACATAACCAATACAGTTTTATTTACGATGGCGTGTCCTCTTGAGGATAGTACTTTCGAAGAACAGCGTTCTGTTATAAGACTTTTGAATTTTTGAAAAGAATTTTAACGTGTGATGAAACTTGAATTCACTATTTTGAACCTGAGTCAAAGCGACAAAGCATGGAGTGGAAGCAGCCCAGTTCACCCGCCAAAAAGAAATTCAAACCCCAGCCAACGGCTGGTAAGGTAATGTTAACCATCTTTTGGAGCTCCCAAGGCCCAATTTTCTGTGATTACCTACAAGACCAGCGTACCATCAATAGTCAGTACTATTCTGACATGATTGTGAACAAAGTTAAGCCTGCATTAAAAAAGAAATGTCCGGGATGGCAGAGGAAAAGTGTGATTCTTCTTCACGTAATGCCCGTCCACACACGGCAAAAATGACGCTCGAAACATCATTATCATTCATTATTCCTGCATCTCCTAAGTGGAGCATAGGGCATCAATGAACTTCCGCCACCGGACTCTGTTCCGCGCCATCGTCTTGATCTCGGGCCAGGTCTTCCCTCCTTTCTCCATCCCTTCCGCTATTACACTCCTCCTCCATGTGTTCCTTGGTCTGCCTCTTCTCCTGCTACCTTGTGGGTTCCATTCCAGGGCTTGTCTTGCTATGTTGTCTCCATCTCGTCGTAATGTATGCCCAATCCACTTCCATTTCCTACGACGCATCTCAGTGTCAATGGGTGTTTGATGGGTTCTTCTCCACAGCTCTTCATTGGAGATAACTTGTGGCCACCATATCCTCAGGATATTCCGCAAACTTCTGTTCACGAATGTTTGGAGTCTGCTAATCAGTTGTTTGTTAGTCTTCCAAGTTTCACACCCATAGAGCAGTACCGACTTGACATTTGTATTGCTCCATCTGACTTTTTCTTGTTTCTCAAGGAGACTTTGCGTGGTGTCAAGTTCAACAGCAATGAAGAAGTGAAGGGAAAAGTCCAAAACTGGCTTCGACATCAGGTAAAGAATTCTTTGCTGAGGGAATAAAAAAGCTTATAAAGAGATGGGACAAGTGCATAGACGTTGCTGGAGATTACGTTGAAAAGTAAAAAAAAAATTGTATTGATTGAATAAAAAGTTTTTGCTCCACAGCTGTTTGTCTGTTTACTTATTGAACAACTCTCGTATAAAATAACGTAATGTATGCAATATACTAATTTGCCTAGTAATCACTGACTTTTGGCACCCATAATAATTCGTCCGACTACATGCTGAAATCACGGGCCAATCGGTAAGAGTGATGGGTTTGCATTTATCTATAGCGCATGACTGCGTGCACATACGTGTTGTTTTCATTTGTGAGGTTAGGTGACAATGGTTTTTGGTTTTTAGTTTACTGCTGAAATAAATAAAAGCCATGGTCGAGGAAAGCATAACGTTCAATGTATACATGCAATGGTTATAACACAGTAATACTTAAAATAAAGAATTTAACGTTTTTGAGTTGACAAATTAACAAAACTACAACAGCAAATGTAAACTGAAAAATACAAATTTTTGTGGTTAATGAAAAACACAAAATACTATGCATATTAAGGAATCAAAAAATACGCTCTACATATTCTACATAATGGACGTTTCTTTTTGGTTAGTCACAAAACGAGTACTTGTTGGAAGAGGAGTATTACCGGAAAAAACGAGTTCTGCCACAAAAAAATGATATGTGTAATAATAGACAAGGGCCCCCCCGCCTTACTTTCGAATTGATTTTAAAGTCATTGTACTGGTATCCGCGTCACAATTATTATAATTAAAATTTATTACCTTAATCCGTCACTGTGACCGCTTGGTTTTCGTCTTCTAACGCGTTTCGGATTAGATTTAATCCATCATCAGAGTAAAAATTCGTCAGTTGACTTCGAACTGCCATGTGGCAGTACGTCGTCAACCGGTGTCGAGTGCGCACTCACATCCGCGTACGTCACTGTGTTTGTACAACGTATACATAGATGTATTTTAGTGTCTTTTTAATGTTTTAATGTTTTAACGAAGTCAACTGACGAATTTTTACTCTGATGATGGATTAAATCTAATCCGAAACGCGTTAGAAGACGAAAACCAAGCGGTCACAGTGACGGATTAAGGTAATAAATTTTAATTATTTCGAATTGAGTTTTTTCGTAGTTCCCACCAAAAAAAAAGAGTTTTTCGTTACACACGTATTGCTTTCCATGTGTAATTTCAGTTCCCGTGTTAACCTAACAACATCAACTTTTGGCGTCACAGGTACGCAACTGTGATATACTACTGCTACAATCATTTTTCAATAAAAAATTAACTAAACACCAACTGCAATCGCCAGCTAACTATTTTGCAACATACGAAATTAAAATTTCTATAATTCTTTTATCTACACAAAACTATGTGCGATATTAACTAAAGATCGAAGCCAAACAATCGCATAATCGAAATATCGAAAATGGCTGCAGGAACGGATAAAGGTAAAGTACCAAAATCTCTTATAAAATTAGATATGAAAAAAGATTGAGCTATCCGTGTTTCAAGATTTCCAGTGAAATTTTGGCAGACATTCTTAACCGTATTCAGCCCTTATCTGAAATTTTGTAGGTTACATGTTTTTATAAAATATTTCCAATAATGGAATTCCAAATTTCGAGTTACTGGACATCATGTCCTGGCCAAGAAATGAAGAAAAATTTTTAGTTGAACTCCACTAGGGTGTATACAACGATTGTCAAAACTAAATATGCATTTTATTCCCAGCTTCTCAATTTTTGTATTGAATATGTTCCTTCTCTGGCATTTTCAGTGGATTTGTCGCTACCCATTTCCTTCTTTGGGAAATCTTGGTGGTTTGACACCACGGAAATGAAGAATCTGCAATGGAAACCGACACTTCGAAAAGACATAATCACTAACAGAATTAACACTGTTGCACACCACTATAGAAAAATTATTCCGATTAGCGCTTTCAATTTTCACAGCTCATCATCAGATCGGTAATAACCGTTATTTCTTTATTTATATATAATAGTTTCTTTATATTTTATAATAGTAAGTAAATGTGGGAGCAACACGGGAAGGAGCAAGCGATCATATAGAGTGGTCAAAAGATTGCTCAGTGCTGGAGTTGGCAGTGTCTTCATACATAGATATCTTATAAATATCTTATTTAAAAAATCGGTCAGCGAAATGTGTAGCAACGGTGTTCTCTCGGGTGCTACGATTGACGTGAGACACAGCACACCTGACTGTTGTTACAAACTGACAAACAAAACGTTTGTTTCACAATAGACGCACCCTTGAACTCGTTTACGAGCACGTTTTTACAGCGACTTTCATAGAAAAGTGAACAACTGGTTACGTTATCGTCGAGTGGCGAACCTTCAAACGCAGGTTTCTTAGTGTCGTTTGCCAACGCCTTGAAACTGTGAGATTTTGGTTCAGGTTGAAAAATGTTAAATATATATATATACAGGCGTAGCTTGTAAGTTTATACTGTACTGAAACACGTAAGTGACATCTCTGAGAATATTGATTCGCATCACTACTCTTCTCTGTCTCTCTCTCTCTCTCTTTTCTCCCCTCTCATTCTTTCTATGTCTCTTTCACTCTCTTTGTCTTAGTCTCTCATTCTTTTCCTAAGTACCGATCTGTCTATTATTTGTCTTCCTATCCATCATATGTCATACATCGCCTTCCTCATAAACACATACTACAAACCATATTTCTTTATTTCTTTTGTAATATGTATAAACACTCATTACAGGTGTGTGTGTGTATATATATAATATACATATTTATATATTTTTTATTCTTAACTTTACATCCGAAATGTATTTGGCTACATAACTTCTTCTGGTACTTTTATTTTGTGTTTCCTATTTTGTTTTGAAAAAATCTGTTCCATGCCTTTAAAAAAAATAGGAAAACTTTGAGCAAAAACTTCAGAAAAAAAAACACTTGTTCAATCACTGAACCATGCACGCAGCTTCATGGAACTTTTTTCTTGATTTTCCTTATCATATTTTTTCATCAATACTGTCCTCCATACAGCTGAGGTATATGGACGGTCCCAAGTGAATTCACTTTTGCTACACATGACCAAACGCTTATTGGAAAAAGTGAATACCAGTTACAAAAAATACAATTTCCCAATTTCCGCTGTCTTGGTTGTGACTCACTTACGATGTGGATTACGAAGTTCATCGTAAGTCGGTTAAGTTTCAGTCAATATGTGGCGCAATTCATTGAGCGCTGTCAAGTGAAAAGGAAAGAGACTCAACTAAAATTTTATAAGATAACGGCTGTGCCAATGTTTGTTACTGTATGGTTCTGAAACTTTGGTTCCGGCGAAAAACAGCTGAGTAGAATACAGGCGTCGGAGACGAGATTCTGGCGATCTGTACACACGAAGGCATATTCGTAAAGATTTTTGTAAAGAGTTAAACATTTTTAATATCCAAGACCGTATTACTGAGAATAAAGAGAGGTGGACTGCTCATCTGAATAGGATGCCAGACGGCACGATGACTAAGGACGTTTGGTAATACAAGCCTGTTGGACAGCGAAGTATAGGAATACCCAGGAAGCGTTGGCGACGTGGATGTATTCCTTTGGGATCGGAACAGCTAATTCGCCTAGTCCCTGATAACAAGAATAATAAGAAGAAGAAAAATACAATTAAAAAGTATTTAATGCTAAAACAAAACCAACGGCCTTTCTAGGGAACAACTCTCAAAGAAACTCATTAGTTGATAATGACGTTTTGGAATTCAGTTAATTCAATGGTAATTCAGTGTAGTTATTTGGGCTAGATATGTAACAGGAAGGACCAAGATGTTGAGAGAAAATTAAATAAATTTAATTTACCCGTGGAATAATTAATTACATGACTATTAAAGAATAAAGCACAGCGGGATACACAGCTGATATTTTTTTTTTTTTTATATAAGGCCACGGCAGAGCCAACTTTAATATATGGCAGTGAAACATGGATTCTTTTACTAAAAGATATTTCTAAAGTACAGGCCTCTGAAATCAAATTTTTAAGAGCTGTTAGTGAATGTAGTCTGAGGAACGAGACCTCAGGCTATTGATAGAATGAAGTTTGAATTGAACTGATAGAATATCGAATTGATAGAAGTTTCGTGTGGAACTCGTGGTAGACACGCGTACTCCTAAACAACGCTGAAATACAGACCAGGTGGTAGGAGGATCGTGGAAGACACTGGAAACAACGTTCAGAGACTCTGTGAAGTAGAACGGGCTACAAACGTGGAGAGAATAAGAAGAAGACACTAGGTTGTGACATTTGATTGAAGACAATTGGCATTTAATTACTCTCATTATATCTGTGAAAAGAATTATTCACAATATGTGCACAATTAAAAGTATTTAAAGTTATGCTTAGAAAGCTCACAGTATTTACAGTGAATCTCCTGAATACATGCACATTTTTCATATTGTAGATTGGTACAGTTTTTGAAAAGCATATGGAATATATAAGATATTAATGTGTGGCGTGAATATTTATTTTATATTCATTGTGAATGGAAAAGGCGGAATATGAAAAATTGTGTAAACAACTTTGTTAATATTTGAAGTATTTTTAGTGTTTTTAGCACTAAAATCTGAAAACCTAATAACCCTCTAATAACACAATAGTTTATGACTAGAGATTACGCCAAATTTAGAGCTTCAACCTTTGGTATTTCCTTGCGGTAAGGTTTTTCCAAATCTCCATGTGTCATGTACGCTAACAAAGTCATTTCATCAAATTCTCTACATTTTCCTCCAGTACCATGCCTCAGAGTCTCTCTCTCTATCTATCTATCTATTTCTCTCTCTCTCTCTCTCTCTCTCTCTCTCTCTCTCTCTCTCTCTCTCTCTCTCTCTCTCTCTCTCTCTCTCTCTCTCTCTCTCTCTCTCCAATAAATAACCCATGAGTGTTTGGACTCTCCTACCTAGGTAATTTTAACGTTACAACTTGCAGACGAATATTCATTCGTTTTATCTATCAAATGACTATCACTTCTGCTTTCTTTACCTCCATTTTCATGTAAAACTCAAAAAGTCTCCTGTCCAATTAACCACATTACCCTGATTATCACTTTCATTTTCAGCCATATCCTGATTATACTAAAAGAGGTATACAATTGTACCTTCTTCTTCTTCTTCTTCTTCTTCTTCTTCTTCTTCTTCTTCTTCTTCTTCTTCTTCTTCTTCTTCTTCTTCTTCTTCTTCTTCTTCTTCTTCTTCTTCTTCTTCTTCTTCTTCTTCTTCTTCCTCCTCCTCCTCCTCCTCCTCCTCCTCCTCCTCCTCCTCCTCCTCCTCCTCCTCCTCCTCCTCCTCCTCCTCCTCCTCCTCCTCCTCCTCCTCCTCCTCCTTCTTCTTCTTCTTCTTCTTCTTCTTCTTCTTCTTCTTCTTCTTCTTCTTCTTCTTCTTCTAGTTTCTTTGTCAGTTTCGTCTCCAATTTATAAACAAGAACATGGTATTATAGCACCCTTAAGTTTAAATTCTATAAAATTCTTCATCTAAATAGGCAGTCGTTTAGCAGAAAACGGGTTGAAACAGGTTATACTGTATAAGACACTGCTGTATGAGATTCTCTTGAATTCTTCGACTCGTGCAAGTTCGTAACCGTGACACCGCGTAGACGTGCCTCGCATCTAAACTGCAGAGATACCTGTACTCTCATGCTTTCACTTCTACAGAACTCGAGTATTACCTTTCTATCGCTGCAGGCGGTTATACTGTATAACTGTAACATACTTCGCTACGCTTACACGGCCGCAGTCAGTGTTGTTAACGGGCTGTTTGACCGTGGTGCGTTTTTTCAACTGAAACAGACGTTTCGACAGTACCATCGACTGCCATCGTCCGTGTAAAATTCGAGCAGTGCTAACGTAGGGTGGTACACGTTAGTGAACACAGTACTGTGGTTGAGGCTAAACGTTGGTACTGTCGAAACGTCTGTTTTAGTAGTGTGGGACGTTACGCGCTGGGCCCATAAAACGTAACGCACCACATACACCAGAAACAATGAAAATACTTACAGACCTATGTCGCTTTACACAAAATATGATTCTCTTAAAATACTCTTAATGTCTAACGTAATTAGTTAAAGGCGGGGGAGAGTATGAAATTAAAACTCAGTACAAGCAGCTAGTGAGCAGAGTCAAAGTGTACCCGTTTATTTTAGAACAAAATAAAGCCCAGAACATTATATAATTTGTGTTTCAGCCAGAGAAAGGTGAATTACTGAGTCGACCATATAGAGAATAAACTAAATGCCCAAAAATCGTAAAATTCAACTATAACACAATTCAAACGCTAGATTAACCAGTTACAAAAAATTCCCATTAGCATCAGTTAAACATGGGGCGAAATCTTTAAGAAATTCAATGATTGCATAAGTCAATGCCAGTTTACAATTGTAATACATATATCAATACATATCGTACAAGTTACGATTCGTTCTTTAAATTTCGTAACACCCTATCTGTAAAGTCCTTGCAAGATACAAGTTCATATTGCACAAAGCGATAAATTTACTTCATCTTCCTTTTTTTTTTACTAGTAGGCCTAAACTGGTAACTGGAAACTGCAGACGAATAACTAATGAATAATAATGTTACTTGAACATGCGAGTTGCGTTCGCTGGCGGCCTGCTGTTTCTGGTCCCACCGTGCATAAGCCAGTCATGGGAAGTCGAGTTTCTGCGCTGTTCGTACGTATTCTTGAAGGTGTGAAGAAATTATGCGGCAAATCGATTCTCTCACACTCGTGGACCCATACGTGGAACCAAGCTTTACTGAAAGTTCCAAACTCTTTAGTATACGTTACCAGCTACTACACGTACACGTTAAGTCACACAATACACAATTTGCAAAATTTACAAAAGTACAGTTATAACAATTCTCAAAATTACAAATCAAATTCCATAACAAGTGACAAATGCTAAAATTTTCACATCTTTCATTTTCTTTAAACTAACTGGCTGAAACTTGGTTTTTTTCTAAAGGCTAACTATTACAAACGAATACATCATGGTAGATTATAAGTTACAATCTTTTACAAAATACAAGTTTTTATTTTACAAACGTTACAGACGAACACAGTTCGTCACCAGTATTGATTTATGAAATTTAAGATACTTAGAAAACATAATTACCTTGGTAATCGAGGCTTCCGAAATCGCCGCAAGTTCGGCGACGGGCGGCTCTGCTCACGTGGCCGGTTTGGTGGTCGACTGACAAGAATTAACGAACCAAACGGCTTGGTTAGTAAACGGCGGGGGTTGACGTCAGGGAACGCTGACCAAAGTACGAATAATTCTCCGTCGCGCGACTATTTAAACTTATTTTAACTAAATCTGTATTAACGCTTGTTGCATTCGGCAAGGGGCGCCGAATAACTGCAACAGTAGAAAACAATGGACCACGGCCAAACAGCGCGGGAATGAATTTTAACATTGACTTCGGCCGTGTAAGCGTAGCGAGTAAATTACGACACCTCTACGAGGGGGGAGGAGGTTCTTGAGAAGAAAAAGGAGCCTTCTCCACAGTACTGTGGTCACTGTGGAATGAATGTTAACAACAATAAAACTCTGTGCTTCATTTGTCTTTACTTCTTTCGGGAACCCCACATTCTTGCGCGCGCGTAGCCTATTTTGTTATGACAGTAAATTATTTGTGCAACATTCGTGTATGTGTCACAAATTGTGCCTGTCTATATACAATACAAATTTAACATAGAGTGATTAATAACAATACTGTACATATTATGTATAATTTATAGGTATACTGACACAATCATAACAAAGCGTATGTTAACCGGCACACGTACTAACAGGAATTCACCTTTGCTACCGAACAAGGAATGTGGTGACGTATGCTATTCCACTGGACGCATCACTGTAATACTGTACTACACATTTAAAATACGTTTAACACAGTTTCGGTGTGACTTGACTGTCTCTCACAAGGTATTTCTTGTAGCGAATAAAAAACACACTAACAAAATATTCAATAAATTACACTCACATATAATGTACGAACGTTCAATCTAATACGTACACAAAATCACAACTAAATACGTCTACTGATCGTCTGAACAATGTTTTCAGAACCAGTAATACCCCACCAACACAAGCACGCATTATCATTCAGTAGACCCCCCCCCCCCACCCGCTTCTCAGGCGTCTCGGCAGCAAAACTGGTGCGCGTACAGTACACGTCATTTGCGATAGTTTCTCGGCGACACTGATTTGCGACAGTATGACTCAAACGTCATTTTTAAACACGATCAGCCGTGTCACTGAGTTACGACACACTTTATTGAGACGTTACAACTCTCTTTTTAGAACAAGTTGAAAGCCGAACGTTGATACCTTCGTGTGGGTGTCGAAGCTAGAGACGTGGCATGTGGATATTGTAATCAACGCTTATCTGAAAACCGGTTTCGATCTGTTTTCTTACAAACCGACAGATTGTCCGTTACAATTAAAATAATTAACACTTTCTCTATATAAGTACTTGTATAGTAAACATCGCTCTTCCGCTAATTCGCTTCCTACTGTAAGTGGGTCTGTGCGGAACGAAGGGTATCCCCGTCGCCGGCTCGTGAGCTTTTCGCAGCGACCACAGGTGATCTGGATGTTAAGGGATGCGGCCTGCTATCGGCCGTGGGTTATCAATTAGTTATCTAACTGAGGGTGAGTGACGCCGAGGCCGGCCGGGTCCAAGATTCACCTGCCACAGATTGGTAGCGACCGAGGGCGCTAATAAAGTGATGATTTCCCTGGAAGCGGGCGTTGCGACGATTGAATTTACTGGACAGTCTCCGTATAATGGAGTCCAGGGAACGGACACGCAGGGATTCTCTGATGATTTTGTTTGATTTCAGGTAGTGCCCTTTGCACACCCAGCCCAATCCTCGGTCCAGGAGAGACTGATGCTTTTGCTTATGGGTGTTGACCAAGTAGCCCCATACGGGAATCGCGTAGGTGGTGACGATAAGCTTCCCTAGGCGGCGGGTCAGAGTTTCTGCAAAGCAGGGAACGGAGTTGATATAGACGATGGCCGGTCTTGCGGGCTACGTGTTCGGAGTGTGTCCGCCAGGTAAAACGACGATCTAGGTGGAGCCCGAGGTATTTAACCTCTCGAGACCAGGGCAGAGGAGTATCCCCTACGTACAGTCTGTCAGGGAGCCTTCTACATCTGGAGAAGACTCCGGCTGTGCTCTTGGTCGCGTTGATGGCAACCCTCCATTTCTCTGCTCTATTCGCTTCCAGTTCCGCGGTTATTCCTCGTTACCGAGAAAGCCGAATGAACTCCTTGACTCTCAATTTACGTTATAAACGTGTCTTGATAACGTTTGTTACTGATTTGACAGAGAAGAATTCCAGACTCTGTGGAAGTACACCCAGGCAGACGTCTTGTTTTTCAGTTTGGAGTCACCCAGGCAGGAGTCTACAAACTCGCAGAACAGTAAATACGTAGAATAGACTGACAGACAGAAGAAGACAGAAGAATTACATTTGTTTGGTATGAAACAAATGTAATATTTCCATTGTTTTTTATCCGAATTTCGTAAACAAATTTCGTACCATTGAATTACGAATAAAATAGCTAAGCTTTTATATAATTAAGATATTGTTTGTTAGCCCTACTGATTTTTGTGACATTTAGAAAAAAATTTTTTTTAATCATCGCCATTTTGAAAAGTTTTAAGATAACGTTTTGCTTTCTTTCCTATTTATTAGAAATGGTAACGTAATGTTTTAGTTATACCAAATTTTAACTCGTAACATCTCATTCGCCGGTAATCAATTTTTTTTTTAATCATAGACATAAAGACGGAAAACAAAGCATTTTCGACATACATTTGTTGGACATTTTCCCTTCGGTTTAATGAGTAGAATAATTTCCCAAAGTTTGTCAACACCTTCTTTGAACATCAGTGTGAAAAACAGTTTTCACTCTACTTGGACTATTCCACACAAAGATGAGAAAAGTATATACACGGTGCGTTGTAGGAATCGAGAAGAAAGAAAGCTAGTAGGATAAATTTCAAGAAGAGGACTGAGATAACGCCTGAGAGAAAGTTTTTGTAGTAAGAATCTGCAAAACACGGAAAGACACACCTTCCAAGACGAACAGGCAAACTTTTGTGACCCCCTTATAAAACAGAAAGTATTAGTAATAGAGAGTTCTGAGATTAACTTGGAGATTCGGCTGGTAGACCATTCATTTTAACACCTGTTGCAAATTGAAATTAAGTTGCAAAAACAGTAGGATGAATGGAAAATATGAATCTAGATGTGCCAGAGATTTTTGTCTGAGCGCTGAGAAGTTGAGCAATCTCGTGGGAATTGGGGTTAAATCAATTGCTAAGAGTTTGTTGAGGGTAGATAGGTTTTTAGTGTTTTGTACCTTCTTGTCGGATTTCGTTGTACGTATGTTGTTGCGATATAGTCTGATATTGTTTAAGGTCATCGTCTGCACCACGGATTAAGCCAAGGTTGATTTGTTCCGGCCCCGAGTAGACAAAATCTACAACTGCTCACTCCACTCCACTGCGTCTTCGGACATTCCCACATTGTGACGGCTTATAGTTCACCAGTTACTTGAGATGCTCCAACCGATTTAGCCCGTATTGGATATTCTTGATAGTCCTGCCTTATCGTTTGTCCTAATGAACAATATTCTACGCGATATATAGGACATGTAGAGTAGTATATAGATATATAGGGTGATTCAAAATTGCACGGCAATCTCTCGGGACCTGATTCTAAAGCTAAAAATAAGAAAAAAAGTTCATATAAACATAGGTCCGAAAACGGATCGGTAGCGAGTTACGGCTCGCGAACCAGTTCGCCCTGATTTCTGCTCCCACGGTAAAATGACGCCATTCTGAAATTCTTGGGGTATAAAGTGAAGAGTAAGTTTAGTGGTCTCTTATGGTTTTTGATCTGAAGAAAATTGAATAAAAGAGGTCCTAGAGCTGTATCTTAATTAGTTTATAAGAAAAACTGTGTAAAACACAAACAATTGGAGTCGAAAAACACTGTTTTAGATTTGGGATAAAATAACTTCGTTAATTTGCCAATAAACAAATAGAAATTTCTTACTAACTTTGTAGAGAATTTAATTGTGAGAAAAGTTATGTGTATAAAGTCTATTAAAAGTAAATACAAATTTGAAAAATTCAGCTTTAATTAAAAACGAAACAGACCAAATTGCTCTATAAAAGTATCTGCTACGCCCAAAATAACTACTACTGCTACTACTACTACTACTACTACTACTACTACTACTACTACTACTACTACTACTACTACTTCTGGTGCTGCTGCTGCTACTGCTGCTGCTACTACGTGTAAGTAGTTTTATGGAAACTGCAAAAAATTGATAATTATGTGAAACTAAGGAAAGTAAGTAAAAAAGCGTCGATTGTCCAGACAAATAATTCACAATGCAATGCCACGGGACCGTTTCTCACGGGAAAACGCGTGAACGTTTTTGTTGTATTTTCTTACCGTCGTAGTCTCTCTTTGAAAGCCGAAGGTCATTTCCGAAGGATGTTATTGTTATTGTAATTGTTTCCTGTAACGCCGTAATCCAAGTATACGTTGTTTCCGTCCGTTTGCTTTGGGGAAAATATCAACATTACTGAAATTAACTATACTTGATAAAACCGCTGCTGTATCCGTAACGGGGGGCTTTGTGAACGCTATTACCGGCAATTTAGGTAAGTTACGATATAAAATGTCTACGGAATTTCGCCATTGAAATCGTTAGATTTACAGACTTATTTGATTTGGCGATAATTTCAGAAGTGCGTCGGTTGTTTCTACCATCAGTTCCATGGTAAACGCTGTTTGTAGAACACGCACAGGTAACTGGTTTTACACTGATTCGTTCAGGAACATTCTTTGAAGTTTCATTCGACAGCAAAACAGAACTAAATGAATATTATTGTTATTTTATTATTATTACTATGTTATTATTATTATTATATTTATTTTACAACTAAGCTCAGCAGATTTATGGCCAACGTAGGAGGTCCCACTGCAAGCAAGAGGCGGTTCTTGATGGCGGTTACAGAATCTATCCTTCTGTACGGTTGCGAAGTCTGGGCCGATGCAGTAAAGATGGAGGAGAAGTACAGAAAACGTATGGCAACGGCGCATAGAAGAGGAGCCCTCAGAGTAGCATCCTCTTACCAAACAGTGCCAGAGCCAGTAGTCCTGGAGAGAGCGGGAGTGATTCCCATAGACTTGTTGGCTCTAGAGCGGAAGCATTTATTCGAAAGAAGAGATGAAATTGGAAAGGATGCTGCAAACCATGAAGCCAGGGAACTCACTCTCCGGCACTGGCAAGATCGTTGGGATAGGGAGGATGATAGACCCCATGGCTCATACCAAACTTGAAGGAATGGATCGACCACCAACGCGGTGAGGTCAACTACCATCTGACCCAGTTGCTCAGTCGCCACGGTAATTTTAATGCCTACCTCCATAGAATGGGAAAGGTGCAAAACCCAGCATGCCAATACGCAGACTCTCCTCAAGAAGATGCCTCGCGCACGTTTCTCAAGTGCTGCTGATTCGCAAGACAGAGGATGGTACTGGAAATGGAGCTCGAGGAGTTCACGCCCGAGAGCGTAGTTGCGTGTGGTAATGCGGAATGGTATGCTTCCGCATTCCTTATGCTTCGTGGTAAGGCGGAATGGGACCGCATCAATGCATTTATACAGTGGGTCCTACTAGAAAAAAAAATACAGGCCCAACTTGCACCCAACGGCCAGTAGAAGATGAGGAACATCTAGATGGAGCCCGACAAGGGCGCAATAGGCTCCATCCTGAAGTAATACGAGGTGGGTTTTTTAGTGAGCGAGAGTCCCACACACCAGAGGAAGCACGGCCTCCTCTGAGGTGCGTAAAGCGTTTTCCCCCTCTATAAAAAATTAATAAATATTAAAAAAAATAATTAGAAAACTCTAAAATCAACGAGGAAACAAACACGCATGAAGTTACATAAAGTGTTGGCCCTCCTCCCCACGCTTCTCTATGGGTCTGAGAATTGTACTTTAACGAAGTCCCAGACCAGTCGTGTTAAGCAGCCAAAATGAGCTGAATTTTCGTGCGTGTGCCCATAGGATTGCCCAACGTCTTCTTCTTCTTCTTCTTCTTCTTCTTCTTCTTCTTCTTCTTCTTCTTCTTCTTCTTCTTCTTCTTCTTCTTCTTCTTCTTCTTCTTCTTCTTCTTCTGCACTACAATGATTAGGCATTTGCCTGTTCCGTCCTCACAAACTTACGACCACCGTTTTCGTGGTCTTCCTATATCTATTTTCCCTCTTGGGTTGTAGTTAAGTAGTTTTTTTGGGTATTCTCCCATTTCCCATTCTATTTACGTGGTGTTTCCATCTTTCTTTATATTCAGCTATTTTTTCATTTATCGCATATACATTTAGTTCACTTCGCACGTCTTCATTTCTTACTAAATCTCTTCTTGTGCAGCCTTTGACGCGTCTCAAAAATCTCATTTCTGCTGCCTGTATTTTGCTGTCTCCTTTTTTGGTATTTATCCAACTTTCACTCCCATACATAAGTACAGGTACAGCCATCGTTTTATAAAATTTTATCCTTGTGTCTTCCCAACGTCTTAACCGAATCGATTACTCTCGCATCCCCAACAACTGTGGAATTATAAGCCGAAAGAAAGGAGAGGTGTGGGATGTCCGAAGAAGCGTTGGAGTGACCAGTCTATCTGCTTGGGACCGGATCAAACCATTTTTTGCTTAATACTTGTTGAAGGTGATAAAGATTATTATTATTTTCATCTACCTATTTCACTGCAGTGATAAAAGTCAAAACAAAAGCCACTAAATGTTTTTATAGAAGTAAAAATATCTATATGGAGAACCATACATGACTGCCATGTTCTAAGATTTATATTTAAAATTATTCTCGAAATGAAATATTTCCATAGAAAGTACTTCTTTTTTCAGCCTTAACTACAGTACACGAACGTATACCACCTCACGTTAGCGCACTCGATTTTCACTGAAAATGGCAGTCGGTGGCACTGCCGAACATCTGGTTTTGCATAAAACATTAGGCCACGGTCAAACAGCCCGGGAAGGAATTTTAACGACACACTACTACTTTGTTGCCGATGATGTACTTTTTAGTATAAATATAAAAAATTATCCCCTCCCTCTTCAACTTCAACTTTTCATTTATAGATATTTCATCTACCTCTCTACAGGGGATTATTATGACATTCTTTTCAGGATACTCTATTTATCAAAATTAAGTACTAAACATAAAACGTTGCAGGTAAACTACCCCTTCTCCTTAACCGATCTTCACCAAAATCAATAGACCTTGAGTCCTCTTCAACGCGGGCACATATGAAAAAAAAAAATTTGATTCTGTTTAAATTTGCGGCAGTTATCGTTTGCCATAGAAAAAATTCTACACACAGACACTTTTCGCAAAATATCTTTTCTTCATGTTTTGAGGGTAGTACAATCAGAATCAGCCCTTATCTCGAACACGATTTTTTCGCGATCACCATACTTCCATTTCCTTACGGAACATGGAAGTAAAGCAGAAGGCTGAGATAATTCTGGACGGTGGGAAGCTAGTGCAAGTTGATACCTTTAAATATCTTGGGAGCTGAATTACACCAGACGGGAGACGCACTAGTGATAATTGCACAAGCACCAGGAGTTTTTTTTTTGTCAAGAAAATATCTCTTATAACGTCCTGAAAACCAGAAAGAAATTCATTAAAAGTTTTATTTGAAACACAAAGCTGACACAGTGAAAACAACATAAATATTGGAAACGGCCGAGATGAAGACCTTAAGAAGGATACTGAATTAGACTCTAGTCGATAAGGAGAAAAATAATGGCATAATGGAATGATGCGGGATCCAAAAAGTAAGTGGTATGGTGCAGAGAAGAAGAAATAAAAAACAGAAGAAGAAGAAACAATAACATGTAATGTGAATTATTTGGTGCAGAGAAGAAGAAATAAAAAATAGAAGAAAAAGAAACAATAACATGTAATGTAAATTATTTGAAGTTTAATGAAGAAAGTTGTGTTAGTGGTTATAATCACAAACAGAATTATCACTGTTGCACACCACTATAGAACAATTATTCCGATTAGCGCTTTCAAGCTTTTCAGCTCATCGTCAGATCTGACGATGAGAAGCTTGAAGGCGCTAATCGGAATAATTTTTCTATAGTGGTGTGCAAGAGTGATATTTCTGTTTTTAATTATTTGGTGCAGAGAAGAAAAAATATAAAATAGAAGAAGAAGAAGAAGAAGAAACAATAACATGTAATTTTAATTTCCACTTTTGTTTAAATACACATTATTTCTTAAAATTTTCTATGGTTTAAACTTTTTAATTTGACCTTCCAATCATATGGAAAATTAGTTTATGCGTGCAGAGTGATAAAATTTGTTACGTTCGCAAACTCGACGGTGTACTGTGAAAAATTTCAGTTTTTGCTCTTCTTAAGATTAGAGGGAAAGCAGGAACAGGATGTGCATTGTGGGGTAAAGAATTATTCTCATTAGGTTTGATCCTCAGTCGGTGTCACCGAGAGTCCACGCTACTTCAGCTAATACAAGCAACGTACGTTATTACGATTAAAAAATATCGGTATGGAGAACCATACATGACTTCCATATTCTAAGATTTATATTTAAAATCATTTTCAGCCAAACAGCCAGGCTGTGTCTTACCTGCCTTTTTATTGCTGTATTAAATGAAAAATATTATATTACATTAAAATGAAAAAATTATAATTTTATTGCCTGGCAACAAAATTATTTTATTTTTAACAATTACCATTGTTTCAAAAAGTTTAAATAAATTTTCAAGTACTTTACTCTTGTTAAAACGTAAAAGGTTGCAGGTAAACTACCCCTTCCCCTTAACCGATCTTCACCAAAATCGAAAGTCATTGAGACCTCTACAATTCAGGGACGTATGCAAAAAATTATTTGATTCTGTTTGAATTTGCGGCTGTTATCGTTTGCCATAGAAAATACGCTTGATAAAAAAACGTTGCAGGTAAACTACCCCTTCCCCTTAACCGATCTTCACCAAAAACAATAGGTCTTGAGTACTCTACAAATCAGGGCTGTATGCAAAACATTATTTGATTCTGTTTGAATTTGCGGCTGTTATCGTTTGCCATAGAAAATAAAACGTAAAAGGTTGCAGGTAAACTACCCCTTCCCCTTAACCGATCTTCACCAAAAACAATAGGTCTTGAGTACTCTACAAATCAGGACTGTATGCAAAACATTATTTGATTCTGTTTGAATTTGCGGCTGTTATCGTTTGCCATATAAAATACCCTTGTTAAAAAAACGTTGCAGGTAAACTACCCCTTTCCCTCAACCGATCTTCACCAAAAACAATAGGTCTTGAGAAATCTACAATTCAGGGCTGTATGCGAAACATTATTTGATTCTGTTTGAATTTGCGGCTGTTATCGTTTGCCAAAAAAAAAAAAAATTCCCTTGATAAAAAAAACCGTTGCAGGTAAACTACCCCTTCCCCTCAACCGATCTTCACCAAAAACAATAGGTCGCGAGTACTCTACAAATCAGGGCTGTATGCAAAAAATTATTTGATTCTGTTTGAATTTGCGGCAGTTGTCGTTTGCCATAGAAAATACGCATGATAAAAAACGTTGCTGGTAAACTACCCCTTCCCCTCAACCGATCTTCACCACAAACAATAGGTCTTGAGTACTCTACAAATCAGGGCTGTATGCAGAAAATTATTTGATTCTGTTTGAATTTGCGGCTGTTATCGTTTGCCATAGAAAATACCCTTGTTAAAAAAACGTTGTAGGTAAACTACCCCTTTCCCTTAACCGATCTTCACCAAAAACAAAAGGTATTGAGAACTCTACAATGTAGGGCTGTATGCAAATAATGTTTTCATTCTGTTTGAATTTGCGGCTGTTATCGTGTGCCATAGGAAATACCCTTGTTAAAACATAAAACGTTACAGGTAAACTACCCCTTTCCCTTAACCGATCTTCACCAAAAACAATAGGTCTTGAGAACTCTACAATTCAGGGCTGTATGCGAAACATTATTTGATTCTGTTTGAATTTGCGGCTGTTATCGTTTGCCAAACAAACAAAATTTCCCTTGCTAAAAAAAAACCGTTGCAGGTAAACTACCCCTTTCCCTCAACCGATCTTCACCAAAAACAATAGGTCGCGAGAACTCTGCAAAACCGGGCTGTATGCAAAAAATTATTTGATTCTGTTTGAATTTGCGGCAGTTATCGTTTGCCATAGAAAAAAAATCTACAGACACACAGACACACAGACACACAGATAGACAGACAGACAGACAGACACACAGACACTTTTCGGAAAACGACTTTTTTTCATGTTTTGAGTGTAGTAGAATCAGAATCTGCAATAATCTCGAACACGATTTTTTTTGCCATCACCATACTTCCATTCCTTAAGGAATATGGAAGTAATTAAGAGAAGCGACAGAATGGAGACGTTCGGCAAGAGTATCCAGACGTGAGAAAATTAGAAATAAGTCATTAAGGACAGGAATGAATGTGAAAAATTCAATTGTTGGTTTTATCCAAAAAAAAATTACAACGGTAAGGACACACGAAAAGAATGACACAGAAAAGATTGCCAAGGAGAGCTATGGAATGGACCCCAATAGGAAGAAGAAAATATCGGTATGGAGAACCATACATGACTTCCATATTCTAAGATTTATATTTAAAATCATTTTCAGCCAAACAGCCAGGCTGTGTCTTACCTGCCTTTTTATTGCTGTATTAAATGAAAAATATTATATTACATTAAAATGAAAAAATTATAATTTTATTGCCTGGCAACAAAATTATTTTATTTTTAACAATTACCATTGTTTCAAAAAGTTTAAATAAATTTTCAAGTACTTTACTCTTGTTAAAACGTAAAAGGTTGCAGGTACACTACCCCTTCCCCTTAACCGATCTTCACCAAAATCGAAAGTCATTGAGACCTCTACAATTCAGGGACGTATGCAAAAAATTATTTGATTCTGTTTGAATTTGCGGCTGTTATCGTTTGCCAAAGAAAATACGCTTGATAAAAAAACGTTGCAGGTAAACTACCCCTTCCCCTTAACCGATCTTCACCAAAAACAATAGGTCTTGAGTACTCTACAAATCAGGGCTGTATGCAAAACATTATTTGATTCTGTTTGAATTTGCGGCTGTTATCGTTTGCCATAGAAAATACCCTTGTTAAAAAAACGTTGCAGGTAAACTACCCCTTTCCCTCAACCGATCTTCACCAAAAACAATACGTCTTGAGAACTCTACAATTTAGGGCTGTATGCAAATAATCTTTTGATTCTGTTTGAATTTGCGGCAGTTATCGTTTGCCATAGAAAATACGCTTGATAAAAAACGTTGCAGGTAAACTACCCCTTCCCCTCAACCGATCTTCACCAAAAACAATAGGTCTTGAGTACTATACAAATCAGGGCTGTATGCAGAAAATTATTTGATTCTGTTTGAATTTGCGGCTGTTATCGTTTGCCATAGGAAATACCCTTGTTAAAAAAACCTTGTAGGTAAACTACCCCTTTCCCTTAACCGATCTTCACCAAAAACAATAGGTCTTGAGAACTCTACAATTTAGGGCTGTATGCAAATAATCTTTTGATTCTGTTTGAATTTGCGGCTGTTATCGTTTGCCATAGGAAATACCCTTGTTAAAACATAAAACGTTACAGGTAAACTACCCCTTTCCCTTAACCGATCTTCACCAAAAACTTTAGGTCTTGAGAACTCTACAATTCAGGGATGTATGCGAAACATTATTTGATTCTGTTTGAATTTGCGGCTGTTATCGTTTGCCAAAAAAAAAAAATTTCCCTTGATAAAAAAAAACCGTTGCAGGTAAACTACCCCTTTCCCTCAACCGATCTTCACCAAAAACAATAGTTCGCGAGTCCTCTACAAATCAGGGCTGTATGCAAAAAATTATTTGATTTTGTTTGAATTTGCGGCAGTTATCGTTTGCCATAGAAAAAAAATCAACAGACAGACAGACACACAGACAGACACACACACACACAGACACTTTTCGGAAAACGACTTTTTTTCATGTTTTGAGTGTAGTAGAATCAGAATCTGCAATAATCTCGAACACGATTTTTTTTGCCATCACCATACTTCCATTCCTTAAGGAATATGGAAGTAAAAGAGGAGACTACCTATCACCTGGATAGAAGAAATTCAGACTTTATTGAGGGAACAAGAAATTGAAGAAGATCTTTGGATGGACAAGCTGCAGTGGATGATTGTATCGCTTCTGTTATCTGTGGTTCTGGAAATGTTTAAACATTGTACAGGCGGAATAATAATAATAATAATAATAATAATAATAATAATAACGTTATTACGATGCCATTGACCGAACACACGTTTTTATTGCTGTGCACACTTGAGTCACGTAGTCTAAAATCAACAAGTTTGCCTGTGTTTGCAAAATGGCCAAACCAGTGGAATGGGTAAACGTGTCAGACCCGAGGGAAATATTCTTGCATACTAAATTAACCCACACTTAACCGCTTTCAAGAGAATATTAACCCCTGAATTGTAGGCCACACGCAACTCTTACTGGCAGTAAACTGTTATCTTGTAAATAAAGAATCAGTGTTAAGGAAACGACAACATAAAAATCGATTCGAAATTGTTTCCATAAATTTGTTGTCGACATGTTCCATCTATACGTATTCAGTCTGAAAACAGTTAATTTATATAGTTTTCAGTCAAAATTATAAAAAAGTAAGCTTACGTACGAGCATGCGCGCGCGTTTTAAGATAAATTTTTCAAATCCTTTATTTTCTACGTCTATTACTTTTCCTTCTTCTTTTTACTTTTTCGTCTTCTTGTCTTCCTTTTGCAGTCAAGCGGCGGCATCATTCAACCATTTCCTAAACTCCCTTCTACCATTGGTCGAGGCGTTTCATTTCTCTTAATCCGTCCTGGGATTTCTCTGTTTTGCCTCTGATAGATTCTTTTCACCCTTATGGGTTAGTCCTGTCCAATCTAGCCAGATACAGGGTCTACCTCCTTTGGCCAGTCAGTTTTCTGTACGGGGTTCCTCCCTTAGTATGCTCCGGTTAGTCAACGGGCGCCCTTCACGGGTCCCATCTTGCTACGTTATCCACACTTACTGTCCCCGGGGACCACGTGACTGATGTTTAAAAATTCCATCATTATGTTTAAAAAGGAAAGTTTTTAATCAGTGTGAGTTTCCTGCAGTGAGTTACAGTGTAGAAAATGGACAGAGAACACCAGAGTGATACAAGGGAAGCTCAGAATAGCAGACCAGAGGTAAGGGACTGTGCAACCAAACTAGAACAGATATACAAAATTAAGAAACTGAAATGAAGATTGATTCAAATATTTGGGAAGCATTATTTCAGGAGGTGGAACAACAAAAAATGACATCAAAAATAGGATACAACAGGGAAAAAAGGCTATTCGTTTGCTAAACTCGTTACTTTGGTCGAACAAAATGAAACTTCAAACTAAACTGACAGTCTACACAACTACTGTGGAGCCCATTTTAACTTGTGGCTGCGAATGCTGGCAACTTTCAGATAAAGAGAAAAAGATGATAGAAAATGAAAAGAGAAATTGTGGAAATGGACTTTTTAAGAAGAGCGTGTAATATTTCTAGAATGGAACATGTTAGAAACGAAGATATAAGAAGGAAAACAGGGCGCGTATTTACAACAGCAGAAAGAATAGAATCCAGACAGTTGCTACGGTATGTTCACGTAATAAGGTTGGAGGAGAAGCGATGGCCAAAGAAAGCATTGACTTACGCGCCACAAAACAAGAGAAGAAAATGCAGACTGACAACACAATGGAGAACAGGAATTAGGAAAATCATGAGAGATCGAGCTATTGAAGACTATGACTGGAAGCATAGGCAGAAATGGCGATCGAAATGCGGGATGCGGCACAGACTGTAGGACCCTCGCTAATAAAAAAAAATTAAGATTGGCGAGGGAAGACGAGAACACGTAGCGAAGGTTAGAAGCGGTTGCGACGACAGAGAGATGTAGTTTAGTGCTGACGAAGTAGACAAGGCTGGATTTGAAGAGAAATCGCTGAAGAACGATTGGGGAAGTAGTGCTGATATTGCTGCTGCTGCTGATGATGATAATGATACTGGTACTAAAGTATACTGATAGGGTATGGTATGTGTGCCAGTTGGATGCATAAGTTTCGCAATGCATCGTTACAGCGATGCGGGCCACACAGAGCATTTCATAATCCGTTGTTTTGTATTACGTTTCGTGTGTAGTTACCGCATATTCGAGAAACATGTCGCTATGAATTCTAACAACCTTGTTCTAACAACGTGTCCACTTTGGAAACTAAAGTCATGATTTTGTTGGCCGACGAAGACTTTTGTAAAATTTATGGCTGCAGGGACACAAAGTGTATACCAGTGGTTCTCAAACTTTTCAGTCCGCGGCCTCCCCAAAAATTAAAAATTTCACGGACCCCGTCTGAGTTATGAAATAAAGCAAATAGTAAATAAGATATAAATTCGTATATTTTAATTAAAATTTATTAAAATCAAAATTCTCTTAACTAGAAAAATTATAATATTAATGATATCAAATATAGTTTAACGTGAACAATGAACCTGCTTTTGAACAATTACCTCTGCAATATTAGGTTTAATGTCTGATAATTTCAATATTAAGTCACTCTTGACATCAAGTTTATTTCTTAACTTTGCCAACCTCTGCTCTGTCTTTCCAGCCACACGTTTCGAAATCCAGCTGCTTAGGCCTAAAACCAGCTACACGGATAAACGTTTTGCTTAGATGCAGTGCTTATAGGCTAGATAAACACTGGTTTATACGTGGACTAAAACAGCGCGATCAGTTCTGCGTTGATGCGGCGCTCTAGTCAGTCCGACTGACAAACAGATCTGCTACACGACATTGAGAAAATTACGGTATATTCTATTTATTCTTAAAAGTGTCCGCGAACCCCCTGAAACATTGTCGCGGACTCCACTTTGGGAACCACTGGTGTATACAGTATGTAGAATAGGAAGGTCATTGACAGAAGGTCACCACTTTCTAACATATTATTGAAGGCATAGAGAAATAAATACACTGTGTGTGTGTGTGTGTGTGTGTGTGTGTGTGTGTGTGTGTGTGTGTGTGTGTGTGTGTGGTGTGTGTGTGTGTGTGTGTGTGTGTGTGTGTGTGTGTGTGTGTGTGTGTGTGTGTGTGTGTGTGTGTGTGTGTGTGTGTGTGTGTTTTCACATACATAAAACGTGAGAGTATACTTTAAACTTTTAAACAATATAATCCCTTATCTATGTCACAATTTAAATAACATTTTGTCATTACAGGCTATTAATACTTGCCAAACAATATATTTCTTGACAATGAAGAAATAAATGAAATAAGGAAAAGTGTACAGGTCGCAAATAGAGCATATGCTTCGTTGACATCTATATTCAAAACAAGGAGTATCCATCAGTCCAAGGTCACATTACATAAAGTTATGATTAGACCGGTGATAACATATGGCAGCGAGACTTGGACTCTGAACAAACAAGCCGCTAACATAGTCAATACTTTTGAAAGGAGAATTTTGAGGAGAATATATGGACCAATCCAAGTCAACGGGATATGGAGAATGCGCCACAATGAGGAGCTATACAAGCTGTATAAAGACAATGATCTGGCCACCACCATCCGACTGCATAGATTGCAATGAGTAGGACACATCATTAGGACGGAAGGCAACCGAATACCTAGGAAGGTACTGTTTAGTCATATCGAGGGTAGAAGGCCTGCCGGAAGATCCAAGACACGCTGGAATGACGCAGTGGCGAGGAATGCTGATAATTTACTTAAAATAAAACGATGGACATCGATCGCCAAGGACAGGGAAAAATGGAGGAGGATGATTATGGAGGCTAAGGTTCGACTTCGAACTGTGACGCCATAGGAGAAGAAGAAGAATACTTGCCAAACATTCACTAGGCACAACTTGGCGATTGGTAAACAACACTAAGAAATACGTGTAAAAGTCTGGAAATACAAAAATAACAATCATGAAAAAGAGGAATACTAAATCAATAACTAACGAAAACTTTTTATTCTCTGACTAAACCAGGTTTAACTTTCTGGCGTTGTCACGCATGCTAACACAAAGTGGCTGACAGTTACGTCTGAAGTCAAACATACCACACAATACACAATAGTTTTCCTATTAAACAACCAGTAACCATCATCATTCCATACCGATGCAAGACTAATTTTAATATCAAGTTACCGATTAATCTGGTGGCTGCTTGGAAGACACTCCGCATAACAAGCTGTTGTTATACAAACAACTCTAAAAAACCAGTTTGGGTGTATGTATGGTGTACAGTTTTAGGGTTGTACTAAGATAGCTAATATTCAAATAATTCAGACTTCGCAAAATAAAGTTCTTCGCAGTGTTGTTGATGCGCCATGGTACGTAAGAAATGAAGACATCCATGGGGACCTGATGCCTACGGTTGCTGACGAGATTAAACGGGTTGCGCGTAAAGTCCTCCATTCATTGACAGAGTCCTTCAACACTGACTGCAACAAGTAACTGATAATCCTGAAAGGGCCCTCAATATATTCGTCACGTTGTCCTCTGACATTATAAAGGAACATACATACATACATACATAAATACTTACATACGTCCTCGACGCTACAGCCCAGTCCGGGCCCTGGCCTCCAAAAGAAATCGTCCCCACTGGTCTCTACTCCCAGCCAATGTCCACCAGTTTGCTGCACCCAGCCTCACTACCTCCTTACCAACCTGGTCCAGCCATCTTGTACGCGGTCTTCCCCTCCTTCTCTCTCCTTCCCATCGGCAAATAATTCATGATTTGTTTTTGAATTCTATACTCCGCCATTCTCCGCACATGTCCGGCCCAACGCAATCTGTTAATTTGTATGAATTGCACGATCGGAAGATCTTTAAACCTTTCGTACAACTCTCGATTATGCAGTCGCCTCCAAATCTCTTTTTCCTTCACAGGGCCATAGATTCTCCTCAGTACCTTCCTCTCAAACACGGCTAGTTTCTGCTCATCTAGTTTTTTTAGCACCCAGCAGTCCGAGCCATACATCAGAACTAGTCTGATCAAGGTCTTGTAGAGCGTTTGAGCGTCGTAGAGCTTTTGTCTCTTTAATTATAAAGGAACAGTTGGTTTAATGTATAAACGGGTAGTTTATCCAACGGAAGCTATTATACTTTCAATACTTGTCGGAATATTTTCAGCGCCTGAGGAAAAATCTGGTACATATTTTATTTACATGAAATATAATTACTTATTTTCAGAAAAGAATGTATAGAAAAAGACTAAATAGCATAATAAATATTATATTTCGCTAAACGGCTTGATCACAACAAATGTTAAAATTAAGGGTAAACAACTAGGCCTAATTTTAGTAAAGTGTAAAAAGTAAAAACATTACTTTTTATTCCACTTTACTCTTTTTCCTAGTTGGACTTAAAAACCAAACTATTTATTAAAGTGGGTCCGTATTACTCAAAAGTAAATTAAAACTTGAAACACTTTGAATCGGCGTACGTCGACCTTCTCCTTGGGCCGTCCGCCGGCGCACCTGAACCCTTTTAATTGGGTTAATCCCTACATTCTGTTGACCATCGGCGTACCTCGACAACTAAGGTTGGTTGCCAGAACAACTAAATCGGTTGCCAAGCGCTCCTAAGCCCCCCCCCCCCAGACAAATGGATAACACTCAAAGTAGGCTGTTGGAGCACAAAATTGTTTTGTGTGTGTGTGCGTGCGTGCGCGCGCGCGCGCGCGTGTGTGTGTGAAGACCCCGGGAAAATTCGGGGCAACGAGGACAAAGGACAAAGCGATGATGTGTAGCGTGACGGAGTAACGACAAAACAAACAAAACGAAACTTGTTAACTTAATTGGAACTTGTTAACTTAATTGGATATAACAACAACAGGATGGTACAGTCATAAACAAAAATATTGACAATATTTATTTACGTGTGCGCACGTTTTCCTGTATCGCCCGTACTGTCTGCATGATTTATGGAAACGTCATCCTTGCAGATAAAACGTCCAGTTAACGATGTGTAGTGCGTGGCTGGTGAACTGAACTGAACTGAACTGTTGTTATGTCAGCGGCTCGATTCACACCGTCGATTGGCTACCATACGTCCTCTTTTTCCCGGACACGTCCTCTTTTTTAGTGTTAAAAACCTGTCCGGGAGGATTTAAAAACAAAAAATAAGGAAACGTCCTCTTTTTTCGTAAAACTGAAAAAAGTAGTCACGCGCAAGAGCGCTCCCAGCGGCGCCGCTCAGGCTCAGAAATGTACCATTGATGTTGCTTGCCTACAGCTCTTTCCCGCGTGTTCTGCAATTCTGATAGGCGTCTACATTCGTGAGTTTTTAAGGTTATTGATAGTTCTGAATTGAGTTACTTATTTTCGTGGACATTCTGACTATAGTTAGTGGTATTTATAAGTTGTAGGCAAGTGGAATTTATTATTATTAATATGCCAAAATGAAAGTGTGTGTTGACCGAAAATTGATTAAAAGAGCATACTAGCTTTAAGAAAGGCCGAAACGATAATGAAGCAGAATGCTTAGTCTGTCCACCTGGAACGTATACATCAGTTCCAAAAATTAAATTGCACATTGTATGAACTCTGTAAAAATGCTTAACTTAATCATAAATACCTTCTTATCCATAATGTATAATGTTTTTACCATAACATTTTTTTTTTGGATCCGTAAAGTAACGATCATGCTGTTCAATTTTCAGGTTGTCCTTTTTCTACCTAGGTCGTATGGTGACACTAGATTGTACGACTGGCTCTTATCTGAAGCTCCGTGACGAAAGCGAAACGAGACCAACAAACAGTAGCACTCTAGATTAGTCAACAGCGTTAAACTATAGAGAATGAACAGACGCGTAATCATAGTAATTTAGGTACTTAGATTTCATTGTCTGGCAATCTCGCTTTTTTATTTACCGTATTTAAAAAGCCTCCAACTGTAGCAACCCAGTCTATTGGCTAATTTAGCACTTTCCAGACGTTTTGAGACAGAATTGTCGCAACCCCGAAACAAAGTAAATAAAAATAACTCAATGCCGGATTTACCACTAGTCCGACTAGACCCCGGCCTAGGGCTGCGGGGTCAGAGGGGGCCGCAAGCTACAGATAATATATGTTTTTTTTTTAACAGAAGTATTTTTATAAAACTAGGAGGCACTTTGAGTTATTTAAGTATGATTTTTTAATGATCAATTTTTGTTAATAATACAAATGGAATAAATATAGCTCTTATTTAAATATTGCGCACGTATTTTTAAGACGTTGGCATCCTTGAAAACTATTCTGCGCATGCGAATTTTGAACATCCGCTATATTGCCCCCGAATTTACACGACCGTGGTACCACCACCCTTGTTTGTTATCATTGTTTATCTGCGTTGTGACTAAACGGTTTGCGACTTAAGGTTATGTTTTTATTTTATTTTATTATTTTTTTTTTTTTTAATGTAAAGAAGGTTTTTAGCTTTGTGTGGTGGGCAGCGTGTTTTTAAACTAAACGTATTCATCACGAACATGAACATAAACATTCACACGGCCAGTGGAGCCTACAAACGTAAGCTAAAAAAATTAAAGAGGAAGCTCATTTGGAAACAATAAAAACAATCAAAAACTAGATCAATTTTTTAAAACTACGTCAGTTTCTAATGATAGCCATGCAGTTAAATGTGTATCAGAAACTGACATCAATGTCCCAAGCACTTCTGCAGCAGAGGTTCCAGACGATCAGACCATTAATAACCTGTGGATAATTTAAACGTTGAAGGGAATCAAAATAATTTAAAAAGTGTCTCTTATATTCCAGGGTTTAATTTATTAGAACCGAATAAATGGGGGGTACTTGAACGTCAGATTTGACTGATTATATTATAAGAAGCCTACCCAAACATTTTTCAAACGTCAAGGACTCCGATTTTAAAATCGCCGGGGGCCGCTCAGAAAACTGGGTCTAGGGCCTAAATAATCTTAAATCCGGCACTGAAATAACGCAGTATATAAATACTCATTACATAAATAATATCAACTCAGTATTACAACACATTACGTTATTCGGGTGAAGACAGTTATCAAGTAGTCCTTTCCTTCGACCGTTTTCCTGTAAAAGTTGGTCACCTTCTTCATGGTTATTTTTAAAACCTCGGTCAAACCACAGAACTGAATTTTCCTTCCTGCTATAAAGGTCTTTCTTGCTAATATTTAGATGAAGTTAAAACAAAAACGATGTCCTTTGTCGTTTATTAAATGCTAAAAACCCAGCTTGGATCGGCAACTACAGTCAATTCATCTCTCAACTGCTATAAATGGTTTCTTCTACTTAAAACGGGGCGTATTTACGTTGGGGGGGGGGACGAACGGGACCGGATCCCCCAGAGGGTCGAAAAAATTTAACGAATTTTATTATTCTCTTAATTTTTAAGCTGTTTTATTATTTTTCAGCTGTGTACGCTAATATAGTAGTAACCATGTTTTAAATATACAAACAGGTTTATTTCACAGTATTAACGTATAGGCCTACGTTCGAAATATGAAATATAGGAAAATCAGTACGATAAATAAGTATCTTCTAAACAATGTTACAATAACGAGTACTGTCTGGCCGCGATTGGAATACGCGGCTTGGCGTCCCCACCACTAGACCGGCAGATGCATTGTTACTACTTAGTACATTCCCCCACTTTACCTACCCTGCGCACTCCAATCGCGGCCAGACAGTACTTGATTGTGTTATTACTGTTTACTTTAATGGGATTAACGCTATAACCACTTTAAAAATAGTATAATGCTGATTAGATTTAACTTGTTTTTTCTTTTGTATGAAGCCAGTCCCCCTCCAAGGTCAAATTATAGATACGCCACTGTACGTAAAAGCCATAAAATGTCACCCTCTTCTTCTTCTTCTTCTTCTTCTTCTTCTTCTTCTTCTTCTTCTTCTTCTTCTTCTTCTTCTTCTTCTTCTTCTCCTCCTCCTCCTCCTCCTCCTCCTCCTCCTCCTCCTCCTCCTCCTCCTCCTCCTCCTCCTCCTCCTCCTCCTTCTTCATCTCCTTCTTCTTCTTCTTCTTCTTCTTCTTCTTCTTCTTCTTCTTCTTCTTCGCTGACACGATAAGCCATGTTATATTAAACGGGCCCTAAATTATATTAACATTTTTATTTGGGAGTAACATTATTCGCATGTACCTAATCTGTTAATGAGTTTTTTAATTTCTCTTAATTCCTTTATAGTTTTATTATAATTCGACTTTGTTTCAAAGAACACAGTTCAAAGTCACTATCACTAATTTTTAAATTCGATTTCACATGTTCACCGCAAAACGTTTTTAGCTAGTTATTTTGAATTATTTCGTTTTTTCAACAAACTTCTTTCACGGCAGTTCATTATTTCTATTTTAAAATCAACGTTGACAATCATACCTTGTTCCAAAGAAGTCTTAACAAACTGTTCAAGGTTAAGGACTTTATTCCACGTTCATATTTATGTCACAACCGATAAAATGACATAGTTTTTCTGGATTTTTAAAATAAAATCGTGGAGAAAGCACAATAAGGTTGTAAAAGTAAAAAATTTACTTTGCAGTTCGGATCCGGTCATTGAGCATAGTATCTGTGAGACATTTGACGTAAGGAATAAGAACAAGAACAAGAAATTTTGAAGAAGAAGATTAAAGAGAAGATCTGTACATCAACAAAAGATTGCACCGTACGACAAAAAAAAAATTAAATGGCGCTTTTGTGCTATACTATTGTAAATAAAACGATGAGCGTCAAAACAAAATAAAATTCCACTTATAAACTTTATTTAGATTTTAAGGCGCATGTTATGGCCACAACATTTATTTATCCGTGCAGTATTACGCAATAATTGTTAACAAACGTGTGACAAAGTTGGTGTCTTTATTTCTCAGCTGGAGAAGTACCACATCTCTGGGTTAAAAGTAGATTTTTTTTGGATTCATTAAACAAATTTTAATTTAACTGTTAAATCTTTATTATGTCAGTGTAATAATGAACGTATAAGAAAGATTAAAGTTTGTATATTTGCATAAAATCTTCAGCGTGATAACTGTAATCTCATACTGTACGTTTCTTAGTGGATCAGTGAAACATTTTTTCCTAGGTTTTTATTGCAAGATCATTTTTAGTCAAAATAAGAAATAAATAAGCTAAAATAAGAAAAATAAGAAAAATAAGAGAAAGAACAGGAAGATGAAGATAAAAAAAAGATGAGAAGAAGAAGAAGAAGAAGAAGAAGAAGAAGAAGAAGAAGAAGAAGAAGAAGAAGAAGAAGAAGAAGAAGAAGAAGAAGAAGAAGAAGAAGAAGAAGAAGCAAATTTTACTTTTAAGGGAGACCACAAATACTTTTCAAGAGAATGGAGCAGTTATACCTCGATTTTTTAGGTCCGCTACCACGTGCGTATGAAGAACCTGGTTGTTTGCACAGATGCATTTTCTAAGAGCGTAAGTTTGTAAGCAAATGGACGACTTACCACGATGGCAGTAAGTTCATGTTATGCTGTTTGTGCTCGTGTTATGTGTTAATATAAACGCGATAGCCAGTGCATAGACACTGAAGTCAGTCGCTCAATCAGTCGTGCTAGCCAGACGACTTGCGTGGAGGGTTAAGATTAACTTAACTCACTATACCTAGAGACGGGATGAAATTAATTTAAGAATAAAAAATATACTGATGTACTGGCTAAGTCAAGTTAGCAATTTTGAATAACTGGGCTACTACAGTGTGTCTTATAATGCAAGCAACGATGTTGAGAAAAAGTTGCATAAGTCCAACCATTAGGCAAACCCTTAAGTCAGCAAGTAAAGGAACACGCCTAAAATTCTACAAGGTGATGGCTCTTCCCACACTTCTGACTGGCAGGGTATACTCTCCCTGATCATAGAAGACACACAGATATACGGCAGGAACTGAATGTTATGAGTATACTCGACAAGATCGCCCAGTATCGGCTGAATTGGTGGGAATATCTTTGCCGAATGGATGACTGCCGCATTCCCAAACAACTATGGAACTATAAGCCGAGGGGACGGAGATGTGTGGGACGTCCGAGGAAGCGGTGGAGTGACCAGCTCAAATCTTTGCCTATTTGAGACTGGAACAAACCATCCTTGGTTTAATCTTCTTAGATGATGATGACGATGACTGGCTAAGTGGAAGTAGGTTGTCGCTTACAGTGGAGGCCTCTACAAGACCATAATCCATCTAACGTGGCTTTATGGGTGTGAACTGTGGTGTTGTGCCACTGCATCATACAGCGCTTCCAGTCCAAGGCCCTGAGAAAAATACTAAACGTTCCAAACCGAATTTTTCGTGTAGGCTTTATTGTGAGACACAGTGGAGTGAAGACGCTTAACGCTTTAAGCGTTAGGTGAGAGTTAGGTTCATGTAGGTGCCATGTGCTCGAGCATGACATCTTTCTGCAGAAAATTCTTGGGACTAAGGTTTTGGGGAATATACAGCCGCGGGGGGGGGGGGCAGCTTGGTTTATCGTATTGTCACGACGATGTAGTGATAGTCGTATGGTACAGTGGAAAACAAAATACAAGACGCCGATTAAGTCACTAATCACCAGCTTTAATTATCACAATTAAACAGTTTGTAATCAAGAAGATAGTCTCTTACAACAAATAAAAATAAAAATTGTTCACACGCAATAATAATGTCAACGAGTATAAAACACAATTGTATTACAATTATCCCGCACAAATATAAAACACATAACACTTCGCCACAATACTGAACTGGAATATATCGCCAATATAACTGAACTAAGCGCTGCTGAAGTCTTGTATTTATACCCTGCTGAGATATCTAGAACAATCCATACTACGCATCAAGAACGCTACTAGAAAACACCAGAACGTAATTGATTGCGACCTTGACACAGTGCGCGAGGCCGGCGAATCTGGAACAGCCTGGCTAACCCCTGTTGAGATCACGTACGCACACAACATTACAGCCGGATTTCACTGGAATAACCGAGAATGTTCTGTAATGGTAACATAATACATAACAGTTTTTCCGCATTACGTAACAGTATTTTGTGAGCGCGATGAGCCAAGTGGGATGCGATGGTTCTTATGTCGGAATGAAGTTGACGGTAGGGTCAGAAATATGGGCAATGTTTTCCTTTAGGGAGAAGAAAGTTAGCAAGTTCTTAACCTATCACGGCCGGCGGCGCGGCGTCGGCATTGTCGAAATTGCTGCTACTGTATTAGCCGGGCTGTTAGGCCTTAGTCCACTGTTGCTGTTAACCAACGTTTCGGCCCCACCCTCGGAGACCATCATCAGTGTCTGCAACTATTGGCACGGTGTCCGCCAATGCACTCCAGAGATTTGGAGTTATAGACTGGGCAAAGCATCTGTACTCCCCAACAAGACAGCGTCATACCTCGAACAGCGGCGCACTCGCAGCGGCCGCGGAATGAACATGGGGAAGAAGATTTTTTTTTGCGATTTAATTACGGGTGGTGCCGGTCTAAACAGTCCTGTTCTGTGAGTCCTCTTGCATTCATTGCATCTTCGGCGTCCATTTTCCATGAATGTTTAGGTCTTCCTTTCTTTCTTCTTGAGGGTGGAGTCCATTCTCATACCTTCCTTGGTCATCTCTCATCCGAAATTCTTTTTAGGTGTCCAAACCAATTCAGTCTTCTTGCTTCTACTGTTTCTATAATGTCAAGGTCGATTCCTATCGCTTGTCTTATCTCTACATTTCTCGCTCTATCTAGTCGTGTTAGTCTACAGCACCTCCGCCAGTAATCCATCTCCATAGCTCTTATTATGGATTTATTTCTTTTATTAATTTTGCACAGTTCTGCTCCATATAGGCCTATACTTTCGACTATAGTTTTATATATCCTAAAAAACTGAGTACCTTATAGTAGGCGCTGAAGGTCAAGACCTAAAACTACGAACAAAAGCGATAAAAAATATTAAAAACTTCAAGTATTTGGGTGTAATAACGACATCGGATGGTGACAGCAACCAAGAAATAAAAGTAAGAATAGGACAAGCTAAGACAGCAACAAAACAATTAAACAGTCTCCTTTGGAGTCCACGAATAACAAAAAACAAAAAAATCAGAATATATAAAAGAAGATTTCAAGTGAGTATAAACAAACAAACAAATGTACGCCGACAGCGTCTGTTTGTCTGTGTGTCAGTTGTTGTTTCCTCCTGTGTTGTGTTGTGCTGAGTTCTTCCTTCAACCGTCCGCGCGCGCGCGCGCGCGTGTGTGTGTGTGTGTTTACAAGAATACGTACAAAATACGTATGTGTTTGTATGGCACGGTGTCCGCCAGAGATGAGATATAGACTGAATTGGCGGACACCGTGCCAGACGTTTCAGACACTGACGATGGCCGCGGACGGTGGGGACGAAACGTTTGTCCACAGCAATTGTACTGTAGACCATGGCCTATCTGCCCGGCTAAGAGTACTAACTTCAACAATGATAAGTACGTTAGTAGGCCTATGTATGTCAGTTTCAACAATGATAAGTACAGTACGTTAGTAGGCCTATGTATGTCAGTTTCAACAATGATAAGTACGTTAGTAGGCCTATGTATGTCAGTTTCAACAATGATAAGTATGTTAGTAGGCCTATATAAGTTATGTCAGTTTCAACAATGATAAGTACGTTAGTAGGCCTATATATGTCAGTTTCAACAATGATAAGTACGTTAGTAGGCCTATGTATGTCAGTTTCAAATGGAACCACTAAACCTGGAAATAATGACTCAGTTTAAATATCTGGGATGTTGGATGGCAGAACACAATGAAGAAATAAATGAAATAAGGAAAAGGATACAGGCCGCAAATAGAACATACATGCTTCGTTGACATCTATACTCAAGACAAGGAATATCCACCGTCAGTCCAAGGTCACGTTATATGAAGTTATGATTAGACCGGTGATAACATATGGCAGACAGACAAGACAAACAAGCCGCTAACATAGTCGATACTTTTGAAAGGAGAATTTTGAGGAGAATATATGGGCCAATCCAAGTCAATGAGATATGGAGAATGCGTCACAATGAGGAGCTATACAAACTGTATAAAGACAATGATCTGGCCACCACCATCCGACTGCATAGATTGCAATGGGCAGGCCACATCATTAGGATGGAAGACAACCGAATACCTAGGAAGGTACTTTTTAGTCTAATCGAGGGGAGAAGGCCTGTCGGAAGACCCAAGCATCGCTGGATGACGGAGTGGCGAGGGATGCTGATAATTTAGTTAAAATAAAACGATGGACATCGATCGCCAAGGACAGGGAAAAATGGAGGTGGATGATTATAGAGGCTAACGTTCGCATAGAAGTAGATGAAGAAGTAAGTAAGTATGTCATAAATGGTGAAATAAAACGCCGCAGAGTATCATAACATCTTGGTAAGGCGTCCATCACAATGAAACAGACCGTCCGAAGGAGGAACATCCGGTCCGTGAAGACTGAAGAAGAAGCGGCCTAAAGACCTTCCAGAATCGTAAAGAGACGTAACGGCAATTGATGACACTTCCAGTCGTATTTAAGTGCACCATACGCTAAGGTCACGGAGTGTTTGTACTCTGATTGCTATTAAAAATTAAAAAAATAAGAAGAAAAGAAATAATGCCGAGGTCACAATATTTCCTATAGTCAAAAACGCGTCCCACGTATACGCATAGGAATTCAACGCAAAAATGCTGTTCTGTCATTTTTCTTCTGAATGGTTTTGTATTTAATAGAACACAAACATACCGACAGTGGCGGATTATCCGTAACGCTAGGGTATGCTGCAGCACCGGGCACCAGAGAGGGCACCATTCACCAGAATTGACTAAGCGAAACAGCAACGGTTATGATCACGTTACGCAATTGTTTGCTTTTCTTATGCAGTTAATAACCATGGAGAGTGTCAAGTTCGAAAATCAAGCGAAAGCTCTCCATAGACGTTTACTCCATTGATTTGAATAACGATCTTCTAACAGAATTGAAGCACTTTGTGCTACAAGTAAAATTGCAAGAAAGAGTTTTTTGTTTTCAAATAGTTCGAATGAAGATGATATATTCCTTGAAAGTACAGTTTTTCCGCTCAAAGTATTAAACTGGATTATTGACTGTAAAATGACCGATGTATTTCCGAATATATACATTGCTTATCGTCTGCTTTTGACGATTCCAATACCTAACTGCGAATCTAAAAGATCATTTTCTGTATTAAAACGCATTAAAGATATGTTGAGTTCAATTGTGGGAGATGAGAGATTATCTTCGTTAGCAAGGTTGAATATTGAAAGCGAGATACTTGAATCGTTCGATTTAGAAGAAATTATACAAGATTTCGTTAAGGTAAAATCAAGACAAAAATTGATCGATTGGTATTTTATAAGCTTCAGTACTACTATGCTCATTGTAGTCACTATTTTTCTAAATATTTATTGTAATTTGAGAGTTTAAAAAAATAACTATTAACTTTCGAAATTGTGTATGCTGTTTACCAGTGTAAATAATGGATGAAATGTTGAATTATGAATCGGGGGGGGGCACCAGTCTTATGACAGCATAGGGCACCACGCGCTTCAAATCCCCCCCTGCATACCGAGAGGACGTGTTTTTGTTTAACATTTCAATAAAGTTGGGTGAGGAGAGGCTGGTAAGCCGTGACCCTGCACGAGACCTTAAGTGCCTTACTAATGAGTCAGCGTGCGCTTTATCAGCGGTTCAATGAAGCAACGAAGGTTGCGACAATCGGCGATCAACTGACAGGAGAAACGACGTCGCCTTGGTTAATCATCGTGTTCACGGCCGACCGTGTCGGAAGTGCGAAAAGTAAGTGTGCTCTTGTTTCGCAACAGGTGTCGGTGCCACGGCCGCTCGTCGAAGAAGAAGCCCGCCCCGCGACCTGAATGCTGTTGATTGCATGTCAACATTGCGCGCAAAATATCTGGTCCGTGCGCTGATTCTAGAATATTCTGCCCTGTGAGGTTTGGATATATATGTATGCGTACGGTCAAATAAAATAGTTCGTAACAAAACCAGTTGGGCGGCTTCTTATCACCCGCTCGGTTCCCCCGGATGTTATACTTCAGAACTGTTTTAAGTAAAATTGATACTTTGTAGTATTAATTACCAACTAAACATTCCCATAACGAATAAAAATGAACTTATGTCGTATTTTACGAAATCTCGTAAAAAATAACATCCTGTATTGTGTGTTGTGTATCACATTGTGTAACTAGCACATAGACAATTTATTTTATAGTGCTGCTGCTTTCTAGAAGAAAGACGAAATGAAACGCTCTCCAAATAAAAGCAACTTTTCTGGTATTAGGGTGTCACTACATTAAACCGTAAAATATTCACATAAAATAAACTTGACTACGAATAAACAAGTTAGCGCCCTCAGCTGCATAACTCGCTCACCAACACATTTATTATTACATAAAATCAAATTAATAAATTTTATTTTTTTTAAGCTATGAGTAACGTTCTTTGAATGCATGATTGTTGGCGTTAGCCTTGATACTCCATGATGAAATGACCGTACGTCGTTATGAAGGTTTTATTGTACCTTAAATCAGGGCCGGATTAAGGTATCTTGGCGCCCTAGGCTAATTATATTTTAGCGCCCCCCCCCACCACCCATAGGCTACGCTTACGTTTATTTCCAAGGGGCTGAATGAAGCTTTAAACATCCTACAATATATTTCTTAGTTAGGAATATTTCAAATATATTACTGTTTTTGGAAATAGTCTCAAGAATTGAAAACTGAGGCTATTTTTCAGAGATTGTTTTAGAGTTACACCTTCAACCATTTGTCGTTTGTATGGCTTTCATAAGGAAAAAATTAACTAAGTAGTTACGGAATTATAACAGTTTTATTAAATGTACATTTAACATCATTTACACAAAGAAGACTATCAGTTAAATATCTTGTGGATTTGTTAAGACTCATGTAAAGTTCAAGCTAGATTCTTTTTTCTCGCTTTAGATTGAGCAAACGTTTTAATCACCTCACTGAAATCAAGTCCTTGCAGAAAGTCACTTTCATTGAACAAGACGGCTACACTGGTCAGTTTATCCTGGCGCAATTTTGAACGTAAATAATTCTTCACCCTCTTCAGAGCTGGAAAAGATCTTTCGTCACTGCAGTTAGTGATGGGCATAGTAAGGAAAATGCACAAAGCTATCTCAACATTAGGAAACATTGATTCTAAATTAAGCGTTTTCAAAAAATTCAACAGTGGTTTTCCTTCAGATCGCTTTTTCTTCTTTTCTTCTCCTTCTTGTTCTGGGTTGACAGTTCCATAGTCTTTTAAAAACTGAGCTAAATGCACACACTCATCAGGAAATGTCTGATCCAAGCCAACAGCATAATTTTCTAGAAGTGATTAGCTTTTTTTCTTATTATGTCATTATTTAGTTCAGAAAGTTCAGGTAATTTCCATAAGAACCCAAACTTGTCATGTACATCATTGTAAATTGATTTTATTCTGTTCAAATTAAGCAGAAGCGAATCTAAGGATTCGCCGCCGATGACTCATAACTGGAGAAAACAGTTTGGAAAGCACTTCTATTATTTATGTACAGTTTTATCATAATTTCTCGCAAACAGGCGCCTGTGTTCAAAATAAGCTCAAAATTTTTATCCTTGTAATTTATTACCAATTTTACATTTAGCTGTAAAATTTTATTATTTTTTAGCTAAAATTTTGGCGCCCCCCAAAGTGCTGCGCACTAGGCTACAGCCTAGTCAGCCTAATGGTTAATCCGCCCCTGCCTTAAGTAGAGAAAAAGAAAAAATACGAAAACCAAGGCTTCTCTTTTTTTCAGTAAAATAAGAATTGTACATCAGACATCATTATTACTAAGTTATTCTTCGTATTGTTTAAATTAGCAGCCATCCTTACTTTTCTTTTATAAAATTGCTAAACTGCTATAATTGTTTTTATTATTTAGACAAAGCTTTTCGTCATTACTGACATCTTCAGGTCTTAAACAACCTAACTTAAACAACTTAAATAACCTAGGTTGTTTAAGACCTGAAGATGTCAGTAATGACGAAAAGCTTTGTCTAAATAATAAAAACAATTATAGCAGTTTAGCAATTTTATAAAAGAATACTAAGTTATTGATGTAAATAATTACTTTTGAATACAATAACCACGAAATCCCTAACCTTGCACTGTTTTCTGTAGTTAAATTAATTTGTAGTTTGTAGTTAAATAAATCGTAATTTGTAGTTAAATCGTAATGCCTAAATGACAAATAATTTAGTCCTAACTTTTAAGTTAATGTAAGCCTATAATAGGTTATGTAAGTTAGTGCTTTCCATACATATCTATAGACCTATATATAATAATTTTTGCAATTGTAATTTATAAGAATTCAATGCATGGCGTCTTCGATAACTTTTGTTCAGGAATGTCTAAGCCTTCCTTTTTTCTTTCTACTGGGTGGTGTCCATCTCCATTCCTCCCTTGACATGTGCTTTAGGTGTCGGCGTTTCTCTTGTGTATACGCCAGTCCCCATTTCCGCTTTTATATCCACATTTCTTAATTCTATTCAATCTAGTTCGTCTACAGCAACGCCTCTGCTAAACCATTTTCATAGCTCTGATTCTGGATTTATTTCTTTTATCCACTTCCCACAATCTGCCCCATGTAAGCCTGTGCCCTGCACTATGGTCTTGTACATCCTAATCTTATTATACTGTGTAATTCAGGTACTCCATAGTAGGTTACTCAGTTGCCTTGTAGATGTTTTGTTTGTCCCGCAATACATGCATAAGCTGGAAAATGATCAAAAGTTTCGCACTCCAAAATTCAGAAACCCAAAGTTTCGTTTCAAATGGTTTTTAATTTTAATGTTGTAATTCCATACTGGGGAGAATGAGGGCGAACTGGTTAACGCATTCTCTTCCAATTTCGTTGAAGGTGCTTTACCTTGGTGTAGATAAGTTATCATTACATCCAAGAGGATGGGCCTTGCAATAGGGTACAATGTGTACGTTCTTAAAAAAAATTACTACTTTTTTTACTTATATTTATTAAATACCAATATTATATTAACGATTCCGAACACAAAGTTTTTTATAAGTAAAAACATAAAGTTTTACCTTACAGCCTGAACCGGTTTTCACCTTTAAAAGGCTTCTTCAGAGGCTGCCGCTGGTAGCGCTGTCCGTCCTGTTGTGGGTGATGGAATCGAATTTCGAAAGATGTGTGTGTGTGGGGTAAATGTGTTCGAATAATGCGTGCGATTTGAATTGTGTCTGTTCGTTTAGGATGTCGTTTTTATTTGTTACTTCCATATTCCTTAAGGAATGGAAGTATGGTGATGGCAAAAAAAATCGTGTTCGAGATTATTGCAGATTCTGATTCTACTACACTCAAAACATGAAAAAAAGTCGTTTTCCGAAAAGTGTCTGTGTGTGTGTCTGTCTGTCTGTCTGTGTGTCTGTCTGTGTGTCTGTCTGTGTGTCTGTCTGTCTGTCTATCTGTAGATTTTTTTTCTATGGCAAACGATAACTGCCGCAAATTCAAACAGAATCAAATAATTTTTTGCATGCAGCCCTGATTTGCAGAGTACTCGCGACCTATTGTTTTTGGTGAAGATCGGTTGAGGGAAAGGGGTAGTTTACCTGCAACGGTTTTTTTTTAGCAAGGGTAATTTTGTTTGTTTGGCAAACGATAACAGCCGCAAATTCAAACAGAATCAAATAATGTTTCGCATACAGCCCTAAATTGTAGAGTTCTCAAGATCTGTTGATTTTGGTGAAGATCGGTTAAGGGAAAGGGGTAGTTTACCTGTAACGTTTTATGTTTTAACAAGGGTATTTCCTATGGCAAACGATAACAGCCGCAAATTCAAACAGAATCAAAAGATTATTTGCATACAGCCCTAAATTGTAGAGTTCTCAAGACCTATTGTTTTTGGTGAAGTTCGGTTGAGGGAAAGGGGTAGTTTACCTGCAACGTTTTTTTAACAAGGGTATTTTCTATGGCAAACGATAACAGCCGCAAATTCAAACAGAATCAAATAATGTTTTGCATACAGCCCTGATTTGTAGAGTACTCAAGATCTATTGTTTTTGGTGAAGATCGGTTAAGGGAAAGGGGTAGTTTACCTGTAACGTTTTATGTTTTAACAAGGGTATTTCCTATGGCAAACGATAACAGCCGCAAATTCAAACAGAATCAAAAGATTATTTGCATACGGCCCTAAATTGTAGAGTTCTCAAGACCTATTGTTTTTGGTGAAGATCGGTTGAGGGAAAGGGGTAGTTTACCTGCAACGTTTTTTTAACAAGGGTATTTTCTATGGCAAACGATAACAGCCGCAAATTCAAACAGAATCAAATAATGTTTTGCATGCAGCCCTGATTTGTAGAGTACTCGCGACCTATTGTTTTTGGTGAAGATCGGTTGAGGTAAAGGGGTAGTTTACCTGCAACGGTTTTTTTTTAGCAAGGGTAATTTTGTTTGTTTGGCAAACGATAACAGCCGCAAATTCAAACAGAATCAAATAATGTTTCGCATACAGCCCTGAATGGTAGAGTTCTCAAGATCTGTTGATTTTGGTGAAGATCGGTTAAGGGAAAGGGGTAGTTTACTGTAACGTTTTATGTTTTAACAAGGGTATTTCCTATGGCAAACGATAACAGCCGCAAATTCAAACAGAATCAAAAGATTATTTGCATACAGCCCTAAATTGTAGAGTTCTCAAGACCTATTGTTTTTGGTGAAGTTCAGTTGAGGGAAAGGGGTAGTTTACCTGCAACGTTTTTTTAACAAGGGTATTTTCTATGGCAAACGATAACAGCCGCAAATTCAAACAGAATCAAATAATGTTTTGCATATAGCCCTGATTTGTAGAGTACTCAAGACCTATTGTTTTTGGTGAAGATCGGTTAAGGGGAAGGGGTAGTTTACCTGCAACGTTTTTTTATCAAGCGTATTTTCTATGGCAAACGATAACAGCCGCAAATTCAAACAGAATCAAATGATTTTTTGCATACGTCCCTGAATTGTAGAGGTCTCAATGACTTTCGGTTTTGGTGAAGATCGGTTAAGGGGAAGGGGTAGTTTACTTGCAACCTTTTACGTTTTAACAAGAGTAAAGTACTTGAAAATTTATTTAAACTTTTTGAAACAATGGTAATTGTTAAAAATAAAATAATTTTGTTGCCAGGCAATAAAATTATAATTTTTTCATTTCATGTAATATAATATTTTTCATTTAATACAGCAATAAAAAGGCAGGTAAGACACAGCCTGGCTGTTTGGCTGAAAATGATTTTAAATATAAATCTTAGAATATGGAAGTCATGTATGGTTCTCCATACCGATATTTTTCGTGTGTTTGTATATTTCCAATTGTTCTAGAGTGTCTAGTTTTCGGCCTTTTGTGAGTACGAGTAGAATGTTGGTGTTATTGTCGATATTTTTGTGTGTGTGGTTTGCTTCAATGAGGTGGTTTGCAAAGGTGGATTCTGTAGTGGAGTGGAGTGCCTTTGTGTGTTCAATGTATCTCTGTTTGAAGCTACGTCCTGTCTGGCCTATGTAGAATTTGTTACAATGTGAGCAATTTAGCTTGTAAACACCGGGTAGATCGAATTTGTTTTGTGCTTTGTGTGTGTGTTTTGATAGTGTGTGTTCTGTTTTGTTAGTAGTTTTGTAAGCGATTCTGTATACTGCTTTTTTGAATTTGTGGGCTATTTTTTCAGTTTGTTGATGTATGTTAGTGTTATGAATTTGTTGTTTTCTGCCTTTGTCTGTTGTCTGTTTTGTGTAGGAGTTTATTGACTATTGATCTGTCATATCCGTTAGATTCTGCTAGATATTTTATCGTGTTTAGTTCGTCTTTGTAGTCTTTTTCATCTAAGGGTCTTTTTTTATATTTATTGAATGCATTCTGAGTAGCACGTGGAATGTTTAGCACCAGCGGGACTCGATGTGATGGTATGTCGTTTTCAGTTACTAAACGCGTTTATTTAAACAGCACGTACATGTTTTTTATTACACGCAGTGTAAACCGAACTGAAGATCGACATTTATTGTTTTATGATTCGTTAATTATAATTACAAGAATTTTATCTTGGACAATACAGAAAGTGAGTACTGCAATTGCTAATAACTGCCAGTGGATTTTTTTTTTCAAAATATCGATTCAGATTTCGCATTATGAGAAACACACTGTAATGTTGAGCACAGAAATTTTATACGTTGGTTAGCTTCATTAAACTTTTTTTATCGGCCATGCCAATTTCAATTCTTTATTCCTTGTTCTTTTCTTTTTCTCCAATATTCTTTCATCTTTTCACTATGTCTCTTCTTCCTGTCTTCAGTCCACTTTGAACCTGCGTTTTTCTCTCTTCTACCCTGGATTCCTTCCATTTTTAACACTTTTGCCCGAAAAACTTCTCTTTCAATTGCTTCTTCTGCGTTTATATTATTATTTTTTTTCTAAATTCTTTTGGACTTCTTTAATCCAACTTGATGTTGACTTCTTCCCCCACAGATATTTGAAGATCTGCTTTGTTAACCTATTGTCGTCCATTCTATATAAATGTCCAAAAAATAATAGTCTTCTTTTCCTCATTGTTTCTGTTATATTTTCTATACTTTGATATATTTCATCATTACTTCTTAATTTCCAACCTTCTGAAGTTTTTCGTGGGCCTAATATTTTCCTAACATTCGTCTTTCCAATATTTCTAGTTTGTCTAAATTATAATTCAATGCTAAACATTCACTTGCGTATAGGCATTCTGGCTTCACTACTGTACTGTAATGCCTTATTTTGGCATTTTTAGAACTTAGTTTATTATTTTTAAAAATGTGTGTTTTTGCTACGTGAGAACGTTCTCGTACAATTTACAGTACAAATTTTGTCATCATCATCATCATCTTCAAGGATTAAACCAAGAGTGGTTTGTTCCGGTCTCAAATAGGCAAATATTACAGGTGGTCACTCCAGCGCTTCCTCAGACGTCCCACACCTCTCCGTCCCCTCGGCTTATCGTTCCATAGTTGTTTGGGGATGCGGCAGTCATCCATTCGGCAAAGATGTTTTGTTTGGATGCGACTGGCATTCAAATTTTGTATATAAATTTTGTGACCATTCTATTTAACCGTTATATTAAATGTGATTCTGTTATGGCTAAAGTGGACAATAGGACGAAATTTCTACTTATGTTTATTGTAAAATATAAACGTGTAGGCCTACATATATTTACGAACATTATATATATTATTATAGAACAAAAATAGCTGCCGCTTATCTTCACAGACGATATCCGTTACATTTAGTCGATACGTAATATAGAAAGTGACAAACGTATCAATTCAGTCTCGAGTACTGCACGCGATATATCAATTACGTTGTCGAGTAACGCGTTACATTGTGCGTAAGGGGCAATATACAGTTCTTTAATAATAATACTACTTGTAGTAGGCCTATACTGAATCTATTCAACGCCAATGAACTATTCACTTTCAGAAAAAAAAAACGTATTGTGTCGAGGCTACAGAAAGCGACGGCCGAACAGCTGATAATAGGCGCCCGTAATCAGCTGACAGATTTCTCCGTAATTGGTTATTTTTCATTGTGCAGCAGCGCGGTCGCGGGCTCACTTCACTTTCTCCACTTAGGGTTACGCGTAATTCGCAATGCTACTGTACGTCTTCGTAACTTTCAATTGTTTATTTAGCCGTCTGCGGGGAGTGTCGACGCCAACCTTTGTTCGCGGTGTGTTATTGTATAGGCCTACCTGTTTTCAATAACATTTGCTTGTGATTACTGACAAGTACTTATTGACCAGGAGAGCGAGATATTTGCATACAAAGACCAAAAATCCTTTACAGTTGTTAATCTCATTCTTCTCATGGAATTTTCCGGTAAGGCGTTCCTTCGGTGAGAGGAAATGTTACACCTCACTCATGGGCAGGGAGATGAGTTCCCTGTTCCCTACAGGCACGGCAGCACCCTCTAGTGGAGGGAAGATCTTCTTCTTCTTCTTCTTCTTCTTCTTCTTCTTCTTCTTCTTCTTCTTCTTCTTCTTCTTCTCCTCTTCAAGGATAAGGTTACATAAACCTATCCCCACACATCTCATCCTCAGACGACCGACGTCTCTTCTACCAATGGCTTTATAGTTCAGTGCCGCTTTCGGCAATTGATCCTCTGTCATCCTTTGCAGATGATGCCACCATTGTCATATGCAGGGAAGAAAGCCAACCCAATCCATCAGTTCGCGGGAGAGAGTAGGAATGCGCATAAAGCTAGCGCCCTTCTCTATTGTAGAAAGGTCAAGCGTTCGGGTGGCTCTTCTTTGCATTTCTGTCTGTGTTTCGAAGTCTCTCAATACACTGTCACTGTCAAGTGAGTTGACTGTCACCGATAACAATCCAGCTGTTCGTGACTCAGACATGGAACATCCGCAGATCTCGTTGAAGCCAGTCCATCGGGCGGATACTTGCTCCTCATCTTCTAGTCGACGTTTGCGAGACACACGTGGAGCTCATACAGTGGCAGGCATATGGAGTGGATGCGCATTATTACGAGGGTCATCTCAAAAGTAAGTTTCCCTGATTTAGGAAAAAATAAAAAACATGTAAAAATTAAAAATAAAATTATACTTTTATTCAAAAACATGTACTTATTTTTCAGTATAATCTCCAGCCTTGTCAATTCACTTTCTGTAGCGTAAAAACAGTTTTTCAGTTCCTTCTCTGAACCACTGCGTGCCCAGATTTCGGAACCAGGCGTCAATCGCCTGTTTCACTTCCATATCTGTTTCGAATTGTTGTCCTCCCAGGTGTTCTTTGAGATGGGGGGAAACATGGAAATCACACGTAGCCAAATCGGGTGAATATGAGGAGTGGTAAAAAATATTCCATCAAAAGGACTCCAACAAATTCTGCGTGACCTGCGAGTTGTCGTGGAGCAGAAAACCTTTATTGCTCAACAAACCATTCCCTTTCAAGAATATGCCACCAGCGGACCATTTGAATGCTCATGCACTCAGGTCCGTACACAAGAACTAAATGACGATGAATTTTAGCCGCTGATTTTTTTTCCAAAAAGTACTTTCCAATCGGACACGGTGGTAAATAGAACGTCCATGATTTTAAATTTCGTGTTGTTGTTACGTTGCTACGCAACGGATGAGGTTTTGGCACTACTGCCACTACACACAAATAAAAGTTCCCCAACCTTCGTTAGCCTGCTTGCACCGTTTCCCTTTGAAATATAAAATAGGGAAACTTACTTTTGAGATAACCCTAGTGTATCCAATACACGGTCCGGCTGGAGATGTCTCTGAATATTTTATTTTTTGAATATTCAGAAGATGTATGTTTATTCTGCAATATGGCTGGAGATGTTTATTTATTTTGAATATTTGTACCTACACAGGAACGACAGTGGATTCACTCCAGTCTGTTCGCAGTGACTACGTTAGCAAAGAATCTGAAGGGTGGACACGAACAAAAATATATTATCGAAACAAGATATACGTTAACAAAATATAGGCGCGAAGAATGGGTTACGCACAGTCTACCAAATGCTCTGAAACATTTATCATTCGATACAATTTCTCCTTGACTCCATGGGCATATGCGGAACTTTATTTCGGAAGGGGTTCTGTAAAAACAGTAGGGTGATCATCCATCTCCTAACAACATGTCTCCAGTCACACCGAACTTAATATAGTCTAATCGTTTATTATAAACAATACTTAGGCCTTCCTTAAGAGGACAATACAATGATAAATACTACTGTTTATTTAGTTTCAATCTTCTTCTTCTTCACTCCATAGCCCGTTCCGACTTCACAGAGCCTCTGACCATTTTTTCCAGGGTCTTCCACGATGTCTTCCACGATCTCTCGCCCCCACTGGCCTATATTCAAAACACTTGTTTAGGAATGCGCGTGTCTACCATGTGTTCCACATGCATTCGGAAGGGGTTCTGTAATAAAATGGAGGATGATCACCCATCTCCTAACAACATGTCTGCAGACACACTGAATTTAATATAGCCTAATCGCTTATTTGGAACAATACTTAGACCTTCCTTAAGAGGACAATAAAATGATAAAATACTACTGTTTAATTAGTCAAGTAAGAAATATCAGGAGGGAGGTTTGAACCCCAAACACTTACTCTGCGTACGCTCATGACTGACCAGCTCTATACTTGACTACTGGCCGGTAAGTTCACCTGCCCTTGGGAGAAGTATCAGGCGTGACTCCGGTTGTGTAACTTTATGCATCCATTTCTTCCATCGCAAGTTGTTTTTACAGATAGACAGAAAGAAGTGCGTGTCTTAGCAGAATGGATGTGTGTGCATTGTCCGGGTCCAGCCAGTTCCATACAGTACAGCGGTCGTGTATGTGTTGTGTTGCACAACGCGGTTACGATGCGGAACCTCTTTGACAATAAACGTGCAAGTACGGTCATTTCTCGTCGTTACGCGCTATATTTCAGGCTGATGTTTAAAGATAAACTCGAACTTTTAAATTTAAAATTTTGTCTCAAATAGAGAACATACGAGCATTAATTTATGATCAATATTATTTTCTTCGTAAATACTTTTTATGTACATGACATTAGTTAAAATTGTTTTTCTAGTGTGCAAGAATTAATTGTTGATACATCTAAAAACTAAAAACGGTTGTAAATAAATTTTTTTAAATATAGAAAATCCTTTAAAAAAATAAAATTAATTAATTATCGTTATCTCCATGCATGTTGGATATGGACAGGGGGAGAGAGAGAGAAAGAGAGAGAGAGAGAGAGAGAGAGTCCACGTGTGCTTAGTTACACTACTTGCTTGCGTGTGTGATGATATTGTCATTAACTTGATGCTGTTGTGTTACAGGTGAACGTGTGCTAGACAGCGCACGTGGTACTAGTTCGACACCATGGGGTTCGGCACAGAGATGGACGGCTGCGGGAGGTTTGTCAAGTACGCCATCTTCGTATCCAACTTTGTCATTTTCGTAAGTACCGTGTTGCAGAACCGATTTCGTGTATACGCCTATCAAATACTGTATTTGATCAAAATGTTAGCTCACAATTTTTAATTTCCTAGAGTACAAACCACCTGTTCAAAACTGTTATTTGTAATATCGGTACACTTATGTGTAAAAGTTGTCTGAATTTTCAATTATATTATATGCATAATATAGGTATAACACCTAATTGAGCAATTTAGGGTATATTAGGCAGCTATTTTATATTTTCAAATTCAAGGTCAAAGAATTTGCTTTAAATTTTGTGTGAATAATGCACTAAAGTCCTCTAATTTGGCGAAAATGTTGCAAAAGAGTTTGATGAGACTAGTACTAGTGGCTTCCAACCAGAAACAGGTTGTTTGGAAAAAGAAAAATCTGTCGAGTTGTCTATGACAAGAGGAGTGAAGCAAGGAGATAGTCTCAGTTCATTATTACTCTTTACAACCGTATGTACCAGATCCTGAAGCAATGTGAGAGAAACAAAATCAAGGTGAGTAACTTTAGAATGTGACCAGCGTTTGTTCAGACCCTCGACTAGGCTCAGACGACGTCTAGTTGTAAAGAATACAGCATGCGCCATCAGAGAAGAGCACCGTGGTCAAAAGAAGATGATGTAATAACCGAGAAACTAATGAGAAAACAGTTGTAGTAGGTCAGCTGTCTAGGAACAGTAAGGCTGATGAAGAAGTAAACGATCGTCTACAGAAGGCATCGTTATCAGATTTCCAATGTTACCGTGAGAAACAAGGAAACCGCAGACGTCAATATACAGGTCTACAAGGTAGTTTTTATATCCTCGTTTGAGAAAGAAAACTTCACCTTGCTGGAGAAAGACATAAAAGCAGATTACAAACAAATGAAATGAAAACTCCTGCTTGCCGGGCTGTAAGGATGTTTGGTGGAAACGTTTCGGCCGTGCCTTTGACGGCCATCTTCAGTGCAGAAGGCTGCAAAACACTGACAAAGGTTTCGTAGTGTAACGTATTGCCACGTTACAAATCCAGGGAACCCATCTTAACTGACACTTGCCAATTACATGGGCTGCCTACGTTGTAACGAACGGTTATTAAACTCAAATTAACTGAACAAATTACATAAGGTAATTATAAGGAAACAAGGGAAGGTATTTCACTGATTTATGCACTCATTTTCATGTGTAACAAGATGACTTCTCTTTATTAACAACTGTTACTCAAAGATCCCACGACATCATTAATTAGATTAAAATATTTAAATGCTTTTCATAAAAACTTCGGGATCAAACTGATTCTGTATTCTTTTACCTCGGATCCGAGTTTACTTTAAGTATATTTATAGCAAAGGCTTCTAAGTATTTTGAGTTCATCTAGACGCTTGCAAGACTTCTTTTACCATTTGAAGAATGGTATTATTACTTAAAGTGATTATAAATTACATTTACATTTAAGGCGTTACAACGTACGATATTGAATCTTACAGTAAACTCTTAGCTTGTCTCATTTTAATTTTAAACAAAATTTATAGTCTTTGAAAAGTCTCTTTTTAATGTGAGTTATGTATCAAATATGATTAACTCTCGATAGGCAAGCTATCGAGTCACCTTTACAATTGGTCGTAGTAACCTCGTCCTGGGGTGTCTCTCTTTGGAATTCTTGAAGTCGGCATCATCATCTGGGTCGTGTCTTCGGCAAGTACTAGATAGGATGTTCACTGCGGAGATTGAACTTTCTTTTGTGAAAGTAGGTGTAGATCCACGGAGGTCCTCGTCAGCGTCTTATGGATCGTATACGTGTATTTATGAAGTTTATGCAGATCACATCTTCATGTATAAGGTTGTACTTGTATTTACCTCTTGAGGGGAGACGTCATCTTGTTTACTACTAGTTAAGTTTTTGTTTTACTTATTACATTTTTCTTCTTAACACATCTTTATATCATTCACACATTACACAACCCTCGCCACGTTTAGCAGTGGTAGCTAACATTTTAAAATTAAATTAAAAAAACAAATGCATTTTCGTGGAGCTCTCGCTCATACGTCTGTACGGTCTGACGGCAGCATAGTGACTCTCTCTACTAGATTCGACTGGCACATAACAACGGAGAGGGGCAAGTACTCCGCGACAATATAGTTCCTATTTTTATTTAAATTGACATTCTTATTACCAAAAACAATACATTAATTATACATATATAATTTAAGTGAATTATTTTAACTACTACTCGTGCCTTCAAATTTCTAATTACAAACATTATGATTTTTATATCTTCCTAAATTACAGACGACTCGATAAACACGTTGAGTCCGGAACTAACAGGTCACCGCATGATGACTAGCAAAGGGTTAATTGTGATATTAATAAGTTTTTTACAATTCGACTTTTTATTAGTGCTTCTGTTGATTTTCATTCACTTCTCATTCTCATTCTGATTTAGTACAGGGGCTTTAGGTTTAATAGTGCGATTTAAAAATACTTAATCGCTCGCAAATTTAATTTTTATTTATTTAAGATTACAGTTTCAATTAAATCGTCACAGCAGTCAGTGACCACTGAACTGTGGTTAAGGCTGATCGTTTGCACCAAACAACATTGGACACGGCGTTACAGTCCGGCAGCAAGCCGAAGTTCTCACAACATTGAAGGCGGCCGCGAAAGCGTCAGACAGAAAATGAAATGAAATTTTTGAAGCCGCATAGCTGGAAGAACTAGGAGAGAGCAAATTACGAATATGACCATCTGAAATCAGTTTCAGCAGGAATTAGTTGTAGAGATGGTGAACACAAGAAGACAGTGGTTTGGATATATAATGAAGATGGACGAAAGGAAACCAAAGCTCATCATAGAAGGAAGAAGAGAAGAGCAAGATTATAATGGGTAGAATATATTGAGAAGCTGACAGTGAAGTGAGAGTGGCTGAAGGATCTTCGATGCTTGACGTCAGAAGGGGATGACAAAGAAGTTGTTTTACTTCTAATAAAACTACGTTCTGTTGTTTTTTTTTTTTTTTTTTTTTTTTTTTTTTTTTTTTTTTTTTTTTTTTAGACTATATCATTGCTTTTCAGTCTGTGGTCTTAATTAACTAATTTCACCATTTTTCGTACTCATAAGCTAAGTTGCCTTAAACGATTGGCACTAACGTTGTTAACAGTGCTATTAAATGTTATACTGTACATTTTTCCGTCGTTTCAGAAGCAACGTCCATTTTCAAAAGACTTAACAGTTTGTCATTATAAAATTTGCAATTCTTATTCAGATTTATTGTACAAATTATAGGCTATAAATTTAAATTTATGGCTACTGAAATATGTTAAAATTAACGTACATAAAAATATATTCCTACTAAATATACAGCTTTATAAAATAATAACTAACGGTTAATGTGAGCATGCACTACTAAATAAATGGTCGTTGTACTCAAACATATTAACGTTGTAGCTACTGTGTTGGCAGGTCGGCGGACTGGTAGTGTTCGGCATAGGAATATGGACGCTTATGGACAAGTCGTTCATCAACGAGCTACTAGGCACCAACCTGTTTATGGAGCAGTGTACGTGCTGATAGTAACAGGAGCTTTGGTGTCTCTCATCTCGTTCTTCGGCTGCCTCGGCGCCATCAAGGAGATCAAATGCATGCTAGTCACGGTAAGCGCCACAACATTCGCCGTTCTCTTGCCTAGCGATCGATCTTGTCTGCTTTGTTTCATTTACCACTCTGCAGTGGTTATCGTTTCAAGATTATTCTCGTAGATTTCTAAAACAAAGAAATCTGCCACCTGTTGAACTTTTTCCGCAGTATGTAGGCCTAATTTGTTGTAGTGGCCTTCCTCATGACGTACCGTATTCAAAGTTTTCCTTCCTTCTATATTCTCCCCCCCCCCCCCCCCAATTAACAACTTATGTCGCAAAGATGTTTTCCTGTTTCTTGCTACATCATCACGATGATATTACTTAAGCAATATTTTAAGAAACACTAAGCGATCTTTTTCTTCTTCATCATCATCATCATCATCAACAACATCTTCTTCTTCTTCTTCTTCTTCTTCTTCTTCTTCTTCTTCTTCTTCTTCTTCTTCTTCTTCTTCCTCTTTCTTATAATTTCCTCCTGCCGTCAAGCGTCTGGGTCCTTCAGCCACTTTCTAAACTCCTTTGAGAAGTTTCTGTCCACTTTCTAGTTGCCAGCTTCTCAATGCGTACCGAAAATCGAGTTCCGTTCCTCTCCCAGTCTGTTCCTCTCCGGAAAGTTATTTCTTTTGACTCTGAATAAATTATTTCAATTATTTTCACCTTGATGGATTTTAGTTCTACCCAGGCTGTTCAGTTAAAGAGGTTACCTTCTCTGACCTACAGTACTTGGCGCTCAGTTTTATGGACGGGTCTTCCGTAGACATATGCTCCGTTCAGTAACGAGCGCCGGAAACTCGTCCTTCATCCTCTTCTGTGCGCTACATAATGCACATCCACTGTCGTTCCACGCCTGGAAATCACGCGACTGTCTTCGAGAGCAAGGTAGTGTCTTTGTTGGTACTGCTGATTCGAACGTCCGAACTGTTTCTGACTTTTCATCAGAAACAATAGTTAGACACGGAGTTCTGCCATCTTAACTGTTCACTGGACTTGAACACAAGCCCAACCACAGGCTTGAATTACTTAACCAGTTACAAATACGAATATATAACGGAAAATGTAACTGATTAACCCAACAGTACTTAACAAAATCATTTCGAAAAATTATATTTGGAATTGTATTTCTTAAGCAATTACTATTACACTGTAAGTTTCATATCTACCTTGTAAATTAACTAACACTGACTTTTTATATATTAGTAATTACTGTACTTTCACTTGTGAAAACGTACGTTTCTTATTGTCCTCGAAGGTGTACACCTTCCTCAGCGAGGTTTGCATACAGAGTGTCAAACATATATTTTATATATGTTTTTAGTTTAACCAACATATTTTTGACTTTTATTATTTATTTATAACGTTTATGTCTGTGCCAAGATAAGACAACACTCAACAGTCCTTTATGGTCTCAGTTACAAATCAAAGAAAATTCCCAAAGCTGGTCGAAATTATATTCTGTCTGAACGTTTTCACAGAAACGCTCCCGATATTTCAACTACTCGTTCTTAGCCAATGAGAACACTCTTAACGCAGTCCAGGTGTTCTCTCCATGGAATTGTGATGTGTGTGTGTGTGTGTGTAAGTTTGGTTCACCACGACATTCTGTAATTTACGATATCCGTCACTGTCTGCCAGTTGTAGTCTCTCTCTCTCTCTCTCTCTCTCTCTCTCTCTCTCTCTCTCTCTCTCTCTCTCTCTCTCTCTCTCTCTCTCTCTCTCTCTCTCTCTCTCTCTCCTCTCTCTCTCTCTCTCTCTCACACACACACACACACACACACACACACACATGTATACTTATACAGGTGTATAAAACACGTTCCCTTGTCATGTTTCAGTATTTCCTGGCCGTGTTGATAATTTTCGTAGTGATGCTGGTAGGCGGCATTCTCGGCTACGTCTTCAGAGAGAAGGTCAGATACTCCATGGAACAGGAGATGTACAGCACCATTAAGACGTACAACGAGAAGAAGAGTGTACGGCGAGCATGGGACGACACTCAGGAGAATGTGAGTACACTTAGATAATTTACTTAAAGAATACTGTTTGAAACCATTTTGGGTTTGGTTGTGTACATGTCGCCTTCAAATACTCAGAGAATGCAATCTATACACAGTTGTGTTGCTGTCGGTATTCAGCAGGCGCTGTAATAAGAATGTGAGTTCCAGTTGCGGTGCAAGATATTTCGATTTCAGAGACAAAATTATTTTCGGGACTGTTCAGCTGACAAAATCAGAGTTTTTCCCTTAAATCAACTTCACTCTGATACAAATTAAATCGCCTACAAAGGATGACTAAATATTACAAAAATGTTAAGTAATAATTATAAATAACTTAGGTTGACAAAGCAAATCTTCAAATATCTGTGGGGGAAGAAGTCAACATCAAGTTGGATTAAAGAAGTCCAAAAGGATTTAGAAAAAAAATAATATACACGCAGAAGAAGCAATTGAAGGAGAAGTTTTTCGGGCAGAAGTGTTAAAAATGGAGGGAGTCCAGGGTAGGAGAGAGAAAAACCCAGGTTCAAAGTGGACTGAAGACGGGAAGAAGAGACACAGTAAGAAGATGAAAGAGTATTGGAGAAAAAGGAAAGAACAAAGAGTAAAGAATTGAAATTGGGCATGTGGTCCCTAGATAGCGGAAAAAAATTATAATTAACTGTTTATTACTAATTAATTTAAAAATAATGCATTAATTACAATAATTCTTTTAAATAACACCTAATAAAAATTATAATTAATTCGTATTTACAATAGACAATTATTGTTATTTTAATATTAATTAAAAATATTATTTAAGTAAAAAACATCACTTTAATCATTGTTAAGTAAAAATAATATTACCTCATGCCCAGATGTCTTTAAAAAATCCTGAATTTTTTTGTCTTCAAGCATTTTAATTCTGCTCTTTAATATTAAAAATCCGTCAGCTCTGGTCCTCAATGTAAAACTCTTTTTTCCGTAAAAAGGTACATATTTTACAAATTATGAACAAATGTTATAAGACTTTAATGGCGACTTTTGGTACAGTTTTACTTTTTCAGAGTGTAATAAAACCATCTGTTAGTTAGACTAGACCTATATGTCGCCTAATCAGATAGTTACTGTGAAAACAATAACTGGGCATGACTGTAATTAATCGTGTGTTCAACTAATGGAGGCACACATTTTAACCCGTAGTAGAAATGTGGTCAAAATTAACATATATAATGTATGTCACGTGGCTAAATGTTGAGTATGGTGTGTTTAGATTTGGGGGTGGGTAAGGAGTATACTTAGGCGCAGGGTATAGTGCACAGTGGCGTACGCAGGGGGGGGGGCTCAACCTTAGTCCATATATTAGCGCACTCTTCTACAACTTATAGTATAAGATAGAGTACATATGCCAGTTAATGGTTACAATTTATTAGTAGGCATATTATTTTCAGTAGGTTTCACATTTTCTTTATTAAAAATAATAAATCCCCCCATCATTATTCGTGATGGGGGGACTTATTCAAAAATTAAAAAAACAATTATCCAAAAATTTCGTATAAATATAAAGTGTTTTTAAAGTATATTTTTCATTATTCAGGATATGAAATTAGGAACATTATTAAAATTATCGTTTTATTTATCCACTGATATCTGCAAGAAAGAGCTGAATTTAACTTAAGCATTAAATAATATTTTTATGAAAAAGGTTTTGCACTTATTTAAGTTTCATAAAAATATTATTTAATACTTAAGTAAAAATTCTTAGGGTTCACTGGCAGTAGTGGCCGGTGGCCGGTGTGGCATGCGTGTGGCCGCGCCGTCAAATGAGAGGGAGAGAGAGAGAAAACAGGTAGCTTACTGAACGTTACACTCAGCGTAATACACCGCTCAATGAACTATAAATTATAACTGAAGTAATATTTGTTATTATAAACTACTTATTTTGTTAGTATTTATATCCCCGTCCAAATCGACCGAAATATGCAATTTTGTAATTTTAAACGAGAGACTAAGTAAATTAAGAAAGTGTATATTACATGTTTGCAGTTGGGGGGGGGGCTTGAGCCTCCCCTGCATACGCCACTGATAGTCCATATCAGGAATAATAATATTGTAACATAACCAAATATGGCAGTTACATAAAATGAGCCTAAAGGACGGCAAGTAAGATAAAAAATATGAATGTAAATCTAGATAAGTAAATCCATGTATATAAAGTGTGTATCTACAAATGTGTTAATATGAAAATCCAACTATGAATAAGATAATATCAATCTAGTGACATCAACTACGAAAAATAAGAAAGAAAATGAAGTGAGCCAAAACCAAATACCAATTATAGACCCAATAGGATCCAAAAGTGAGGGGAAACGACGAAATAAGATTTAACAAACTCCAAAAGTGAGGGGAAACGACTAAAGAATAATGACTACAATGAAGATAACAAGAAAGAAGAAGGACAAGAAAGCTGATTCAGAAGAGAGAAGAAGATGAATAAATCATACCAGAAATCAACATAAACCACGTGCACCAAAGACTAATTAAGTGACAAGTGAAATAATGATTATCAAATGTGAGGATGAAAAAACAGTGATTAGCATTTAAGGAAACACAAACAATAACAGTGCGTACTTAATAGATGTGAAACATGTGAATAACCAACTATTTCTACTAATAAAACCACACAAACAATTATAGTGAGGAAGTTTATGAGTATATGAAAATAGGTTAAGTCCATGATGAAAACAACAAAATATTAAATAAGTCAAATAGACACGAACAATGAGTGTGACGCATTTAATAAAGTTGTGATTAACACAGATAATCATAAGTCCACCAAAATGAAACAAAATGGAACAATATGACTATGTTTTATTTTGGTAAAGAACTGACAACAATATAAAAAACCATTGTATCAAACAAAAGGAATTGAATTCAACCCATGACTAGAAAAGTATCATAAATAATACAATAAGATATGTATTAATGTTTAAGAAGGAATGTGTAAACATGTGTCACAAAATAAGTAAAATATTATTGTGAAAGACCATACTGATACCATGTAGATAGTAGAGACATACTGCATTAAAACAGATGGTACATTGTTACATAACCCATAGAGAAAGTACCTGTTAAACAGAAAACCAGAAATATCAATGAAAATCAATGATTATCAACAGTGATATCAATTAAGGAATTGTTATAAATAACAATACATCCTAATAGACAATACATTAAAATGCAACCATGTAAATAAAACCAATCAAATACAATGACAGGCAGCTATAGCAAAGATGCAACAAATATGCCAATTCAAATAGGCAAAATGCAATATCAAAACCAATACTAAAGTGAATAACCATATTACCAGTAGTAAGACTAATATCTGGTAATGGTTTGAGAACAGATCTTTAACATAAAAACAACAGTATTATAAACAAAATAATGTAAACTAACTAACCATGTACAAACAATCAGATGTAAGATGGACCACTGTATGGCCCATTAGTTAAGGAAAATAGTGTATTAAAACTTAAACACAGATTGTTCACAATATTACCAGTAGTTAGAGGGAAAATCAATACAACTTTGAGAACAGATTAGAACTATAAAAACAGTCAGTATATATGCAAATAATTAGAAACCAACTGACCATAGTGACAGAAATCACAAATAAACCAACCATGTCAAGTAAGTTACTTAGGTAAAATATGACATATAAATTTATCTAAGAGTAAATGAGAACATTACCAAAAGTAGGAGTAATGTCTAATACCAATGTAGAAACATAAACATAATGTAACAATAACAGTTTAAGTATTGTTTTTATGAAAAATAAATAACCATTATGTTGAAACACCATAGGAACAAGCCCATTATTAGAGAATTGAAGGGTACTAAACTAGCTAGAAGCTAACCAATATATGTAATACACTAAGTACAATGTATGTACACTAATGACATTTCATACTTAATATAATTCACTTAGAAAAAGACTAAAATTATATTGACAATTGTATGAGAAAGTTAGAAGAGGAAGGAGACAGTATGTGTATTATGTTTAATACCATCATGTGAGGATATTTAAATGTGAAATCATGTAAATAATCGTTTTAGTATTATTAGATTACAAGATTACTTGTATTAGATAAGGGAAATTCATTGTAAATACTTTTATATGAAAACCAAGATGGACGCCTAATGACGCTAAAACAAGCTATTGTTAAGGAAATAATTATTTCCAAATAACCAGTCAAACCAAGTGAGAAATGGACTCCAAGTGTTTATTTAGAAAGTGTTTTTAGTAAAAATAATTAAATTTGGTGTCAAAAACTTATAAAAATAAGAAACACCACGATAATTAATAAAAACATTATTTTAAGAGAAGCAATGTAAATAAAATAGTGTTGTTTAGACTCAAATTAAAGAGGAAAATGTCTATAATTCAATGACATAACTCATGTAACGATAGGACGTTCAATAAGGAAGTTATTGTAATTATTAACTTTTCAAGTATTTCTTACACTAGTGCTTACGTCACATAAACCAGGACCCAAAGTCGAATTTTGGTAAAACACCAAATATTTTAATAAAACATGGGCCTTTGGGGTGAAGATTATAGTGATGACAGCCAATCAAATCAACGCATTTTGTCAGAAACGAGAGAGACGCTTTGGCAATTTGTAACAGTCTAAGAACAGCTTCCAGACGAATAGGTCACGCCACTCCACGTCATGAAGAAGTATTATTTTAAAATTTGTGCGCGTACACTGACATAAAGTTAATATACAGACGTAACCTTAACACAACAAATACACTTCCGAGTGATATGTGCGGGATTACCGAACAATAAGTACGATAGTGTATAATCCCGATCGTACTCGCGTGTGTTGTGATTATAAACAGGGAGTACATTATTTTATTTGAATAACTTTAATTTTCAGAAATAATATTTTTGAAATAGACATTTTGATACTACGCGAGTCATTATTAGCGCAGTATCAAACTTATGATGGAATTATTATAATTTCAAGAAATGTTAATTTTTTATTCATTAAAATATTAATTAAATATTTTAATTAATTTTTATAACTATCAAAGTATGTTTAAAGTAACTATCACTAGTTACAAGAGTTTACATTTAGTCGCTCTTTTGACTAAACTTGTTTTGATTATTCGATATTTTGAAATAAATAACATTAACGTACGTACAAAAGTATAAAGTAATTTTAATAGTAACATGTTAAAAGGTTACTAATATTATGTTCAAAAATATAAATTAAGAAATGTTAACCAGTAAGAAATCATTTTCTGTAATAGCATTACCTGTGATCGCTAACCTCAAATTGGTAGCGGTAGCCTATTAATTTAACTGTTGCATCTGTTCTCAAATAGTTTCCAAACTAAATAGAAATCATATCAAGAGTTTTTTTTTGTATTTTATTAATTTTTTCTCTTGAAAATATATATTTATCAAATTCATTGTTGAAAATAAAACGAGATATTGAAACTGTACAAGCCACGAGTCTGACACTGGCTATAGAAAGTTATAAGGTGCGTGCGCATCCAGACGTACGATAATTACTTACTTACCATACATATGGTATTACATTTCATTGTTTTATATTTATTCGCTATTTTTTAACCATTGTTTAGTTTTATTGATTCTATTAATATTACATCTTGACACTGATATCATGGATCTTCAAAGAACCTAACAACCTGATAATATGTTAACGAGAAAACATAACCTTATAAATTCAAATTATTGTACTGAAGACAGGACTACCAGCATTGAGCCTGGATAGAGTTTTATGTCAAAATTAATCGATTGTAATTATTATTTAAAGGGTTATTAGTCTAAATGATTGTTAATTGTTTTTCTTTCTTGAAATTTGCCATTTTTAAAATTTGTTAATAAACCTACACTTCTTTACCAATGAACAAGAGTATCATTTCAAATAGAAATTAAATTGTTTCTTGTAAATCAGTTCTACCAAAGGTGGCGGAAGAATTCAAACTAAGAGAAATTTAAAGTATTACATATGTGTACTAACTGTTATAAATATTCAAATTGAATATTTGTGCGTATTTTGAATGTATGTATTTCAGCAACAACCGTCACAGAACAGGACTGAAACGGATACTTGTGGTAAGTGAGGGAGGCATACAACAAAAGTGCGCGAAACTTATTTAAATTGAAAGAGTGAAATCTTCATAAACACTTATACAATCACACTAATAACTCCTAATAGTTATAATTGGAGCAGTTTTTATAGAAACAACATAATAGCAGATACCGGAGCGTATCTGCAAGCACACTACAATTACAACTATAAATACAAGTACACTGTACACAGTATAGTACAGTACATTATACTATACTTCAGAAGTGATAGAAGATCACACACCACACTTCAATACTACTATATATACTTGTTTTGTTTATACTTGTTACTGGTTCCGTAACAATATTAGGAGACAGTGTGTTTTACAAAAGTTTTCGCTAGTTCAATTACGTCAATCGTCCACCGTAAAAAAATTCGTCAGTCGCTTGTTGTCAAGATAAAGTAGAGACTCGGATAATCCGAACTACATATCAATGTTCTGTCTGAGGCTTTCACGGCCGGCTTCAGTGATATGAGTACTTCGGCTTGTGCTCCATAGTTGTTTTGAACAAACGTTTCGGCCGTGACTTCGACAGGTGTCCTACTCACGGCCACTAGCCTTAACCACAATTCAGTGGTCACTGACTGCGAACCTTGGTCAGTGTGTTGCAGCCTTCCGCACTGCAACTATGGACCACTGCCTTACAGCCGACGTACTCATACCTACAGTATCAATGTGTTCGGATTGTCGAGCTATTCGAAGTGTTCTAGTAGCAGTACAGTAAATAAACCTAACAAGCTGAATTTTTGTATTATAAACACAAGAGTTGAAATTAGTTATTTTGCAGAATTTTGTTTGTAGATTCCAGATGTAACAAACTTGAACTATTATTTCAAATCATATTACAATAAATATGAATAGTTCCAAATTAGAAATCAGAGTATTACTGTATATACAAACATTTTACAACATTAATGGTTTTAAGTACACGTTGTACTACTACGATTCAATATCTATAGACACAACACAACTGTACCCCGATAAGTGTTGATTTTGCTTCAGCTGACGTTCCTGTTTCGTGTTTCTACTTCTTAAGTGTATTTGTATATTCTATTTATATCATTGTAGTTTTTATTTGTTTTATTCCTGTTCTCGAGAATATTCTCTTGTAACCTCAGTCCTTCAAGAATATTGAGACTAACTTCTTTTGAAAGCTTATAGCGTTTTATAAATGTTTACTCGTTCAAATTATCAAAACCGGTAAGCCGATTTTTATTACCGGTGACATTTGTTTTCGTCTTTATTGGATGTTTTTTTAATCATCATCATCTTCACGGATTAAACCAAGGATGGTCTGTTCCGGTCTCAAATAGGCAATGATTAGAGCTGGTCACTCCAGCGCTTTTTCGGACGTCCCACACCTCTCCGTCCCCTCGGCTTATAGTTTAAGAGTTGTTTGGGGATGCGGCAGTCATCGATTCGGCAAAGATGTTCCCATTTGAGACAATTTAGTAGTGAATATGTCCCCTGGATATGTTGCATATCGCAGGGTAAGACGCATGGTGGGGCTGCCACCTTCAGGCTTAACGTCCAGCTCGATTTATGTATGGGTGTTCTCCCATAAACTGGCTGTCTTACCAGACTAAAGAGACCAGTTTTCCCTGTTGAAATATCCATAAGGATCTTTAATGTGGTGGTTTCTCCTTGCCTCCCACATCCTACGCCTTTGACAATACGTCTTTAGGGGCAATTTCTCACCCCAAGAGCAAAAGGGTGTCCCAACCTCTACTTGACAAGTAAAGGAGGGACAGCTTATACCGGCTGTCCCTCGGTCTATATATTTTTAATACCAACATTATTTAGTCGTAAAAGTTTTCTCTCTGACTCTTTTAGTTTGTCACACTAGTTTATATACGCGTAGGCAAAAATTGAAAATAAAATAAATTATGTAACGAAGGAACAGAAAACACAAATTTTCTGATCACAGAAACCAAAGAAATATGTGCACTTATATATTTTATTTCTGTTACACAAATGACTACTTCACGGAAAACAACGTAGGGGTACATAATTAACGGCGATCGTAATTTTAAGGCAGCTTTCGTCGTTTTAACGGCCCGTTGTTACCTAACAGGCCAAATACCTCCCGTTAAGTTAACCGACGATTTACCGTCCATTATTTTTAACTGAGCTTCGTGAAACGGTTTATCTCCCGTTAAATCCTTGACTGGTGATTTACCGTCCGTTATTTTTAACTGAGCTTCGTGAAACGGTTTATCTCCCGTTAAATCCTTGACTGGTGATTAACGGGCCGTTAAATTCTTAAACGGTGGTCGGTGAAACGTTGCATATGTCTTGTACAAGCGTTGCAAAACACACTCAAACAATACACAATATACATCTGTAATGGAGAAACACTGAGCAAATAAATGATCTCTGAAACAACTTAGATCGAGACGAAACCAGTTCAAAGTAACGGTAATTTTAAGAATAATAATATAGATCGTCGGGCTTACCAAATATGGCAGGCTGGAATACGTAGGCTAGTTAACTCATGATTCATCGTCGTTAGCGAATCGAAATAATACATACTAACCGGCTTGCTTCCAGTCTTCTGCAATTGAGACTCATGCGGTATTAATATAATATTATTATATTTAATGATATAATAATATATTAATAAATATATTATTGTATATTATTAATATATAAACATTACGTATACGTTATATCTATATATATACGTATATATGTACATATTATACGTACAATATTTAACATTTTTATGTAGACCCAGGATCTGTCTCCACCAAAACATCACGCAATTTCTTTTGGGACGCCCTTTACTTCCCTTTACAGTGGGTATACTCTTCATAATTATTCTGACGAATCGGTCCTCGGTCATTCTCTACACATGCCTGGGTTCTCTTTTTCTCTGAACCCAGTCACTTATTTTCTAAACGCCGCACCTCTCCCTTGTATCGTCACTTCTCTTCCTGAGTTCAGTATCATTACTAAGTGCTTCGTCTTGGTCGCTTCCAATATTTCGCAGTGTCAGCTCACATTTCAGTAGCGTAGGTCAGTATTGTGCGATCCATTGTTTTTTTTTTTTTATGTACGCTACGCACACCTTGGTTTCAGTTCTCAGAGACTGGTTTGACCAGATCGTGCTGTTCAAGCAACTAGATACTCTTAAAGCTGTAATTGCTTGATGTTGTACTTCAGCGTCAAGATCTTGGTAGGAAGTTGCATATATGCCAAGGTAACTGAAGAACATCCATCTGTTCACTAAGCCTGGCATATAACTGTATGTAGTTTACAGCTCAAGTGTTCTTTAGAAACAGTAAGGTTTTTGGTCTTATATATATATATATATATATATATATATATATATTGTAGCGTGACAGATGTATGCATAATATTGAATGGCAATTGATCATTAGAATAATGAAGTTATAATATTTAAATTTGGAAGAAAGCACTAAGTTTAATATAAAAAGATTAATTCATAGCAACTGTGGAAAGAAATCATTATTATAAAGAAAATACAAGTTAAAATAAAAGGAGTTACTAGTGATGAGTCATCCAAGACCAGTCTCATAACCAAAGGTTTTCAAGGTATAACCCAGGAAGGTAAAATAGTAAATAACAAAGCAGTACACAATATGACCAAACCCACAACGAGGGAGAATAAATAGAATAGAAACCCTAAAATAAGCCAAGATCAACCAATACAGGTTGTGTATTTCTGAAATAAAGAAGAAGATGGAGAAGATCCCAAGAAACCTGATGGCAACAAGAAGCAGATGGAGAAGATACCAGTCCCAGAAGGCAGGAGAAAAGAAGACTGAAGAAAGAAGAAGAGGGCAGCATCCTGAAGAAGACGTCATGCTCTTATAAAAGACACCCAAATCCCTATATCCCCAAAATAAATATTTAAAAATAAAAGTATAACGAAATAAAAATCACATGTATATAAATTTAAGAGAGAGAAGTGTATAAAGTAAAAGTTACCTGTGAACTAAGATGAAACAATAATATAGTACCCATGGAACAAATCTCCATTGAAAAACGCTAACCAATTTATTATGTTGATAAGACTATACGACCATTTAGCATTAACATAATATATAAGTGAAAGTGAACCAGTGATAGTTTTGGGTATTATAAAAAATGAACCTTGTGTTTCATTCTTGACAATCACAAACATTGGATGCAATGAAATATGCATTTTTCAATGACTTAAAATGTGTACTGTGACAATATATTGTTCATAAGTCATGAATCTGTTTAAAATAACATTTTGTTTTACATGAAAAAAGAAAAACAGATTTCATTATACTTTTTGAACAATTCATACTATTTATTTGTTAATGACAGGGTGCAATTACCCAAAGACAATGTATAAAAGACTGTATAAAAACTGTAGAATCCTACTTATAATAATAGTTAGAAATAAGAATATAAATATAAGGTTTTTATGTATATAGTACAAGAATGTTTAAAAATGTTTTAGATATAAGGCCATTTGTTTGGGTCTGATACAACTAACATCAGAACTATAAAAATAGTTACCACTTGTAAATAGTAGAGAGTAATTAAGATGTTAGTTAGTAAAAAACCTTTTTTGTAAGCCATATTTCCATGTTTGGAAATGGGGATTTTGTTGCAAAATGTCTGACTTGAAGACAACCATTTATTTAAAAAAATATTCTTTATTTTGTTTAACTATTATTTGTATTGTAACCAATACTAATTGTTTTTGTGTAATTTGAAAACATGTTTAATTTATAATACTATTTGTAAAAGTCAGAGAGGGTATCACACATCATATATTGTTTGTAAATTATTTTGTAAGAAAAATTGTTAAAAAATCATAGGCCAAAAGAATGGAAACCAAACTTCATCAAAACAGAGAAATTACTCATTTAAAAGCAAATAAACAAAAGGGGTTTAGACAAAATAAACTTGAGATCATGCCATATAATGGCACATACCATTTAGAGAGATTTTAATAAATTATATTCAGAATTATAAATAAAAATGACTAAACTCAGAAATTTAGACATGGGAGTCATATATTCCAGAATAATGTTTCAGAATACAACTAATTCAATTAACTACCAGAAAATAAGGGAATATGAACCTTTTAATACAATATAGGATTATTAATATTAAATATAACTGATAAAATGGCTGAATTTACATTATAACAGGAAGTAAAATTTGGAAATGTTTTGACTTATCAGAGTATAACAAACTGAAAGTAAAATTACTATTTTTTGGACAGAAAACACTATAAAATGGCATTATTTAATCTGAAAATAACCAGAATGAACTGAAAGATTAATTTAAATCAAATCTAGTGAATAAAATTGACAAATAACCAAAGTTTAGGCATTCATATAGTGAAAATGTAAAAGTGCACACAGGATGTGAAAAATATTTGAACAATGTTAAGGATAATATTATATGGGCTAAGAGTTTAATTGAAACTAAAGGAAACAGTTAGTTGATTATTGGTATTTGAACGGATAACATAAACGAGAGTTTTGTGACGATCTAACCTATCTTACAAAGGTGAAGTTTAGTGGCGAACAGTACGTTACTGTAAAGTCGGGAGTGAATTATAAAATCTTTCCAGAACCTATACATTGTGACAAAAACGATCAAGAAACACTAATTAACACTAAACAATACATTTCTACTCTGAAAAACACCACAAAACACCAGAAAACTGTATAACACATTAACCAAATTAGTGTCGGAATTGGGAAAAGTGTTTTGACTTATAATTACACAGACATACTAAATACAACCCAGAATCACTACACCAGTCACTACACAACATTTAACAAGAGATTTGCAGAGACAAGAACAGGAATTTTGCCAGAAAATACATTATTTGGAACACTGCAGGAACGAGCAACATTTTGATCAACTTGACGGCGGCCATTTGCTTTGACGATTCCAGTGCCTTCTTCTTAGTACAACTCAGCTGTTTGGTGAAAACAATTATTATATTTACAAATTATTATTCAATGTCTGTGTTTATTAATAACTGTTAATTTGATTGTAACGTTATACTTTTTAAATATTAGCCCGATTTCTCTGACTTTGGTAATAACTGGCTGTTTAAAGAACCCTATATAATTTTTATATCATATACTTGTAACTTTTTTCGATATCCTGAGAATCGATACTAATCGATAAGAGTCAATATTGCTATTAATTAATAAAAAACATTAATACTTTTCAATACTTAATAGTTCTTTATTTCTTCAATAATACTAATTACCAATAATATAATTCTAATTGATAATCTACAAGGACTTTACCACCCGTAAGTGAAGATAACCTAAAAAATAAAAAGGTAAACAAGTATCGATTGGTTTACAGACAGTCTTATGAGTGGTGATAGATTATTTAAAATATACTAAAACTTTAATAAAAATTTTCAGAAGAGCATTACACTGTTTAAAACTTCACAGCCCTATATTAATTAATTGATCCTAATTAATTAATTAATAAAATTAAAAAAATTTTTTTTAATTATTTTTTTTTATAAACATAATTTTTTTTTAATTTCCTTCAAAACAATAAATTTTTTTTTGAAACTTTCGGCGAAGCTGAACAGATATATTCCTTCATCAACTTTACGCTACTCGACCGATCTTGCTACCATTGGGACTCGACCAGCTGGGAAACTTAAGGAAGTGTTTCAGGCCAGTAAGACGTCGAGAGCCACACCAATTAAACACCAATTAAACATATTACATTGGACTTGATTACATCGGAGTCACATACTTCACTATCTCTTATCATCAACACTTAACAATCTTATTATTAATAATTATTACAATATATATATATATATATATATATATATATATATATATATATATATAATAGGGTTGCTACAGCTACTGCCGTCTCCCTTCCTTCAACGTGGCTTTCCAATTCTCCCGATGTTCCCATTGTCCTTCCTCAAGTCCTATACGTTGCATAGATTCATCCACTTCGTCCTTCCAAGATCTTCTCGGTCTTCCCCTTTTTCTCCTTCCTAATGGACTCCATTCCATCACTTGTTGATTTGATCCACCTATTTTGGGCTCTCCGGACATGACCGTACCACACTAATCTTTTTTCTTCGATATAGCCAATTACACTTCTTACCGTTTCCATTCTTCTTTTGATCTCCTCGTTTGTTATTCGGTCTGCTCTCGTTATTCCACAGCACCTCCTCCAATATTCCATCTCTGTTGCAAGAATCTTTCTTTCATTCTTTTTTGTTAATAACCCATACTTCTGCTGCATACGTCATAATGTTTTGGACTATGGTCTGATATATCATTTTCTGGTGCTTTTCCTAATATTATTGTCCCATATAACACTGTGTAATTGTCTAATCCCTATTCTAGTCTGTCCTAATCTACTTTTTATTTCTTCTTCCATTATGCCTTGTTTACTCAGTGTGAATCCTAGGTACTTGAATTTGTATGTTCCTCTAATTTTAACATTTTCGTCTACTTCTAAATCTGTTGTTCCTTCATCTCTAATTGCCAAGTATTCAGTCTTTTTTATGTTTATTTCCAATCCTATCTTTGTGTATTCTTCATTCAGCTGTTTGACCATGTAGCTTAGATCTTCTTCAGTTTTTGGTCTTCTTGGTTGATAATCTAAGACGCAACTTTTGGGCAGTGCGGGTAAATTGGTAGAGAAGGTGTTGAAGAGAGTTTCCATCTTCAGCAATAATCGCCGCGCGTCTTCCGCATACCACATACATATTTGTTTCTTTCCTTTTGTATCTACGTTCCGACACCGTAAAGAAATACCGACAAACAGGACATTTGATCACGCAAACTGATTCAGACTTTTTCTCTGTCTTTTCATATTTTGTTCAAGCATGGCAGTTCACTACTTGTTATCCGGTTACATCTTACTATTCTTAGCATGCAGTCGTCATAATTGCAGGTAAGTGACCCGAAATAATTGTAGCGGATTCAAAGAGGAAATTTTGGGGGGATGATATTTCCGAATACAGGATTTTGGGCTGCTTTCCAGGATAGAATTACGTAATACAAGGGCAACTGGTATAGCCTAAGCGTTTGGGAAGAATGCAGCAAGATCGCCTTCCCAAACTTGCCTTGAATTATAAACGCACAGGGTATCGCAGTATGGGGCGTCCGAGGACGAGATGGTTTCCGGAACAGGCAGTGTAGCCTAATCCGTGAAGTGGAGATGATGATGAAATTTCAGAGTAGATAACGACAAGTATTGTGAAAAGAGGTACATCTGTTAACGACTGAAATAGTTACTCATAAAAAATCTAATAAGATTTTCTCTGTAAGATTTTCAAATGAACACAATTTTCTCAAATTTCTTTTTTTAAACAGCTGAAATTTATGCTTTGATCATTTAATTCTGTCTTTGAATATTTTAAAAATAAGACTTACCTTTCCGGAAAAAATTAAATAGCTTAATTTTCCCTCAATACAAATTTGCAAAATGTTTTTTTCTAGATTTTGAGGGTCAATTTCCCTTATTTCCCCACTGTAGATTCGTCCCCTCCATTGCTGCTAAAGCTCCCCTATGGGACTGTTTTCACATTGGTTATGATTTTACAACATTGGACTTGGTTATTTTTACCATTTTTTATGATTTTAATTTTACTGGTCCAGTACCTAAATAAAAAAAAAAACTTCATGGGTCCACTAAAAGTAATTTCTACTTTCAGTAATTATTTACTACACCTTTTTCACTGGTGCATAAGATACCTGTGTTGTCTGTATATAACAGATTTGAGATGATTTTACTGTTAATTGATATTCCCTATTTCACTCTCCAGAGCCCGGCCCATTGTGGTCCCTGACTCATGTGGAACAATTCCTTCTCAAACACATTTTCTGTTTCATTTTGAGGCGACATCTATACGTTACTTGTTGAATGTGCAAACAAAATGTGTAGAACTGCAAAGAATTAGTATAAAACCAAAAGAAAAATTTAGTCAAGTGTCTGAGCTCGAATTTTTTGAAAGCTGTGTACTATTAATAAGAAATTTCTTTTGCTTCATGTCTCTGCTTTATTCATATGACCACCTTGCAGCACAAATACTTCTGGAGTTCCAGAAATTATTACACAAAAAGTTAAAATAAGAACCAAAGCTTCTTACGAACGTCTTAAAACTTCATTCAGATTGTAACACTGACTCCATTGACTTGAATAAGTTCATTGGCTTCACAAGAAACTCATTGCCTCATTTATTATCCTATTTTATCTCAGTTTGTATCTTTTAATTGTAAACTAAATATTGCTACGATGGTCTAGTGATCGTCATATAGTACAGTGGAAAAACAAAATACAAGACACCAATTAAGTCACTAATCACCAGCTTTAATAATCACAATTAATAAAATGTAATCAACAAGGTAGTCTCTTACAACAAATAAAAATTGTTCACACGCAATAAAAATGTCAACTAATATAAAACACAATTGTATTACAATAGTGCCGCACAATTATAAAACCACATAACACTTTGCCACAATACTATGGACCGCACTCGAATAAATCGCCACTAAAACTGAACTAAGTGCCGCTGAAGTCTTGTATTTATACCCCGTTGAGATTCCATCATATTTCATAATACGTGTCTACTAGAAAATACTAGAACATAATTGACTGCGGCCTTGAACACAGCGCGCGCGGACCGGTATGGTCCAGAAAAGTCTCGTTGCAGACGCTTGACAAGTGTCACATAATTGTCCTTCATCTCAAAGTAGCAGCAATACGTACGCCCACACACATCACAGCCGGATTCCACTGGAATAGCCGAGAAACACGTAGCGTGTTGTGTAATGTCGTTATACAGAATGTCGTTCTGTAAATATGTTATAATGTTTTGTTATGGGTAGTGTGATCTATGACAGGGTAAATTACGGAATGGTAGATATTGCATGTAGTCTATGACAGTTTGTTAAGAGGAGCTGTGGCCAGTAATCCAGAACACTGAAAAAGGAAAACTACGGTATAAAAGAATTCTCTGGGGGGTGCCCAGTTTTCTTTCCTCACTTGCGTACCATGTCTATGACTACATTCCTTAATCATTCCTATTCAAAATTTTGATTATGCTGTATAAAGCATTGTCTTTTAGGATATATTACTTTGATGTTGATATTTTGTAACAGTTACCATGGTTTCACACTTACGAACACGTAATCGTTTGGAGATAATGTGTATTTCTTAAATAAAAAGTTGACTAAATTGCCTACATCATTGTTCAAACTTCAAACTTCTAGATACTAAAAAAATCATTAGGTTTGTCACGACAAATAATAATCTATCATGTAAACTTTATAAAAAGCAATCTCAGAATTCCAATGCTAAAGTTGTCTGTAATTTGCTGAGTAATGCAAATCAATAAACAACTTGGAACATGACAGGACACTTAAGACATTGTTTAGTGTAAATATGATTTCTCCTCTCAAAGTGTGTTTCACTGTAATAATGTTGCCTGTTCTAGACGTTAGGGACAGTTTCGATTTATTGCTTTAACCTGATGTCATAGTTCTCTAAACAACATGCTACAGACATCCATTTTAGCATAAAAAATTCTCAGAAGATAAAGACATAACCTTTACTGAAACAAGAAAATTTATAGGATGTAATTATTATTTATTAAATTCACTGATACCTAACAACAGGGAAAACCCAATAACTAACATATTAGTTTCAGCAGCATGGTCCAAAATCACTATAATAATATTAATGAATATATGTATAGGCCAAATCAATTCAAACATGGAAAAATTAATAGTGACAAAAATTTTGATATGGAGCCTCTATGTGTCTGAAAATATGTGTTAAAACAATATCATATAGTCCTATCTTGTGTACTGATATACAGTATATTGATATATGGATCATCTGAAGAGGTCCAGGACTAACAACAAAAGAGCAAAATTATTTGTATTTCTCAACATAGTTATTCTTAACATCAATATATTTATTCCATCAATACTGTGTCATCTTGTGCTTGATGTGGTTTTTCAGTAAGGTCTGCAAAATGGCTCTCACAGTTGCAGTCACTCTTGCACTATTGATTTTATGAAAAACATTGTCCACCAAGGAAAAGTTTAAGTTTCGAGAAGAGCAGTGGCGTACCTAGGGGTGGATTCGTTTCTGAGGCCCCCCTCATAAGACGGGTGTTTATAATCCAATTTATCTTTAAGTAATACATACCTAGCAAAAACACTTTACTGTTATATATTTATTGTCTAATCACTGTATTGATACATCTAGTTAGGAAACTTTATAAGAAGGTAATGATTGAAATAAAAATCAACTTTCATATTGTAAATACAAAATTTAAAGAAATAATAGAAGTAGTATTTTATAGATTGCATTAAATTTATTCCAATACTTCATAATACACAATAAGGTTATATACTGCAAAACAAATTTATCTTTGTTGCAAACAATACTTGGCAATTTTTTTAAGTCAGTTAGCAGTTTTAATACATAACACATGCTGTTACTTGTCTGTAGAGTTGTATGTGTAGTTGTCTTCAATGTCGCTCACGGTTTTGTTCACTCGCGCAATATGTGATGCATTTTTTCTGATTCGTTTGTTCGAGTAACTGACCTGATTTGCCCACTCTGAATTATCCACTGTTTGGAAAACATTTTGATGACCAGTTTTAAATAAATTGTTGCTCTCTTAAACTTAATTTTCCAAATCTGGAGGCCCCCTACTAAGTGAGCCCCAGGGCAAGCCGCCCCAAGCCCCCTTTTTGTCTACTACTGGAGAAGAGATGGGAGTCAGAGGGAGCCAAATCTGGGGAATAGGGCAGATGGTCCAATAGTTCACAGTTCAGCTCCCTTAATTTTTCATTTGCCAAAACACTATTTTGAGGGTAGGCTTGTTGCCTTGTTAAGAAATTATTTTCTATTTCTCCAAACTGGGTATTTTTATGAATTTTTGCATCTAGTTGGTTTAAAAGATTGTATAACATAATTATTCAGTTTCTGTTTTACAGAGTAATAAGTAAATAAAGTCCCTTTGGCATTCAAAATACCAGTGATCCAACCTTTCCTGCAGATGGACCCAACATTTTTTTGGTGCTGAACAATAAGCACCACTTTTTTGTGCGAAACAAATCTGTCCACTATTTTGACTGGTGTTTCAATTTTATTGTGTAAAAGTAAATCCAAATCTCATACATAGTTACAAATTGATGCATAAAATCAGTTTTATTCTTCTTAAAATGCTTCAAATCCTGCTGAGAGATTTGTGTCACAGTGTCCGACCTGCTGTGAGCAAAACACAGAACCAACTTTTGCAAAACTTTTCATATACAGTTCTACATGCAATACATGTTCTTCTGAAATGTCTACAGGCTCAGAAATTCATACGCTTTAACTCACCAGTCATCTAATACCACATTATGTCTTTGTTCAGTGATTTCTATTGTTGTTGTACTTTTTGGATATTCTCTTCAAGGATCATCTTCAAGGCCTTGAAATGAACTTTGTTTACAAAATCTTACAACAAATTTTATTACCTCGTAATATTGATTTGATCCATTTTAGAGAAGCTTCACATCACATATGCTTCAATTAGGTAGATTAGAGAAACTACTTGATAAGAATACTTGCAATTTTCCGATTTGTATTCTGTCATGTATTATTGTGTTTATAGACCCATCTATCATGCCACCCAGGTATCTGAATTTATTAATCACAATTGTAACTGTACCAACTTTAATATCAAACAAAATCTGATAAAATAGAATAGAATAAAGTTAGAATGTCAGCATGTTTCTTCCAAATGCTGGTTGTCATCTTAAAACTACCATTCAAATAGTACTATTTTTACCAGGTTGTGTTGTATAAATAGACAAGAAGGGATCTATATAATAAAATTTTATACATTGTTACACAATATAAGATAAGATAAGGTTATAAGATATAAGATTGTGTCTCGCTGATAAGATAAGGTACAGTAGAAGACAAAATGCAAGACATCAATGAAGTCACTAATAACCAGCTTTAATAATCACAATTAATAATCTGTAATCAACAAGATAGTCTCTTACAACAATTCAAATAAAATTTGTCCACACACATTAATAATGTCAATTATAAAGAATTCTGCACTAATTTATAAAATTATAACACAACAACACTTCACTACAATACGTCTACAGACATTCGCTAAGGACAATCGTCACGTTACTGATTCACAAAGTCAGCCTCTGTCCCTTATATACATAGTGCACGTGTTCTAGAATCTTTCCAACCTTACTTAATTGCTGACACTAATGTGTATTTTAAGCGTGGTCTTGAAGAATCTGGAACATACTTGAATGCTGCCTTGACTGAGGCAACACCTGCTACACTGGGTGGAGAATGTTCTAGGCTCTTCGATAGGGTACTCGTTACTCCATGATTTTTTGACAATTCTTTACCCTTAAATCAAGCTCAACTGATGAAAACACTGATATTCTGTATTTAAACATGTAATAACTTCAAAATTATATGCTCTCTCTTCAGTCTCTTCAAAATATACCTTAGAACACAATAGCTTCATTAGTAAATACAGTATAGAAGGCTTAACCTTTACACCGTTCTTAGCGATGCAGACGAATGCTAATGTTCATACCAGTCTCTAACAAGAAACATGTGTGCTTTCTGCAAAAAAAATAATAATCTTCAATTTAAAGTATACAGCTAATGCAGCTTCTTTAATTCTGTTTAGTGTTATGTTTTATCATGAGCTTTTGAGATGTAAAAAGCTATTTATATACACAGTGTATCATCTGGATTGTGTTTGCAGTTGCATTGCTGCGGAGTTACCAGTTATACAGATTGGAAAGGTCTCATTCCAGACAGCTGTTGCAGAGAAATTGATGGAAAGGTATTGTAGAAAACAAAGATTTTATAACATAGTAAAATTTATGTTTCCATATCATCTTCTTCAAGCATACACTTTGGCATGTGTCCAGTATACAGTAGAGAATTGATTATCCGAACCTCTCGGGATGAGGGCCCATTCAAATAATTGATATTTCAGATAATAGATCGTAAATTGAAAACATTATTTCTCTTTACAGAAACAACAATTCTAGTACAAAATAATTTCTAACATACTGTTATATAATTACAGCAACCTGTATACTGTACTGTAATGTATTACTAAGGCTAAAATCACTGAATTAAAACTGAATGTAATTAATAAAAACCAAAAGTTAATTTAAACAATATTAGAGTTTAATGACAAGCACTGTACTATAAAATTAAGTAAAAATTAAAAAAACAAAACAAAACAAAACATACAGTACCATGGATTTACACTTTTTTTTAAAATTGTTCTATCACTGTCGCCATTAAACCGGTACCCCTTTTCTCGTTGTTAAAGACTGAAGTCGTTTAAGATTCACAAGCTGAATACAATCTATCTCGTCTTCTGTTTTGGCCCACTTTAGAATAGTCTCAAGTGTGTCAAAAGCTTTTGCTGCCGTCGGTGGTTTTGTATTAGTAGCATTCTCGCCGTCTTCATCTGAATCAGTTTCCTTTTCATTACGTTCATTTAATGACTCAACTATGTCTTGATCGGGTAATAACTGAAAACCGGGATCGGCTTCAACCACCTTTAGCCAATTCTTTGTTCATCGATTGTAATTCTGTATAGCTACAGTGTTTATTTATTATTATTTTGCCAAACATTATGCCACTGACTTGTTATAATATTATTATATACACACCACAAAATCAGTAAAATTCCGTTTTTAAATTAACGAAGAAGGCCTTTTCGAAATATTAAAATTTCATCCTCAGTTCATACACTGTAATGTTCCTATTATGATGTTTTTCTTTAAATGTATACTGTTGTTAATTGTGTCTACTACCTCTTACTGTACTTCATTTTGAACTTTCCACTGCCATCATTATTGGGTGAAACCAAGCTAGATATGTATTGAGTATAAATAAGTTTATTTATTACTGTAAAGTATGTAATAATTTATAGTACGGTATACAATTTTTTATGTTTAATAAATATTCAATGCGCCTACACGTGTCCAATACATTACTGTACAGTACAGTATATAATTATACTTTTTATTGAGTTTGGATAATAGATTGTTCAGTTGATGGATGTTTGGATAATCGATGCTTTACTGTATTATTGTAACTCATACCTTATAGAACATAGTTTTACACAAATGATGTACATTGTAGTGTGATGGTGTATAATTTATTACAGAAAATGTAATGTTTATATTGTAGAGATACATGGTACCTATACATTTAAAAAATAGAAATTCAGAAGGCGATGCCAGGAAAATTTTTTCTAACCAATAACCATTGTGTAACTATTTAGTGTTTAGTTAAGCAGTGGTCATATGCACATGTATAGCTTCTTAATGCATATTAAAAAAAAAAAAAATGTAACTGCTGCAAAGCGTATTTTGATATTATTGTTTATATTTACTATTTTTTGTATTAATTTTTCATGAACTTCTAAACTTAAATTCTTGGATTTCGTTGTCTGTGACGTGTCCGTTACTTAACTAAATACAACTATTACATTAACGACTCGGAACACAAAGTTTTTTATAAATAAAAACATAAAGTTTTACCTTACAACCTGAACCGGTTTTCATCTTTAAAAGGCTTCTTCAGAGGTTGCCGCTGGTAGTGCTGTCCGACCTGTTGTCGGCGACGGAATCGAATTTCGAAAGATCGATGTTGTGTGTGTGGGGTGAGATATGTTCGAATAATGCGTGCGATTTGAATTGTGTCTGTTCATTTGGGATGTCGTTTTTATTTGTTTTCGTGTGTTTCTATATTTCCAACTGTTCTAGAGTGTCTAGTTTTTGGCCTTTTGTGTGTACGTGTAGAATGTTCATGTTATTTTGATGTTTTTGTTTACTTCTGGCTATATACTAGCATTAATAATAATAACACTATATTATTATAAAATATAATATATTATAATAATAAAGAGTGTGTTATTATTGCTCCTTCCTTTTCCCATTTCAGCCATCTGTCGGTTGCTACACAACTTCCTTCACTTTCTGAAGTTCTTTCCTTCCACACTAGTATTTCTTCATTCTCTGGCTCTGCTCATTCTTCTTCTTACAATAACCTTTCAGTTCACCTTGGGCAGGTTCTTCATCTGTGCAATTTTTCTTCTAAACACTTCACTGTTTCCTAAATCATCTTCCTGCTTTCACATTTTTCTAGATCCTGATAGATTTCTTTCACTTCTAGTTCTTGTTGTTGTCGTCATTTTTGTTCAGATATTATAGTTATTAAATATCAGAATTTCATTATAAAAAATTCAAGCACATCAGCTTATTTATTTAGAACAGGAAGGTCATGCTCAGGATAATGTATTTGTGTTGAAGCAGATTATTGAGAAAACCAGAGAATACAGTGTTGAGACATACTTGCTGTTTTTGGGTTATGTTAAGGCTATTGATATTGTGCGTAGGGGTCTTATGTTTAATATTTTTAAGGGAAGATGTGTACTAAATCATCTAGTAGAAATTGTAAAATGCGTGTATAAAGACTCAAGGATCTGCATTGCTGGGAATAATAGTAAGTTGGACATTGTGAATAGAGGGCTGAGACAGGTATGCAGCCTTTCTCTGATATTATTTAATGTGTATAATACATAGTATAACGTAACTCTTTATAGATTTAGTATATATATTCGTTCTTAATGTGATCTTCAATCAATTCTGCCCCGCGATGGAGCGCCAATCTATAACGGAATATTATAGATGTGTAGGTATAGTATTGTAATGGTGTTACTTGCAGATACGCACCGGTATCTACAATAATGTTGTATGATAAAATGTTCAAATTATAATTATTATTATTAGTTTGATTGTGATTGACAAATATGTGGGTATCGATGGTTAACTTCTTTAATTTAAAATGTTTCTCGCACTCCGTTAGTAACCTCCCCCACTTACCATACGTGGATATTGTAGTTCTGTTCGGTGACTGCTCAGCTGTAACACACACGCTACATATACAAGTAGATATTCTGTTTGAATATCCAACGTGACTAGTATGCACAATAAAAATGATATAACAGCTAAAGAAAGTTCTGAATTATCAGAAATATTTGAATTCTTCCGCCACCTTTTGGTAGAACTGACTATTAATAAATGAATTAATTTAAGTTTGAAATAATACTCTTTTTCCACTGGTAACAAAATGTAGAGGTTTATTAACGGTTAATGGTGTTATAAAATCCTTTAAAAATTGACAATCAGTTACTAATAATTTTACTGATAATAATTACAATGAACAAAATTTAAAATAAGACTCTCCTTAGCCTCAAGGCTGGTAACCCTGTTGGTTATACAATAGTTTTTATCTTGAGAGGTTATGTCCTCTTATATCAGTTAATTACCAAGTTCGTGTGGTTCTTTTAAGTAGCATGATGCCAGGTACAAGATGTGGCGTTTTATAATGAGATTAAATGAACAATTAATAAAGAACAAACAAACAAATATTAAAATAGAAAATTAGTACCATATAACAGATAATTATGGTATTATCATACGCGGGAATTCGTACGCAGTCTACAGTATTTACTTGACAATCAACAAGTGCGTTGGCTTGCACTGCTAAAATGTATTACTATATTTTAATAATTCACTGTGGGAATTATTTATTTACAAGAGAAAAAGTTATTAAAAAAAAACTCTTGTTATTGTTTTCATCTGGTTTGGATTATATGAGAACAGACTTGTGACAAAGAAGGTGGCAAGTTACGGTTATGATTTTAAGGTTATCTCATAACGTGAATTGTTATTAGAGTTAATTATCTTGAATATTGATTTCTTCTTAATCTAATCATATACATATTATTTATAATAGTTCTGATGCGTAATTATCAGTAGCATATAATACTCTTTCGCATAAAAGTTAAAATATTTATCTTCAAATATAGAAAATCAAAAAACAACGTTAGTCAATTGAGCGACTGTTTACTATGCTCGTATTTTGTAATAAGTACATTAATCGTGATTCTTTTAATTATGAAAAATAATTAAAATATTTATTTATCATGTTAACAATTGCGAAATAATACTTTCGTTAATTCTGATAAATTCCATCAGCATTATGATACTTCGCTATTACTGATTAGCATAGTATATCAACATTAAGTATTTACAGAAATTTTTATTTCTGTTTTATTGTTAATTAATAAAAAAGAATTGTACTCCCTGTTTTTATTTTTTCGCACAACACTCGCAAATACGATCGATATTGTACACTGATCGTATTTAAATATTATTCACTCCGCACAGTGCACTCGTTAATGCTGGTGTTGTTCAGGTTATATGTGTGTTGATTACTGATGTTTACATGTCGCGCACAATTCAAAAATAAACTTCTTCATATCTCGTCCGGAGAGTGACACGTCCTGTCTGTTTGATGATTGATAGATGACTCCCTCGCTCCGTCGGAACGTCTGCGGCTTGTCTGCCGATTTCCATTCATTCGATTGGCTGAGATGTTTGAACTCTCCGACCCAAAGTACTTTGTCTTCTTAAAATTTTTAATTTTTTACCGATTTTGGCATTTGAGTTTGAGATTATATGACGTCAGCACTGGTACAAAAAATAATTAGAAAGTTTAAAATCGTAATAACTTTCTTAATATTTGTCTTATCGTTAAACGGTTAGTGTCAATAAATTGCGGACATCCTGCGCTTTAATTAAAGTCCAAACAAGATTATAATCCGTCCATTATTTAAATCACTATAACGATTTTATCGATTTTTATGGCGTCTGGTCATATCTGGTCATGGCGTCTTTGGCGTCCATATTTGATAATTCACAATTGTACTTAAAACTAATTTTTCTTATCTAATAACACTGATATTGTAACCTAACAATAATATAAACGTCTATTTACATGAATTTGTACTTTAGTATATGTACAGGGCTGTATTTCATATACTATTAACATTGTTTCAGTACCCTCCTATCTCTTTTCTTACAATTGTCACTTTATTTATGGTTTTTCTATATAAGGTATATTATGTAATAAATGCAATTAGTGTACAATTATAGTACCTAATTCCTTTCATATATTTGTTAGCTTTTAGCTATCTGAGAACCCTTCAATTTCTAGTAATGGGTTTGTTTACATTATGTCATAGCATGGTAGTCAGTTATTTTTGCTAAAACAATAATTAAATTGTTATTGCTATACTTGATTTAGATTTCCAAGGTAGTATCAGACATTCTTCTGATCCTTGATAACATTTTTATCTACTTTTAAACAAGTTTGTATGTTGCATTTTGCATAAATAACTTGCTCCTTATTGTTTGTTTACATTCTGATTCCACCATCATGGTCATTTAGTTTTTAATAATTTATATATAAAATGACTATTCTCATGGTCATGGTCTGTTCTCAAAGTAGCATTAGGTGTCCCTCTTACTACTGGTAACACTCTTATCAATCTTTGTTCAAGCTTTAATAAAGTATCTTGCTTAACTAGTTGGTTACATTGTTTCTGCTTACTTCTGGCTATGTATTCATAGTTAGCTAGTTTACAATATTTTGGTTACAAAACTATTGTCCTTATACTTATAATCTGTTCTCATAGTAGTACCAGATGTTCATCTAACTACTGGTAATACTTTCATTATTCTTGGTACATGTTTTAATACTGTATTTTGTTTAACTAATTTGGCATACTAGGTTCCATTTCTCCTATCTCTGTGCCATCATATTTGATCTGCTTTATTTGTATTGTATTCAATATAATACACTGTCCACTAGGGTGTATCATTACTTATAACAAATCCTTGATTGATATAATTGTTGATGGTTATTTGGTTAAACTAACATGTATGATTTTTTGTTTCATAGGTGTCTTTCCTATGGGGTTATGTAACAATGTACAACATATTCTAATGCAGCATTTTGCTACTACTAACATGACTTCAGTATGGTATTCTATTACAATATTTTAATTGTTTTAATACACATGTTTACACTACTTCTTAAACAATAATACAAATATTTTTGTACTAATGACAATATCTTTCTTGTCATTGGTTGTAGCTAATTCCTGTCACATTTGTTTGATATTTAACAAACTACTTTGTTTGTTATTTTTCTTTCTCTGGCCTTTCTTTGTATTGTATTCTGTTTTGCCGTGGCATTCAGTTACATTTCTTTTGAAATTTACAAAGATTTTTTTTTTTATTGTCAGTTCTCTGAATAATAATATAACTGTTCTATTTTACATTATTTTGGTGGTCTTATGATTATCTATTTGGATCACAATCTTTATTAAATTAGTCACACGTACTGTCTGTGTATATTTGACTATTTAATTCTTGATGTTTTCACTATGAAAGTAACACATTTTCTTCCACTATAAACCTTATCACTGGAATTGTTTGTGTGGTTTATTAGGTTAAAATTAGTTAACTGGTCACAGGTTTTCACACTTATATTAAGTCACTGTAATTGTTTGTGGTTTCTTAAATGTTAAACACTGTTTCTACATAGTTGATAATCACTATTCTTTTGGTTACTATTATTGTCTCTAGTACACTTGATGAATTATGAGTCCTTGCATGGTCTATCCACCTTCTTCTCTCTTCATGTTATGTTTCCTTGTCCTTCTTCTTCCCTTCTTCTTTAGGTTTGAACGTCTTCTTCAATATTTTCATTGTAGTCGCTATCTTCATTTGTTCCCCTCACTGTTGGAATTTATTTGTAGTTATTTTGTTGATTCCCCTCACTGTTGGAATCTATTGGTATTGTCGTTATGTTGTTGGTATTGGTATTACTCTCGTTATTTCCCCTCACTGTTGGATTTTATTGGGCCTTATTTTGTTGGTTCCCCTCACTGTTGGATCGTATTGGGCCTGGTTACTAACATTTTATTTTGGCTCATGGTCATTTTCTTTTTTCATTTTGTATTTGATGCTGCTACGTTACACTTTCTCCTTCATCGTTGGAACTTTATACTAATATATCTGTAGATACACACTTTTCGTTCACATAGTTTTATTTATCTAGAAATACTTTCATGCTTTCCTGTCACTTGACGTTATATTTGCTTATTTTATGTAACTACCATATTTGGTAACGTTACAATAGATGAAGTTCTATCAAGTGTAAAAGTTGTTTGCCATTTTATAATTGGGACTTTGGAGATTACAGGAGTGTTTGTACCTTGCTTTTTGCTGACGACCAGGTTCTTATATCCAATAATAAAGATACTTTACAGAGAGCATGAGCTTCATAAAATAATTAAGAAATACAATTTAATTTTATCTGCTGAAAAATCTAAAGTAATGCCTTTAATTATAAGTATAATACTACTGACTCGGAACACTAATTTTTTTAATTGGTGAAAATGTAAAATTTTTACCTTGTAGCCTGAACCAGTTTTTGCTTATTACAAGCTTCATCAGAGCCTGTAATGTCTTGTGTGGAGCAACCCCCCCCCCCCCCCCCCCAAGAAACAAAAATAGTGATTGAAACTCGAACTATTGAACAAGTTTCATTGTTTAATTTCTTAGGATGCAATAACATATCTTGCGGAGGTTGATGTATGAAATAAGATAGAATGCTTTAATAGGATGAATGGCACTATCAAGCATACCTTAAGTCCTTAAGTCAGGCTATTGCTATTAAGAAATAAAGTTAGGCAAGAGACGTTAGTAAAATGTTACATGTCCATTCCATCTGTATAGTAGTGAAACATTGATAATGATGAATGCATATGAAAGTTGACTGTAAAGTGCAGAGATGTGGCTCCTTAGTTCAGTAGCCGGGTATACCAGGTTAGATAGGAAAAGGAATGAGGACATCCATCATGGGTTAGCTGTCTGAGCAGTGAATGCCATGGTGAGGGAATATGGACCCATCAAGAATACCACATGTAAGCGCAAAATATATGCCTACAGGTAGAAGAAGTCTGGGACGGCTGATGAAAAGATGGAGCGATCAATTGTAATGTTGGACGATGTAACAGGATTGAGCCTTATTCTTGCAAATAAGAAGAAGACATTACCTTATGCTGGCATATTTAAGTGTGTTTGGAGTATATGACATATTTCCAGGTTTTTGAACTGTGGAGTGTTACACTTTTTATGTTAAATTGCAGCTTAGACCATTTCCAGTTTTTGTTTACAAGGCCTGTTGCTGTGATTATCAGCGGTATGACTTCAACAGGCTGTAATTTGTGAAACGTTTTGCATTCACTGGCAAGTACAACATATTTTATTATCTTCTCCTTTTCAGCTTTATTCATTTTATAATCTGCTGGATGTCAGTGAATGGAGCCAGGTTTTCTTATTTTTCATGTCATGCAGAACTATATCAGGTTTATTTGTTGATATTATTTTATCTGTATGTACTGGGAAATCTTAATTAATCTAACACAGCTTTTCTTGAAAAACATGTTTGAATTGGTATCCAAGTCACTTATTGACAAAATCTGTATAATATTTACCGTATTTTATCCATCGTGTGACTTCATGTTGCGTTCGAATGGTTTACGCGTTTTGAAACATATGTTCCGTCTTCAGAAATAAAAAATCACTCGAAGTGAGGTCGTTAAATATTAAAATTGCAAATAGTGAAAACAATTCTGCACATAACCGCGTTACATGAGCGCGTACTCGAGACACTCCGATCGCTCCGACTCAAGTCAAAATGCGTAAACCATTCAAACGCAACACGAAGTCACATGACAGATAAAATACGGTAAATATTATACAGCTTTTCTATAAGAGTATAATTAATTAGGTCCTGTATCCTTTATGATTCTGTGCTGGATTATCTTGGTGCCTGGTGGATTATCTTTGTTGTTAACTTATGCCTTTGTAAGTAGGCTACTCAGTTTCAGTAAACTAGAGCACCCCATGATTATACGATCTACTGTTTCTAACACTCTATTTTGTGTCCTATATAAATCATTGTGATTTTCTTATTTCTCAATATAATTCTTTATAGTTATTTATAGAAACATTCTGGTCTCTGATGGTGATGATGAATCCCTCTCTATTTCTTCTAAGAGAGAACCATTTACAATATTGATACCTCTTTGTACAATAAACAAGTGACATGAAAGTCTTGAGAAAAACAAAGTTTGTACCCTTAGAGACCAAATACGAAATGAAGATATAAGAACATGAAGAATGGTTAAATGTACATTCTATGGCCAGAAAAATAAGGAAAGGCCAAATAAAATGGAGGCAGCATGTCGAGTGAATGAAGATACTACCTAAACAAGAAATAAGATACAGACCAGACTACCTAAGAAGGTGAGATATAGGTAGACCAAGGAACAGATGCCTTTAATGAAGGTGGAACAGGGTGTAAGCCTATACCTTCGTGTGGAGGAGGAGGAGGAGGAGGAGGAGGAGGAGGAGGAGGAGGAGGAGGAGGAGGAGGAGGAGGAGGAGGAGGAGGAGGAGGAGGAGGAGGAGGAGGAGGAGGAGGAGGAGGAGGAGGAGGAGGAGGAGGAGGAGGAGGAGGAGGAGGAGGAGGAGGAGGAGGAGGAGGAGGAGGAGGAGGAGGAGGAGGAGGAGGAGGAGGAGGAGGAGGAGGAGGAGGAGGAGGAGGAGGAGGAGGAGGAGGAGAGGAGGAGGAGGAGGAGGAGGAGGAGGAGGAGGAGGAGGAGGAGGAGGAGGAGGAGGAGGAGGAGGAGGAGGAGGAGGAGGAGGAGGAGGAGGAGGAGGAGGAGGAGGAGGAGGAGGAGGAGGAGGAGGAGGAGGAGGAGGAGGAGGAGGAGGAGGAGGAGGAGGAGGAGGAGGAGGAGGAGGAGGAGGAGGAGGAGGAGGAGGAGGAGGAGGAGGAGGAGGAGGAGGAGGAGGAGGAGGAGGAGGAGGAGGAGGAGGAGGAGGAGGAGGAGGAGGAGGAGAGGAGGAGGAGGAGGAGGAGGAGGAGGAGGAGGAGGAGGAGGAGGAGGAGGAGGAGGAGGAGGAGGAGGAGGAGGAGGAGGAGGAGGAGGAGGAGATACCTCTTTGTTTGCAGTTTTGATGGCATAAGGATATGTATCAAGAAGCGATTTTGTCTTCCATGCTTGTTGTCTGTCAATTACTGGTATTATCTTAGTAGCTCGGCTTTCTACATTGAAGTTCATGCAAGCGTATGCAATACCTGACAGTACTACAGTTCCTTGTAAAATTTATGTTTCTGCCTTCTAAATGAAATATCTTTTGAGTGCCATAACTTGATTATCACACAAATTCCTTATATCTAGAAGACATCCTTGCCTCCCACCCTTCATGGTATGTTTAGTCTTTCACTGAATGATTTAGAATTATGTATTCTGTTAGACATTTGGGTGTGCATACAGCATACAGTACAATTCTATTTAGTATTTGTAAGTAAAATTTGTAATTATTCTATTATACCAAACAAATATGATTAATATAAGCATGCCCAAATTATTTTTGGCATTCACTGTGGTTGTCAATATCGTTTTAATTCTATACATCAGTTTGCTCTTAAATTGCTTGCTTTCTGATAGGTTGCTTTTAACCAGTGCTTGCTCAAATACAAGATATGTGTGTGTCACTCTGTTCTACGTGAAATTGGCATTTCTGTTTATTGCATTGCTTACATGGTTTCTCCTCCCTCTATCTTACGCCAGATAACATTAGGAGTAACAAATTTATATTGATACCAAAATTTATATATTAATTTGGAGCTAAATTTAGCTGTTACGCTTACGAGTCTTGCCATTTCATGTCTGTGACAGGCTCACAATTTTAGCTCATCCATATATAACAGAGGAATGATTTTATACAATCTATGAGTTTGTTTTTTCAACTGAAAACCACATTCTGTTTTACTGAGGATGTGTTTGCTGAGCATTGATAGTGCTTGGTATATCACTATCCCCCTAGAAGATTTCTCTTTGGATATTATCAAATTTTGATATTATTAGTTTCCTTCCTGGGGTAAGGCAGATTTTTATCCACTTTTTTCACTATACTTTGTAGGATGTCTATGACTTTAGGATGAACTTCATATATTTTCAGGATACAAATTAGCCAGTCATGCCCAATACTGAATTATATGCTTTCTGATAGTTAATCCAGACTATTTGTTATTGTTGTTATTTATGTTGTTGTTATTATTATTATTTTATTTACTTATAATTTTGTCTCTTTGTACCGTGGAAGTGGCTTAATAGAGGCAGGGTAGACTGGCTATGTTATATATTGGTGCTGTATATAATTGTTGAAGAGAATGTTACACAGGAATTGGTGATGTACTGGGAAATCAAAATGGAGTCAAAGAAGAGAGATGTTTGTAGGCAATAGAGGAAATGTTCTGGAAATGGGAAAAGGAGTTTTCAGAATCAAAGTTAAAACGAAGAATGTAAGACAATTTTGTCAGTTCTGGACAATCAGGCGTAAGGAAGAGCCTGGACAATTAGGTACCATTCTGCACTTTCTAGAGACTGGTTAATTATCAGCAGTTGAAACCAGCTCATAAACAGCAATGTGCCACAAGTGCTCTCATCATCAGCCGTGGCTCTACAACCCTTGGTGGTGGGTCTTGGCCTGCTGCAAGAATCAACTCCATTCTTCCCTATTAAGAGCCCTGGCTTTCCAGTTTCTTATGTTCAGCTTTCTCAGGTCCTCCTCTATCTGATCTGTGAATCTACTATGGGGCCTTCCCCTTGTTCTACTACCCATTGGTTTCTAGTAGAAGATATGTTTCATAGGCTGCCTTCCTCCATTCTCTGTGTGTCCAACCAACCTTACGCTGTTTATTTTGATTATTCTGACAATGTTCGGCTCTTTGCAAAGATGGTATAGTTAATAATTATAGCGCCTGTGCCACATTCCATGTTCTTGTACTATTAAGTGCTCTGCCAGATATAAATAGGGTGACACTTTGTTGTCATAATCAGTTGATTATTATGAATTGAAGTATTAACATGTGGTACTAGGCCATGGCAAGTGAAAGCATCGAGTATTAATTAATTATAAGGTCCATACTATTAACTGTTTGGTGACTTTTAATATTATACATTGTGTATTAGAAAAATTGTATAATTTGGAGAACTGTTGTATACATGTTTACAGAAATGTAAATAAATTGTAAGTATTCCTTTCTGATATTCAATAATTTATACCACTGTTTGAAGATCACGAACTATGCAGTCATCATAACTACATTAAATGTTATGTACTCAACAACTCAAGAGTGTTATTATCATCTCAACCCATATATCAACATGTAATTTCATGGCATAATTTTCATACCTTTTCACTCATGCGTTGTATTAATGCAGAGCAAATAATATTACTGATGAGATTCATTTCACTATTATTTTCAGAAAGTGCCATGCAAAGCATTTCCATCACCAGCGAACATCTACACTAATGGCTGTCTTAACATAACGGAGGCATTTGTCAAAGACCATGCATCGATTATTGGAGGTGCAGCCATCACTGTATCATGCTTAATGGTGAGATATTTAAATATTATTCACCTCAACAGAACACAGTACTTTTATTTAAAATTATATTTGTTGCTATACATGTCTTTTTAGCTTGAACATAAATTATTTAAGTTTTGACATCTATACACTGACATCTGCTTCTTCGATACAGTACTAAACGTGGGACCGGTTGTTTCACCCATAGTCTTGTTACATGCCATTGGAGATTAACAAATGTTACAAAACAAAAGCAATGGACAAACAAAAAATAAAATGGACAAGATAAACAAAATGCAATTTGTATGGAAAGAAATAATATGTAGAACGCATAAATTTCATAACACATGTATTCAGAGCACAAATTACATGCATATAGAAGACTTAAAAAGCAAATTAGAAGCAGAAAATATCCACTCCAAATACCAATGTGATGCTACTGGATGTTGATTGAGTGGCACCTCTTTTAATACATAATTTCTCTAAAGGTGCTTTACTACAATACGGACAAAATATTTGCCTAAAATGAAATATTTGTCACTCTCATATTATTGTTTCTAACAGATCATGTTAATGTTCCAGAAGATCGATATAATATTAAATTTATTAAATTTACAATTGAAAAAGGAGTTTCAAGAATTAAGATATATTTTGTTGAACAGTGAGTAACTAAAAATAATACCACTTTTACAATTCAGAATATTACGACGATTGTTCAATAGAAACACATTTAGAGGCTTTAAAGCATTTTTTATTCAACGATTTTAAAATACGTCTCCATTAATATTAAGGCATGAGTCCCATTGTTGCACTAATCTGTAGATTCACTGCTGGTAAAATTCTTGCAGCTGTTTGTGGAACCATTCGCTAACAGCAAAATCTACCTCAACGTCCAATTTGAACCGCTGTCCTTTTAGTTATTTCTTTAATGGGCCAAAAACATGATAATCGCATGGGGACAAGTCGGGACTGTAAGGTGGGATGTTGTAAGACTTCCCACTTCATACGCCCAAGCAGATCTTGAATCGTCTGGGCTACTTGGGGTCGAGCATTACCATGCAGAAGAATTACATCATTTGTGAGCTTCCTGGGACGTTTATTCTTGATGCTGACCTGTAAGCATTTTAAGTTATCTGCGTTTTGCTCAGCGTTGATGTTGACACCAGGTTCTTTAAAATCTAAGAGCAGCACACCCTGATAATAAAAAAATACGGTCACCATTACTTTTCCTGCAGAAGTTTGGGACCGACATTTTTTTGCCTTTGGAGATTGTGCATGCTTCCACTGCATACTCTGACATCTGGATCCTGGTTCGTAGTGATAACATCACGACTCATCACTGGCAACAATTTGGTGTAGAAAGGATTACCTTGTTGATAGCGCATCAAATGCTGTAATGATAAGACCGAACGCAAATTTTTCTGCTCATCAGTAAGCAGTCGTAGAATCCACTGAGCAGCAACTTTGTGATAGTCAAGACTTTGAATGATGGAATGAACAGTTCCAACACTGATGGTCAACATTTGAGTAAGTTCTATAACTTTGATGCGTCTATTTGTGCATAAAGCAGTTTCCAGCTGTCTCACATTTTCATCTGAAGCTGCAACACGTGCAGGTCCGGGACGGGCCAAATCTTTAGTGGATTCTCTTCCTTGTTGAAATTTATTGCACCATTCAACCACTCCCATATGAAAATAACTATAGTCACCATATACAGCTTTCATTCTTGTATAAATATCCATGGCTGATGTCTCTCAGTGGCCAAAAACTGAATAACGGCACGCAGATTATCTATCGGATTTTTTATCATAGATCCCATTTTTCAACCCAGTCACTATGCTTAGAAAAAAGCAAACTGCAAATATTTTTAACAGACGGGTCACTAGTACTTAAACAGACAATATAAACAAAACTGTTTACACTTTACATAATTAGTGATACTACAAATGATTGCACTGCTCTATTGCTTGAACGTGAACAATTCTCAAAAGCCCTCACCAAAGTAATATCTAAAGCAAATCACTTATAATGAAGGTACCAATATTAAACTATGTGAGGTGATTTATCGTTGTTACTATTGTGTCATATATTATTTTATTATTGATATACATATCATTCTGTATATAATATTGTCAATACATTATGAACCATTAAAAATACTGTAGTAAGTAAATGTTTGTGTCAGAATTAATTTTTCTCTTTTTTTTCAGGTATTTGGACTCATATTTGCGTTTGTGCTGTTCAAAGTGATTTAACGTTTGCTGAAAACTGCAAAATTATTTATTGACAACGTTCTTAAGTTTAATATAATACCAATTATTTGTGATGTTATTAATTTATCTAATTATTGTAGCCAAACGTATATTGTATGTACACACACACACACACACACACAATACAAGAAGTACTAAAGTGTAACATTAGGTCTGTGATGAATGTTAAATGTTGATAATGTCTATATAAATATTTCATTATTATCTATATGCCATATATGCACATACTTGTACTGTTATGATAAAGTACTTAATTTTAATTTTGTTATAATGTTCCAACTAATCTCCTATGAACTGAAAGCTCTGAACTTACTGATTTAGAACATATTTAGATGAACGTATTTAGACACAAAATGGTATTTTTGCTTTCATCCAATAATAATATGTTTCTTTATATTATATACAGTCTCAGCTGAGATCAGTTACTGTTAATCATACTGCAAAATCTGCAGTAATACCAATATAAATTTGTAAATGTTAAATAAAATGACTTGAAAGTTCTTTTCTGAAAGGATAAGAATTCTTTATTTCTTTCTTAGTTGTTAAACTGTACTTACCTGTATAACCTTCAGACAATATTTGTTTAATCTAAAAAGAAAACAAAGATAGTAGTAAAAAACATAAATACCAGAAACACAATGAAAAATTGATTCTTATAAGTGTGTTACCACTTGCATTAATGTAAGATGTAGGATTAAATGTGCAATTATGTGCTTACGCATGTTATAGTTATTGCTCACCATACGTATAATTATTTTACCAATGCTTTTATATACGGTAGTAGAATTATGTTGTAGTTGGCAACACTGCAATAGAAGACGGCTCTATTCCTGTTACATAAATTGAGTTCAGTTATTAGCTGATTACAAGTGATTTGAACTACATGCATTTCACATGTAGTAATGAAGACCAGGAACATAGCCAAAATTTTGTTTTTTTTGGGGGGGGGGGCAGACAGACTGGAGGCATGGAATCACAATCGAGAATATCCATTCCAGGATGTTTCCTTCCAGAAGAGTGGGAGCTCCACATTTTCCCCGGAAGCATGATAGACATAAGGGCCCTAGAGTTGGGTTTTAGGACATTCTGGAACCATGGAATTAAAGAATAAAGAATGAAAGCATAATAAAAGAAACGTTTACAGCTGTTTTCTAATTTTCTTATCAGACTTGAATAAACAATAGTGAATATTAAAATCGGAATTTGACTTATTCAGTCTCTATAATTTACAACATAATTCCTACTACAAAGGTCCGATAAAGCATGTCACAATGTTAAATTATTATTTTATGTCATTTAAAAGAAAATGTTAAAATGACTTTACGTTTCTAAATTGTACTTCTTGAAAACAATTTTGATAATGTCATTCTGTAAGGCTATGTATGTACACAACATAAGCGTAATTATCATGAATTCCATCTTTCTTTGAACGATACTGACTGTTTAACCCTAAGAGTTATAATAGCTTTCAACATCTTTCAGGTTTCAGGAGTGGGGAGTTTGAACCCTCCCTTTGGCTATGTCCCTGAGTTTGGCTGATGACTAGTTTATTTATCAAAATATATTTGATATATAAATATAACTGAATGTAACTTCATCAACTGGAGTATGTCAGATAATTTGGTGTCACAAATATATAAGTATCTTAAACCTTGATGTAACTAAATTGCATTTCATTGTCATTACATGTTTATTATATACAGCTTTATTACACAGTTTATTTTATTATAATGAAAAACAGTTTTAATACAGGGTCCGGTAGAGAAACCTGATGGTTATCTAAGTAAAATTATGACCAGAATAAATGGTTTGTAAACAATATTTTATTTCAAAATTAAAGTACATCTCAAAGAATTTTACTTACATCAATTAAAATCACATTCTTTAGATGGCATCCCTCGTTTTCAACACATTCTTGGAGCCATAAAGGTAAACTGAGCAATACATGCCACAAAACGTCCGGAGAGATTGTCACCACTTCTGTCCGAATATTCAGCTTCAAATCTACCATTGTCCTCAGCCAGTCCTGGTACACTATACCCTTGAGATACCTCCACAGAAAGTAATCGCAAGCATTGATCTTGGAGGCCATTGAATGTCCCCTCGGTGTGAGATCACTCGGGCTCCAAACATCTCTCTCAATTTATTCATTGAAGCCCTTTTAGTGTGAGCAGTTCTCCCATCCTACTGGAACCATGTGGTTTCCAATGCAATACCATGTTGCCGTAACTCAGGTGCAAGAAATGTAAGCATGTGATTGTAACGTTGTGAATATACAGTCACTGCATTCCCTTCTTCGTCTTCAAAGAAGTAGAGGCTAATTACCCTGAAAGATGTTAAGCCACACCACACAACAACCTTCTCACTGCATAATGGTCGTTCAAACGGCTCTTGAGGCTTCTGCAACACGCAGTACCAACAGTTCTGCATATTGACATAACTACACAGATGGAAATTTGTCTCACCACTCATGAGGAGATTGTTTAGCACTTAGTCAGTCACAATATTCAGACATTCATGGCAACAATGCATGCAAATTCTCTTATTCTGGGAACTGTCTGCACTATAACAAGTTTGTAGAGATAAAATTTGTGTTGCAAATGCAAAATTCTGCATACGTAGAGGTCAGAAATGCCTAGAGCACTTGCATGTTTTAGTGCCAATTGGCGGGGACTGCTAAGAACAACATAACACACGCGTTCAACATTCTCCGCATTCGAACAGTACGCTGTTTCCTTGGTGGTCTCCTCTCTAGGGCACAAGCTATTTCCTGGCTTGAAACGCGGTCATTTCGATGAATGATGAAGTGACAACGAAAAGCGCACTGCGTAACTATCGCTGATTCATTGTATTTAAAAACATTTCCACAACGAACATGCGATGTTTTACTGACCAATGCTCCATGACGATTGAAATACTGTTGAACACATGGGCGCAAGTTTGATCACAGTGCTCCGTGCTACACTCCACACAGCTACTTTAAAAATCGTCTGGTTTCTCTGCTGGACCCTGTATAATAAACATCATTTTATTGTTTCAATAAAGTCTTGTAAATTTTGCATTATTATATTGTAAATGTAATCTTTCATCTGCCAAGAAGTAGTTATAATCAACTGCTTCTAGTATGGGAGGGGGTTCAACTTCCCTGAAATTTCCCACACAATTAAAAAAAAAATTAACACTGCGTCATTTTATTGTCCTTTAAAGTAAGTATAAATATTATTTTTAATAAGAACAAATAATTAATTTTGTACGTCTACAGAAATATTATGAGATGGGCAACTGATTTCACTTTCTGAACCCCTTCCCCCACTGAAATACAATTCTGTATACGCCCATGGCTTCTACAACATTCATATTATTCTGACTAATTCTAAGATGAGAAAATCTGTACTTGACTAAACTGTAATGAATATGTGTTGGACGTGTTATCATGAATAAGTAAGAAAAGCAAATCATGAAGATTATTGAAATAATTTTCTTTTATTAATTTTTATTTTGTTTTTAATGGTGCGAAAGGTATACAGATATGACTCTGTTGAAAGAATCTAGTCAGTATGAAATAAATGATACTGCTACTATGAAAGTATTAACACACCCACACACACACATTATTTATTTTCTAATTATATGGCTTACTTAACTTTGACATCATTTTTATTTTATTTTTTTTGGCACTCAAAATCACTCTATTGTATTGAAACATTTGTATAAAAGATTTGTATATTTATATATTTAAACGTAAACAACTAGCGTCATAAATGAAGAGTCATCTCTATTAATAACACATTAACAAATTCATGTTGTTAACATTTTCTGATTCCGGGCTGTTTGGCCGTGGTCCAGTGCTATACAAATAGGTGTTTCGGCCATGCCATTGATGGCCACCATCAGTGCAAGTGAGCTTCGTCTAACGTAGATGTCATACGTTAGTTAGTCAGCCACTACCACAGTACTGTGGTCACTAACGTGTGACATCTACGTTAGATGAAGCTCACTTGTACTCAGTGGCGGCTGGTGGTTCCAATAGTTGGTTGAGTTGGCGGGTGGAGAGGGTGGGGGAGGGGGTGAAATGACACATTAAACAGGGTGCAGACCAACATACCTGCATCATACATAGTACTGTCATATGAAAAAAAAAAATAATAAAAAGTTACTGTTTTCCCCCAAAAGAGAGCTGCTAATGATAATGGAATGATTCTATCAGTATGTCCACCTATGCCAGATTCCATGTTCCCACATAGTCATGAATGATGCTACAAGCATCACTAATTGTGCAGTAATCAAATACTAAATATGCAGAGAAAAGAAAAAGTTAAACAGAATCATGCTTTTTATGCGTATAAAATAATACACTGATTTGAAAGCGATCCTTGTGTTTACAAGAAATAAAAAATAAGAACAGCAAATTATAATAATAGGCTAGTTATTTTTAAACGACTCATTTGAGCTATAGCAGATTTTCCCTGTATATACTGTAAACTAAAGGCACATAAATTCAACTACATAAAATATTTCTTGAAAACTATACTCTAAAAGAGAAGTGAGTGGAATACTGCCTGCTTTGATTTACGAACAATAAGAAAAAATTAATCAGTACACAATATTAAAAATTCCGCAAATCTTTTAATTTTTAAAAGAATAACTTTATAACATAAATGTCTTTTAATTTCAATTTTTTCCTCCACTGGTCTTTCCAGAAAAGGAATTTATAAAAGGTTCTTAACACTATTCATTTTAAACTAATAAAAAACATGTTGATTAAAAGGACACAGCAAAACTTAACAAATAAAAAAATACTTAACGTACAGTTAATTAATAAGAGTTGATTGACACGTAATTATCACAATCACAGTTATACAAAATTATAACTATAACTTTATAACCTCAAAAACGAGTACACGTTTACTTTGAACCAACGTAAACACTAAACCTGACACAATCAAGAAGGCCGTGCTGACTTCATGACAGAATTAAGATGCACTACAGCGCTGTTAGTGGAACGTTGCGGAAACTTTGCAACCACCTAGCTTACACTGGAAACATAGGGCAACTGTGAAGAGTAATGCACGTCTTCCCATATGTTTGTGTAGTAAGCTCTGTCATATACTGTTCAAGTTGCAAGCAGGCTACAACCACCAGACTGTGCGCCACATTTGAATTGTATGTGAACATCGCCGCATAGAATCAAATACGTTTTCCATTGAAATTGATGATAGTTTTAACTGCTTAATGATTTCATATATTATTTTATAGTTTAGTTATGTGCAACGCTGCAACCATAACACCAGCTGCCACTGCTTGTACTGGTGATGGCATGGCTGAAATATCTGCTTACGTGTACAGCACTGAACCATACGGCCACACAGCCTGGAATCAGAAAATTTTACAACATTGATTCCAGCCGTGTAAGCCTTACAAGTTACTTACATTAACAAATTCATGTTTTGTTGATCCACAGTACACTAAAACTATTAAGACTTCTTTTAGAATCAATGAAGTAGTCTATAGAAACAAAATTAACTTGCTAACTTGAGCTGTACACTAAACAAGGAAGGAAGCTGGTCAGCACTGTACTTCAATCATGCATTATTACACTATATTCTCAACTGCACAGGTGAATTAAGTGCCACAAACTCAATAATTCCTGGGGACTGAAAATGGCATCTTGACATAATGTTCCTCTCAGGATAGTTCTTAATATCTAAGCTAATGTACTGAAAATTTGTTTTCCAAACCAAGAAAATATAAGGCTCATCGCGAAAGTAAGTTTAACTGATTTAGGAAAAATAAAAAACACATGTAAAAATTAAAAAGAAAACTATACTTTTATTGAAAATCATGTACTTATTTTACAATATAATCTCCAGCCTTGTCAATAGACTTTCTGTAGGGTAAAAACAGTTTTTCAATTCCTTCTTTGAACCACTGCGTGCCCAGATTTTGGAGCTAGGCATCAACCGCCTGTTTCACTTCCATATCCCTTTCGAAACGTTGTCCTTCCAGGGATTCATTGAGATGAGGGAAAATATGGAATTCGTTAGGAGCCAAATCAGGCGAATATGAGGGACGGTCGAAAATCTCCCTTCGAAAGGACTCCAACAAATTCTGCACGACTCACGACGAATGAAGATGTGGGTTGTCGTGGAGCAGAACTTTGTTGCACAATAAAACTTTCCCTTTCAAAAACGATGTATGCCACCAGCGGACCATTTGAATGCTCGTGCACAGAGGTCCGACACAGAAACTAAGTGACGATGAATTTTCAAGCGGTGATTGGTTTTTTTGCAGCAAAAAATCAATCACACTATGCACTTTGCAATCGAACACACTGGTAAATGGAACGTCCATGATTTTAAATTTAGAATTGTTACGTGTTTACCCAATGGATGAGGTTTCGGCAGTACTGCCACTACACACAAATAAAGGTTCTCCACCTTCGTCAACCTGCTTGCGCCATTTCCCTTTGAAAGAAATAATAGGAAAACTTACTTTTGAGATGACCCTCGTAGTATAATCTAAACCATACAATACTGGTGCCATACCAGGGGCTGTGATGCTCTTATTTTTTATTAATGTGAACAACTATATTTTGAAAAAAAAACATAAAATCAAATATTTTTCTATAATAATATAGTTATACCTGTATAACATTAAAGGTAAGAATTTTATTTTAAAAACATTTAACAAATAAAAAAATATAAATGAAAAAATTATTTTTACATTTCTAATATAGAATACAGCCTTAAAAAATCCCGTTTTCATAATTTCCATTAAATGAGCAACAAGATATTTTATAAAACCAAATTATTGTTGTTTACTTAATTATTATACTATTACTTAATTCTACTAGTTGTTAATTTATTTATTAGTCTGTAAAAGTAAAATTATATATTATGTTTTTTGTAAGTAATTTTGTATATTAGTGTAATTACAATGTAATTTTAAACTGAAAGTTGTTTAATTATACGTTATGTATTTGATAATTTATATGTTTAAATGTATATGAATGTATGTATTAAAATATTCTAAAATTATTACATAAATGTGTTGTTCAATGATCCTTACCCGATTAATAGTTTTATTTACCCCATTAGTTTTCTTGTGGTAAAATCTCTCTTTCATATATGTCAATCTATTGTGACGTGAATTTATGCACTGATCTCATCAGAGCCTTCTGGGAACACACCGCACCATTTATTTCTACATCCCGTCTGACGTGAACATTACACAATGTTTCCAGTCTATTTTATAACAACAAAGTGTATTTACAAGCTCTTCAGTTCCAAAGTGGTTTATTTGATTGTTACACACAGTACTAACACCATGTACCAAAATCTTTTGTACTAACTGAAAGAACTTCAATTCTGCTGTCATAGACTCTTAAATTATTTTTTTATTTTATCAATTAAGTGCTTCTTCACAATCCAGGTCATAACATAGAAAGTTTGTATGTGATTGTTGTTCCAACACTTTGTTACTTGTTAATAACCAATTGAATATTTCAGTGGGTACCATGTTTTTCTAATGTAAAATTTTTCTTGGATTTTGTTGTCCATGGATTAACTAATTATAAGTATAACACTACTGACTCGGAACACAAAAGTTTTTTACAGCCTGAACCAGTTTTCGCTTATTATAAGCTTCGTCAGAGGCTGCCATAAGTGCCCAGTGGTTCAGGCTATAAGGTAAAAATTTTACATTTTTACCAATAAAAACTTTGTGTTCCGAGTCGGTAGTGTTATAATTATAATTAGTAAAATTTGTATGTTGTATTTTTGTCTTAGTAGAGGCAACTTAATGTTTTTCCAGAAACACATGAAAACAAAGATGATGATATAAACACTAACAAAGATGGGAAAACAATCATTCTTGCAGACTTTTGGGAGGCTTCCAAAGGTTGTTTGATTAACTGGAGAAGAAGAGAACATACTAGAGGTATGCAATGAACTGAATCTTACCAGTAAAAAATTCAGTCCCACAGAAACACGAGGACTTTATGTTAATCATCATAAAAATTTTAATTGATGCCTCTTTTAGTGATGATTGGAATCACTTCAAAGAAAAATGCCACTAAATTGAAAGAGGAAGAAGCAAGTTTCTAAATATGAGAAATTTATTCTTTCGTACTATGACAGCTCCTCATGGTTTTAGTTTCAAACTTTGACTAAGCATGATAAATCTCTGTGCTCTCCTCTGAATTCCCTGTACTCTGAATGATAAACTGTCCTCTATACTGTTTTATAACATAGAAATGTGGATACTGACAGAAGCCGCAGTCATAAACGTTGGAAACATGGATCTGTCAGTAGTATGCAAGATTATTTGAACAGGTAGGTGCTGAGGTGAGAGAAAACAAATACAGTTATGCAAATTGACTCTTTTTTGTTAAACAGTGCAATGTTATAAATATAATATCTTGTAGATTACCACACAAGAAAAATCGATGGACAACGGGATCCCCAAACTACATATTTGGTGAGGAATGTTGGATAAAGATATGGGACAATGTCAGTAGAACTATTTCAAACTACAGTAAATAAACAGAATTATCACTGTTGCACACCACTATAGAAAAATTATTCCGATTAGCACTTTCAAACTTCTCACCTCTTCGTCAGATCGGAATTCTGATGTTCTGATCTGACGATGAGCTGAGAAGCTTGAAGGCGCTAATCAGAATAATTTTTCTATAGTGGTGTGCAACAGTGATAATTCTCTTTGTGATTATAACCACTAACACAACTTTCTTCATTAAAATTACAGTAAATAAAGTTACTGGCATGATGCTAGCTGACATCCATTAACAGTTGCATTATTGGAATATGGAGGTGAGTAATGTACAACTTGTATTTGGCCTCTGCATCTGATCTTCATTGTCTTAGATATCAGCCTTCAAGTACAACAATATTACACCAATGTTGGGTGTTAACTTTTATTTCCTTCTGTATTTTCTTCCTCACCAACAAACAAAGATTACTATGGTTGATATACCATCTTCCTTCTCTCAACCAGTTTCTCCATTCACCTCCATCCTTTGTAACCTCATCTCTTCAAGATATCCTGGGCTGTTCCCTTCTTCTTTTTCCCATAAAACTCCAATCAATTACACTGATAAGTACAACAGCAGAATTGAGGCCTCAGATTGAATTTTTTTTAAATAGTGTACAATAAGCATCCTAATAATAAAGTTAGGATGTCATTTATGTCAATACATAAATGATATAATTAAAGATTACAAGGAAACCTGGAGAATCTATACAGAAAGAATGGCAGAAAACAGACTACCAAAGGTAGTACTTCAATATGAGCACCTTTTGAAGAACAAGCAAGAGGCTTATGAGGAGCAAGATCAACAGGACAAGCAAGAAAAGTTCATGGAGCGACATCTATAGCTTAGCACTGAACTAAAATTTTTAGTATGTTGTAAATTTATATTTCATTTAACCACCTGTTACTTTCCAAATCAATCTGTCACTTTATTCAACATTTTCCAGCTGTTCGAAATTTACACGTCATGCTTGTTTTGAAAAATAGACAAAATGAAACATCATACTGTGATTGAATTCTTTCTTAAAAACGACTAGTGCTAACAGAAGTTTACAGTAAAATGGTAATGTAAATGTGTAAAATGGTAAATGTGTTAGGATATGATTTGCCTTAAAAAACAATGGTTTGTAAGTGAGTACTTGAGTTCAACACTTTTGTGTCTAAGTGATTTTGTAATTGTCCAACCCCTATGAGTAGCCAATTTTAACACTTTTGACTAACAGTATAATCCACAGTATAATTCTGATTAAGGCAATATATATATATATATTATTATAAATTCATATAGTCTCTAAACTGCTGAATAAAAATAACCTTAGTTAGTTAAAAAATTTCTGTGGTAATTTAATTTATAAAAGGTACATTTTAGCAAAAAAAGTTTAAGTTTTACTTTAAATTATAATACGACACACTATATTTTTCAACGCTATTTAAATTTGTCCCTTAAATATGGTTTTAAATTGTTGTTACATAAAATAAAAAATAACAGATTTATTAAACCCACTAAAAATATTTACAATAACAACAAAGTAAATAAATTGAAGAAGTTAGAAAATTGTAAACAAACTACGAGGGGTCTTTGATAAGTCTGAGCAAAGTCAAGAGATGACACTCGTAGTATATAAACGACATCATTTTTAGTTTCCCATATCTCCGTTAAGAGTGTACACCATGTTTCAGTCACGCACATTCATAATTCTGTTGTTGCGCCTTTGTGATTTGCAAAAAGTGGCTGCAAAAGAATTTTGTGTGGTGATGAGACATTACTTTTTGAAAGGCAAAACTGCACAGGAAACCAAATCCAAGTTTACAGTGAGTCAGCTCCATCAATTAGAACAGTTTAAAAATGGTTTGGTTATTTTCATAGTGGTCACATGAACACAAATGATGCTGAACATTCCGGACGAGCCTGTTGAGGTCACAATTGCAGAAAATATTGAAAAAAATCCATGATATGGTCATGCAAGACAGAAGATTGAAAGTATGTGAAATTGGTAAGACAATAAGCATGAACAGGTGCATTATATTTTACATGAACACTTACATATGCAAAAACTGTCTGCATGGGCACTTTTGCAATCGAGCAAAAGGGTGAAAGAATCAACATTTCTAAGCACAGTTTGGAGCTGTTTAAACATAATTGAGAAGAATTTTAGCGCCGTTTCATAACAGTTGATGAAATATGGATACATCAATACCAACCTGAAACCAAGGAACAGTCAACACAGTGGGTTGCAGTAGAACTTGGTCCAAAAAAAAGTGAAACCTGTTCCATCAGCAGGTAAGGTGATGGCCACTGTATTCTGGGATGCTTGTGGCATAATCTCAATTGACTTTCTGGAGAAGGGTTAAACAATAACTGAACAATCTTATGCATCTCTGCTGGATTGTCTAAACAAGGAAATAAAGAAAAAACGACCACATTTGAAGAAAAAGAAGGTTCTTTTCTACCAAGACAATGCACCAGCTCACTCTTCTGCGATTGTGACATCAAAATTGTTTGAATTACGCTATGAAATTCTTCTGCACCCCCTCCCTATTCACCAGACTTAGCACCCTCAGATTATTACCTGTTTCCAAATTTGAAGAAGTGGCTTGCTGGAAAGAGATTTATGCAAAATGATAAAGTTATTGCCAAAACATCTGTGTATTTTGAAGTTAATAAATAGTTATTGTATATTATATTATTGTAGTTATAGTTTTGTATATTTATAGTTAATAAATCATACTATAAGGATAGGATTGAAAAGATTGAGCATTGTTGGACTAAGTGTATAGACTTGAAAGGAGATTATGATGAGAAATAAAAAAGATTTTTCCTGAAAAATTGTGTCTTCTTTATTTTTGCACGGACTTATCAAACGCTCCTCGGACTTACCTGATATATCATTAGTATCACACTTAGGAAAATTTTTCACACTAATTATCACTTTCTGAAGAGTTCTACACTACTTTCTGAACAAATACTATTAATACCATTGTTTATAAGATCTAAAACTCATGTTCATTTGAATACTTTTTGCTTCCTGGCTCCATATTGACAATAACATTGATCACAGTCAACTAGAAAAACAAGTGGCAGAAAATGGAAGCATATGGTCGCAAAAAGTAATATTGGTGTGATCTAGTAGCAGAATTGTAAACTAGAAATAGCCTACTTCCAATAATTATAGATGACAGATAGAATATTGTGATTTTTATAATGTAAAACAATGTTATACTGAACACAATACATGTATGGTACTTAGCAAATCTTGGAGATTTTGAAAGCCGTACATGTATGGTGCTCGATGTGAAAGTCTTAAACATGGTTGTACAAGCCCTGAAGATGATTCCCACAGTGGTTGTCTAAAAAGTGCAACAACTCCAAATGTGGCATCCACCTCGTTTTTTCATACCAACTTCTTCAGTTAAAATATGACATAGATGCTGAAGAGAGATGCCTATGATCTCAGCAATGTCATACACTCTCAATCACCAGTCTTCCTACATTATGAAGTTTTTTTTTCATTGCCACTAGACATTTTTTAACAAAGAACCCAATCACAACATTATGTTTGATTTTGTCCTGTTTTACATTTTTTAAAACATGAGTGACATGAAAATTTCAGGTGGCTGGTAAAGATGAATAAACTGACAGATATATTTGAAAGTTAATAGGTTCTACATAAATCACCAGTAAGCCACTAAGCTATAGGTGTCGCTCCATGAAATTTTTAGCTGATCCTTGTACTTATACAGTAATATTTGAAATCTTTGAAGACAGAACAGGTATTCTGTCTAACCTCTGAAACACAAAAGACCAAGAAATTGTCTTTCAATTTACTTACTTTCAATTTAGTAAAAAACTTCTTGGTGCCTGTGGTTTAGTCTCATAATTTGGAAACAAGTACGATTTCGTTAGACTAATCCTCCATTTCAATTAGGACGAACAGTAGTTATACACAATTTATATGTGTACAGTGGTGTACGCAGAAATCAGTCGGGGGGGGGCTTGAACCTTAGCAGTCCATATTAATATACTCTTCTCTTCTACAACTTATAGTATAAGGTACAGTACACATACCAGTTAATGGTTAAAATTTATTAGTAGGCATATTATTTTAGTAGGTTTCACATTTTCTATATTAAAAATATATTATTCGTGATTGGGGGACTTATGTCTCATTCTATTTTTTAATCAGCAATTTTAAAAACAATACTTTTTTCTTTCTAAAACTAAATATTTTTAATAGATTATTTATGTTTATTGTAATATTTAACAAAACATTCATTTTACTTCAATTATACTATAATATTACACATTAATATCAGTAGCACTGGGAATAAAGTTTTGCAGCGTTGGTATTTAACAACTATATATTTCAAATGACTTGCTAATTAACTAATTGTGCCAATACAAAAAAACAGTTTTTCATTAAACTATTATACTTCTTACTGTTATACTATTTTACTAATAATTTATTAATGAAAAATTACAATTGCATATTAGCTGAATTCTTTCAAAATTAACAGCAGTATTTGAAAAATGAAAAAGAAACAATGTACAGTAAATAAGAATCAAGTTAACTATTAATTTACAATAGGTAAAGCATTTGTGTCCAAGCCAAGCAATTTGTAATTTAAAAAGCCAAGTCCATTCTCCTATTTCCTTGATTGGCAAATCGCTCAACAATATCTTCAGGAGAGATGTCGATTTCCCTGTGAATATTACGTGAAGCTAGCCCATTAAGCCCTGTCTCCGATGTTGTAGACCTCAGCCATGTCTTCAACCGCCTCAGAGAAGGAGCGTTCTGGCTCAGCTGACGTTACTGGGAGTACACACAGTACTTCTTAAAATTTCCGAACATTGGGAAATATATCTGGATTATAATTAAATTTAAAAAATTTTTTACCTTAATCCGTCTATGTGACCGCTTGGTTTCTGTCTTCTTATGCGTTTCGGATTATTTTAATTCATCATCAGAGAGTAAAAATTCGTTGGTTATGACTTCGTTAAAACATTAAAAGTGACACTAAAAGACATTTATGTATATGTTCTACAAACACAGCGACGTACGCGGATGTGAGTGCGCACTCGACACCGGTTGACGATGTACTGCACAGTTTATTTAAGTTATCGTGTTATCTATTGTTATGTTGGCGCGTGTACTCTATGGTTATGTTATCTATAATCTTATCATATAGTGTATGTGATTTAAATGCCAATTGTTCATTTAGTTATTAGGATTATTTCTTAAGGCCCGGTAAATTTCAAACTCTTCTACTGCATCCATATATCTTCCCTTTTTGCAAATATGTAAGGGTTTGCAATTTGCCTCAAAATTTGTGTAATTATGATTCATGAAACGAGATGTTTAGCGTAATTTGATTTATTTATATTTGAAATGGTCGTGGGTAAGTGTCTTTATATCTTTCGAAAAAACGCCTGCCAGTCTGACCAATGTAATGCATGTCGCAGTCATCATATATCATCTTGTATACGCCCGTTCTTTTTTCAATTGATGTTCGTGTGGCATTATTTAGCATTTTTTGGATATTGTTATTTGTTCTAAATGTGATGTGGATGTTATGTTTTTTAAATGTATTTCTAATGAGCATTGAGAAGTTGTTAGTATAATCAACCGCCCTATATATTGCGTCCATCGTGACACGGTGCGGGTTGTCAGTTCTGCGTTTGTGTCTAAGCATCAAGTGTTCAACTAATGAGCTGCGGTAACCGTTCGCAATTGCAATGTGTTTAATTATATTTATTTCTTCCTTGTGGTTTGTTGGATCCAAAGGTACACTGTATAGTCTGTGTATCAGACTGTTGAACGCGGCCATTTTTTGTGAGTGCGGGTGGAAAGAATCAGCATGTATGACACCATCAGTTGTGGTGGGTTTTCTGTATATCCTGTATTGAAATTTATTATTGTGTTTCATAAAAGTTAAATCCAAAAAATTTATAGCGTTGTTTGACTCTATTTCAAGTGTGAACTGTGTGTTTTTGGTGATGTTATTCATGTAATGTAACAGCACGTTTGCCTGTCTCGTTGTCCCGTCGAAGATAACAAATGTGTCATCTATGTATCTTTTATAAAATGTAATGTTATGTTGCCATTTATTATGTGGTGATAGCAAATATGTATTTTCGAAGTTATTCAGGAAAATGTCAGCCAACAAACCAGACAAGGGTGAACCCATTGCAAGACCCTCCTCTTGAATAAAAATTGTGTTATTGAATGTGAAATAATTTTGTTTCAATATTACGTCTAGTAAAAGTAACAATTCTGTTACTTCTTGTAGATTTAACTTTCCTGTTCGTATTAAATTATTTTTTAGAATGTCCAAGGTTGTCTGTACTGGGACACTTGTATAGAGGTTTACTATGTCAAATGAGATTAACTTATGCTGGACTATTAATGCTAAGGTCTTTAGTTAGTTTTATTAATTCAATGCTATTTTTTATAGAATGATTGTTGTCTATGGTTATGTTTTTTATTAATTGGACCAATTTCTTGGATACTTTATAACCCGGGGCTGTTGTGTAATTAACGAGAGGTCTTATCGGTATACCTGGTTTATGGATCTTAGGTAAACTGTTGAACATGGGTGCATGCGCGATTATGGGTTTCAATTGGCGGCGTGTAGTTTCATTGAAAAGGTGTGTGCATTTATTAATCGTTTGGTTGATATATTTTATATACTTCATTGTGGGATCCGAATCTATGGTTTTTATGTTGTTGCTATGGATAAATTCATATACTTTTTGTTGATGCATGTCTATCGGTAAAATAACCATAGTGTTGCCCTTGTCTGATTTAGTGGCTAAGGCCTTATGTTCGTTTAGTTTATGTTTAATTTGTTTAATGGTTTTCATTTCACTTGCGTATTTCTTTTTTAAACTGTCAGATAATGGTTTAAAGTTGTTGTCATGTGTTCGTATATGTCTGTCTATTTTTCTGTTGATTGTAACTCTCAACTCGTTTTGTGTCTGTGAATCTGTTACACTTTTTATGGCTGCTTCGGTTATAATCAATTCTTTAGTTACGTGATTCTTATTTAAATCTGGTAAATTGTACTTGAAACCTTTATTAAGTATATTCATCTCTTGTGCGTTGAATTTAATATCAGTTAAATTAGAGACTCGGGTATAAAATGTATGTTTACATCCAGTGAATTTGTCGTGGTGTTGTCTTGTAGTTAACGTATTTAATTTCTTATCATGTTTGTGTACGATCGGTAAAGTGAACTTCGTAACCTGCTGATTAATGTATTGTAATATGTTGGGCAAAATTATTGAGTGTATCTCTTTTAACAATGTTAAATGTGCTTTATATAATAGTGAGTTTAGTCTATTCTTTTTAATATATAATTGTTTGATCTCTTCTTTTATCCATGTTATCTCTGCTATATGTTTAACTTTTGTGGCACTTTCGTTGTGTTATTAATGCGTACTGTGCAGTATCTAGGTATAACGTTCAATTTCAAACAATTTTTATTGAACTTGATGCGCAAGTTGGTCTTTGATAATTTACTTTTAATGTTTATGAATTTGTATACCATTTTTGCTTGATAAGCTTCCAATTTTAAAGTCATTGTACTGGTATCCACGTCACAATTATTATAATTAAATTTTAAAAAATTTTAAAAATTTAATTATAATAATTGTGACGCGGATACCAGTACAATGACTTTAAAATATCTGGATTGCAAGCTTGGAGAGAAGACAGAGCTGTGTCTGGAACATTCATATCAGCTTCATCCACTTTTGCTTCCATATTTCTGCCTCAAGTTTAAGTTCCATCTTGGAAATGTCAGGGTAAATGATAGAGGCAACAGACTGGTTGATCTCTTGAGTAGTAGCCTTAATGATGAAATGAGGCATAAATACTTGAAGATGACAAATTTTATCAAACTCAGGTCTGAAACGAGTTTCTAATTCAACAACGCAATGATCAACAAAAGGAATATATAAATTTAACTTGTAGAGTTGTTTCATCCGCAATTCCTGGCCAGCATTTGCTGTATGTGATTGATATGTGATAACAAGAATACTGGAGTGATTGCATAATTGCACTTTCTTTTTTACAGGAAATTTGTGGTCAACCATACTTTCAGTGTAATTTTTACAAACAACGGCATAGGTCTACTTCAGGTTACCATCAATTTGAGATTTATATTGTAATAATAAATTACTAATGTCTGTTATTTTATATAATAATGAAGACTCGTTTTGTGAAAGAACATTTGTGTCAGAACAGCCAGGAATTATAGTTTCACTATTTTCAGAGAATTCAGAAACATTGTTGTTATTGCTACAAGCCTCACTAACACAAGTATCTTGCTGAGACGATGTAGAAGTTGACAAAGAACATATAGGCCTTTCTGCTACACTATCACACTTCGCTAATTTAGTTTTTGTTGCAAAGAAACCCAAAGTTCTGACTTTCCTTTTTGGTACTTTTGTCTTGTCATCAAGTTTGGACTTATTAGTCTCCATCTTAGATGTAACAAACAATCAAATAATCACTAATAAAACTACAAAAACGGCGGATTTAATAAGCACCGTACTACCAAACAAACACAAACGCGACAATGGCGGATGATGACAGCAACGTGTGTACGAGTGGTGTAAGTATCTCCTGAACGACTACCTCCGATCACTGCAGACAATAGAGAATATGTGGAAGCTTGTAGAGGGTACCTCTCACCCATGGTGAATTTCTGTTCACACGAGCATGCATGTAACTCGAAATTTTGCACGCACGCTGTGGAGTGCGTGCATGCTTCGAAGGGTCTGCACGCCGCAGGCAGGCGTGCAGGATTTGGTAGGTAGGTTAGGTTAATACGTTCGGAAAATACGATACATTTTAAATAAAATATTATTGTTTCTAGAAATTAATTTTTTTATAATAATATATATAACGATTCTATTTTTTAAGTAAAAAAATTATCAAAAAATTTTGTATAAATGTGAAGTGTTTTTAAAGTAATTTTTTTCATTATTACAGCGGCATTATTCAAGATATGAAATTAGACACATTATTAAAATTTTCGGTTTAATTATCGATTGATATAAAAAAAGCGCTGAATTTAACGTAAGTACTAAATAATATTTTTATGAAAAAGGTTTATATACTTATTTAAGTTTCATGAAAACATTATTTAATACTTAAGTAAAAATTCTTAGGGTTCACTGGTAGTAGTGGCCGGTGGCACGCCACTGGTTGACGTGCGTGTGGCTGCGCCTCCACGCCATCAAATGAGAGCGAGAGCGAGAGAAAACAGGTAGCTTACTGAATGTTACACTCAGCATAATACACCGCTCAATGAACTATAAATTATAACTGAAGTAATAATTGTTATTATAAACTACTTATTTTGTTAGTATTTATATCCCCGTCCAAATCCGCCGAAATATGCAATTTTGTAATTTTAAACGAGACCTAAGTAAATTAAGGAAGTGCATATTACATTTTTGCGGTGGGGAGGGGAGGCTTGAGACCCCCCTGCGTACGTCACTGTATGTGTATATGCACAATTTATACGTTTCTTGGCTTTGTTATTATATTCTGTACCAGTCATTCATTCCTGTAAGTGGAGGCAAAATGTGTGCTGGACAATGTGTGGTCATACAATTGTGTAACCAAGAGTCTATTTTTACCTTGTACACAGTCAACCCTCTTGCAACTTCTTATTGAAGACATTAAATGATAAAGACAACGAACCGACCTTGGGTGCAACTTGACAATCCACCAGACATCATTCACGTGAACCCCAAACGAATCAACTATCCTAATCTAATGTGATCCATTGCCTGCCACACAGCAGTGACTTCCCCACACTTTGCTATCTCACTGCATGCAACTGAAATTTGGCAACTCACTGAACACACAGCTCAGCTGCTTGTACTGTACTGTCATTTCTGTTGTGCAAAGTGTACAAGTTAGCTGCAAGTAGTCTTTGCTATTCCTGTATCAACTGTATTCTACGGGAGGTAATTTCTCTGCTTCAAAAGATCAAAAACCTATTTAAGGACAATAAAACAGCCTGTCTTGAAATATTAGTAGTTGAAAGGAATCTGGCTAGAAACTTAACCCCACTAGTAGTGGATAATATTGTAGTAAATCATAATAAGAGGAGAATTAACATGTTTTAATAAAATTGATTCTACTGAATATAAGTATAAGTAATATACGTTTTAATGCATTATGTGTTTGTACTATTATGACATTTTCATACTTCCATACTTAACATCATCATCATCATCATATAAAGGCCATGCCTTGTCGAGTTAGCCACGGCTCCCTCTCCATCATTGTCCTCTTTAAATCACAGTACAATAGGGAGTCATCTCCTTTCCCATGTCTTTGAAAGCTCTTGGTCATCCTCTTGGTTTTCCTCCCAACACCTTTTTTTCAAAAATGTTACTTAAGAATTGATTATGTCATAAAATGTGCCCCATCAATTTTACTGATTATTCTAATAATATGCAGTGCATATGCCACACAGTCTTGTCACAAAAACATGTGGTATAGCTTTTCATTCTATTTAAGAACTTGTATCCATAGAAAAAGTTCTAACAGAGTATCAGTGAGCCCACCGCCCACCCTCGGTCCCCCTTTGCATTTGAAATGCTGGAGCCACCATTGAATATATGTGTTAGTCATGTCATGTAACAATATTGCTATGTTCATTGAGACAACTGTGTAACGCTCTTGAAAATTCTAGGTTGTCTTTCTACATTTTCTCAAGTAGCCTAGCACATGCAGCCAGTACATTCAAGGTCAGACATTGACACAATTCCCAGCGGATTCCAGAACACCTGTAATATACAATTTACTTGACACGTCATCTAGAAAATGACAGATTATTCTGAAATCTCTGTGGGGTATAAATATAAGCATCCAGGTTCAGTTTTATACCTGGCGATATTCAAGTGCGGAACTGTAATAGCTGACAATTTTTGTTGTATGTTGGACAAATTTAACTTGATTATAAAAATAGGTTAATTACCTTCTGTCAATGTTTCTTAAAATCCTTTTAGGATAACTCGAGTTTCGACACCATTTGGTGTCATCATCAGATCGGATATATGAATTAGGTCAAAACATTTTGATGCATATACATCTCGTCAGATATTAAAAAATTAAAAACAACACATAACATTACATAAATAATAAATAAACTATATCACAACAAAATAACATTACAACAATAAAATATAAAGACAACGCGGCCGCAAACGAACCTGTACAGGAACGCCCCCACGGTAAGACTAATCAATGCCGATTTGACCTTGGTTCAATTTTATCGATCTGATATAGCCAATTTCTCGTTCTATAAGATCGATTCTATTAAATAAAACATTATTGGTATGTATTGCTTTTTCATTTAGGACACGATTGTGATCCTTCTTTATGGCTTTATATATCTCGAACCTTTCAAGGGTGTCCAGCTTTAGTGACTTTTTACATTTATGTAGGATATCTAAATTATCATTAATACTCTTTATATTATGGTTATATTAGCTCAAATGTTCTGCAAATGTAGATCTTGTTACATTTGACTTGGAGCTTGGGATATGTTCTTTATAGCGTAATTTGAAAGAACGACCTGTTTGTCCTATATAGAACTGTGTGCAATCAGAACAATTAAGTCTATATACACCAGTACCATCAAATATATCGGAGGGTATATTTTTGTTAGTAAATGTAAGTTTTTTCTCAAGTTTATTACTTGCCTTTGAGGCCAAAGTAATATTATGCTTTTTTAATTGGTTTTTTAAAATATGGTATAGATTTTCACCATATTCTATAGCAATGTATTTGTTTACTTTTTCTTTGGATACATCAATATTTATTGGTTTATTTTGTTTTTTATTTTTTATTAATTATTCTATATACTATATGACTTTTGTATCCATTGGCTAATGCTATGTGTTTGATAATGTTTAGTTCATTGTTATAATCATCCGTAGATAAGGGCAATGCCAGTAATCTATGAATCATACAGTTGAAAAAAGCCATTTTAAGTGAAATAGGGTGATACGATGAGGCGTGAATAGCATGATCTGTGATTGTTGGTTTTCTGTAAATATTATAGTTAATTTTATTATTTATTTTAGTTAAAGTTAAATCTAAAAAATTAATTTTATTATTCATTTCAGTCTCTAATGTGAACTGTAAATTATTTGTAATAGTATTCAAATATTTTTTAAGCATTTCTAATTGTCTGCAATTGCCATTGTAAATCATTATTGTGTCATCCACATATCGTCGGTAAAATAAAATTTTTGTATAATGTTTGTTTTTAGTCGATAAAATTTCGTTTGTTTCAATATGATTTAGGTAAATTTCAGCCAGGATGCCTGACAATGGGTATCCCATAGCTAAACCATCCCGTTGTAAATAATTTTGTTGTCGAAAGTAAAATAATTTTGTTCTAATATTACTTTTGTTAAATTGATTAACTCATCAACTGTTTCATGATTTAATGTGGATTTAGATAGTAATAAATTTTTAGCTATTTCTAACGTTTCGGTAATAGGTATGTTCGTGTATAGATTTACTATGTCGAATGAGGCGAGAGTGTGTCTCGGCTCGATTGTAATAGTTTTTGTAAGTTCGACCAGTTCTAAACTGTTTTTCAAGCTATAATTTTTATTGAACGTTATGTGTTGTCTAAAAATTTTTTCGAGTTTTTTGGCAATTTTATATGAAGGTGCAGACATAAAATTAACTAAAGGACGGACAGGCATATTATTTTTATGTATTTTAGGAAGGCCCTTAAGTCTAGGGGCCTTGGGATCTATCGTTTTTAGGTATTTTTTCTCATCGTTCGTTATGACGTATTTTGATTTATTCAATATTGATTTCACTTTATTGTTAAATGTAAGAGTGGGATCGCTATGAATCTCAATAATGTTATTGTTTTTAATGAAGTCCAGTATCTTGTTTTTATAATCATCATAAGTTAAAATTACGAGAGTTTGACCTTTGTCCGCTTTGGTGACGATTGCGTTATGGTCTATTAATTTCGTCTTTATCTCATTAAACACCCTTGTTTCGCTATGGTAAATAGTTTTTGTATTCTTTATGTTTTCGGCCTTCATAACTTTTTTTATTTTATTATCAATTGCATGTCTTATTACTGTTTTCGTTTCTTCATCGGATATGGAATTTATTGCGGTTTCAGCGTTCAATATTTCATTACAGAGTGATTGTTTGGAACTATTGTTTTTAAGATTGTATTTTAAGCCTTTATTCAATAAGTTGGTTTCTTTGTTGTTGAACTGTATTCCAGTAAGATTAACAATACGAGGGTAAAACTGGTGATTTATTATATTGTTCTCTTGCGTGTCGTTCTGTTTTTTCAATAAGTTACGAATTTTTTTATTTTGTGTCTTCTTTTTTTTTGTAATGGTATTATTTATTTGTCTTTCAATCAAATATGTTACATTGTGGACTTGTGAGGCATGTAAGTTTTGTAAAAGTTCGAGATGTTTTTTCATGAGCATCGTATTGAGCAAGTTCTTTTTACTATGTAATTGTTTTATTTCGTTTTTGATCCATAATTTAGTGGCCATTTCTTTAGTTTTTTTAGCGCTATAAGAATTAGATGTTATTTTTATCTGGACATAACTCGGCACGATTTGCAAACTTAAACATGTTTTGTTATATCTAATATTTAGTGCCGTATAAGAGTGCTTACTTATTTTACAACTGCCGTTTGTGTCTAATTAAAGTTTGCAATTAGTGACTTCATTGGTGTTCCTCTGAACAACACGATGATCGGTGTGACTGTCGTAACAATATGTATAATCATATACGATACCACAGCTGTACAAGTTTTTATTTTTAGCAGTTATAAATGTTTAAGTATTCCACACAAAACATCATGATGTGAAATAAATTTACAAAATCTGGAATATTATTTATTTGGGCCAATTAATAGGTGAATCACAATTTAGAAACAGATATGTGTAACTTGCACTCTCCCCCCCCTCTCTAAAGAGATATTATATATTTATATAATCATAATATTCCAAATTTAATAAGTAAAAATAAAAAAAATATATACACACAGTATTACATTTTGAAATTTATGATTATAAAACATAATTAGTTATTCAAGCAGGTTATCATGTCGTATTTCATAAGCCTTGGTTGTACACAAGACAGAAAAAGAAAAAACATTACAGCTACATGACAATATGCTTAATAAATCAGTTTGCATGTCATATAGCTATAACAAATCAGGTCAACTGTCAATGTCTTCTGTTGTATAATAAAACAAATCACATTTTACAATCAAAATCCATACTGGTTGCATGTGAGAGTTCACCCCACTCTAATGTTATGTATTGCAAACTAAACACTACCCTTTAGTTCTCCATGTTATAGATATTTTATTATCACCTGAATGCTAGTACCCTGGTGTTTTAAACCTCATATTTAAAAGAATCTCTTACCTAGCTCTTTCAAGACACTGGGTTAACTATCATATTGTTACTGTCATATTTTGTTTTTTTCATAACTTCCATATTTACTGCTGAAGTAGTGTACAGCGTTCCCAAGAAGAGCTACAAGGGATATTCAGAAAGTAACCTCCATTGCCGCGGAGAGAAGTAGTGGGGGGAGTGGCGTGATTCCTGTGCCGACTTGTATTGTAGCTTAGTACGCGTCCAGCTGTGTAGTGGGAGGGTCGCACTGCCGTTCTTTCACTCGTTATAGCCTTTCAAAATGAGTGCTGCATTAGAAAATCCCACCAAATGGAAAGTGCGTGCTATGATAAGATTTCTGATGGCAAAAAAATCCTATCAGCGGCAGACATTCATCGACTGCATACGGCCAAAACGTTATGAGTGAAGATATGCGTCAGTGGGTTCGTTTGTTTAAAAGTAGAACAACAAACATTCACGATGAAGAAAGGAGTGGCAGACCATCAGTAGTCAGTGGTGAACTCATTCAGAAAATTGATGAAAAGTCTATGAAAACTGGCGGTTCACAATCTCTGAACTTTCTGAACAATTCGCGCAAATTTCTCAGACTGTTATGTATGAGGTAGTTACAGAAAAGATAACCTACCAGAAGTTCTATGCTCGGTGGATACTGAAATTGCTTTCCGAGAACCACAAAACACAACAAATGGTCTCTGCTGTAGACTTTCTGTCATGGTACGACGCGGAAGGAGAAACGTTTCTCAGCAAAATTGTGATTGGTGATGAGACTTGGGTGTCGTACATAAACACTGAGACAAAACAACAGTCAATGGTGTGAGGCCATACCGCCTCAGCAAACAGACCAAAGAAAGCGTGGTAAACTTTGTCTGTCAGGTAAGTTATGGCAACCATTTTTTGCGAAGCAAAAGGAATACTGCTTGTGGAGTTCATGGAACGTGCAGCGACCATAAATTCTGCAGTCTATTGAGACTTTAAAAAACTAAGAAGAGCCATCCAGAACAAAAGCTGAGGTCTGCTGACTTCTGGTGTCGTGTTTTTGCATGACAACGCTCGCCCCTCACACTGCTCTTCTAACACAAGATCTGTTGCGTCAGTTCAAATGGGACGTTTTTGATCATCCGCCATATAGTCCGGATTTGGCTCCCAGCGATTTTCACCTGTTTATGAAGATGAAGAAGTGACTTGGGCCCAGCACTTTGATGACAACAAAGAACTTCACGATGCTGTGACAGGCTGGCTCCGATCCCAGGCGGCAGACTTTTATGAAGAGGTAATTTCAAAACTGTTCAAACGCTATGATAAATGCTTAAATTTAAATGGCAATTATGTAGAAAAATAGTGGAAAGGTGTAGTTTTAAGATGTATATAATAAAATTTATGTATGTACATCAGTGTTTTATTTATAGTCAAACGGAGGTTACTTTCCAAATAGCCCTCGTACAAACCAAAGGTGAGTTTGTTTGGTGTCTTTTGTTATGGGAGAGGCGTCATGGATATCAGCAATGAATGGTTAATTCAAAGAACATCAAAGTCACCCTTTTCTATGTTAAAAAATGTCAAATTTGAAATTTCAGATACAGATACAGATACAGATAGAGTGGAACCTTGACATAACGCCCCTGTGATAAAACGCGACCCTTGATGTAATGCTCATTTTTCATGGTCCTGGCAAATTAAACAGTTAAACTTGGGACCTTTATATAAAGCGACCCTCGATATAAAATGCTTTTTGGCTGGTCCGCAGAAGAGTGTTATATCAAGGTTTCACTGTATTCAGTTTATACGACATCAGTTGTGTCTTGTTATTACGGGCAAACAAAACTTGGCTGTACTGTTTCCATAAAATAACAACTCAGAATATGGCAAAAAATAGTTTTTATTAACATTTACTTCACAAAAGACAATTCATTAATAATTAACTTTAAACACACTCTTATTTAAATAACAAAACTTTTACAAAACATGTATTTACAATCTTTGGCTACAAAATGTCCAATCACTTTGAACATGTCTAAGCGAAAAACAAATTTCTCTGACACTTATTATTATTACTTTACATAATATCACAAATGAAAACCAAACGCACAGAGTATCAGTTGTACTTTAGGTTACACAAACTATACCGAAAGAAGACAGGGCAGTGAAATCTGCGGCAAGTATATTAGAAAAGCTACAATAATTCTTAAAAAATTTCTTTGTAATAAAAAATTACACGCACATGTACAGTATATATATTATTGCATAATACAAATTAATGTATATAAATATATATCCTATTTTATATAATTTTCGAATAAATTTTAAAACTAAATTTAGATATCACAGTTAAATTATGTAATGCAAACTGTTGTCACGAAAACTATATGGAAGAGATGAAACTTTATATATATTTATACTGTAGATATAACATGAAAACCTTTATGTGTGTAGCCTATAAATATATATAATTTGTAAATTCTGGTTACAGTCTCAAGAGAAATATAATATACATTTATTAAATAGAATGCTATTACTGAGGCCAGTAAAATTACTATATATAATAATTTTCTTCTCTATATAATGACTGAAATTAATTCTAGTTTATTTTGTTTCCAGGCCACCACCTGTACAGTCAACTTAAATACCTGCATTGAATAAATGTAAAGTTATAACTGTCATCTTGGTTCCATTAAGTCAATATTCACTGATATTGTCATCAACTTACTAAACGCACGGCAGATTCAGAAAGAACATGTTGAAGAAGTAAAAAAAACCGATGGCTTGTGAAAATACTGTCAAGAGTAAAAGCGAAAGAAGTGGGCAGACTTAAAAAGTTCACAGAAGTTAACATCCATACAAGACTTACAAAAGTTGAAAATAAGCATTGAAAACAGAGTGTAAAATGTTTAAAAAAGTAGAGAACTGATCAAAATATATGATTTAAAAGAACTTATGCTTCAACTTGCATGAGAAGAAACCAGTATTTGTTTGTTTGAAGATGTATACAGAAATATGAGAGTAAGAATGGAATCTGAGGCTACAGATATCATTAAAAAAAAAAGGAAGGATCATAAGTGTTTTAACCAGTTATAATTTTTTAAATGTTAAAATTGGTCAACATGACTTCAATATTGGCACAATTTACTTCTACATTTTGTAGGATTTGCAAAATTAAATTAAATTTCTAAATTAAATTCTACCAAATTACAAACACTGTAGGCCTGGATACACAGAAACTTGTGTTTTAGAATACTAAATGTTAAGTGCCTTGTTTGTGCATTTAGAGAAGCTATATAAGAAGAATCAGCCTTTAGAATATTTTAATACAATAATAAGATACACTCTTCTACATATTTAAGAATAACACTGGACAACGCTCGTTTATCATAACAAAAAAACATAACACATCAAGTATAATTTCTTATCGTCAGAGCACATCTTATTTTACTTCCCTTGAATCTATCCCTCTCTTTATCTTTTTTCAATTTCAAAGGTAAATTTTCTTTGTCCTATAACGTTGTATAATCTATTCAGCAGGTGGAGTTCCAACCAGATAATCTTGGAAAGTGATAATCTTTCCGCTGTGGTGTTCCACCTGTAGGAATGTAATGTTTGAGATCTTCATCCAACAGTTTGTTTACGGAATTCACACTCTCTTCCAACAAACTAGATGTTGATTCCTTCCAGCTAGTCACATGCTTCTTTGCGTCTAGAAATTCTTCATCTTCTTTATCTATGTATTCTTTATACTGAACAAGATGTTCAGTCATTGATTTTCTCAGTTAAAGTCTGTAGATTGTCATTCATAGATTGAAACTGTGGTTGGGAACCTACAGCTGTATGTTCAAAATTCTGCAGTTGCTTGGTAATAAACTCCTTACAATCCACATCTGCTTTATTTTTAGCAAAAACACTCAAAGACAGAACTGCACTAGCATCATGAGAGTACTCTGTATTATTACTACTCTGTATGAGAGTACGAATATATACAGAGAGCTGCGGACTGTCTGGTAGTAACCTTGGTGTAGTTGAAAGACGAGCTGTAGTTTAGGTATTTGGTAGATTTAGCCAGTTTTGAAGTGCCAAAAAGTTTAAAAAGGAATCGCATTATGGAAGATGCTGCATCTAAAATTGGTGATTTACAACAAATGGTTCAAAAAGAAGTCCCAAGTACAACGTCTTCATTGGGAATCCTGAAGAATAATAAAATAGAGTCTGCGTCAGGATATGATGAACAAGTGGAATACATAAAAACCATACATGGTGATCTCTCACAGATTACTGGTACATCAAGAGTTCAGAGTTTAGTACAAGAAATAATTAACAATGGCATTAACATGACTTCTGATGTATCCGCATTTGTCGAGAAACAAACAGAGCAAACAACTGAGACTTCACAAATGATTCCTGAATCTTTGGACAAATTTTATTCAGAAATTATTCTGCCTTTCTTGCTGAAACAGACAGAGATGTCCATTGTTTTAGAAAATGCAAAGAATCAATTAGGAATTGCGGATCAGAAGATAATCAAGAAACTAACTGAAATGTTTGAGGAAAATTTGAAAATTAAAGAGGAACTTAAAAATATTGAAGAATCTGTTTCAAATTGCTTAAGTGACATTGCAGAGCAGATAAAATATGCTGAAGAAACCAGGAGTCAGGCTTTATCTGAGGTAGTGAAACAGAAAGATGCTAGTGCAGTCCTGTCTTTGAGTGTTTCTGCTAAAAATAAAGCAGATGTGGACTGTAAGGAGTTTATTACCAAGCAACTGCAGAATTTTGAACATACAGCTGTAGGTTCCCAACCACAGTTTCAATCTATGAACGACAATCTACAGACTTTAACTCATAAAAGCCAAGATTTGAACAACATTGTAAAAGACAGTGTACAGAAACTGAGAAAATCAATGGCAGAACATCTGGTTCAGTATAAAGAATACACAGAAAAAGAAGAAGAAGAATTTCTAGACGCAAAGAAGCATGTGACTAGCTGGAAGGAATCAACATCTAGTTTGTTGGAAGAGAGTGAGAATTCCGTAAACAAACTGTTGGATGAAGATCTCAAACATGACATTCCTAAAGGTGGAACACCACAACGGAAAGATTATCACTTTCCAACAGATCTGGTTGGAACTCCACCTGCTGAATGGATTATACAACGTTATAGGACAAAAAAAACATAAGCCTGTTCTTTTTTTTACACTATTCAGAAAGCACTACATTCTTATGTTATAAACCAATATTAAATAAAAAACATATTACAGTTACTAGTACAGTGATTCTCTGCCTGGCCCCACCAAACTATGATTCCACAGGGCCACACATGTATTCCACATTAAACAATAAAGAAACAGAAAAGTGAAAATTGTTATTGTAATGGCTACATAAATATATTGTAGTGATTCAGTTATGTGATTTCTGTGTTTAACATTAATAATTATTTATGTCAACTGACATTTTGTTTAAAGAAACTACTAATAAAATACTCTTGCAAATTGTATGTTGTGTGAAATGCAGATGCAGAGACATTATGGAAACAATCAAATCATATTACAGTTACTTCTGCAAGTATATTTTAATTTTAATTAGTTTAGATAAAAACCTGATGTACGTTTCACAGACCAATTTGTATCATCAGACGTTTCAATGTGAATATTTAATTTAATATCTCAATTTAATTCACACTGGGTTTTTATATATGTACGTACTGATTAAAATTAAAATATACTTGCAGAAGTAAGCTATCTTGAAAAAAAAATATACAGTATAATGTGTACGTCATAAATGTGTCATTTATATACACGAAACCAAAATGTTTAAGACTGCTTAATAAAATTTTCTGGAAGGTTAACAATAATATGCATGAAAAAATGACCAATTAGTGAATCAGTTAATACAATAAAACAAAAAATAATCAATACCTTTTATGTCATCTATATTAATAAGAGATACTAATTTTATGTGTGATTAATTGTCAAAGAGTAATTATTGCCACAACTGTAGCTGTTTATCTTCAAGAATATAAATTCTCTAAAGAAAAAATCTTTTTACGTAATAGATTTGTGCTGGTACAAAATACCTGTTAAGTTTCCTAGAAACGATAATAAAACTACTAATATTTTAACATTAACGTATCCGTTTCTTGTGTACATTGGCTACAATAATAGATGCGGATTTTTTGGACGTATTACTTTAGATAAATGTACTCACACTGTTACATATTGACGCCATAGAGGTTTCAGACTGAATCAACGGTGTACCTTTGGCTGCCCAAAGATGTAATCTGTTAAAAGATTTATAACTTATTAAAATCACAGGTGGACTTTATGATTTTAAACTAAAATTTGATCTTTTATATTTTCTGAGAACCAAAATAATAAATCAAACCCCCCTAATTTTAACACAAATAAAATTACAGTGAATAAACAGTCAACGCCCTACAGGATTTAGATATCACAAAAAAATCTATTTGAAAGAGAAAAATGTATTGCTAAACCTGAAAATTATTGAGCAATATTTGTGGTATCTTGACAATGAGATTCGTCATGAGTGGCATGATAGTGACAGTTTTCAGCTGAGAAACACTGCTCTGTGTATATGGACTACTTATACAGTCATACTTTAGGCCTATGTTACTAATATCTATGATTATAACAAAAACTTAAGAAAAACAAAATAACTATTTAACATTACAAAACATATTACCTAATATAGAAGAAATAGTTCAATAAAAACAAAACAGTTGCAGAGGTGGCTTTTGCAAATAATGAATATCAATATATCAGAAACTATCAATTTTTCTTTCTTTTACTGCAAAGTTATTGGTAAAAAAAAAACAATACAGAAAAAGGTTTAATTCTATACTTTTATATTTCCAAGCAACAACAATATTTCAACACTTTGGAATCTGTATACTCGAAGCTGTTGTTAACAACTGATTTTATGATTTTATACTTCTTCTTCTTGCAGCCTTTGGTGGACTTTAGCCTCCTCAACAATATTTCTCCATGATTCCATGTTCTCTGATTCCCATGGTAGTAAGATCTTCTATTATGCCATCCACTTCAGCATTCTTTCCACACGTCCCAGCCAATGCAACCTTTGTGATTTGATGAATTTCACTGACTTTTACATGCATGAGAGCCTGTAGTTCATTGTTATTGCTTACACTCCAACTGCCTTCTTCTCTTACTGGGCCATAAATTTTATGCAATATTTTGAGCTCAAATGTGATTTTAAAGCAGTTTTGTCAATCTCTGTTCAAGTCCTCACCTCAGATCCGTATGTGACAGCTGGTGGCACCAGAGAACAATATACTTTAAGTTGTATACCTCTTGTAACAAGATTGTTTTTGAAGATGTTTATGATTTAACTACAAGGGACATTACTGAAATTATGGCATGTAAATGTTTGAGAAACACACACACACACACACACACACACACACACACACACACACACACACACACACACACACACACACACACACACACACGCACGCACGCACGCACGCATGCACGCACGCACACACACATGTAAGTTTTGGGAGCCATACAAAAACAAGCAATTTTGATAAATTCTTCTGTTGGTTCCAACAGAAAACAAAGAGAGATTGTGCATTTCAGACTTTCAATCTCCACTATGCACTAAACTTTTAAAAATTTAAATGTATTTTTTTATGTGGAATAGACAAATTTTTGTTTTAATTATCTTTATTTTATATGCTATAATAGTAAAATTATAGCAATTAAATCAGGGAAGCTAAGCTAACAAGAGTAATTTTATATGAAGAATTTTGTACAATATCATAAAAACAGCAGAACAAAATAATTTCTTTTCTTTGTAGTATCGTGTGTGACAAATATTTTTGTTATAAAAAAATTACTAGACAGATTAAAAAATATTTTATACATTTTTAATTTCCAATTTTATGTAACTGATAAACTACAGATATCACATTTATTTTCACTTTCTCCCTTTACTATTCCCCTACACTTAGATTTTCTTTTCCACTCATCGCTAGTGCTAACAACCAGAGGGCGTAACTGCCAGATGGCTAGACTGGCAAATGTCCAGGGGCCCACAAAGTAAGGCTCTCTTCTTTACACTGAGAAAAATATCCTGGCAAAAATTACCAAGATATTTTGCAACAGAGAGATAAAAATTCAAACTTGGGGGTAATTAAAAAGCTTTTGCGTAAATTGTAATTGGCTAACTAAGCAAAAATTACGTATCCAGCTAGTGAAATTTGGAGAACTGGTGCCATTTCCAAGAAGATGTAAACTTTTTTCTAGGTTGACTTAGCAAAATTTATACGAAGGCTTTTTAGTTACCCTCAAGTTTAACTTCTTGTTTCTCTATTGCAAAATAACTTTAATTTTTATCAGACAATTTTTCTCAATAAATTTCTTTTTTTTCAGATATTTAGTAACAACAACTTAGTGCTCCATTCGTGACCCAGTTCTGACTAGTAACAGGCCAGTAGATTCAGTAGTATGCAAATTATTCAAACATTGTAAAACATGTTACACATTATAGGACAACAATCTATAAAATTCCAAGGGGCTCCTGGAGCCTCTAGATTAACCACTGTTAACTGCCCAAGTCAGACTTCTAAAAAACACGGTAAATTACTCTTTTACTCTTATGAATTGAAAAAGAAGGAGAAAAAGAGATTATTCACTGCTTCCATTTGGCACTGCCTGATCTAATCAAAACTACGAGGGACGTTCATGTCAATCCGGCACTTTAGACTAGAGTGTAAATGGAGATTCCTGCCCATTCTGTTGGTCGTACATATGAAGTACAAGTGTCAGCTATTACCCCATGGCGCGCTGTATTGTTTACACGTTAAACAATAACAATAGTCAGTCGTAAAGAACATGGCGTTCAATGCACATGTGGAACTGCGTGTTGTAATGAAATTTCTCGTGAATGAAGGCGTAAAATCCCATGAGATTTATTCGTGACTCCTTGCACAGTACAGTGATGAGACTCTTAGTCACAGTAAGCCATTTGAGTGGTGCGAACGTTTTAAAGAAGCCCGTACATCAGTGAGTAACGATCCCGGTCGAGGTGGTTCGGAGGCTACTGTAGTCATTCTCATGAACATTCAGCAAGTGGAAGAACTGATCCTTGAAAATCGACGGATAACTTGTCAGGAAATTGCAAAAGAAATAAATGTGTCTTTGGGAACTACAGTATAAACAAAATCATTCACGAACATCTGACGTTCAGTAAGGTTAGTGCATGTTGGGTACCAAGATAGCTTTCTGCTTTCGACCGGCAAAGAAGATTGCAAATCTGCAAGCAGTTAAAGAAACGTTTTGACAAAGAAGCCCAGCTTTTTCTCGATCGAACTGTTACCTGCAATGAAATGTGGGTCCATCATTTCACCCCGGAATCAAAACGTGCATCAAAGCAGTGGAAGCATGTGGACTCACCACCTCCCAAAAGTTTTGAACAATTGCTTCTGCAGGCAAAGTTATGTCCTCAATTTTTTGGGATAAAAATGCCATCATTCACGTTGATTTTCTACCCCGTGGAGTCAATATTAACAGTGACTACTACTGCAAAGTTCTTTAAGATGTGCACAATGCTCTCAAGAAAAAACGGTCTGGTGTGATCACTAAAGGTGTTCTGCTTCTGCAGGACTATGCACGCCCGCATACCGCCCACCGCACTACATGCCTGCTACAAGATCTTGGCTTGGAGTTATTGCCACACCCCCTTACAGTCCGGACCTCGCTCCCAGCGATTTTCACCTGTTCAGGCCCTTGAAGTTGTTCCTGGGAGGATATCATTCCAACAGTGACGATGAGGTGAAGCAGTCAGTCCTATCTTGGTTCGACGTAACGACAAATCTTTTTACACTGTGGGTAACCAAGCACTATTGAAACACTGGGATAAATGTACAAATGTAGGAGGGGAATATATCGAGAAATAAAATTATTTTTTACTATAACAAATGTGTTTTATATTTATTAAAAATTAATAGTCCCGGATTGACGTGAACGTCCCTCGTACTTTACTGCTTATTATAATCTACTCTATTACTACATTTCACAGACTGTGGAAGCCATCAATTGGTATGAGGAAAACAAGATGAAGCCACTACCAATAGACACAGTAGCTAGTGCAAATATCATGTATTATGAATGAATAAATAAATAAATAAATTTTATTTAAATATATCTTGATGATATACCAAATATTGTTATATATATTATTTTTATTACACACAAATATTACTATTATTTTTATTTATGACTTTTTATTGTTTCTGTTACTTATATTCTTAAGTTGTCAGTATTTAAATTCTGGTACGAATTTTACAAATAATCTTCAAATACAAACTTCACATCTTACTTTTACGGACTAGATATACTGACCAATATCAAAGAACACCTCTGCACAGTTTAAACGGACCTTGTGTAAATGACCATTATCAAAGATTGCCTCTGCAGTTTAAAAAAAAAAAAATTAAAGTTACAGATATAATGTCTACACCTCTACTCGAATGTACTATTAACAGTTATTTTGAAATAACGAGGAAAAACGAGGAAAGGAAGGAAGAAGAAGAATAGAGTAACAAAGACAAGATATATACATATACAGTGTAGGTACACGATTTTGCATCCATGCATGTGCTTCTGTGCGTATGTGTTACTTTGTGAACACCAATATCAAGAAGAAACAGCACACAAAATTACAAAATATACACACATATTGATTATTAAGTAATGTATATACATATTGCTGATTTTATGTTACAAATATATTATACTTCGAAGACGTACAAATCAGTGTATATGATTGTGTGTGTGTGTGTGTGTGTGTATGTGTATGTAATTTGTTAACATTTGCATAGTACTGGCATAATTTATCATCAATACATTGTGACAGTAATAGAATATCTCCTTTGATTGAAAACATGGCATTCTGATATAAAATGTTTATACTATTTATGTTCTTAGTTCAATACTGATGTAAATAAACACACGTGGCAAATCTGAAACACTATTGGTCAGAGGCGTTGACGCTGTTCCCGTAGTAATGTGTTTCGCTCATGTGCAGAATGTCTGTATAGTCATGTGCGAATTATCTTACCACTAAAATAGGGTCACGTTGTTTTAAGACTTCCTCCTTATTACTGTATTCTGAATCCTACTGAATTAATATGGAGCCATCTTAAAGGATATGTTGCCCATCACAACACAACATAGATAACCTGTGTGATATAGAATAATTGATAGGGAAGGAGGTAAACGAAACAAAGGGCAATAAAAGAAGAAGATAAGCTCTGGGAACTGGCCCACATTACCGACGTCGTTGTGGACAGTTTTATCAATAATAACGTTGACTCAAGTGATGATACAAGTTCTGACACAGATATGGGAGACATCGAATTACTCTCTGACAACTGATAATATACAGTACAACGGTAATTATCACAGCTTCTAGTGTTGTTTTAAATAAACTTTACTCTTTGTTTTGTTGCACTTTTTAAATAGTCAATAATAAAAGCCACACAGTCACACAAATTTTACATTGGCCAGGATAATTTATTACATTTAATGTGTGTTTATACAAGTATCAACATTATATGTACCATGTCTGTACTCCTTCTGTCAGAGTGGCTTGCCTCTAATTCAAGCGTTTCAGAAGTGCCATGCCTGTTTGTTTAAATCAGGATTAAACTAAAAATGGAAATAGTATACATTCATGTGCACCTTTGTATTTGCTGTATGAACAAATGCTCTATTCAAAGAATAATCCCACACATTTATATGTAAATATAAATATATATATATATATATCTCTGTGTTTAAATGTGTCATTATTTTAAAATATCACACTTACTTAAAGTTTTCCACAAAGCAGAAATGACTGCAGAAGAAAATGTCTCCAAACTGTGGGTATATAGTATATAAGATTTTCACACAACAGCTGAAACGCAAACATCATGCACACTCGCTTTTACAGAATTCTGCTCCAAGTACTGTTAAATTACACTTCCACTTTTATAACTTTCCCAGCTCAAATCGTTAAAAACAATACTTTTTCAGGTAACAACATTTTATTTTATTTTTTATTTTACTTTTTTTTTAATTTCATGCAATAATTATTTCATCCACAAGGTATAATAAAGCATCTTCGATTGGACACTCTTCATAGCTTGGTGGTTATTTTCCTTGCGATTGGTGCAACAGGTTACAGAGGTTTGAACTCTTTATAAGATATGCAACTTGTTACACATTAAGCCAATGCAACATGCTGCTATTCTGGTAAAGCAGGTTAGAAAATAGCTGAGGAATAGCAACAACTTTGCTAATTCTTCTTCTACAAAAAAGGTCGTCTACAAGCTAAGACGAGCAGAGGCTATTTTAGTGGTGCTGACTTGTAAAATTATCTTATTCATTACAAATTTCAGAAAAATAAAAAGAAGTTTGTATGTTAAAGAATAAACTTATCCCAATTTGAACTTTGTCTGTTCATATGAGGTGAAGAATGTTTTTAAACGATAGAACTAACATTTTAAAATACTGCTTAAATTTTGAAATATTCCATGAAATTATCAGAATGCACTAGGACTAAATGAAAAACTGACATAACTTGTCTTTTTAAGCAAAGTGACTGACCTACTGTCAAATACAAAAAAGTAATTTTGTACAAACTGCCGTTTAAAGAATGCGTAAATCAATTAGAACATACAAAATAAGGAGGGATCAGTTAATTCAATTATTAATTAATGACACACTGGTGCAGTGGGCTATACTGAGGATGTAAATTATTCTTTGAAAATTATTACAATGGCAGAGACAAAAAAACTGAAACCATCCTTTCAAAAAATTGATCACTTCAGAATACTAAGCAATTTTTTATTACGAAATTTTCAAAAATATTAAAAAATCCTTTGTAATAAATATGGTAAAATGGTGTTGAGAAAGTGACTAAAACAGACCTGTCAGTAGAAAAGTAACAGCAAATCAGTACTGTCTCAGTAACACAATCAATGCCAAAGATTTCACACATTCTATGATGTAACACCATTGGCCATTGGTCTTCGAATACAGTACTGGAATAATTAGGGTTTTGAAAGGCAAACTCTTCGTTGCTCTTGAAAAGTTTTGAGTATAACGTTCTATGAAAACCAAGCCAAAGTAGGTCCGGTTCTGTTTGCAAGAACGAGTCTATTTATATTTCCTTTTGAATATTTTTGTTACACCTTACATTGACTTCCTAAGAAAAGTGGCTATTATTGAAAAATATTGAACTGTGTTTCAAATTATTCACAGTATGCAAGTTTATAAGTAATATTAGATTAAAAAGCAGCTGAAACAAAAAACTGAAGCCCCAAATGTATGACCAGCTGGTTTCAATATTGTTCCAAAACTGAACATCCCTAACAAGTTCTGAATCCATCACTGAATAGTTGTATAGGCACAAACATCTTTATTTCATAATAAAATACTGTAAAGTAAATGAGTGTTTCTTCATTTTGTTATGTTAGGTTAGCTAAGAGTCAAGCTATGATTCTGCCAATGCACAATAGTATACAATACTTAATGGCTGAAACAATGCTATGTTGTTACCCCAAAAAAAAGTAATATTATGACTCATTAACATTATGACAGCATTACGATTACAACAACATCGTTCACTTACTGGTACAACAACAAAACATACAAAACCAGTTTCACATGTCCTTTTGAAACATAATAGAAGCAACGCCGATGCTGCACAAGCAAACAGTAATAATGCCCAGACTGATGTACACGGACGTGATCAGCCAAAATGCGAATATGTACAACGTTCGATTGCAGTATTTTGCTCCGCTGCCCTTGTCATAATTAGGTTCATATATTCTGTACACCCACACTGACCCTGTAACAGATGATCACACTTGTGTTTAGGCATGTGCCCCATGTGCAAGACCACAATGTGGCAAAATTTGAGGGATGGCAAAAATTTCTTTACAAAAAATGTTCCAGGGTTGAATCCTACAGAACCCTACTTCTGTTTTCAAAAACACGGTGACAGGCAAAAATGTGAGGGTATCGAAATTATGAAAAACCACAAAAGCCCTTTTGGTGTATCAAGTTATGGGGACTTTAAACCACAATCCAAATATAGTGTTCATTTTTGTAAATTTCAAAAATTTGGACATCATGTCTCAAAAACTGGGTGAAAACTCTGATAAAATTGCAAAAATTTGGACATCATGTCTCAAAAACTGGGTGAAAACTCTGATAAAATTTCAAAAATTTGGACATCATGTCTCAAAAACTGGGTGAAAACTCTGATAAAATTGCAAAAATTTGGACATCATGTCTCAAAAATTGGGTGAAAACTCTGATAAAATTGGAAAATTTGGACATCATGTCTCAAAAACTGGGTGAAAACTCTGATAAAATTTCAAAAATTTGGACATCATGTCTCAAAAACTGGGTGAAAACTCTGATAAAATTTCAAAAATTTGGACATCATGTCTCAAAAACTGGGTGAAAACTCTGATAAAATTGCAAAAATTTGGACATCATGTCTCAAAAATTGGGTGAAAACTCTGATAAAATTGGAAAATTTGGACATCATGTCTCAAAAACTGGGTGAAAACTCTGATAAAATTTCAAAAATTTGGACATCATGTCTCAAAAATTGGGTGAAAACTCTGATAAAATTGCAAAATTTGGACATCATGTCTCAAAAACTGGGTGAAAACTCTGATAAAATTGCAAAAATTTGGACATCATGTCTCAAAAATTGGGTGAAAACTCTGATAAAATTGCAAAATTTGGACATCATGTCTCAAAAACTGGGTGAAAACTCTGATAAAATTTCAAAAATTTGGACATCATGTCTCAAAAACTGGGTGAAAACTCTGATAAAATTGCAAAAATTTGGACATCATGTCCCAAAAATTGGGTGAAAACTCTGATAAAATTGCAAAATTTGGACATCATGTCTCAAAAACTGGGTGAAAACTCTGATAAAATTGCAAAAATTTGGACATCATGTCTCAAAAATTGGGTGACAACTCTGATAAAATTGCAAAATTTGGACATCATGTCTCAAAAACTGGGTGAAAACTCTGATAAAATTGCAAAATTTGGACATCATGTCTCAAAAACTGGGTGAAAACTCTGATAAAATTGCAAAATTTGGACATCATGTCTCAAAAACTGGGTGAAAACTCTGATAAAATTGCAAAAATTTGGACATCATGTCTCAAAAATTGGGTGAAAACTCTGATAAAATTGTAAAACTTCATGTAGGCTACAAAATTAAAGATAATTTTAACTCACGTCTGAATGTAGCGTTAAGTTTTGGAAATTTCAAAAACTTTTCTGAACCCAGGGCCCAAAAGAGATCAGAAATTTGAAAAAAAATTGTGAAATACACCAGGGTGCCAGACTGTAACCCAAATCCAAATGTTTTGAATCTTTAGTGTTTATTGTACGACTGTGGGCTCCACAACTGTTATATTACCAAAGAAACAGTAATACAGATTTTTGTAATTTTTCCCATAACTGAAAAATTACCTATTATTGAAATCATCATCATCATCTCCACTTCACGTATTAGGCTGCACTGCCTGTTCCGTCGTGAAGTTCCTAAACCATCTCATCCTAAGATGGCCCACGCTATGATTATTGAAATTCATGTAATAATAAATGTACTTTGTTCAAAATAGTGAGCAAGTTCTTCAGCTCAGGGAGCACACTTGTAACACTCAACTTACACAAAACAGCTTTTATCTGTTGCTTTTATCTGATACAGGTATCGGGTAGTGTTCGCCGTACATCTGCCGCTAGTGTGTTTTTTTACGCTCTGTCGCTTCTTAGCGGCCTGAAGAAGATTCCCAATGAGGAATCGAAACGTTGCCCACGTAATGACGTTTAATAGCAACCGACCACGGCCTAACAGCATGGGTTTTACTATTAATTTTGAATTTATTGACACACGCCATGTGAGCTTCAGACAAAAGTTATTAAATACTGATGGGCTGAAATTTGTTTTCGGTCTTATTATTGTTTGGAGGGGAGTATTCTTATTACAGATCTTAAAGACATGCTAAAACAATAAAAAAAATTGGAACCTAGTGCTCGTATAAAGAATTCTTTACAACTTGCTTTTCTCTTGCCCATTTAACTTACCACATCAGCTACATAATGATTACAGACACAATAACTGTTTTCCTAAAACACGTCGGCAGCCCTGCCTGTGTGTTATTAAAATGAAAAAAACTTTCAAAACTTGTAAATCTACTGTTTAAATGTGTTTTTATACACCTCTAACCCAACCAGCACTAATCGTACACAGATGTATTACAACCATCAAATCATCAACTGCCACTGTTATTGTCTATAGAAATTATCACACTTTCTTTAATATTTTACTTTTATATTGAGTTTATCTGTCAAAACATACAATTTGCCAACCGTATTATTAATTAAACAATAAATTTTATACTATCAAATAAACATACATCACAAGACATACCTACCTATTATAAACCATCCCACCATGAAACAAGTAATAAGAGTTTGCGTAGGGGACTGCCTGACTCTTTCCTCTTCTCTCTCCTCTTGTCCTCTTCTGACACCTGCAGACAAGTGGAGAAGCTGTTTGATGACACCAAACACTCCTTTACAGAAAATAAATTAATACATAAATGGAAAAAACTAAGTTACATGTCACTATTCTAAAGAATTATAATTACAGTTATAATAAAACTATTTTCACAGTACTACACAAATATTCATTTTTGAACTAGTAAGTTTTATACGAGGGCTATCCAGAAAGTAACAGACGTTTTGACCGACCGCGGCGGTGGGCGGGGATAGAGCCGCCATCTTGGTGTCGGAACGTTCCTACACTCAGTACGCAACCAGCTGTGGTAACGTGCGGTCTGTGCCCCTCTTACTTTGCTCTCTGTGACGTGTTAAAATGTGCGCTGCAATAGAAAATCCCGCCACTTGTGAGGTGCGTTCTGTGATTAGGTTTTTGTTCGCAAAAAAATCACAAACCAATTGAAATTTATCGCCAACTTTGTGATGTGTACGGAAAAGGAATAATGAGTGAAAGCCGAGTGAGGCAATGGTGCATTGATTTTAAAAATGGCCGTACCAATGTTCACGATGAGGACCGCAGTGGTAGACCTAGCCATGTGACTGATGAACTGGTGATGAAAATCAACGACAAAATTCGTGAAGATCGTCGTTTCACGATTACGGAACTTTCGAAACAATTTCCCCAAATTTCACGGAGTTTGGTGCATGAAATTGTGGGCGTCGGGGAAAACTTAGTGCGAAGGTTTTGTTTTTTCACGACAACGCACGTCCACACACGGCCAATCGTACCCGAGAGCTCTTCGATAGTTTTGGATGGGAGGTGTTCGATCATCCACCATACAGCCCGGATTTGGCGCCGAGCGACTATCACCTCTTCCCAGCGATGAAGACATGGCTCGCTACACAACGCTTTGATACTGACGCCGAACTGCATGCCGGTGTAAACCAGTGGTTGCAATCGCAGGCGGCAGATTTCTACAGAGACGGTATTGAAAAACTTGTGCCAAGGTATGATAAGTGCCTTAATTTGAATGGCGATTATGTAGAAAAATAGCTTAAGAGTGTACCTTTCAAATGTATATAATAAAATTTTGTTTTTTCATTTTGTAAATTTTTTATTTCAAAACGTCTGTTACTTTCTGGATAGCCCTCGTATATATAAGAAAATAAATATTACAAATGTTAAAATTCATTACCAGACTGTTTGGCCGTGGTCCATTGTTTTCAACTAAAACAGACATTCAACAGTGTCATCGACTGCCGTCATCAGTGTAAATTTGAGCTTCGCTAACGTAGGGTGGTAGGCGTTAGTGGCCACAGTACTGTGGTTAAGGCTAAAACCAGAAACTTTCGATGGCACTGTCAAAACGACTGTTTTAGTTGAAAACAATGGACTACGGCCAAACAGCCCGGGAATGAATATTAACAACATTGACTCCGGCCGTGAAAGCCTACAAACTCTTACATTCTTGTATTTCGTTGTCCATGACATGTCTGTTGATTAACTAAATATAATTAAATCACTACCAACTCGGAACACAAAGTTTTTTATGGGTAAAAACGTAAAAGTTTTACCTTATAGCCTGAACCAGTTTTCGTTTATTATAAGCTTCATCAGAGGCTGCCACTGTGATAACATCGACAATAACATGGATATTCCACATGTACACACAAAAGGCTGAAAACTAGACACTCTTGAACAATTGGAAATATACAAACATACAAAAACACATAAAAACGACTTCCTAAACGAACATACACAATTCGAATCACACGCATTATTCGAACATATCACACCCCATACACACAACATTGATCCTTCAAAAGTCGGTACCGTTGCCAAGAACAAGACGGACAGCGCTCCCAGTGGCAGCCTCTGATGAAGCTTACAATAAGCGAAAACTGGTTCAGGCTATAAAATAAAACTTGTACGTTTTTACCCATAAAAAACTTTGTGTTCTAAATCGGTAGTGATTTTATTATATTTAGTGAACTATTACACATGATTCATTATATTATAGTCTCCACGTATAATATTATAGTGTATACGTATTTAACTGTAATATTTGTAAACACTTGGTTACTCACTATCTAGTGATTTCTTTAAAACTTTAAACAACAACGTGTTTCAAGGATAAATCCTCATCATCAGGTTATATAAAAACACCACCTTCTGGAGAAGTCGTCAAAAATTTTTTACCAAACATCACAAATCATTTCATGCCACGTCGCGACCTGGTGCGCATCACTACACGCAATCGCTATTACAATTAAATACTATCGCTATTACAAATATTACAATTAAATACTATTACACATGGTTATGTTATGTTTCATAGTAGTTATAGATGAAACAGATCTCTATTACTTATCGAGTTACAGATTTTACTTTAATAAATGATGTGAAACTGACCACAAAGTCCTTCCACTTCATTTTCAGACTACTTCGAGGCAATCCCCAGTAAAGGCAAAAGCAAGTTTTCATACTGTTCACAACAATTAACTCTACCTATCATATGCTTCTTGTTATTAAAAAAAAAATATGATAAGAATTTGGCATGACACTGGTTATGAGACAGGAATTAGTTTTCCTTTATGCTCTTTTATTTTATTTTATTTTTTTGAAACCCCATATTCCAAAGCCACTGCTACAAGATAATAACAAAGTACTCATTGTAACGTCTCACAATTCAACATAACAATTGGTATGAATTTTTCCCAAGTTTTTATATTGTAGATTCCATTGCTGACTTTATTTCAAATGATTTTTCAAAACTAACATCAACTGTATGAACGCTATTGTAATGAACATTTTTAAGTGCTGAATACAAACTTTGAGAGATAATGGTTATTTTACCTTAAATTAATATAACAAATATGCAATAACATATACGGGAGGAATTACATGTTTATCTCCTACATGAAACCACACGGCAGTATCAATGGAGAGAGCAGCCATGAGAGAGCCATGATGCTCTGAATGCTATATACATTTCATCCAGTCAGAAATTGCATTACAAGAAAGAAAGGAGAGTAGGATTCTTCTCTCTTAAATTTGTTCAATGTATATATAATTCTGCACTTATGTTCAGTATTTTTATTTCAATCAAGCATACAATTCGATGAGATTAGTTTTGGAAGAAATTTTTAAAGGGATATTGTGTGTTTACGTTTTGTTTTATGAATCATGTTTACACAAAGAAAGAATGCTTAAATTAATGGTTTTGGCCAACAAGGTTTTGGAGGAAATGAATGTAATTGGATGTTTCCTGCCACCACTTGCTGTTCACTTCTGTCTCTTTCTTACAGTGTTTACACTAATAATGAAGTCCACAGTGTTGGCAGCAACAAACCACTTGATGAATGTACATTCCAAGTCAAACCATACCAACTGCACAGCAAATGGAATTAGTGATAACTTGTTTTGATCTTGACTATCCTGGTTTATATGACTCCTGATCAATAAAGTTAGAAATAAACTGTGATGGTATTCAGAACAGTGATTGTTGTGCATAATGAAAAACAAAACTGACATATTATATACTAAGTTCACGGGGGGGGGGGGGGTCTCATGCTAGTTTCAGTAACAGTGATTTTGCCATTAACATAAGTGTTTTTCACGATATTTATTGATGACTTGCTGGGCACTTGGTGAAACATATTAATACAAAGGTTTTAAAATATATAAACACTTGGTAAGTTTCACAGTTTTTATTTAACTGTGATAGCTATTTCAGCTTATTAAGCTATTATCAAAGAGACCATTGAACAAATAAACTAAACAAAGAATGTAAGGATGGTGAACATGTGTTTAGGCCATGTATCTGGATATGTGTGAGGTGTGCAAAAGTAACAAAAATTTAACTAACGAACAAATTGAATTCTGTGTATCCCCATTATTAAAAGTTATTTAGTTCAGATAATTTTTATATTTTGCCTTCCAATTATACTTAGTTTTTACAAATACTTGACCTTTCCACTACCTTCCTCACCCCCTCAATCATATACACCTCACACATGTCCGGATACATGCCCTAAACACGTGTTCACTACCCTTAATTTTTTGTTTAGTTTGGTTGTTCACTGATCTCTTTGACAATAGCTTAATAAGCTGAAACAGCTGTCAGAGTTAAATAAAAACTGTGAAACTTACCAAGTGTTTATATATTTTAAAACCGTTGTATAAGTGTTTTTGATCTGATGTTATAACACCTATTGTTTACACATTTACAATAAATTTTCAGTATATAAACCTTCGAGAGGCTAGCATTTCAGGGGAAAAAAGATTATTAACCTCGTAACAAGTATGAATTAAGGAAATGATAAAGCGCTGCAATAATGTGTGTAATAAACAACAAATGTAAGTGCCCAACTGACATTGATACAGTCCAGAAACAAATTACTCAATCTGAGGGGGGAGAGTTTACACATAATGTGTACTGCTGTGCAAACAAATGGTTGTTCCATAAAATAACAATTTTGAACATAACTACAGCAATCGACCATTAAACTCAATGGATCAAATCTACTAATAACATCTAAAAACTGCTAATTTGTTTAATTCTGTTCCGATTTGGCTGTTGGCAGAAAACATTCTTCTTATTCGTGAACATTAGATGTATTATGATTTTATGAATTTAAAATCTATTATTATATAAAAAATAAAACTTGTAGGCCTACCAAAACAAAAAACCTTATTTACATCAATGTAATAAATTTACAAAAATATAATAAATTTATAAATTGCACTTTATTTGCTCAATAATTTTTTTTTTTTACTATTGCTATGTTTCTAAAGTTTAAAGTTTGCTTTTATAGGTGTTACTATTTTTAGATTCAGAGCAATAACTATGTTATAACTCGGAATAATCCATTCATTGTACTCAAGAAACGTCATTGTAATAAATATCAGTGGCGGCTGGTGGTTGAAAAATTTGGGGGTTGCAGTTGGGTTGGAGGGAATAAAATTGTTTTATTCTCTGAATATAAAATTCCAAGTCTCCTCCCCTCCAAACAATACACAAGGAAAGCAAAATACTGCAATTTTAGGGTCAGACCCAAGTAATCACGAATATTTATTGTATGAATCTTTTTTAAATTTACGATTAAATATTCTGTTACCTGATTTTACACGTTGAAATGTGATATTAAAATCTGAAAGGTCTAGTGTAGGCCTACCTACTCTCTTAATTTAAATTTTTCCTCTATAGGATGTAAACTGAACAGCGTTTCATTAAGTTTTTTTGACAGAATTCGTTGCGTCCTACCAGTTAAATACAATGAATATCTTACATTATGACAGCTTAATCCTTTATATGTACTATTATTTACATTTAATGATGAATTGGATTGGCACTAACAATGAACTTACAAATTCCAACCTGGCTCACCACATGTTATTCACCAACAGACTGGTGGCACAGTGACATACAAGGGGGGTTTGCAGCCCCTACTCACACCAAATGAGCCTATACCGTTGTAACAGGAACAACCGAGTCTAGCCAGCCAGAGCACTACTCTGTTGTATTTCCACATATACAAAGGGCATCACAGTTGGTGCACACTTGCCATGTACACAGCGGCAAGAGCGTGTACGGTTGTTAGTATTCTTCTGCGCTTTTCAATCGACAAATGATTAATTACGATGATTTATCTTCAAAACACTTATTATCAGTTATTGTTTTATTCATATTTATATATTTTAAAATACAATTCGGGAATTATTGGGGGTTGTACAACCGTGCAACCTAAGCAAGGGCTGCCACTGATAAATATAAACTTCAAGTAGTACTTAAATTAAGTATAAACAATAAGTACCAACATTATTTACATTACCTCCAACAAGTAGGTACACAGGTATATATTCGCCTTGCGGGCAATCATACAGGTAGATGGAACCGATCAGAATCATTAATATTGGAATTACAATGGTTATGCCAAATATGAGCCCAAAGCCAACTGTAAACATAATGTAGATATTACTTAGAAATCCAATGAACAAAAACTGGACAGGTATAGCAAAATTGAAAGTTAAGGGCATGGGAATGCATGAAATGCTTATGGTCAGAGGGGAATGGTGATGTGGTAGGAGTCACTTTGAGATGCGAGAAGAGAATTGTTGTTATGAATGTCAGTGCAGCCAACGTATGAATATTATTTCGAATAGTACCCAAACTCACATGCAAGGTTTGTCAGTAATCTGTGTTTTGCTTACCACGGATGTCTCTCTCTGTCTCTCTCCCTCTCTCTCTCTGTTACACATCAAATATTGTATAAACCTATCTCATCTTTTTTTTTTTAGTCCTGTTGAGACATACTACCAGCTCTTATCGGAATGGAATGGAATGTGCAAACTATGCACTTGTGTACTTCCACTCCTTAATTACAATTGACTATCTCTACAGTTTATCATAAAGGGACGACTTCTTCGTACCGGTATTAGCTTACTTGCGAAAATCTTTTAATCTTACACAACAAAAATCTGTTCCAAGAAGAAGGAAAATCATGTTATTTTAACACAGTATTTTAGGTAAATAACATCTCTTAGCCCCACAACTCGTAAAAGTAACAGACGAACGACAGAGAGATCATTTATGTTTTACCAGCTGGCAAAATAACCTCTTATTGTAAATAAAGCAAAAAGTTAAAAGTTATAACATGCGATAATCAAAATTTTAATAATTTTTTTCATTTAAATATTTTACTTCATTTTATTATTACTCAAAATGAAAACACGGGGTTTTTTATCATAATAGAACTGATATTCTACTATTATTTATGTACTGTTTGTTTTATAATTATTTATTTTTATTGTAAAGATAAGCAAGACATTAATAAAAAACCTTCAGACTCGCTCAAGTATGTGCTACAGCTAGCATGAATAGTTGCGTTTAAACTATTAAAATGAACTGTAAAACGACATAATTAATAATAAACTGAGATAATAATATACAGACTGTCAGTACTGTGTTAATTACACAGTAATTAACAACGTAACTAAAATGTGACACGCATGTTGGCAACACCTTGGCTTGCATAGCAGCTGATTTTCTGTTACCCTCCCGCCATTCACAATTTCAAAGTGGACTCGTCCATGAAGAAACTGGATTCTGTGCATATGCCTTTAGCTTTCAATTTTGCTATACCTCTTGATCATCTATTTTTATCTAGAATATTCTGTTACAAAATTTCATAGTATGACCATTCACAAAGATTAATTAATCAAAAGAGTAATAAATAAAACTGTACATTAACAGTCATCAAATTCATTAAATATACTCACTTGCACCTAAGAAGAGGATAATTAAATTTTTTAAAAAGTCTAATATTCCCGATGAAGATTTACGAACTTCTCTAACTCGTCCAAATAATGATTCGTAAGAAGGTGGAGGCACTGAAATAAAAAAAAAAATTATCACTTTAGAAATTTTTACATTTTTAAACATAACATAATAATATAAAAATCAAGTTACTATAATAAAAATGTAGTTATGTGGATTAGAAAACATTTTATTTTGAACTATATCATATGTGAGCTTTGTACTTCCGAGGCTCTGGACAAGGTCACCAATTCAAATCACTGTTAATAATTGGCACTGTTTCTAAATGACTATTGGTATCCAATTATTATGACAAGTAACAGCTAAATTAAGGAAATATTTCACTTTTTATTGGCAGAAGCTTTGTGTTATCTGAATAGTATTTCCTGTACAGTCAAGTAGACATTATTCATATGCCATTATTAACCAAGGTTTGTCTGTTGATAACAAGCTATAATAGGCTAGCAACTACTCCTTATCTTACAGAACTACATGACATTGTCAGTATGCCATAATTTAAAACAGTTAACAACCAACTCCCCCTTGATAACTGTAAGTCAGATATAGTGGACACACACACACACGTGCGCGCGCGCGCGCTCATCCCAAGTCAAATCTTAACACAGTACTCATGTTAACTATTCTTTTATAATACTATTTCATATTATTAACAATATTTTTAAATAATTACCAGACACCAATATGGTATAAGGGTATTTTGATAATAAATAAATAAATTTTTAAATAATTAATAATATTGTTATTAATTATGCCATGTGAAATTTAATATTATATATGTTAATTTAACATATATTAACTTTTATATTTTATTTAATGTTAATTTAATATTTAATAACAATTTTACAATTCCAGACACATTTGTACTTTGTTTATATTCTTTGTGATACGAAGTTTATTAGGGCCTGTTTATGATAGAAAGGCATACTTCCTTGCTGCCTGGATCAAGGCGACATCCCACTGTACCATACCTAAGCCATTTTCATCATTCAATTGTTATTATTATATACTTTACAATATTGTTTTTCTTATTTTTACTTTTGCAGGAATTTATGAATTACTTATGGCTTATGCATTTTGTAAGAGCTATTATTAACTTACGTTTACTGAGCACAAACCTAATACTGATGTACTGTTCTAAGCTTTTGAACCAAATGTTTGTGTTCTCACACACACACACACACACACACACACACACACACACACACACACACACACACACACACATCATTCACTCACTCACTCACTCACTGTTGAAGTGGGAATGCAATTTTATAGTTGGGATCATTTTGTGTGTACTTACTATTTAAACAGAATTTTGTTTTGTCAGTTTTGTTTATTATTTTTATAACTTCAAAAATTCAAATATGAGACATCCAGAGTTTATTCAAAGGTCTCATACCTATTCAGAATGTACCTAAAGAGTAACTGTTATCAGACACTACTAATAACAATTCTGGTTTTTGGTTTGATACACATTAAATTTTCTCACCACAAAATGTTTTCTCCCATTATGTAATAAAACATTCTTTAATAGCTCAGACACCACATTGTAAAACTGGTAAAACGTTTGGTGCTAAGAGAAACAAGATACTTTAAAATCGAAGAAAAGAGTTCTTACAAATGTAACAGTGTTCTTTGCACACAATCCACTTTATGGTATACAAAATCGGTGGTATGGATTTTTTTATTCCAAATCTATTTCATTAATTTGGCTTCTTTCCTAGTTACTGTGGTGTAATTTATTGCTCACTCATATATTTAAATTATTTGTAATATCATTTTGTAAATGAAATTACAAATTAACATTTCAAATTTGTTTAACGTTCTTTTTAAATTTATCAGTACCTGATAGCTAAATAAGTGTAACATATATTTATTGCTTATAATATGTTTTAATTTTTTATAATATACCGTATTGCTGTTGATGTCACGTATGAAAAAAAAAGGTTGGTAATAAGACAATTTCATAACAAAGGCAAAAAAATACTGTGATTTAGTACAAAATAAAATTCCCAATTTGATATAAAATGATACACAGGTTACCGTTTTCATAATTCCATTTATAGTCAACTTGATATTCTTTTTCTTCTATACATATTACAACCAGACTATAAGTAAAAACCTTTATCAGTTTCAACACACCTAATCAAAGTTTTATGTGGCAGATTTTTAAACCTTTATACAGGTCAGTCACTTGAGAAGATATAAGCAGTGGCGGCTGGTGGTTGCAAAATTTGGGGGTTGGATGGAATAAAATTGTTTTATTCTCTGAATAGAAAATGTCCAACTCTCCTCCCCTCCAAACAATACACAAGGAAAGCAAAATACTGCAATTTTAGGGTCAGACCCAAGTAATCACGAATATTTATTGTATGAATCTTTTACTTCCATATTTTTAAATTTACGATTAAATATTCTGTTACCTGATTTTACACGTTGAAATGTGATATTAAAATCTGAAAGGTCTAGTGTAGGCCTACCTACTCTCTTAATTTAAATTTTTCCTCTATAGGATGTAAACTGAATGGTGTTTTCGTTAAGTTTTTCGACAGAATTCATTGCGTCCTACCAGTTAAAAATAATAATTATCTTACACTATGACACCTTAGTCCTTTATATGTACTACTATTTACATTTAACGATGAATTGGATTGACACTAACAATGAACTTACAAATTGCAACCTGGCGCACCACGTGTTATTTACCAACAAACAGACTGGTGGTGCCGTAGTGTACAAGCAGGGTTTCCAGTCTTCTAATCACACCAAACAAGCCTATACCATTGTAATAGGAACACCCAAGTCTAGCCAGCACTACTCCATTGTATTTCTCCATATACAAAGCGCGTCACAATTTGGTGCATACACCGCGGCAAGAGTGTGTACGGTATTTAGTATTTCTCTGCACTTTTCAATTGGCAAATGATTAATTACAATGATTTAGCTTCAAAACACTATTATTAGTTATTGTTTTATTCATAATCCTATAATTTAAAATACAATTCGGGAATTATTGGGGGTTGTACAACCGTGCAACATAAGCCACTGGATATAATTAAGAAAAGAGGTTACTGAAATAATAATTTCCTGAGGTATGTTACTGGCCATAAGTACGAGGAGCACATTTGAAATTAGAAGTTTTGAATATGGCTGCAAGCATTCACAGTCATAACTGTAAGTATTCTATACCTGATAAAAATGGACAAAATTGTAAACTCTGTAGGAAACAAGTTAATCAGAAGGATATGAATCTAATTACAAAGAAGTCCAATCAGGCTGTCTGGGCACTAGCAACCTCTGCAGAAGATGGTATGGTTAGTACACTTTATACAGTGATTACCATTAAATTCTTGTTGAATGAAGAAAAAAAATGTTAATAAACTTGTACACTCACATGCATCCAAAGACATACATATAGTCACATTAAAAGGATTAGAATCAAAAACCTAATACAAATGTCTTAAAATTTTATAGATTTTACTACGCTATCTATATACACAACTTAAAACAAAAACCATTAAAATTTTAAATAATCAGAACAACTGATTAACCATTTGGATCATAATGTTCATATGGAGGCAGTGACGGCCGCTGAAGATGCAATCCAATTCCCGGCAAATTGTGGTATGATGGTGGTGGTGTGGCCGATGGTGGCAGATGAAGTGGGCCACCGGTTGAAGTCTCAGATAGGCTGTTTGCCTCTGCACTCTGTACAACATGGCCAGCGTTCTGAAAATAACATTACAAATAAACAGATAACAGTGCTGCATGCTATAGGGAAAATTAATAAAATAAATTAGCGACTGAATGTTAATCTAGATGTTTTTGGATTATCAATGACAAACCCTGATTTCAACCCAAATGTGACTTTTATGCAAATCTGTCTAGTCTAGGCTTACTTGTATTTCAATATATAATTAGAAATACTTAAGTTATGTTGTAATGTTTCTGATCTGTAAAGATTTAAAAAAAATAATGTATAGAAACAAGTAACATGGCTATTATCGGTTCTGTTTGATTAATTACTTAGAGTTATATTAATTTGCAGCGTATAACATGAAAATAACTTTAAAACAAAATAAATGTAATATAGTTAAAAAAAGAAACTAAACTCAAACCTGAACACATGAAAGTTACACTGAACTTTATTTTTTAAATGTGTAAAAGGTAAGACGGTAATGTTATAAATATTTACTAAAATTTAATAAATAAATACTTGGTTTAATCTCACAGGTACTTTTTATTTTCCTGACAATTGTTTCACCAATTGTTTTCTGTAGAACTAAACCAAGTGTTTATTTAGTAAATTTAAATGTTTTTAAAATATATTCTACCAAGTTCCAAGCAGCCATTCAATCAATGTAATGGTCTACATTTTTCTTTAATCAATGTCTTGCAGAGTTCTGCCTATAAAATACCTAATGACTTCCAATAAGTCACATAAAAAGTAATTTGTTTTAACATGTCACACTTTAATGACAGGAATAAACTACCGTTTTTATTTGGGCTAGTTCTCTAATAACAAGCATTTTAAAGTTTATTCAAATACTTTGAAGCCACACTATTCAAAACACTTGAAACCTAACATAGTAGGATAGTTCTTTTAGGATGCGATAATGCTGACATGAGTAACACCATCATTTAATCTTATTTTTACAATTGTTTACACTTCTGTAAGATACCTGTTCACATCGTTTGGTTACTCTTTTTGATTTTAACTCATTTAGTTAATAGTCAGTTAATTTGGTTTGTAACTGTTGGGAGATTCATTACATTGATAACTTATGTTGAAGAGCATCAAACCAATGTGATTTATTACTTTACTCTTTACAAGCAGCAAATGTATTAACATTTTTGGGGAGTAAAGTAACTTACCTCTTCAGAAGCCATTGACTGCAAATTTTAGTTTGTAAAATAGCAAAATTAGTATTCTTTGTACCCTACATAATCTGTGAATTGCTCATGTTCATCAAAACAAGTTAACTAGCTTTGACACTACAAACACTACGTAAACATAATTTGTTTATTTCGCTGTGACGCATCATACAGGTTTGATTTCAAGGTAACTAATTTTTGACGGCTAACTGTAGTGTCAGCTGACTACAGCTTTCGGCATTCCATTATATGCAGATATTTAGTACGATTTTAATATACTGAAAAATACAGAACCGCGAGTACAAAGTGGTCTATTGAACGGAGAAACTGTAAAAATTCCCTTCTTACAGTGGGTAAAGCATCGTGTGTGTAATAATTTGTGATTGGCATAAATACAATATGGTTGGTACAACTGATTTTGCAAAACATGAGTGCCGCTGCCGCTTGTCGTTGGAAAGTGTGGTTAGAATCTTAAAATAGTGGCTTAAAAGTTTTAATTTTATAATTCGTATATTATCTTTAATAATACGCGTGCATGTACTTTCGATGAGAGTCCGTATACTGTGTAAAGCGTAACCAGTAAGTAAAAGGTAAAATGGTTTTATCAAAACGTATATACATTTTAGGTTTGTGCACTGTTGTGTATTAATGAAAGTAATAACGATAAATAATGTTTTGAATTCGTCTTATAAAAACTAATATTTAACAATAACTTAACTTCAAACTACAGACAGTATTATGAATTACGGCATTATGATTTTCTTGATTTAACGTAGTGTTGGTCATCACATGCAGCAACATACCGGTGTCATGAAGTATCTGGTCTAAGTGCTAAATGCTACAGATTTCTTTAAAACCATAAAATGTACTCACTTTTTGTGTTCGTAATAATATATTTATTTTTGAACTGTAGTTAATTTATTTTTGTAATTTATTTAGTTCTTGTAAAGTTAGTAGAACTTGATGTTTTAAAAACAGGTTAGCTTAAGTTTTTACAAGTTTATTTTTTACTCTCTCTCTCTCTCTCTCTCTCTCTCTCTCTATATATATATTTTTTTTTTGTAACGTTACATAACCCAGTCCCAAAAAACTGATAACTTAATTATACTACCATAAAGGTCAGAAATGGGTAAACTATAACTAGCTCTAAATTACGTTATATCACCAAACATTATAAACTATATTGAAGTGATATACAGTGTAACAAGTGAGTTATAGTGTACCCAGTGCGTAAATAAGTGAATGTGAAGGGAGCATCGTACAGACTTGTGCTGTAGATGTAGAAATTATGGATTATAATAGTAGACTGTGATGCTACTAACCAGTTATGTATTTTATTTAATTATGGTATGATTTATATTGTGTAGGCAACTAAAATTTAGTACCTATGTTTAATTTTATATGTAATAAAATAATTATGTTTGTATATAAGATAACCCAGGGTTAAAAAATAAAAGAGTTAAATATAAGATGATAATAAAAAATAAAATAATACTGTATGAGGAAAATGGCAGAAGAAAATAGTGCAGTGTAAGAATACTATAAGAGATTAATAAATAATATATAAATTCAATTAAAGTTAATAATAATATTAAAGACTTATATCTACAGTTATAAGAAAATACACGAAAAACTGTTGTATAAATCAAATTGGAAAATAAACCAAAATTAAAAAGAATTATTTTTCTATAAATCAGAAATAAATTTATAATAATTAGAAACAGCCTATATACTCAAAAGTAAATAGAAGCACCAATAAAAAATGATATAGAAATTATGTGTTACGAAGAGTAACAGAATAACAACATATTGTTTAATCGAAAAAGATATTGAAAACCGTTCAGTTGAGAAAAGTGATGAGACCAAAATTGTATTAAAAAACATTTTTAAAACGTTTAGAAACGGTACAAAATTAGAACCAAATTAACTCACAGTATCCACATTATGTTCAACTCCTTTAGATATCAAATATAACTTGCTTTTACCAGTAACAAAGTGATAGAAACCATTCCGGGATCTGGCCTAGCCGAACTGAACTTCGAGTTTTTTAAACGAGATTGTATCTGAAAGACATTCAATGAAATTATAAAACAACTAGAACGACCACACTAGAAACAGCTGCACGCAAGTAAGAACTTCGAGGAAAGAGGTAATATAAACATTTCTTTTAATAATTGACCAAGAAAACTTCATATCAAACCGTTGTGCAATTCAGAAATTTCTAAACGCCTTCATGTGTCTAATAAAAACATAATCTGCACTCTCGCGGACAAATCCGGAACTACGTACAGTAGAACCTCATTAACCCGGATCAACTGGGGCCGGGGCCGATCCGAGTTAACGAAAATCCGGGTTATCCAGAGAATGAGGGAAAAACGATAAAAAAGAACATGTACTTACCAAAAATATTTTTAATGGAGTTTAAAAATTATTATCGGCACACTTTCACCTAAAAACACATAATATGTATTTACACTGTACACAATATAGGTACAAACTAGTCGGTAGTAAAAAAGGCAGTGAGCTTTTGCTGCCTCAGTTTTGTGTATCGCGTACGAGCAGCGCGATCTCGCATCCGCTTTAACATTAGAAGTTCGTTTGGCGATGTTTCGGCTTGACTCTCGAAATAAACCATCAATGTATCTATGTTTGCTACTGCTTCTGCATGGGTCATAACCACAGCCGGTTCATCAACACTGTCTGAATCCTCTTCATTTTCATTTTCTGTAACACTGCATGATGCAATAATTTCTTTCTCTGTGATCGCTTTATAACCTCCATCATTGTCAATTTGCAACCAATTGTCAATGTCTTCTTCATCAACATCGGAACAGCCATCGATATTTTTAAAAATGTCTATAAAATCTTCTTCCACACTTATTTTTTCTTCTTCTTCTTCAATTGTATTGTTTTCTGGCAAGTCACACACACCAGGCCACAACTTTTTCCATGACTTTATCAAAGTTTCTCTTCCAACCGGGTTCCAAGCTTCCGCAATCATATAAATAACAGTCTTTACGTTAAAAGATTTCAGCACCTCTACCACACCATGCTCTCCTTCGTCCTCTACCAGTTGACTTAGCATTTGCCTTTTGTACACTTTTTTAATTTTTTCTATAACTCCTTGGTCCATCGGTTGAACGAGAGAAGTTACATTAGGTGGTAAAAACTTCACTGAAATGTCATCTTTGACTAGTTCATTGACAGACGGATGCGAAGGCGCATTGTCAATCAGCAAAACCGCCTTGTTGGGAAGGCCACAGTTCTTCAAATATTTTTTTACTGACGGCACAAAATTCTCGAAAAACCATTGTTTGAAAATGTCACTAACCATCCAAGCACTTTTTTGTGAGCTGTAAACGACAGGCAATGAGCCTCGTTTCACATTTTTCAATGCACGGGGGTTTTTAGACTTCCGTATTATAAGGAGAGGAATTTTGTGCTTTCCTGATGCATTACTGCAAGCCATTATGGTGAGGCGGTCTTTCCCTTTTATATACCTTTTCGCTGAATCTCCTAATTTTGAGGCTAGCGTTTTACTCGGCAACATCCGGTAAAATAAACTGGATTCATCGGCATTGTAAACTTGATCTGCAGTCAGTTCTTCCTTTTTAATAAAGTCTTCAAACTCTTTTTTAAATTTTTCTGCCACTTCAACATCACCTGACAAGCTTTCTCCAGTGATTGTAAGTTGACGCACTCCATGCCGTTTTTTCCATCTGTCCAACCACCCCTGGCTAGCTGTAAAACTCGGGTCTCCATGGGGCAACTGTTTGTTCAAACTCAATGCTTTCTGTTGGATGATGGGTCCAGAAATCGGCAAACCACGTTCTCTTTCAGCACAAAACCAGACAAACAATGCTTCATCCAGAGTTTCTAGTTTAGCAGTTTTTGCTTTACACCGATTATCCAAACTGTCCTTAGAAATCATTTTGAAACAAAAGTCTTCAATGCGTTTTCTGTTCTTTTTCCAATCAGATACGGTCGATGTTCCTACTCCAATCTCAGCAGCAATGTTCTTTAACGATTCTCCCTTATCAATTCTTGTCAATGCTTCCATCCTTTTTTTCATAGTCACAACAATGTTTTTACGTTTCGTCGCCATCGCGAACAACACGCTAACGAAACAGCACAGCGATACTGTACCTCGACAGTGACACTAGGACAACACGCGAACACTACCGAGATTGCAGCGCAACTGAGGAATGTTGTTTCTAGGTCAATGTCAAGTGCGAGGCGCGGGGAGGGGAAGGAGAGGGTTGAGTCACCAGTTTGCTGCGTAGCAACAGCAGGTGCGGTGAGTGCAATGAACTCGCCCGCTGGCAAGTGAATTCGAGTAATGTACCTACTGAGAATACCGATTTATTGTCTGTAAAACAAGTCTTCATTTACTACGCTGAACAACATACATGTAATTTTTTTTTCCAAAACTGGTCCGGGTTATACGGACGTCCGGGTTAAAGAGGTCCGGGTTAACGAGGTTCTACTGTACTATGAAAATAAACAAAAAATAAAAATTCGAAATTGATTATTTTTATCTTGTAAAGCGTAGTATATAATTATCCATTTCTGACCACATCTGAACATGCGTGTGATGTTTTAGTTACCCGTACATTGTTGGTTACTGGGTGACGTACTATCTCAGTCTTGCACTTGTTATTATTATTTCAATTTATTATTAATTGTATCGTTGTTTTACAGTCACTCATTTTTACTAGTTATTTAATTTTTTATTTAATTTCTATGGGTAGTTTTTATTCTGTAATTACGTATTATCATAATTATTTGTGTTATCATCCAGTAACGAGATTTGTTAAAATGGATACTTCTCCTTCAACTAGCAAAGACAGGAAAGTTATTCATTGACAAGCATGGGAAGTAATAATAAACAGGTTTTTGTTGTCTAGGATTAAAAAGATTCTTGCAATTAAATTAACATGAAGGTCCTTTATGTAATGATAAACTGTAGAGATAGTCGAGTGTAATTAAGGAGTCGAAGAGCACAGTTTCCAAATTCCATTGCGATAAGAACGGTCAGAAAGGCTGTAGTTTTTTACATCTCAGCAGTACACAATGATAGAACCAAACAACACACAGATATGTGTATAAACATTCTGATATGTAACAGCAACAAATTCCAATACGTGTGAACAGTAATACATATCATTTGCTTAATTTGTATAGTAATACAATTACAATATTATTATTATTATTTCATTTACGTTGGAAACAATAAACGTATAATTCTTTTTTTTATTTCAGCTGGGTGACTGTAGGCATACACACACACACACATGCAGATGTAGAGATTTGTGGTGTTTTGATTTACAAACAAACCTTAACAGTCACGAGTTTTGTTACTATTAGAAATAATGTTCATAGGTTGGCTGCACCTTCGCTGATAACAACAATTCTGTTCTCACAGCGACTCCCTCCACATCCCCTTTCCGCTCTGACCATAAGCGTTTCACGCATTTCCATGCCCTTAACTTTCAGTTTTGCTATAAGTATGTCTGTGTTGATCGTGCTTTTGTTATGTAGGCTATATCTGTTTCAGTTAGAGTTGGCAAAATGCAAGCTTTGCAAACATGTTTAAGAAGATTATCATTAGGTGCAAGGAGCCAGTTACTTACTGTGTGTGAACAGTGCAATGGAAGCAGATTAGCTGTTGTTACACCTTCAATACAAAAACTGACATTTCATTGTTCTCAGGTGTTAGACAGGAACAAGTTTGAATTTCCAGAACCAAAACATTGGCCGACTTATAACGATAAAATATTTCCACCTCAGGGGCCCAATGAAGAAAGGAGACCAGCAGTAAGTCCACAGTTGTTATAGTTAATGGGTATTGTTTTTGTTAATAATGTGGTGTATATTTTGAATATTTTAAATCCTTATGTGTAAAAATCCGTTTACAATGTACATTTCTTTTTAGTATTTTTATTAAATGTTTATTGTCGTGTACGCAATGCTACTAGAAATTTAAATGCTGTTAGAAATTTGATAAATAATCTTAATTTGAGTTTTTGTAAAACCCCATGAAACTAAAAAATAATTCTTCAGATGTATTGTTCATGATAACAATGTATCAGTGTTTTAATGGAAATGCGTTGTCTCTACATACACATAGTTGATAATGTATGGGGAAATAGTTTAAGAAGGAAGACATCCTTGTAAAGGAGAAATAAATACTATTTCAGAATAAGAAGGGGCGAATGGGCTACAAGCATGGTGTCTACAAGGTCTTGAAATTATTGAAATTCTGGAAATATTCTGGAATTGAAAATTGACTCTTGAAATTATTGAAATATTCTGGAATAGGATTTCAAAATCTTTGAATACTGGAATTTTTAATTTTTTGAAAATTGATATAATAAAAAATGTCATTTTTTGAAAAATTTGAAAATAAAAAATTCGCGTGGAAAACAGTCGAAATAGATGAGAGTCCAAATACTATTTCCTTTCCTTTTGCACCCTCTAACGCTCTACATAGAAATCTACTCAGTCATTTGATAAATTTGGTTATATACACGCAACAAACCACAAAAACATCCAGCCGGCTTGGCAGTTCAAAGATTATTTTTCTTTATTTACAAGATTATTTTTGTAAAGTGACAATTGTTTACGTTAGTTTTTTCCACACATTATTAATGTGAAATATATATTTTCAAAGTAAGTAATATTTGTCTAATTATTTCAAATGAGATTCTTTAAAATAAGTAATTTTAGTTGCGATACATATATATACCTATATGCTTTGAGGTTAAGTATAACTCGAAACTTTGCCTGTAATGTTTTTCATTATTTCAAATCCAATGGTTTAAAGAAATTAATTTTAATTGTAGTACGTGTATGTATTTAATTGTTTTGAGGTTAAATATAACTTGAAACTTCGCATGTAACATCTGTAAATTAAATCGTTATCAAAAAAATATTTTTTTTGTTTATCAGCGAATAACGAATAATATTCAATTGAAAGTTTATGTTTAAAATATATAATATTTACAATATTTTTTTTTATGTGCAGCAAAAACAATAACGGATCCTGTTAAAGATTGAATTATTGTGTGAAAACCTACATACGTACCTATCTACGTACTTCACCTATTGTGTGCTAACCTACTTAACAGTAAGAATGAATAAAATTTATGTTCCTAGATTTTACTTAGGTTTCCGATCGAGAATGAACATGAACATTTCTATTTTTTGTTTTAGAAAAGTTTTTTAAAATGGTTAAGGGAGAGTGTCATTTTCGTCAAGAGTGGCTTGATCCCGAACAATTTCCTGAGTTCAGCGGATGGCTTGCAAAAATAAACGATACAAAAGCCAAGTGTTTAAAATGTAATAATAGATTACCAATTGATCTAATCAACATGGGAAAACAAGCTTTGTATTCACATATAAAATCTAAAACGCATCAAAGTAGTGTTAAGCATGCATCTAGTCATCAACCAGTTTTCAATTCATTTTTTACTAATAAAAAAAGTTCTGATGTAAATAACAATAAAGGAGTAGAGGGAAGTGAGAATCAATTAAACCAGTCTACTGTAAGCGTAAATACTGTGATCACTGAAAAATGTTGTGATATAAGTAATATAAGTGTCAACAACAAAAGTTGTATTACTAGTTATATGACAAATGAAGATGTAACTCGTGCAGAAATTATATTTTCTTTTTGTTGTGTGAGTAAACAAGGTTATTTAAGATTTTTTTCAGAGATTTCTGATTGCTTTCCTATAATGTTTAAAGATAGTGAAATCGCAAAAAAATTCAAGATCCATAAAGACAAGCTTAGTTATTCAATAACCTACGGTTTAGGACCGTATTTTCAAAAAGTAACAGCAAACGAAGTAAGAAATTGTGATTATTTTGCGATATCTTTTGATGAGAGCCTCAATAAGATTGCACAAAAAGCTCAAATGGATTTGATTGTTCGTTATTGGAAAAACAATGAATTTGTGGAGACTAAATATTTGACATCTTGTTTTTTAAATGATGTGACAGCTGTAGGATTTCTAGAAGGTTTCAAATATGGTTTGTTAGAACTCAACCTTGATGCAAATAAAATTATCCAAGTTGGAATGGACGGTCCAAACGTCAACTTAAAAATCTTGAGTGATTTGAAAGAATTTTTAACACCAGAAAATCCTGATAGCCCTAAAATAATTGAAATTGGCACGTGTTCATTGCATGTAGTGAATGGAAGTTTTAAAACAGGACATGCGAAAACTGGTTGGGAAATTGATAAGTATTTAAGGGTTTCATATTATCTCTTCAAAGATTTTCCCACTCGTAGAGGTGCTTTTATGCACTTTACAGAATCTTATGATTTTCCTTTGAAGTATTGCTCCATTAAGCGGATAGAAAATTCTAGAGTGATGGAAAGAGCCAAAAGTATTTTATCGAAGATAAAAGCTTATGTCCAAGCAGTATATAAAAACCCTCCAAAATCAAAAAATTTTGATGTAGTTAAAGAATTTATAAAAGATGACATGTTGGAGGCAAAATTAGCTTTTATGATAAGTGTGTCTCTAGAACTAGAAAGTTTTTTGACTATTTATCAGTCCAATGATTGTTTATTGCCTTTTATGCACAATGATTTATTTGTAATGATGAAAAATTTGCATTCAAGAATAATAAAAAGTGATTACATGAAAGAAGTAAAAAATGTTCGGGACCTACTGTCACTTGATTTAGATAAGGAGATTCTTGGTCAACCTAGTAAAGTAGATGTTGGTATTTCTGCAAAAAGTGTCATAAAAAAGTTGGTCAAACCAAAGGAAACTGATATTTTGCATTTTCAAATGCAATGTCAAAAATTTATTTTAGAAATGTGCAAAAAATTAAAAGAAAAGTGTCCGTTAGGTATGAAATTCATGAGGGATGCGAGCTGTTTGCCTCCTTTAGTTATGTTGGTACCTGATCTAGCAAAGACTAGAGTAAGATTAGTATTAGAAGAGTTATCTGATTTAAATCATTTTGGCAGCATTGCCACTGAAAAGATTGAAAAAGAATATATTCATTTTATTTCAAATGAAAATGTTATAAAAGAACTGAATAAATTTAGCCGTAAAAAAGATAAATTAGATGCATTTCTTATGAAGCTATGTACAGAGCAAGAATTCTCTAAGCACTTTGTTGATTTTGTTAAAAGAATTTTAGTTGTTTTTCACGGTAATGCTGCGGTAGAACGTAGTTTTTCTTTTAATAAAGAATTTCTAGTTGAAAATTTGCAAGAGCACAGTCTCATCGCTCAAAGAAGTGTACATGACTTCGTAAAAAATTTTAGCAAAGTTGCCGATATTTGTATTTCTAAAGATATGATAACGGATTTCAAAAATGCTTTGTATAATAGAGTAGAAGCATTGAAAGAAAAAAAAAGCAGCAGAAGATTCCGCTAGAAAAAGAAAAAGAGAGTTACAGAATGAAATAAATACATTACGTGCAAAGAAGAAGGAAGCATTAGACACTCTGACATATACAGAAAGAGAAATTGAAATGTACGACAGAGAGTTAAAAAAACTAGAAAAGTGACTCCTTCTTCAACCAAACTAAATGATAATAAACAAACAGAAAAAAAAAGAAAAATAAGTAAGCTGGTAATAGGTAATAGTAATATAACAGAGAATTTAGTTTCTGCATTTTTAATTATTTTAGATTATAATTTTATACAGTATTGGCTTAGAAAATGTAATTACATAATAAATATTCCTTTTATTTTTTACATGTAAAATATGTTTTTAATTTAATTAATAAAATTTAACATTTTTTTATATCTGAATTTTGAATATTTAATGTTTAAATGCAAAAATTATTATTGAATATTTAACCAAAAAATTTCAGCTTTTTTATTTCATACAATTCAATAAAAATAAATAAAAAAAATGTACTTTTTTATCAATGACTACAAAACCACTGTCAATTAAAGAATTTTTTCATGGAAAATATTTCAATAGGTAAAGAAGGCAGATAAATTTTAAACCATAGACAGGCGAATTCAAGCACCTGAGTGTTGTTCAAGTACCATTCCCAAGCACCTGAGGTTTCACTCGCCTGTCTCTGGTTTAGCTGCGTTGAACTCACTTTCCCCTCGGGCATCTGGAATTTAACTCGCCTTTCTCTGGTTTAGCCGTGTTGAACTTGCTTTTCTCTGGGCATCGCTGATGTAACTCGCCTGTCTCTGGTTTAGCTGCGTTGAACTCGTTTTACCATGGGCATCTGGGGTTTAACTTGTCTTTCTCTGGTTTATCCGCATTGAACTCACTTTCCCCTGGACATTTTGGATTTAACTCACCTGTCTCTGATTTAATGCCCGTTATCGTTCAAAAATCACATACCGCAAAAGTCGGTAATCAAGTTGTACATATGGGCTAAAAATCGCACATTTTGCGATAAATCGCATGGTCTGGTCACTCATATAAGATTACCGTCTTCGGTTTGAGACAAGATGAACTTACCTACTTCACGTTTCAGGTTTGGGTTTAACTGTCTACAGTTTTAAAAACATTAACTTGATTTATCCCAGGTTCTTGGGTTTAAATTTACCATTAACGGTTTTAAGTGTGTTGAATTCGATTTTTTTAGGATTACTCGGTACAATATTTCATCATAAATAAAATTCAAAAACCCGTAACAAATATTCTGGAAATTTCTTAAAGTGGATTATGGAAATTCTGGAATCGCGAGAAAATTTTTTTGTAGACACCATGCTACAAGGGATATCGTTTGTTTAGTTATTTTAAAATACAGTTCTCCATACCAATATTTTCCCCTTCCCCTTCTCTATCCCTTCCCCTGGCCAAAACTTTTTATCTGAAAGTGTATAGTATGGATTGTTTTGAAAACAATCTTGAGTATACACTTCTTTTTAAGTACTTTTAACAAACAATTTTGCCACCCTCTTACTGTCACCCCCAAAATTTCTAAAACTTCCTTGAGAAATTTTCTCTTTTTCCTCGAAAACTAAGACAGAGGCACCCACGAACTTGTACATTATAATAATATGTTATACCACCTCTTTGTTTTTCAGGTGGAACATATTTAAAATGTAGGCCTACACTTTTTCATGGTTCTTGGTCTTCTTCTGCATGTCAGTGATTAGGTCTGTGGCCCATTACACTCCCTGCCCCTGGTGCACCACCATCAGAGAGAAGTCAGCATTTTTTTTTCATTTTTAGTTTCTTTGGCTTTTTCCACTTTTTCTGGGTTTGGTTTCTGGAAATCAGAAACCACTTTTTTGTATTTTACAGTACACATACCCATACTTTTTGGTTGTAAATCCAAAAACAATTTTTTTTTAAATTTTATATTAATATTCAGGAAGGCTATATTAAAATGTAAAAAATATGTTTCAGTAAACACAAGAGGCGGTTGTACCCACATTCTTAAAATATTTCCTTATTTAACGCTTATAGTCATTTAATGTTTATTTAAATGACTGTAACTTGTTTAACATTTAATAAATGTTTAACAGAAGTGTTAGGTCAGACAATTACCATAGGTCGGACAATTTATCACACAACTTTTCAACCACTAAACAATCTGTGGCCATCTTCAGGTGTAAGGTAACGTAGTAAATTAAAATACAAACGTAAGACTACCTGAGATTTGTTCACTAAAAAGCGTGAACCATAAAAAAATTGATAAATAATAAACCACCACAATCTACAGAGTTAAACACAACTGTAGAAATAAAAAAGAACTGCTATTTACCCTCTAAGTCCGCTGGAGAGTAGCGGGAAGCACCACCACACTGGCATAAGTTTACACAACGAACAATGTCAAAAACAACTAAATACAAAACTAACCACCTGGGTCCTCCCACAGCTAACACCATGACATACATACTCTTTTATATTATTAATCCAGATCCCAGGCACATCTTTACTAGACTAACTGATACAATTATCATTTGCAGCCATAAAAGACGCCTCTATGATTTTACGTTTATAAATATTAGTTTCCCACGTAACGATATCTACTTGATCCCACAGGATTTAATTGCTCATTCCATATGTGTTCAGCTAATTTAGTTATGTTAGTCTTAACGTTTTTCCTGTGTTCTGCCAGGTGTACTTCCAGAGGCCTTGAAGTTTTGCCGAAATACTGTAAGACTTCAAGTGTCACATTCATACGGAATACTGTGACAGTTTTACACTAATTTAGGTAGTTTGGGCATGATATTACACAAAACGTTCCCTAAAGTGTTACAGGTGTGAAAGGCAGTTCACAGTCCATATTTCGTTGGGAACTTCTGAATTCTTTCTTTCAACCTTTCTCACAGCTAAAGTGTTGTTAATAAACTCTTTGAAGAGACTGGATGCTTGGAAAGAGATTAACCACATCAAAACTTACCAGGATGTCATTATTAAGTCCATCTAATCTATCTAACTCCTAACTCCTTAAAAACATTGAATGAGCTGAAACAAGGAGATGCCTTAGCATGTCTGTTGTTCAACATAGCTCTAGAAAAGGTCATCAGAGATCCAGGAATTCAAACTAGCGGACACATATTTCACAAGGAGGTACAACTTCTGGTATATGCCGAAGACATTGACGTCACAAGTAGGTCTGAATCTGGCTTAAAGGAAGCCTTTCAAGAACTGGAGTTGTCCGCTAAAGCTATGGGCTTGGTTATAAACCAAAGCAAAACTAAATATATGGTTGTAGGTGCCAAGACTCACGCCCTATCCCTGCACATTTTACGAATTACGAATCCCTGCCCAATGATTACGAATTTGAAAAAGTTCAAGGTTTTCCATGTCCCGAGGGTCATATGTGGACTCTGGAAATGACTCCTTTAGAGACATTGAAAGAACATGAAGTAAAATGAATATTATCTGCTAATAGGTGTTATACGGACTAGTGAAATATTTTAAATCAAAATTAATAAGTAAAGAGACAAAAGCCACGCTGTACAAGACCTTAATCAGACCAGTTCTGATGTATGGTTCGGAATGCTGGGTGCTAAAAAAACTAGATGAGCAGAAACTAGCCGTGTTTGAGAGGAAGGTACTGAGGAGAGTCTATGGCCCTATGAAGGAAAACGAGATTTGGAGGCGACGGCATAATCAAGAGTTGTACGAAAGGTTTAAAGATCTTCCGATCGTGCAATTCATACAAATTAACAGATTGCGTTGGGCCGAACATGTGCAGAGAATGGCAGAGGATAGAACCCCCCCAAGAAATCATGAATTACTTGCCAATGGGAAGGAGGAGGGGAAGACCGCGTACAAGATGGCTGTAACAGGTTGGTAAGGAGGCAGTGAGGCTGGGTGCAGCAAACTGATGGGCATCGGCCGGGAGTAGAGACCAGTGGGGACGATTTCTTTTGGAGGCCCGGACTGGGGTGTAGCGCCGAGGATGTATGTATGTATGTAGTCTTAATAAAATGCTTTGAATCTTTGACAGTGTACCTGCAACTCTCCAAAAGGGGACTAATGATAAACAACAAATATTTTGAAAGCTCATACGTAGAACTGAACCAAGAGCTGACTATTGGCCTCAGCAGGACGTTTACGTTACCTTAGGTAACTCATAAATGTGTGGAACTTTAGAATGGTGAGGTGTTAATTGCATCCTCAGTTTCAGAAGGAATGTACTCCGTATAGTTTATTAATCACTTTTAGCCCTTTCTCCCAATTTGAGAGATAGGATTTTTGTTTAGTGAAATATGTTCATTTAGTTTTAAAATATCTCCCATTTTTCTATCATAATCAGAAGTACCTAATATGACTATCCCCCTCCCTTATCAATTTTTCTAATAGTAAGCTTTTTGTTTTCCTGTAACTCCTTCACTGCTTTCCACTCTTGTTTTGTTATGTTTGTTTTTACAGCCGTCTTTGTGGTCAACACATTGTTGACCATGCACGTCCTCCGTCAGGTAAATTTTGAATACTAGATTTTACAAAAAAAATGATGTCCACGATTAGAGCCTCTTTATAACATAACACAAAATTTAAGCCTTTACTTAATCTCCCATTAGACTGAACTAGACTGGTATTCCACATAAGATTTTTAAAACAGATCTGGTATCCACTAGCATAATGCTTGAAACTGGTGAAAATGATGTACATATAAATTTATTTCTTTTTATATGTATAAGACATTTTTAATAATTATTAGCACTGAAATAATCAGCCTAATTTGTTTCAGTATGTTTGCCATATGAAAACGAATATAAAATACAGTCCAAAGAAGATGTGGTACATTGCATGTTTTGTAAGAGGAATGTCCGTTGATGAAGCCTTGAAACAGCTGACTTTTGTTAACAAAAAAGGTGCAGTCGCAGTCAAAGAGACAATACAAGAGGCTCTGCAGTTGGCAGTAGACGAACATAATGTTGAATTTAAAAGTAATCTGTGGGTCGGTAAGTGAATTTTGAAAGACAAGATCTTGGATCAAGGTCAGCATAGGCAGAATTTGTTCATGACCTATTTATGATTATTATTATTTTTTTAAATATATTTAATGGATCAGCTGTGGTGTGCAACTGACATGCCTTCTAGCCTGTTTATGTAGTGTGCAGGTTACACCATAATTGGCAAATATAGTTCATATCAAAGCCGTGTCATGTTTCTGCATGTAAGTAGTAAACAGTATTCAGCTCAGTGTTCTCACATAGGCTTCCGCAGCCGGTGTCAATTATGTTTTTGAAATCATCTTCCAGTATGGACCAGTCAAAAATGTCTTGTATGGCGTTTCCCTCATATTACAGTGAGTATCCTCAGGTCTAAGTGGCAAAAATGTCAGCAAGCGAACTCAGTTATATAGTAGATAAGTGGCGGTGAGTGGTCCGGTAAGTGGACTCTGCCGTGTGGGCGTTATGCTTTGCGTATTGTGTGTGTGGTCAGTCAACTTGTGTGCAGTCAAACCAGAAAGTAAAGGGTACCAAGTTGTACTAAGCATGGAGGCTTCTCTGTTGAAGTTATCCTTGTGATCCGAGTGATAGAAAGTTGAAGTGATAGATAGAAAGATCCTAGTGATAGAAGTTGAAGTGACCTAGAAGCAATAGAAATTAATAAACACAAGGATAACTTCAACAGAGAAGCCTCCACGCTTAGTACAACTTGGTACCCTTTACTTTCTGGTTTGACTGCACGCAAGTTGACTGACCGCACAAATAATGCACAAAGCGTAACGCCCACAGGGCAGGGTCCACTTACCAGACCACCCACCGCCACTTACACACTATATAACCGAGTTCTTGTTATATATTACAGATCTTTTTTTCTTTGGGGTAATGTAACTTGGTGATCTGCTAACTGTAGCATACAAACATACTAAATATCATGAATTAATCCATAAATAACATAATTTGGATCACTGTTCAAAAAAAAAAAAAACTTCAGTGATCGAAAGACTGAATCACAGGCTGAATAAGCTAGAAATTTTTTTTTATGTAACCCAGAAGAGACAGCTAAAAAAATGAATCTAGAGGATCAGTTTGAAGAAAAAGGGGAGAAGCTCTGAAGTTCTTGCACTTCAGGAACGTATTGACATGTAAAATGTTTTTTCTTTGCTGATTACTGTAACTGTTTGTTTTTTATTTATAACTTTAAATTAGAGTAAACTATTTGGACTCACTTGGCTAATTCCTGACCTGTATTTTTGTCTTTGTCTTAATTTGAATGTATAAAAATTGTAAATTCTTGTGATTGAAATAACTGTTAGTCATATAAAATTATAGCTTTTATACATTTAAACAGTGTGGCTTTATAACAAACAGATATTTTTGGCCTTGTTTCAAGTTCCTGTAACATTCTTTTTGTACGTAAAATTAATAGTTACATAATATCAGTACAAATAGTTATTTTTTATATTAAACATAGATTACCAGCCAAGATTTCTTTTAGGAACATAACTCCTGCAATTGGCAACAGGAAACTGTATTTAAAGTTAAGGTTTTAAGTTACGATTGTATTTGTTTTTGTTTTCAGCTGAATCATTTGTTGGTAAAGGTTATATACTGAAGGGTTTCAGAAGACATGCAAGAGTAAGATTTGGCAAAGTTACATACAGGTATTGCCATTACTTTGTCAGACTGGAGGAAGGTCCACCACCAAAAGCATATTATTATAAAGATCTTGAAGACAGATCTGGTCCTGGATTGCTCAACACATGGCTCGAGAAAATGAGAAGAAGGAGAATTATACATTCATTGTAAGCAGATTCTGTGAAATAATTAACAAGTAGATGTGTAATTTGTTAAATAAATTGTTAGAAATGTTGTTGTGTGTGTAAGTTATTATGAATTTCTTATAAATTTTATTGACAGTCGTTCCAACAGTGGCTTTTAATGAAATTATGTGAATACATAAAATGTATGAATTTTGGGTTTTTCTTTTTCTGTGTGTAAACATAAATCTGTATGTGCAAATCTGTGATTACTGTTCCACACGTGCACGAAACTATGTTGTCAACAATGTTGTGTAACAGTGTTGCGCACATTGTATGCATGGAAACACCAGGAAATGTTGGGGACTTAGTAGCACAACAGAATTTATTGAATAAAAAAGTTTGTCCCAATCAGCAATGGAACTGTAAGCCGAGGGGACGGAGAGGTATGGGACATCCGAGGAAGTGCTGGATTGACCAGCTGTAATATTTGTCTATTTGAGACCGGAACAAACCATTCTTTGGTTTAAACCTTGAGGATGATGATGAAAAAATTTGTCTCCAACACGATGCAAATGGTACGTGTTCCGATAACATGTTGCAAGACACTAGTTCACATAAACATCATTAGAGTGCAGGCTTTATTGTTGTTAAAATCTTTTAGTTTGAAGTTATAATTAATGGCTTCTTTATACTGTCTGTAGTTCATCATCATCATCATCTCCACTTCACGGATTAGGCTGCACTGCCTGTTCCGGAAACCACCTCATCCTCGTATGCCTCACTACGATACTCTGTGGGTTTATAATTCAATGCAAGGTTGGGAAGCCGATCTTGCTGCATTCTTCCCAGATGCTTGCACCAGTTGGCCTTGTATTCCATAATTCTATCCTGCATTTTAAAAATTTGTAATTCTCACCTTATCTGTGCATTACTTATTCTGTCTCGTAACGTGCACCCTTTGACCAACCTGAGAAATTTCAATTCTGCTGATGTAATCCCCCCCCCCCTCTCTCTCTCTCTCTGAAAGTACCCATGTCTCACTCCTATACAGCACCACCGGTACAGCCATAGTTTTATAAAACTTAAGCTTAGTGTCTTTCTTAATTTCTGTCTGTAGTTTGTGGTTATAATTCATTGATTTAAGGTTTGTTACAAGTTAAAGTTCTGCAACTTTGTCCCCAACGCTGTCATGGCGTGCTGCAACAAAGTCCCCAATATTGTTCTGGCACAATGTTAGTGTGGAAACAAATCTTAACAATATTTAATTTTGTAGTGCCCGTCAATCAATGAATTTTAACGGTGAAGGGTTTGCAAGGATCGGTCAAGTTCATCATATTGACTGATCCTCGCAAACCTTTCATCGTTAAAAATATTAATAATACTGTTGTGACATGGAAACAGTGAACTGTCTGCAACTTTGTTCCCAACACTGTTATGGCACACTGCAACAATGTCCCCAACGTGGTTGCAGCACAGTGTTAGCATAGAAACAAAGCTTTAGCAAGCCAAGATTATGGCCATTAGTAAGTGATGATAAGATGGGATTTAGAGGAAGACAATCTATAACGGACAGAGTGTTCACATTCTTTTTCTTCTTCAGCGGCGCAACAACCCACTACTGAGTCAAGGCTGCCTTTAACAGCCCCCACCAGTTGTCCCGGTCAAGTGCAGCTGCTCTCCAGTTCCGGGTCCCAAGGATATGGCACGCATCATAGTTCACACCGTCTTCCCAACGTAGTTTGAGTCTGCAAACTCTCCTGGTGCTATAGATCTGTTCTAACTATATTTAATATTACCTTGTGTATCCAAGTACACTGGTGCTCCTCCTTGCAACTTCAATGTTTCTTTAAAAAACTACGCGTTTCAGGACTCATGGTCCCATCATCAGGTTGATAAAAAACAAGAATCACTCACATGGAGTACGTCAACTTAATAAGAAATAAATAAAAAGTTTCACTCGCACATACCGCGTGTATACAATTACACAACTACACGATGCGCATCGTATCGGAACTTGCAAGCGACTAACCGTTACGCGTCGCACTATCTCTACCTTTATCTATGTGTTGTTCCAACACGCGTATGGCCGTGTCATACAGTCCGTTGGACTTAAAAGAAAGCTTGTCGTTAAAGAGCTGATTACCTTGGGGTTTTGAGGCCTTATAAATTTCAAATTCTTCCAGCGCGTCCATAAGCCTGCCCTTTTTACAGAAATGCAACGGCTTGAAGCTACTTTGAAAACTCAGAGTAATTATGGTTCTGGTTGACTATATGCAAGGCAAAGTTTGATTTTATCTTCTGGATATCACCTCTAGGGAGATGTTCTCTGTACCTATCCAGAAATTTCCTGCCCGTTTGTCCAACATAAAAATTATTGCAGTCCTCGCATTCTATTTTATAAATACCAGAACAGTTTTCTACTAGTCTGTTGGTCACTGGTCTTAAAGCGTTCAAAATACAATTACTCGTTTTGAAAGAAACTGCAAAACCGTGTTTTTTAAAAACGTTCTCAATAGTATTAGGCAAAAGATTTGTAAATTCTGTTGGTATATATTTAATGTCACTGTTGTGTGTTTTGTTTATGCTCCTATTTTTATATATGTTCCTCCTCTGCCTCGCTACTATTTTGTCTACAACTGTACTATTGCAAGGAGGAGCACCAGTGTACTTGGATACACAAGGTAATATTAAATATAGTTAGTTATATGCAACTTGGAGACCACAACACAATATGTATATTGAAGCTACTCAGGCAAAGTTGGTCTATAAATACAAAAGTATAAAAATCAAACTAATAAAAGCTAGTCTCGACATCAGATTTAATAAGAAATGCTTATACATGGATATAACGCCTAACTACGTTAGAGTTAACATCAAGAACACGTCTTCATCAGCTTCTGTCGCCCAAAAATTGGCTCAGAAAGTGTGGATGAAAGAAGAAATTAAACATCTTTATTCCAAAAAGACCAAATTAAACAGCGAACTGTATCATGCACACTTAGAAATTCTTAATAAAATTCACCCGGTTGTTGTTCATGAAGTCTTGTCATGTATTGAGACGCAGATTCGTAATATCATAAGTAAGGTCGTAAACATACAAAAAATAAAGTTTGAAAAATTAAAAAGAAAACAGTACCAAACGGACCGTAGTTACACATACAATAAACACACATTTTGTACACGTATGGTTAACGATAGCAACATAAATTTTACTAGAGTAGAAGAGAAATTATTGAGCAAAGGCCTAAACTATAACCTTCCAAGACTATCTAAACACAATATTATTTGTGAAGTAACTAATGCTGAAGCGGCCGTAAAAATACTAAGTGATCAAGATAAACAAAACGAGGCTCGCGTGTTCATTAATAACAAACTGAACCGTATGTTAAAAAGTGAAAAGCGTCCACCTGACTACAAATATCGCAGGGATATAAAAACTGTACGCAATATTAAGCAAAAACTCGAGAACAATAATGCTATCATAACTAAAGCTGATAAAGGCAATACGATTATAATCTTAAATCAAGACGAATACAAACAGAAAGTTTATGAGTTTATTCACGATAATAACATACGTACTTTGACTAGAGACCCCACTACAAAATACGTTAGGGATATCAACAACTGTATTAATAGATCCACATGCCTATTTGATACACGCACTTTGCGTCTGCTAAAACCAATACACGCCCAAGCTCCCGCACTTAACGGCCTCCCAAAATTACACAAGGAGAATATGCCCATACGTCCTGTGGTTAATTTTACCACAGCACCTGGGTATAAGGTAGCTAAGAAACTTTTACAGATCTTAAAAAGTAATATTAAAATAGACATTAACCACAGCGTCAGAAATAGTATTGAGTTTGTGGACAGAGTGAAATCGTTAGTAGTATTACCAGTTAGTCGCTTGCAAGTTCCGATACGATGCGCATCGTGTAGTTGTGTAATTGTATACACGCGGTATGTGCGAGTGAAACTTTTTATTTATTTCTTATTAAGTTGACGTACTCCATGTGAGTGATTCTTGTTTTTTATCAACCTGATGATGGGACCATGAGTCCCGAAACGCGTAGTTTTTTAAAGAAACATTGAAGTTGCAAGGAGGAGCACCAGTGTACTTGGATACACAAGGTAATATTAAATATAGTTAGTTATATGAAACTTGGAGACCACAACACAATATGTAGATCTGTTCTGTGAGTTCATATTACAGGAGCTTATAACAAAAGCACATGAAGTTCGAAAAGACACATACTTAGCTTTTGTTGACTTTCAAAAGTTTCTGACAGTATTAACAGTTATAAGTTAAGGGGAACCATGTTAGAAAAATAATTTGTGAAACGATTAGAGGAATACAAAATCTGTAAAGGAAACATCAACATAATTCTTTACTTTGGGGGGGGGTAAAGAAAATATTTGAACAAATAATTGGTTCAGATAGGGTTATTACCTTTCCCTTAAGCCGGGTTCCCACAGGGTCAAGTGCACGACTCACGACTTCGTTAGGCGTCTATTTGACTCAGTGGGAACTAGAGGGGAAGTAGCTACCAGTCGTGCACGCCCCTCTCCTAGACTGGTCGAGTTCACTCCGTACGGCCGGACAGCTCACGACCGTATTCAGTCGTGAGCTAGCTGTTGACGAGTGAATTTAGGAGCGTTTACAATGTCGGTTTATAGGATGAATACTGATCAAATAATGAAATTTGTCAACTGTATAGAAATTGTGAGTGACTGTGGGATATACAATCGCATTCATACAAATGTCTTCAGAGAACTAAGTGAAGAAATGAATATAACAGGATTTGGACCTAAAGAAGTTGCGCAAAAAATTAAAAATATACAGACGACGTACAAGCAAGAGGTACATACAATTTTGAAGAGTAAAAGAACAGGTTTATCCTCAGACAACATTTACAAGCCAAAGGTACCATGGTTTGAGATCACAGATTCTTTTCTTAGAAACCTCCACAAGGTACCACCAACATTAACCAATCTCGAGGACAGTGATGATACTATACCAGAAGAAAACACTTCCAGTGCCAGCAACGAAAATAATACTTATGAACCTATGTGCCAGGAGGGAACCGCAGGACCGTCACCTAGACAGGAATGCTCACCTCAAGATAATTCAGTTAAAAAGCGTAGACTGAACTTTAAACAGCTTCGTACCCCACTGTATGTAACTGACGCTTTGGATAAACTCACCGAAATTTGGCAAGCTATGTCAAAGCAGAATAATACTGAAACATATTTTGATCTTTGGGCTAGAAGCCTAGCAGTACAACTGAATAGTATGGATGTAAGTCGTGCTCTTAAATTACAGTTACAGCTTCAAACACTCGTTACCAATGAGAGATTGGAGCATGAAGCAAGGAATCAGACTCCAAATAAAGTGTCTTCATTTTCGTATCAGCATACTCATAGAGCGTAGACTCATAGAGGCTATCTACTATTCACATGATCACGGAACACTAGCTTGTAATATTAATGCGAATGAATGGTACCTAACTGGTGCTCAACAAAATTTAGCACCAGGCAACAATAACGTTCAAAATCCAGAATTAAACCTTTCACCAAGTGTTGGTGATGACAGTATTGATACGCTAATATCGTCCGTGTGTTCACTGGTCAATGATGATTCGTACTAAAGGCTAGATTGTAAAATTATACTGCTATTTTTAATGGATTCACAAGATTACTTTTTTCTTTTGTAATCAGAATTATTTTTTGTTAGCATTTTGTATTAGAAATTGTAATAGTATCAATAAAAAAGTAAAGTACAGGTTTTAATGTTTAAATAACAATAAAAATATAAGAATAAATATTTTAAAATATAAGTTTTTATTATTTGAAATGGAATACAGAAAATTATAAGAACGTAGTGTTTTATGTTGTTCTTTATTGTCATTATTACTAACTACTAATTATAACTAGTTATTCTAACTATTGTTAAGTATATTGATAACTATTAATTATAACTAATTTTATCTCGCCAGTTTTTCTTTTTGTAATTGGAATTATAATTTTATTTGTAATGTTCAGTAATAAATAAAATATCCCTTATAATCACCAATTTCACAAAGAAAAACAACACAACAAACTCAATCACTATTCAGTATTACACAAATGCTGGATCATCTGATCCATGGTACTTTTCCCACGGTGTTAAAGTACTCACGGTAACAGTCCCGTTTGTTGCGAGCTACTGTATCTGAAAATCGAGGTTGGATAGTCTGGTAGTTCTGTAAAGCAGTGCATTTATTCACCTCCCTCCAAGTTCCTGTTATTACATTGTAATTGTCGATATCCTCATAATCAATTAATGATTCACTGAAGTCACCATGATGATTTACTGTCAACATTGCATCGCAACCAATTATAAATGTCACAAGCTTTTCGAACTATTTTTTTAGCGGTCTCTACTTTTGTAGCAATTGGTTTTTCAAATATCCGAAACCGAGATACCAAAACACCAAAAGCATTCTCAACTGTGCGTGTAGCTCGACAAAGTCTGTAGTTGTAGATCTGATCTGATTTTCTTTGTTTGCTGTTTTTCTTGGGTAAGGTCTCATCAAATAGGTCTTCAAATGAAAAGCTGAGTCCCTAATTGTTACAAACTCGTCAGTATGTTCAATTCTTTATTTTCTATTTTTTTCTTGAGTGAGCATTGATTAAAAATACCTCCATCAGAATGTCTACCTGGAGCACCAATATCAACATACCTAAAGCAATAGTTGTCATCTACCATGGCTAATAACACTATACTGAAGTTCTGTTTATAGTTATAATATTCACTTCCACTAAACATTGGTGCACGAATAACGTGTTTCCCGTCGATGGACCCACAGCAACCAGGGAAATTCCACTCCTCTGCAAAACCTCTTTCTATTGCCTTCCACTGCTCGACAGAATTTGGGATAGTAGTATATTCTCCCAATGCGTCGTAAATAGCATCCAACATTTCTGAAATAAATTTACTAATAGTATTTTTAGGTATCCTAAACAAATACTGGAGACTAGTGTAGGATTCGCCTGAAGCTAAGAAATGCAAAGTAACGTCGAGTTTTGTTTCAGCAGGGATCACTTCGTGCATGTACGTATCAACTTTTTGTATTCGCATTCTCACTTTATTCAGTAGCCACATGAATTGGTTTCTATTTAATCTATAAAAATTTGTATGACCCATTTCATCCTCCACTCTAAGTTCACGACACAGTGAACTTGAAGCCCCCAGCATTTCACGCCTTTTTAGCCACTCGCGAACCCAAACTTTTCTTTTCTTTCTTGGTTTCCATTTTTTAATAACCTCGTAGGTCAGTATGTCACACACAACGGATATTGCTTCTTTGACTTGCGTTGTTGACATGGCAAAAGTATCCACTCGACTGAAAGAAGAATTCGTTGTGGGAACACTCGTGGTAGTGCACTACTTGGCAAGTAAAATGCTTTCAAGTAACTAGTCGTGCACTTTACCTCGTGGGAACCTGGCTTTACACTTAATATGTACTCACAGATTACTAATGATGGGCTGGAAGCAGGTCCCGTAGCTAGGAGGGGCAAAATGTTTTCCAAAGTGGACGTATATTTATAGTTTCTATTTGATTATTTATGTGTGTATATTATGCTGTTGGTGCAGTCAAACAAAATTCTCTGTGACTAATTAGGTTTTATTTTTCTAAGCATGTACGTATAGATTCTCAACCTCAGGGCAGTAGCACATATAATAAAAATATCGGTATGGAGAACCATACATGACTTCCATATTCTAAGATTTATATTTAAAATCATTTTCAGCCAAACAGCCAGGCTGTGTCTTACCTGCCTTTTTATTGCAGTATTAAATGAAAAATATTATATTACATTAAAATGAAAAAATTATAATTTTATTGCCTGGCAACAAAATTATTTTATTTTTAACAATTACCATTGTTTCAAAAAGTTTAAATAAATTTTCAAGTACTTTACTCTTGTTAAAACGTAAAAGGTTGCAGGTAAACTACCCCTTCCCCTTAACCGATCTTCACCAAAATCGAAAGTCATTGAGACCTCTACAATTCAGGGACGTATGCAAAAAATTATTTGATTCTGTTTGAATTTGCGGCTGTTATCGTTTGCCATAGAAAATACGCTTGAAAAAAAAACGTTGCAGGTAAACTACCCCTTCCCCTTAACCGATCTTCACCAAAAACAATATGTCTTGAGTACTCTACAAATCAGGGCTGTATGCAAAACATTATTTGATTCTGTTTGAATTTGCGGCTGTTATCGTTTGCCATAGAAAATACCCTTTTTAAAAAAACGTTGCAGGTAAACTACCCCTTTCCCTCAACCGATCTTCACCAAAAACAATAGGTCTTGAGAACTCTACAATTTAGGGCTGTATGCAAATAATCTTTTGATTCTGTTTGAATTTGCGGCTGTTATCGTTTGCCATAGAAAATACCCTTGTTAAAAAAACGTTGCAGGTAAACTACCCCTTTCCCTCAACCGAACTTCACCAAAAACAATAGGTCTTGAGAACTCTACAATTTAGGGCTGTATGCAAATAATCTTTTGATTCTGTTTGAATTTGCGGCTGTTATCGCTTGCCATAGGAAATACCCTTGTTAAAACATAAAACGTTACAGGTAAACTACCCCTTTCCCTTGACCGATCTTCACCAAAATCAACAGATCTTGAGAACTCTACAATTCAGGGCTGTATGCGAAACATTATTTGATTCTGTTTGAATTTGCGGCTGTTATCGTTTGCCAAACAAACAAAATTACCCTTGCTAAAAAAAAACCGTTGCAGGTAAACTACCCCTTTCCCTCAACCGATCTTCACCAAAAACAATAGGTCGCGAGTACTCTGCAAATCAGGGCTGCATGCAAAAAATTATTTGATTCTGTTTGAATTTGCGGCAGTTATCGTTTGCCATAGAAAAAAAATCTACAGACAGACACACAGACAGACAGACAGACACACGCACAGACACTTTTCGGAAAACGACTTTTTTTCATGTTTTGAGTGTAGTAGAATCAGAATCTGCAATAATCTCGAACACGATTTTTTTTGCCATCACCATACTTCCATTCCTTAAGGAATATGGAAGTAAAAATCGGTATGGAGAACCATACATGACTTCCATGTTCTAAGATTTATATTTAAAATCATTTTCGAAATGAAATATTACCATAGAAACTACTTCTTTCTACTTACTGCTTCAGCCTTAACCACAGTACTGTGGTCACTAACGTATACCACCTCACGTTATCGCACTCGATTTTCACTGATGATGGAAGTCGATGGCATTGCCGAAATGTCTGGTTTTGTAGAAAACATTGGACTACGGCCAAACATCCTGGGAAGGAATTTTAACAAAAACTACTTCTTTGTTGCCGATAACGTTGTACATATATATATAAAAAATATGCATAAAATTAATGGCTTGTATAAGTTAATGTTTGATCTCCATTAAGTAGTGCTCAAGTTTCCAAAGTTTTAATATTACGATGTCCGTAATTAAAACATCAGAGCAGGTTTAGTGTGTATGAGGGTACACCATGGACAAAAATTATCAACATTTCCTATTGAGCGTTGCTTAGAGTAAAGATGCGAATCTACAGTGTACGTTTCACAGAACAAACACGGGGAAAAGAAGGAGCACTCCGAAGTCAATCTTGGAACCTCAGCATCTTGCAGAGGGTCCATTCCCTAAAGACGAAAAGTCTGTCTATGAATCGTTCCTCTGTAAACACGTGCAGTTACATTGCCCAGCGATCCACAGAAAGCAAATCGCTATCCACGCTGGACACTTTTTCGGCTTGCACGCGTTATGTTGGCATGGGTTTCGGCACTTTCCATTTAAAAAGCGTGCAATTGTAAGAAAATAAACATGAGTGAGGCCAGAAATAACGCGAATTGTAGGTGTGTGTTCCCTGCCTTTTTATTGCGGTAGTCATAATAATAAAATGGAAACGTAAACATTACATAACTGAGATATGCTTGCCTGCCACGAACGATATATTTTCTCTCATACATGATTTACATTAAAATGAAAAAATTATAATTTTATTGCCTGGCAACAAAATTATTTTATTTTTAACAATTACCATTGTTTGAAAAAGTTTAAATGAATTTTCAAGTACTTTACTGTTGTTAAAACGTAAAAGGTTGCAGGTAAACTACCCCTTCCCCTTAACCGATCTTCACCAAAATCAAAAGGCCTTGAGACCACTACAAATCAGGGATGTATGCAAAAAATTATTTGATTCTGTTTGAATATGCGGCAGTTACCGTTCGTCATAGAAAAAATTACCCTTGTTAAAACATAAAATGTTGCAGGTAAACTACCCTATTCCCTTAACCGATCTTCACCAAAACCAAAAGGTCTTGAGAACTCTACAATTCAGGGCTGTATGTAAAACATTATTTGATTCTGTTTGAATTTGCAGTTGTTATCGTTTGCCAAAAAAAAAATTACCCTTGATAAAAAAACGCTGCAGGTAAACTACCCATTTCCCTTAACCGATCTTCTCCGAAAACAATAGGTCTTGAGTACTCTACAATTCAAGGCTGTATGCAAAAAATTATTTGATTCTGTTTGAATTTGCGGCTGTTATCGTTTGCCATTGGAAATACCCTTTTTAAAACATAAAATGGTGCAGGTAAACTACCCCTTTCCCTTAACCGATCTTCACCAAAAACAACAGGTCGTGAGAACTCTACAATTCAGGGCTGTATGCAAAAGAGTAGTAGATTCTGTTCAAATTTGCGGCTGTTATCGTTTGACATAGAAAACAATTACCCTTGATTAAAAAAAACCGTTGGAGGTAAACTACCCCTTTCCCTTAACCGATCTTCATCAAAAACAATAGGTCTTGAGTACTCTACAAATCAGGGCTGCATGCAAAAAATTATTTGATTCTGTTTGAATTTGCGGCTGTTATCGTTTGCCATAGAAAAAAATCTACAGACCGACACACACACACACACAGACACTTTTTGAAAAATGACTTTTTTCATGTTTTGAGTGTAGTACAATCAGAATCTGCAATAATTTCGAACACGATTTTTTTTGCCATCACCATACTTCCATTTCCTTAAGGAACATGGAAGTAATAAAAATATTTACAAACAAATGAGTAGTACAATTCAGTTAATTGTATATGTTAAATTACTATAACAATTATTTAATTATCAGTTTGTTTAAAATGCTTTGAAAGTTGTCGGGTAGAGCCACCATCTTGTAGTATAATCATTCGATAATTCTGTTATATCGAATCCACCATCTTGTGTGTTCGATACTTTTGATGTAATATCCTATGCCACCAACTGACACTATCCTAATAATTTGGTTCCAACTAAAGTTAAATGTAAATGTTTATTTTACAGTTTTAGTTTTAAGGTGTACTAATTAGAATTCAACACTATTAAAATCACACAATGTGTGATGCTTAAGTGTTTGGTTCTCTTACACAGATGAAATATCAGTGTCCAAGTGTTACGTTTGGAATTTACTGAAGGTTATCTTGAATGAATGTGTTTTAAATATAATATTACTCTTTACTTGGTACATAATATTACTTGTTGATGGTTTCTTACGAGGCTTTCCTTTGTATGTGGTTGTAAACCACACATTTTGTCTTCTAAACAATTTCTTATTAACTTTTCAACACTACTATTGTTCAATACAACTGTTTTAGTTTGAACTATTAGATTTACAATGATGAATAATTCTTGAATATTTCTTTCACTAATACACATCACCCTAGAATATGTCATTGTTACAAAATAAACTTCCTTCTTCTCCCTTTGGCTTTGTTTTATACTATAATGTTTTTAAATTCTTATTTTTGTCCGTGACATGGCCTTTTTATGTTCACAATATATAATTAATTCACTACCGACTCGGAACACAAAGTTTTTTTATGGGTAAAAACATAAAAGTTTTACCTTATAACCTGTACCGGTTTTCGCTTTTTAAAAAGCTTCTTCAGAGCCTCTGAAAAACTTTGTGTTCCAAGTCGGTAGTGAATTAATTATATTTAGTTAAGTAACGGACACGCCATGGACAACGAAATCCAAGAATTCACAGTATATTTTAATTACACTTATTTTTATCTAATTTACATTTTGTTGACATTTTACACAGCGTTATAATTTATGAAAATTTTAATAGTAGTAGTATCACATAATGCTTATGATTCCTTGATTAGGCCTGTGTATGCTTTTAATTTCTGTTTCTTACAATCTACTTCAACATTTTGTACATTATGATCAAAAGAGTTTTGCTTACTTGCACTAATACGTACATAATTTTAGGTTAATTATTTCCAGATTTTTAATTGGTATTTCCAATTAACATTGGTTAATATTGCATTATTATTTTTATTTTAAATCATTTACTATAGATTCTAATTATACTTGTAACGGGACAGATTTGAGGGGTTTTTCTTTATTAAGAGTTAATGGTAGAAGTGCATTACCCATTTGGGGCCTCAGTTTTTAACAGTAGACATTCACTTGTGGAACACCCATTTGCACGTTTGTCCAGAAAGTCTGTCAACATGCACCGTTTCCAGGTGCTCTGGAATGTCACATGCTTGCCCGCTCAGATAAATCGTCACGTACAAGGCTCGCCAGTTCGCAACAAGGAATTTACGTAACCACGTGGCCACTAATTACTGTGTCACGTGATTCCTTTTGGGCGTATCACAAGCAAGCTGGTGTACACAAGAACGCCTTGGCCATTTTGAGAGCGTCGTCTTACAGCCGCGGCTTCGGCCGGTTCAACATTAAAGGCTCGCGAGCCGAAGATTCTAGTAAAATGAACATGTGTGATTAAACTATAAGTAAAAATGTAATACAGTATTCACATATCAGTGCAACATCAGACTACGGCTAGTGAGCAAAATTTAACGAGTGAGAGAGTATATCGGAACAACCAAGTGAACAAAAACCGGTAGTGATTTCAACACGGGCCTGAGGCAATGACAGGGAAGTAAACATACAATTTCAATTAAAATCAATGAAACTAAAAGTTATAATGGGTAAAAAGATCTCTCGTTTTTAAGGGGAATTTAAATAATGTATGAATGAGTGTATGAGCAATTACTGGGTTGTCTTTATTTAATTTAAGTAATAGTTAATAAATTGATAAGAAAAAATGCTAAATTTTGTGTGTTTATGTTAAATGGGGTCTCGGCCTCAAAGCTAAAATCTGTCGGATTAGAGTTCTGAAGATTAAAATCAAACGAAGTTCTATTATTGTTTCATGAGAATGCTTAATAAAATGTTTAATAAAAGCTAAGTTAGTTAACAAGAAATGAGAGTTGAGTTCATTAATAAAACATAACCCTAAATCACTTATAGGTAACGAGTTCACATGAAGACTCTGAGACCCGATGCAGGTAAGGGATTTGTGTATGTTTATTAAATATTATTTTGTGATACAATTTTGTAAGTTCTCATACTATACATTGACATTTCACCCAATCCCAATATGGGTGAAAGCCTTCTTGCTTTTCTCTGACCTAACCTTTTTTACAAACATTACAATTTACAGCAGTACAATATGTATCATTCTATTTATATATTTGTAATACTCTTATCATCTCTGCTGATACTACTTTCATCTGAAAAATATGCAACTTTGCTGACAGAATTAATATTTATTAATAATAGTATTTGGTGACATTATATTCATGAGATTTGAAAGAAACAAATCTGTTATTTATTTTTATGTGTTAGTATGTCATTCGAGATCCTAAACAAACAGACACAATTCAAATCACACATATTATTTGAACATATCACACCCCACACACACAACATCGATCTTTCAAATGATGGCGCACGTCACCAAGAACAAGATGGACAGCGCTCCCAGTGGATGAAGTTTACAATAAGCGAAAACTGGTTTGTTTTTTTACATTTTTACCATTAAAAAACTTAGTGTTCCCAGTCAGTAGTATTATACTTATAATTAGGTAATCAACGGAGATGTCATGGAGAACAAAATCCAAGAATATTTACAAAAGTTTTAATGACCACTTCAATTAATAGAATGTTTATTTCTGTATATAAAAAGGGCTACTGTTGAAATTTATTCGCTATAGCAAAATGCCACATAAGTTTTGCCACATAGTACTCCAGCTATTTAATAAATTATGACTTGTTTAATTGGCTCATCTTTTGTAAGTAAGTCAAAATACTTGTTGTTTCTGTTCATGGTACGCACAGGCTACTTGGTGACGATAATTATTATGACGAAGTCTGTCTACGTTATAGAAGACAGATAGAAGTTGCGAGGGGTGTTTTAGCATTGTCTGTGTGTTGGCCGGCTGGATGAACTCTAGCTTTTTGCATTGTAGTGTGGTCATTAGGATGCAGGCCCTCTTTGCACAATATGGAATGCGAGTAAAGACTTACGTGTTTGGATTGCTCCAGCCTGACTCCACAATTAGGGTTCAGCTCCACTGCTCCCTTAAAGATCCCCCCCCCCCAGGAACTTAGAGGCATACTGGTGGGTATGTAGAGCTGACTGCCGTAAGGTATCAGCCTGATCAATGTGCTGCCACATTGAGGTGGATGGTTCTCACAAGGAAAATTACATTCTCATAAGGATTTATTTTATTTTGTTTGTCTGTAAACAACACCGATCATTCAAAGTAAATTTTCTGAACCCAGAAACCAACCAAATTTTGGCATATACATTTTATTTAAGAGTACCACACTGAACAAAATGTTAAGTTTACTAAACTCTGTTTTAATGGCCATTACTTACTTAACAGAACAAAAATCTCCATTAATCAACGATTTTAAAGCGTGTTAACTTTAACAAAGCTTTATGAAACAGGCTTTCCTGTTAAGCCATTAACGAATGATTTACTGGTTGTTCACTTGTTAATGGTGTGTGGGATAGTGCGGGCTAAAATCTGATCCCTGGTAACTTCAAATTGCCCCGCAATTGGCGGAATTCACCAGCTTCAATTCTGCAGTATTTGACTGCGATTGCTGCCACAGTGTGCTAGCGTGCCTTGGTTACAACGGAAGTTAAGATAGAAACGTTATCTATTTGTCTAGGATAAAGTAATGTGCATAATTAAACAGTATTTAGAAAACCAGCCCAACGTTCCCACGGAGACAAACGAGACCTAATGGTAACCCACCCATTGTCTGTTGATGGATTAGGATTACCTGGAACAAACTTTCTCCAACATGGACTTCAGAAACAATTTTGGCTAGTCTTCCTCTTGGGCAGCCAAATAATTAACTCGTTAATTTTTTTTTTAATCATTAGTGAAAAAATTTAACTATTAATTTAATTGTTAATGCCAAGTCTAGTTATCACCCCTTGTATAAACTAATTTCAAATTTGATGAGTCCAGTACGTATGACTCATTCAGTCATGCAAACACATTCTGTCTTTATAACATGCGTATCACTTCTCACTTGGGGTTGAGGTATGGGGTAACTTTTGAAGTTTTAACTGAACCGACTTGTGTATCTTCCATTTACTGTAACTATACTGTGACTTTTACCAACACAGTACTGCATATAAACTTACTGATTACAAAAGTATGTCTGTCTTTTAAGAGTCTAAATAATATCCTACTGCAGTTCTCTTATCGTACACGTACAGTCAGTTCTGCGTCGTAATGTGAATCATAAATGTGTTTTAAATCATGATTTTTGTGTTGCGAATTCTACTTTCTTATATAGAGACTTGCTTTTTTAATTATGTAGTGTTTTCTTAGCACAACAGTGGTAGATCAGCATGATTTAAGCACAAAAGGGAACCTGACATTTTAGAACAATTTGGTATGGTGGAGTACAAAATTTGTTCATGTATGGAATTTTTGCTATCCTGGTTTTCTCTGCGGAATAGCAAACAGTTTATTCATGTTTGTAACATACCAAAACCTGTTTGTTAACCTTCTGCCACGTGGTGGATTTTATTTGTTTAGGTTGGAATTTGCAAGATTTCCTTGTGTCAGGCTAATATTTTAGTAAATTTAAGACCACCATATTGCTACTACATATACTGTACTATGTTTCTTCTCTTTGATGGAAACTCACCAACCTCCATATGCTGGAGTAAGTGGCTGGAATTGTAACCAAAATGTGTACATTTTCAAGGGGAAAAAAAACGTGTCTACCTGTCTATCACATGGAATGTCTCCACCTGTGCAAGTCACATAATTATGTTAATTATGAACTTGTAGTTATGGCCAAGTAGACATTATCCAAATCACATATTTATTGGGGACTTGGTGAAACATATTAATACAAAGGTTTTTAAAATATATAAGCACTTGCTACGTTTCACAGTTTTTATTTAACTGTGACAGCTTATTAAGCTACTGTCAAAGAGATCCGTGAACAACTAAACTAAACAAAGAAGTAAGGGTTGTGAACATGTGTTTGGGGCATGTATCCGGACATGTAAGGGGTGTATGATGGAGGGGGTGAGGAAGGTAGTGGAAAAGTCAAGTGTCTGTAAAAACTAAGTATAATTGGAAGGCAAAGTATAAAAAAATTAGCTAAACTAAATAACAACTTTTAATAATGGGGATACACAGAATTCAGTTTGTTTGTTAATTAAATTTTTGTTACTTTTGCACACCTCACACATGTCCGGATACATGACCTAAAGACATGTTCACAACCCTTACTTCTTTGTTTAGTTTAGTTGTTCACGGATCTCTTTGACAGTAGCTTAATAAGCTGTCACAGTTAAATAAAAACTGTGAAACGTAGCAAGTGCTTATATATTTTAAAAACCTTTGTATTACCCAAATCATTCATCAGACAATAAGTAAAAAGTTGTTACATTTTGTAGGGACACTGGAATTCACATACTACAAAAGCACGGCAATCCTATTATTCCTTCATCTTTACTATAAAGGTAGAATTTTGAGTTTAGTGTTTGTATATTAAACATCCCAAAAACAGTTAACCCACAGCTGTCATCTATAAAAGATAACCTGAGCAGGCAAAGTTAAATTTTGCATTAAATCCAAACTCATTCCACTAACATTTCATTGTCCTTATATCACTTCTTTTAGCTCTTTGAGTAAATTTGTCGTATTCATGTACAATTTTGTTTCTATAACAATATCTCATTAATCTTGCTGCAAAAGGTATATTTATTTTAAAAAGCGTATTATTTATTTCTTACTATTTGAATAAACACTCTGACAGTTGATTCAGTCGGTTAGAGTATTTTCAAAGAGTATACAATTGTTAACAATTTGTAATGGTAACAATTTTCTTTTTCAATAATAATTGAACACTCTTTGAAAATAACCTAACTGATCAAAATGATCATCATAGCATGTTGTATATTGATGTATTCATATTGTAAAATGTTATCAAGTATTGTATTTTGTTTTCATTATTTAATTAATTACACTCCTATTTTCTTCTATTCATCTCTCCTTTTCTTTTAGCTATAGGCTGAATATATGACCTGTTGCAAAATGTTTAGATGTTTACTTATGCAACTACGCTCACACTTTCTAATTTGCTATCCTGTACTGTATCAGTACTTCTTCTATACCCGACTCATACTCTTCAGTTTCTCATTTTTGGTGTCAGAGATGAGACATCTATAATTTGTAGATAATTTATAATAACACGTAATCTATAACCTGTATAACTTGGTGTTATAGTCACTATTTGAAACTTTTAGTTCTGCTTAATAATTTTGTAATAGTGAAGATAAGAATCCCCCAAATACTTACCTACTGTGCAAACCCACAAAACACGAAAAACTAAAAACCAGGGTTACCACTCACATTTCTTAAAGGCGGTGGGTGAAAACTGCTTCATTGTCCCCATTAAAACAATCTGAAAAACTTTCATATCATTAAATTCCCTTACAGAAATCGTCTTCCAGAGCCGTTAAAAGATGAACCTATTGAACACAGATTAGGTTAAAGTAAGGGAAATACCAAAAGAATTTTAACTTACTTTTATTCTGATCTGTATGCTTTTATTTGTGAATTTTAATTTTTTCTTACAGTTATTGATTCGTACATATTTTGTTGTTTATTAGACTGTAATTTTGATATTGTACATCGAAATTGACTACAAAATTGTGCATTGAATACTAAAATTAGTGTAAATTGCATCAAAATAGAACTAACTTTTATTTAAAATATAACCAACCAAATACACAAAGAAATTTTTCCAATATCTTATGTTCAATGAAATACTTATTAGCTCACTACGAGGTAATTATTTAGAGATTACCTTAGGAGGTACAATCACCTTACTTTGTATTGTTTTGTATGTGTAATTGTTTGAAATCGTTAAATTACTGTATACATTTTTATACTTTGTGTGCTTTTTAATTTTACTTTCTCCTGATACATTTATACATTATAAATATATTACACTATTATAAACCTTCCAATTTTTTACACTATGAAATACAGCACTTATATTTCAAATTTTAATTTTGTATTATTTAAAATTAATATAAATTAATTTTTTCACACAAAAAACATGTTAAAATATATTAAACCAACAGCTGCACTGTAATCAGCGTACATTAGATTCTCATATCATTATTCTGATATTAGTAAATAAGAATATCTAATTATAATTCATAGACTATTACATTAGTTTCTGCATTATCAATACTTCAAATACAAAAATATCTGAAAATCACACATTTAGTATGTAGGTTTAAGATTTTATTAATTGATTTTTTTTTTAATGTTACACTAGCCACTATCTTGTTACTTTTTATGTAGACAATTTGTGTTGGAAGTATCCAGATGAAAGTGTTTCATTTTGTCAGCTGAATTACCGCCACTCCTGCCCGATACACAGTTTTGTCAGCTGAATTACCGCCACTCCTGCCCGATACACAGTTTTGTCAGCTGAATTACCACCACTCCTGCCTGATACACAGTTGTGTCAGCTGAATTACCACAACTCCTGCCAGATACATCATGTAGCACCCAGTGTACATGTAATTGTACACATCAGTTGTCTCCCACGAGTCCTCAAACCTCTCATGTCAACTCACGGAACCTTAAAAAACATATTCAGATATTTTTGAATCACAGGAAATATTGCATGATAAAGCTGAACTTGGAGATAATTTTTTGAGAGATTCTAAAAGTGACTAGGAATTCTTTGAATTGCACTACAGGTGATATATTTTTTTAGGTAAACAATTAAAAAATCGGTGTTTTAAAAAAAATTCCAATAATTATATATTTCTGATATTTGTTGTAATTACTTGTAATAAATACAGTGTTTAAAACAAATTAAAATCTAGACCTACTGGATTTTCACGTAACACAACAGTATGATACGAGAAAAGTCTTAATATGTTTTATGTATTATACATACACAAATAAAATTTTCAGATTTAATAGAGATAACATATGTACAAATCACACTGTGATCAGATTTTTTTCCTGACCGTTGGTTAATTCACAGTAGCTCTACAAAGTTGACACTTTTGTCTGAAGAGAGGAAACTGATTTTTCGGATTTCACTGTGCTACAAAATACTCAGTGCTATTGTTTCTTTGAGTAGAGTAGGGTATATACTTACAACAATACTCATAAGGGTAAACAAGTCTTGGTTTTTACATCCCCCTTGGTTTTTGGTACTTTTTTTTTACTCGGAACATTCAACTCTTCCAAACTAAGCTCAGAAATTTTATCATGTCATTCTTTAAATACAGATGACAACTTTTCATTTGTCCTCAGCTCATTCAATCCATCAATGATGTGTTCAACTGATTTATAAAGTCCAGCCACAGTTCTGTTATTTCCCCGGAAGCACTTGTTTAAAATTTCCACGAGTTCAATTACGTCTTGACCCTAGTCAAACCAAGATATATAGCTTCTTTCTCAATTACAGTAAATGGACCACTAGCTCCACCATATCCTTGTTCTGTTAGTTCAGTCAGTGTTTCAATTACCAATTCATATCTGTTCAATATTTTTGTATTTGTGGCCACCGACAAAGCCATCTTGTGGGACACAGTGGTTTCATCTTGCAAATGTTATCAGTAGGACCCTAACTACATGGATATGCATAAACACAGATTTTGTTTTAGCATTTGAAAACAAAATTCTTAATTCATTGGGCTCATTCCATAGAATTTTTACTGTTCTAGATGATTCACAACTTCCTTTCATGATAAATTACACCGAGTTCCACTGTGGACATAGTCAGCCAAAGGCTGCTTTTGTATTATGATGGTCTGTATGCCTTTATTAATGCCACTCAATTCCCAGTTCAGTCATAGGTCTGTCCACAAAGATTTACCAATGAGATTGCAGTCTAAGGAGAGAATCACAAATGAGTAATGCTATATCTAAGCCACAAGTTATGCCAGTTTTACAGAAACCCATAAAACATTCTTTAGGTTAGTTAGGTTAATTCTTGAGGTTCCAGGTTACCAAAACACCAACAAACACACAGTCACTTGTTCATCTCCTGAAATATCTTTTACACCATTAAATATTACTGAATAAATTAAAGTGTTTTCATTAGCTTGATCTATTTAGTAAAATTAGCAACTACCGGTAGTTGATTTCCTTTGATCTGGATGATTTCGTTTTGTACCAAAGGGCGTGTATAATTCTGTTCACTCTGGAGCCTCTGCCTACAGATGGTTTGTCCTCACTGCTGCAAACTTTCACCAATTCCATGAAGTTTCCTTCATAATTTGTGTGACCTCTAATAACCTGTCTAATGAGATATTTAAGAGTACTAATAATAATCATTAATGACTCTAAAGTTATGTTTTGTTCCTCAGCTTTAATTTTTATAACTGCCTTTCAATAGGGGCTTTTTGTTGAGCATGGCTAAATACGGCTTGGGCATGAAACACTTTTTCATAGTTTTTAAACCTTTGAACTGCCTTTTTCCAGATTTTGAGTACTTCCCCATTAAAAGCCGTCTGCATGGGAAAGTGGGACATGGCTTTTAGTTGCAACTATTTTATCTGGCACATCTGAATATATTTTGTACAGAAAAAACAGCTTACCCCATCAACCCCAGATAAATGGAGCCACAGAAATTTATTGTGCCAATTTTGTTGAAAACTTAATATTCATCCTGTGAGATGCTAATGAACTGAAAAAACCGTCAGGTAAAATTTCAAGCTGGTATGGAAGATATGTTGGATTCAGTTTCAGAAGTAACTGGGTTACATGCTGCACCCACTGGTGTCATTGGTTGTGGTAAGCTTTCAGGAAATTTTGAAATTCGAAATTCATTGGCAGAAAGTGGAAATTCTTCACGTGATGGGGCCCAGGATCTAAAAGCCACGACATAAAAACATATTGCAACTTCTTGGACATAAAAGATATTGCACTTCTTGGATCAAGAAAGTAAATTTAATTAGGAATGAATATTATGTGGGCTATTCATAAATCTACCTCTGACTGGCTCGCAAGAAAATGCGAAATGTTACATAGATATCTACATTGCTCTTGCACATAGTTGTCACCACCCAAGTTTAAGTTCAGGCAGTTATCATATTTTGGCACCAGCTTTTGCCTCATCAAAAAATCTGCACCACGGTACCCAGCCATACATCCTGATTAACAAGACAGCATCCCTGCCTGTCTTGTGGTGTACTGGACGTGCTTCAGTCACCAACAATGCGCACAACAGATTTCCCACAAGTCCCTAAGAGCTGCTGCACACTGGAAACTTTTTGTCGGCCGACTGTTTTGTCACCAAGGGAAAGGCACACATTCTTTATGTGAGTGTGCACACTGTAAGACACGACAGGAGCGCGACAGAATTGTCCTCGAGCTCAGGCGACACCTGCCGACTGTCATGCGTCCTTGAAAAATACATTGATGTAGATGGGCCTACCGCACACCGAGGGCAAAACTGTCTCCCGCCATCAGTCAATGCCAGTATTGTGTTGTACCCAGTCGCGTTGTGCTGTCTAAATTTGTTCTCAAGTATATTATTATTACGACAATTGAATTTGAAAATTTTAATTATTTGGTGTAATTTTTTAATGATGGAAGGCACAGAAAGATTAATAGAGGAGGCGGAAAAGAGACCAGCGATTTACGATAAAAATTTAAAAGAATACTCACACATCAATGTTAAAAAACAAATGTGGGATGAAGTTTGCGCTATAGTTATACCAAACTGGAGTGATTTGGATGGATTCAATAAAACAAAAGCTGGTAAGTTTTATACAATATTTATTTCTTATTCTTTAATTTTTATAATTTTTACAAGAAATAAATTCGAAGGGTACAGGGGAAAAGTGGATTCCCAACTTTTTTCAAATTTCAGATGGCTATATCTTCTAATGGTGAATTTCAATAGTTTAAAATAAAGTAGACAGTTTGGAGAATAAAGGCAGTTTGTTTTCATCTCCTCCATGCCCTTGGAGATTGCCGTTCGGCCAGTAAAGGAGACGTCACGTTGGACACAGCCGGCGTCAGAATAGAAAACGCAACTACGAAGAATCACTTCTTGAATTGTTAAAAGAGAAAAAACGTGAAAGAGACACTACTGAAGCCGATGAAGACGTCAATTTTGCCTTATCATTAGTACCGATACTACGATCCCTTGATGACGCCACAAAAATAGACGCAAAAGTACAAATCCTAAGTTTATTGAAATCTTTAAAATTCGGAGTAAACAATCAGTTACCAAATTTCCCCCCTTCTAATATGAACCAAAGTTACAACATCAACGGACAACCCCAAATGTATTCGCCATATCAAGCTGGGATGTCCGGGTATAATACAGGTCTGCAAAACTTCCAAAATACAACTACATCGAGTTCACACACCGGACACGCAAACAGAGAACAACAAACGCCAGCTTCTACTCGATTACATACCGATTATACTTCACATAATAGCAGTGAAAGCATACTGACACTCGTACATAATTTCACGGAAGAATCCAGTGATTCTTTTCTAAATTTGTAATCAAAATACGAGTATAAAAGATTCTTACTATTGCATTGATTTGATAAGTTGTAAATTTAATTTTAACAACTCGTCAAAAGTTGTTACAGTCATTCTAAAATACTATTTCTTTTATGAATTTGCTAACTGCTATAATTTTTTATTGTTCGACTAAGCTTTTCGTCATTACTGACATCTTCAGGTCTTAAACAACCTGTTGTTTAAGACCTGAAGATGTCAGTAATGACGAAAAGCTTAGTTGAATAATAAAAAATTATAGCAGTTAGCAAATTCATAAAAGAAATAGTAAGGATGGCTGCTAATTTAAACAATACGAAGAATAAAACATTCTAAAATATAAAAAAGTTTTTCTGGATGCTCCTGCAAGTCTTTATACAGTGTATAGAATTTTCCTTTCGTTAATCTCGAACTATAAATAGGATGCACCCAGTACTGTCTTCTTTTTTTCTTTCGAAAACGAATTAATAAAGCAACAGTAGCAGCGGTTTCCACAAAATCCATTGCGAGATTGTCGCCGGTGTGTGCAGGATGGCGACAAAACTGTTTTGTCTTTAAACTGTCACGCAGTGCCGCAGACAAGCGAAAGACAGTCTGCCAACTGTCTTGCCCTCAGTGTGCGGCACTACTAAGTATGAACTTTCATGTAGGAGCAGTGCCTTTAGAGAACCAAAGGGGTAGGGGGAGTCGACTGTCACATGAAGACAAATTGATAACTCGGTGTTATTCTTTTGTCGTGTTTATATTTTTATGGCTGTGCCAGTGTGTCAACAAACTGTCATAACCCATGCTGTAGCTGCAATTGTCATTTCTGGAAACCTATCATGCCTATCTAATAGTAATGAAAATAAATCATTGGGCCTCTAATTAAACCACTCCCCAATGACATTAAATTTAAGTTAATATTTTTATTCAGCAAATAATTCAAGTAAAAAAACTGAACATATATAACTTGAGTAAAAAATTATTCAGGATTTTAGCTTTTGAGAAAACATTGTGGGAGGGGGCGTCGAATGCCCGTGGGTTTGAGTAACAGTTTTATTTATCACAAATTTTTATAAAGTGAACAAAGTTTCCTTTACTCTAATCTCTACAAACTGTACAACATAATTATTGAAACATAATTATTCAACATTTGGTTTGTTATGAAAACTACCTAATTTCTGGTGTTATCACTATTTTCTTAACTTTTTAAATAACAATTTTTAAAAATTGTTTTTTATTTGTCAAATTAAGATAACATTACAGAGAAAAAAATAAAATCAAGCCATCCATAGCCAAGCAAATAAATTGTACCAGTTATAGTCAATGGTTTGGGGGAGGGGAGCCCTTGATAAGCTTATTCAATTTTAAAGTATGTACTGTTCATTATTATATGTAATTGCAAATACACTTAACATTTTATTATTATTGTTATTCCCATCTACTATGATGGCCTCCCACATATCACAAGCTCTACGACCATCACTGTAGGTACATTTCTATGGAAATAACATATCATATACATCAAATATGTTAGGTAATATTCAAAACAAGTCCGTATTTGTGGGTTTTTCTTAACTTTTCTGATACTGAAGTGAAATATTATTGTTTTTTTTCTATTCTTCTATATTATATAAACACGGAGAAAATAATTTTAAACGGTGGGCGAATAATTTTATTCGGATAAAAAATAAAATAAATAGCACCATAAGCACGCATGCCTATCTGTATTGCACGCCATGTTTAACCTCCCCGTGACAAATGACAATCTGTTTTGTTTACATTTATTATCTGTGCTGAAAGACTCAAATAATTTCTTATGGACTTCTATAGAAAAGTATAAAAATATTTCACAATATCAGAAAAGTTAAAAAAAAACTAGCAATTCCCACCACTTTTTTAATAATTTACATCTTAATGCTGTTAAGCCATGATACTACCAGCACATGGTAGGTTATGTTCCGTAATCACATACCGTATATGACATAACTGGCATAACCTCAACGCATAATAAAGCTTAACATGTCTTTAAAGTTAAATTAAATAATGGTATTTACAATACCAGCTCTGTAATGAAACAGCTTCTGTTCAACTGAGGCCACAAACCTAACCCAGCCTTGGCCTATTCACAAGCTGTTATACAAGTTCGTAACTCATTTATCAAACAATTTTACTGTACACTGCTATTTTTAGAGAACTTTCATTACACTCACAACTATATACTGCCTTCTCGATGTCAACGTATTAGCTACTTACCTTTAGCAATAAATAAATTAACACTTTACGTACACTAAAGACGCTGATTCATTTTCTGTAACTATCAACACAACAGCTGACGAGCAGTAGCGCTGCTATCTATGAGGAGTTGTATACTTTAAAGTTTTTTTTTTTCAAAACGTTGAACATCATTTTTATTTTACGGTCACGTTTTCTATTATATTCGGAAATATTTATTCATTCGCAAAACAACTAAAATTAAAATACATTATTTTAGTTTTATTATGCGCGTGCGCACCTCAGTGTTCCTTTGAACGTAACTCGGTAGTTGCAATCCCGCCATCTTATTTACACTTGCTGCTCACTCTGTTTTGAAATTGAACGCGCGCAGGCATGAGAATGCGCGCTCAGTCATCCCTATAGGTTTGTCAGGTGTGGACGCGTTTGTTGCAGGTCTCGTTGCTGCGACTCGCGTTATCTTACCAGACGTGAATGTAATACTGTAATTCGATTCAAATAAATTATTTAATTAATTTCTATACGCAGTTTGTATGCATATCATTATTTTAAAATAAAAAATTAAACGGACTTGATTTATTAAATATAGGCCTACTATAAAATTGACTAAAGTGTGTTTACTGATAAAAGTGATATTTTTGAAGAGGAACCGCTGTTTTATCTTCATATAGAGTTGTAACCATTTCCATATCTGTAAGTTAAACGTTTTTTTATTTCGTTGTTTCACTTGGTATAAATTGTAAAATATATCTTTGTTTGTTGGTGTCACAGGTTTAAGGTTAACAATATGCATGTGACACGAGAGACCGGTGTGGTAACACTAAGAATGCATTTGTTACTCAACAGTTCGTAGTGTGCATTCATTTAAATGAAATTTTAGTTATGTCATTGGATTAGGGGTAAATATGTCATTAAAATAAAATAAAGCTAGTTGAAGTAATTTATGAATTTGCGTGTTTTATGATTTTTTTAAATTCAGGTTTCGTATACTGGTTCACAGAAAGAAATTAATAATGAGTATGTTCTTAAATATCTAATAAATCAAAAGCCTTAAAAAATGTTAAATTTTTTTTAATATGCCACGGAATATAATTATGGTATGCACGTAGACGGCTGTAGTATTACGTAGATGAATATTATTGTATTGTCAAAATCAAACAACGCGTAATAATTTCACTGGAAGAAGGGATCAGTACTGCGATAGTGTCATATTATAATACGGACTTTCGTTAAACGCATTTGTACAGAACATGCGAGATTAAACGGACTGATATATTTGTTACGTATTTGCTATCAGCTGATCGATAATAATTTTTCATACCCTAATGAGTAATATTCGAAGTGACGCGTTACTGGTAAAGTCGTGTTATGTCAAGTGAAGTAATAAAAAATGTTATCGGTATTATGTAAATCGGGACGAACTGTTTTAGAAAAATTTGATGTTATTATTTTCTCTGCCAAAAAGCAGGCTGTATTGTACGTCGATAGACGAACACGTGTATCGCTGTAACAACACGCAGTGTGCATTACTACTACAAACTACTTCGAAACAGTAGATTATAAATAGCGTAAAAGTTTTTTCCAATTTTCGTGTCGCCCATCATTAGAAGTAAGGTACACAGTTTTTTATATACTATAGCTTTAAAAAACACTTGTTACGACAAATATTTAAATTAAAAAGTATCCAATATAAATAATTAGGCGCCATTAAGTAACCTGTCTACTTTATACTTCCAATGCAATTTCTTGTTTGTAATTGATTCCCAGTTAAAATACACATACTTCGTTATCTTTTGTGTTAAATTTACATTACAGTGTTATCGCGATAAAGAAAATGAAGTGTGAAAGTAAAGTTTTTATAATTAGAAATAACAAGAACCTTTTTTTTTTAACGAAAAATACGCAGCATTTCTTTGTAAACGTGTCGTCAGGAGGGCCATTTTGATGTAGTTTGTTTTAAAGACGGAGGATTATTTCACTTTATCAAAGAATTCATAAAAACTACACACGTTCCGTATCGGAATCCGTTGTTTGTAATTTCTGTTTGTACTATGTTGTAATTAAAAAAAAAAAAAAAAAATTGTTGGACCTTTCCTGTTATCTGCCCACAGTTTGTTGTGTTCTAATTGGTATATAAAATGAGACTTTAGATAACAAACACAATTTTTTATTCCATTGTTTAATATATGTTAACACTACTTAAGAAATATGTGGCAAAAATTTGTACATTATAAGAAAAACAAATTAGTCAGAACTGTCACTCTGGCAGTCTTTAAGAAGTTTCATAGAAACAGGTCCGTCATCATTATCCAACCTGTAGATGGGCGAAGCCCGAGATACTCGTATACTGCCCGTGTACAGAAACGACGTATTCAGAATGACGAAAACGGTTAGGTGCGGTTAGTTGTGCAAATAGTGGCTCGATTTTCAAAATATTGATACCGGTAGTTAAACAACAGGTGTACAGTAAACAAAAGGACTGGGTAAGGTCGGTACGGGTAGTATTCAGATTTTTAGGTCGTTTTGTAGAAATGTAACTATAGAATACAAGTTATTTGCGGAGAGCAGGAAATATCGGATCACTCCGCACCCCTCTCATTTACCTTTATCTCGATTTCCTCTTCTCTGACAATTTGCTCTCGTGTACACCAGGACTTGGAGCGTTTTAATTTGAAATATTTACACATTTCTGTACCTCACAAGCCTCAGTCGTTCCGAAATTCTCTCTCTGACTCCCTCCCCCCTTTTCTTAGTCCTTCGGTGTATTTGAATTATTTACCTTACGTGTAAATTTGAAATATACGGCCTCTCTCAGACTGCGTGACTATATCTTTCTCTGTTCCCCCACCCACCCTCTCTCTCTCTCTCTCTCTCTCTCTCTCTCTCTCTCTCTCTCTCTCTCTCTCTCTCTCTCTCTCTCTCCTATGGTGCTGCAGCACTTATTGGGCCCTGGCCTCCTTCAATTTGTCCTCCCATTCTCTTCTGTCGGTAGCCATACTCCTCCAGGAACGCACTTTCAGTATTTCTTTCGCATCCTCATCCACCGCGGCCTCCCATCTTTTCCTCGGTCTTCTCACTAGTCTTTTTCCGTGGATTCTGGTAACCAATAATTTTTGTGGTATTCTGTCTTCCCCCATCCTGGCTACATGACCAGCCCACCTTTTAGACCAGGGGCGGATCCAAGAGTTAATGTCGGGAGGGCAAATCGGTGGTCGGGCCTCCCCCCCGAAAATTTTTTGTAAACAAGTCATTAAAGCACAATTTATTGTCTACTTATACATCATGTGTAAGCGTAAACTTTATTAACTTTTATGACATATTACTTTTCTTTATTATCTAATACAAGTGTTACACAAAGAGTGTGGTAGGCCTATATGTTTGCTCTTCATAATGTTAGTCTTTAGTAAATTCGCACTCATTTTGTAGATCACGGTAATAGCTTAATTGGTTATTACCTTCAAACCTATTTTTATAAACAAAATTAAGTATGACATACTTAATAGCTATGAAATGGGATGGAATGAATCATAATAAGTTCTATTTAATAAAAGAAGATATATCGTTTTTTTTATAACAGTATTATATTAAAATTTTACACACACGAAATTACTAAATGGACGGTGAACAGATTTAACAAAACAATAAAAATCAATTACAGTGACCGCCGCTTAATGTGATCACAGTTACTGGTACACATTTTTTCCTATGCCGTTTAATCCATTTAATATTATTACCGCTTGTTAGAATCAGCCACTTAATATCAAAGCCAATCGGACACTTGACTTAGAATCAAAGTCATTGGCGGCTACTGTATATGTGTAGGAAATGCATTTAAAAATATTTTAACATTATAAGATATCACGCATAAAATAGTTACAATGTCCTTATTTGTGTAAACAGGCCCTTGGTTAGTTGGTTACCAACCTACTAAAAATTTACTACTGTATGTGTAAATAGGGCCACTGTTTACTAAGTAAGATTCTCGGGGGGGGGGGCAATTGCTCCCGTTGCCCCCTCTCTGGATCCGTCCCTGCCTTAGACGCTGTAGTTTTGTGTATTGTGTTAGCCCCCACCCCCTACCGTGTAGTATATTTCTCAGTCTCGGTATATCGTGTGTGTCAGTGTATTTAATTAATTTGCGTTCAAATTAGAAACGTATGACTCTCCCCCCCTTTTCTTAGTCATTCTGTGTATGTGAATTACGGTATTTACCTAGCGTACTTGTAACTTAGAAACATACGGCCTCTCTCGCACTGCCTGACTAGCCTATATCTTTCTCTCTTCACCCACCCTCTACCCAGTACCATATTTCTCAGTCTCGGTATGTCATGTGTCAGTGTATTTAATTTGGGTTCAAATTAGAAACGTATGACTAACCCCCCCCCCCCCCATCACGGTGTGACCGTCTCACTGCAGGCACGCACGCTGGAGATCCAGCGAACTTGCTTTGATTGGTTACGTCTGTGTAGTACCTAATAATTATTATCTAATTTTATCTTCCACTCGACCCTGCTGTATAATTCGTTATCAGCTGTGTACAATCAGTCCCAGCCAGAACAACATGTGTTCGTAACTCTATTAATACGACGGAATTAACTGTCTCTGTAGGCGTTTTTTTATTTCGTATATTCTCTCTCTCTCTCTCTCTCTCACACTCACTCACTCTCTTTCCAACATTTGGCTGTTTTGTTATTTTATAATAAATAAGTAATAGAGCGGCCCTGTTTTCGTGTAGTATTAATTTATTTTTGCTCCATCTTCTTTACGATTATTTTGAGCGTTGCTTTTTTTGTGTGAAAATTTACGTTTTACCAGCAATTTCAAACAGTTTAGGATCCGTAGTTTCGTACTTTCTTTTTAGTTTCTCGCGACATTCCCCTGAATGTTTTTTTTTACATTTCGTGTGATCTTTCAAAACAGATTTATTCCTGGATTTTGTTGTCCACGACGTGTCCGTTGATTAACTAATTATAAGTATAATACTACTGACTCAGAACACAAAGTTTTTATTGGTAAACATTTTACATTAGTGCCACACTACAACTGACAGACACACTAATACACAACTCCTCCAATAACCCAATACAGCACAAACTAGCTGCTTTCAGAACCATGATACACAGAGTAAACAACATCCCACTAGATGAAAAAGACTACGAAAAGACGAACTAACCACGATAAAATATCTAGCAGAAACCAACGGATACAACAGAATAATAGTAAAAAATAAACTCCTACACAAAACAAACAACAAAGAGAGAAAACAACGAGCTCATAACACTAACATAGGCCTACATCAATAATTATTATTGCTGCAATGCAATACAGTGGCGCAGCGGAAGGATGTTTGGGGGGGGGTCAAACCTCCTCCCCAGAGGTATTAAGACAAAAAAAAATGTCAAAAGTTCAGAGGAAATGCGGCAATAAAAACTCAATCTTTTAAGCCGAATTAAATAATTAGGCTAATTGAGTACAAACGTTTAAATCGAGCAACGCTATGACCGTCTTACGAGAACGATATTGTTTCGTGTAGACATTTCCAGCTCTCCCGTCCCCCTCCCTGTCTGACATCGTCATTATCAACAATGAACAGTAGATGTCATTAACTGACTCAGCTTATGGCACGTATACCTAAACTTTGCTTGGATGAAAAAATGAAACGCTTGATACGCTGTTCTTAATGAAAATTTGTATCGGCCATCTGAGGACCACATGCCAATTTCAATTCTTTATTACTTGTTCTTTCCCTTTTCTCCAATATTCTTTCATCTTTTCAGTATGTCTCTCCTTCCTGTCTTCAGTCCACTTTGAACCTGCGTTTTTCTCTCTCCTACCCTGGACTCCTTCCATTTTTAACACTTTTGCCCGAAAAAAACTTCTCTTTCAATTGCTTCTTCTGCGTTTATATTATTTTTTTCTAAATCCTTTTTGACTTCTTTAATCCAACTTGATGTTGACTTCTTCCTCCACAGATATTTGAAGATTTGCTTTGACACCCTATTGTCGTCCATTCTATATAAATGTCAAAAAAATAATAGTCTTCTTTTTCTCATTGTTTCTGTTATATTTTCTACTTTGATATATTTCATCATTAATTCTTAATTTCCAACCTTCTGAAGTTTTTCGTGGTCCTAATATTTTCCTAATAATTGGTCTTTCCAGTATTTCTAGTTTGTCCAAATTATAATTCAATACTAGACATTCACTTGCATGTAGGCATTCTGGCGTCACTGTTGTACTGTAATGCCTTATTTTCGCATTTTTAGATATGCATTTTTTATTGTAAATTTCTGTAGTTATACCATATGCCCTTTCCACCTTATGAATCCTTTCTTCTATAGCAGATTTTTCTAAACCGTTCTCTTGAATTATTTCTCCTAGATACTTAAATTTTCGAACCCTCTCTATTTGATCAATATCTGTTACCAGTAATTTTGGCGCATTTTTAATGTTCGTGAGAAATTTGTTTTTTTTTTCTGCAGAACTTCTTAAGCCTGTTCTACTGACTCTGTCCTCTCAAAAATTAACTTGTGTTATTGCAGATGTCAGATGTTCAGAAGTATAGCAAAGTCATCTGCGAATGCCAAACAGTTTATTTCAATACGTTTGTTCCTTCTTCCCAACATGATTGGTGATATTTTGCATTCCTTTAATTTTTCATTCCAAATTCTCACTACTTTCTCCAGGACAAGGTTGAAAAGAATAAGGGATAAACCATCACCCTGTCTCACACCTGTATTTATTTTGAAGACCTTCCGGTCTTTATTTTTCAGAAGAGTCATAAACTTCATTGAGTGTCTAGTAGACCAAATTCACGATGTTTACTAACTTCAAGAAGAGGTCATGTATGGTAGGCATAACCTTTGCGAACTTTGTTCTTTTTAGCTGAATGTACTTATTTGTCATAGTCGAATGATGTATTCTGAGTTCATACTTTTAAATGATGTCTGTCTTTTCATCCATCAATGGTTAACTTTCAGGAGTGAATCTAAACGTTTTATAGTGATATCTGAGTGGAAGTTGACGTTTATATAATGGAGTATGATTGCAATTTGCGGTAAGTCCAGATAGGGAGGACGAAGGAAATTCGTAGCGATAACCAGACTTCGAGCGGTAGGAGTTTTTATTTTTGCCGATAATTCAGTAACTATGTAGAAATTGTATTTATATGCTAATTGGTTGGGTGAATAGATTGTTCCTACACTTGAAATGAAAATGTAATTTCAGAAAGTTTATCATGTAATGATAATGTAGAATAACATAGCCAGTTATAACCAGGTAATCTGAACGAATACGTAACATATTCCTATTATAGCCCGAATATTAATAATTCTTACATTACCGTAACTAGTTAACATTCTTTTAGTTTAAGTTTGATAAATAAAAATAATCGTTTGTGATAATAAAACGGAAACATGTATTTTTGGTCACGAAAACCAATGTAATGTGGTTTGGCCGAAACAAGGTTCGTATTAGTGATAACATCGCTAAGCAAAAGCTATTAAATATATTAAATGTCTAAATAATCATTTTATCTTTGATTCGTTCCAGTATATTCTGGTTATCGTACTGAAAGACAAGATTATATCGTCTTTTAAAATGGAATTATACGAACAGTAATTTTGACAGCAACTAAAACTGTTTATGCGGTGCTTTCGTTTTCCAAGAATTATATTACGGGATTGATTCCGTGGTCAACCAACAGTCCTCGGAGCACTCGCCAGAGGACGCTTCATTTATACCCGTGCGTCAGCGATTCGTGTAGGAAGGCAACGTTCATGTTTGTTCCTGTACAGAACATTTGTTTATTGTAATGTTGTAATTAGTACTTCTGATAAACTCTGTGAATTAAAAAAAAAAGTCCGTGTGATTTTTCAAGACGAACCATGTCGAAATTAAAGTGACGGTAGTTTAAAATATTTGAAGGTAAATGATTTTGTACAATTTTAAAGTGTTTTGCCTAGATTTGTCTTTTAACAGATTAGGGTAATAGTTGCCAGTGACAACCTGAGGTATGGCAGCCACAAAACCTTTCAACAAACCACGGTTTTAGTGTTTCTACGTAAACTACGGTTCAAAACTAGGTACGGAAGCGAAAAATTTGCACTTTTTATTTGCAAGTTGAGCAAAAATGCATAATTAGTCCTACTTATAGCGACACATAATGCTGCTTCGAGTTGGTTGCTTTTCCAGTGATCTGCACAAAAACCCAACCGAGTATTTTCTGTGATGCTAAAAAACGAGTAATATAGTGGAAAATTAATTCTGTCACAAAATATGGGAGCCATTTATAATAACAGGCAACTTACTTCGAGTTTATTTTTTACGTGGAGTTCATAAAAACAGAAAGGTTAGTAATTAGGTTAGTTTGCATGTTAACCTGACAACGTCAATTTTACTTTATTTACGTCAAAAAACTACCTTATTTACCACATACGCAGCTAAATTAGACATGCATTCCACGTAGAAAATGAAAAAAACCGCGTTTTACATCACTTGGATGCCATAATTGTTTTTTCCAATTTTTCGCAATAAAAAAATGTTGTGCGAATTTCTCACGTCTGTACCTAGTTTTGACCTACCTGTAGTTTGCACAGAAACACAAAAACTGCTGTTTTCTTTTCAAGTTTTGCAGCTGCCAGAGCTCGGGTTATCAATGCTGACTATTACCCAGATTAGTTGTACCTGTAAGATTAGAATATTTTTTTTGTTAATTCTAGTCCCTGTACAAGATTTAAAAACTTGTACAAGATGTTTGCATCAGTTTTGATAAAACGCTTGATATCGTTGTGGAGTTTGTTGTTTAACAGATTTGTATTCAATACTGAACACAGAGTATCCGTTAAATCTTATTATTATTTTTAGGATTTTATTACATAGAAATAGAGAGGGCTAATATTTACTTAGAAATACATGTGAAATTTTGTACTGTGAGCACACTTTTTTCTAACCATTTTTATTAAAAAATATGTACATTTAAATACAGCCGTCATTTAATAGAAACTTTGCAACTGTCAGTTTAGTTTTGAATGGCATTCTTTAAAGTACGCGTGCGTAAAAGTAACATTTTTTAAGCACATTTATGGTAAAGTGGAAAATGTTCAGGAAACTGATTTTCAGCTATTTATTTATTATAAACATTTATTTGGAGCGGTCGTGGCGTAGTGGCTAGCGTGTGGCGCTGCTACGCTGTCGGCGCGGGTTCAATTCCCGCCGGGGGCCATCTGATTTAGATACGACCGTTCCCCCTCGCAAGGCAGTGGCAAACCAGCGAGAGGTATCCTGCTTAGTATAAACCTTCCCCAACTATGCCGTTCGGATCCGGCGTTAAACTGTAGGTCCCATATACCTGTGAGAGAATCAGTACCACACGCACCTCGGGTATATGCGGGGAGGGTACAAACCAGTCGAAGACTGAAGGACTACGAAATCATTTACAGCACAATTATTCAATAATTATTAAAACGAGATCTGAATCACTCATTTCTCACGAAAATCTTCTTAGTGCAGTAGAGCATAGATTATACGAACCTCTCGGGACCATGGCCCGTTCGGATAATCGATATTTCGGATAATAGATCGTAAATTGAAAACATTATTTTCCTTTGCAAAAACAAAGGTTTTTTGTTACAAAATCATTTCTAACATACTGTTATATAATTACAGCAACCTGTATACTGTACTGTAATGTATTACTAAGGCTAAAAATCAATGAATTAAAACGGAGTGTAGTTAATAAAAACAAAAAGTTAATTTAAACAAAATTAGACTTTAATGACAAACACTGTACTATAAAATTAATTAAAAATTAAAAAACGAACCAAACATACAGTACCATGGGTTTATACCCATATAGTAGAGTAACCTTGGTTTATAATTTTATGAAGAATTGTCTATCACTGTCTGCTTCAAAGCGATACCCCGTTTGCTCGCTGCTAAAGACTGAAGCCGTTTAAGTTTCGTGATCTGAATACAATCTATCTCGTCTTCTGTTTCGGCCCACTTTAGAACAGTCTCAAGTGTGTCAAAACCTTTTGCTGTCGTCGTGGTTTTGTATTAGTAGCATTCTCGCCGTCTTCATAGACTGTAGGCCTAAGGCTGTATAGCTACAGCGTTTATTTATTACTGCACTGTAATAATTTATAGTACACAATTTTTATGTTCAATAAATATCCAATAGGCCTACACGTGTACAATACGTTACTGTACAGTACAGTACATAATTGTACTTTTTATTGAGTTCGGATAATAGATCGTTCGGTTAATGGATGTTCGGATAATCGATGCTCTACTGTATTCTGTAAATGCTTTACGTTCAAACACGTTTTGTACAAATAAACACTAAATGCATCATTGTTTGTAAACAGCTCCCTGCCAGCAAGTTCTCACATTGAGAATGTATAAAATTATTTTCCTTACTAAAATAACTAATAAGTGTCGTTTTGTAACACGATGTAAAGTAAGTGTTTTAGGTAACTTCTTTTGTCGCCGCATGTATACACGTCATTATATTTTCCCATTTCTCTTGTGTATTCATTTTACTGGGTTTTTCTTTTAGGAGGGTTGTTAGTTTCTGCTTTTAATTGTTTTCGATCTCTTCCCTTTCCTAAACTTAGCTAATTTTCATACGATTTTCTAAAACTTGTAACGAAAACAACTATTTGATTTATCTTGGAATAATAAAACTCATAATTTCGTATTGAAACACGTGTTTCATAATTCTACCATCCCTTGTGTAATTTTTCCTTCTCTTACAAGTATTTGTAAAGTTTTATGTGTTTTAGGGTGTTTTGAAAATTTTGTAATCGAAATCTTTTCTAATTCCGCTGGCTGGCATTAGGCCTACTGCCTCTGTATTCATTCTGTCAAGTTTATGTTGCTGGCCGGCCGAGTGTTCGACACTCGATTTGGTAAATTTCGATTGTAGCTGTGGTACTCCCTTCTGATATAGGTTCGAATTCACCTAAGAGTAGGTTATTTACTCCGACATTAGCTAGCCTCTGGGTACATCTAAACGTGGAAAATACCTGCCTTCATCGTCCGGGGAAGTCTTGTTCTTCTTCACTTCACGGAGAAGCCTGTTCCGTCTTTACAGGTTGTCTCTCCATCTTTCCGCCTTCATCTCTCCAGTTTGTTCTGAGGGGTTTGTACTTATAGGCTAGTTTAGGTAGCCGTCCAGATGTTGTGGCCAGTCCGTGAGATATTTCTGGATTGTGTCGTTTATGGAAAATACCTGTAACACATTCCTAACATCCGCATCACGCAAACGGTCTCGGCCTGGTACAACCCTTTCTTCCACTCAGAAAACTCATTTATCAACTTTGAATTTGGTTAATAATCTTGTTCGTAGGCACCCACGTTTCGTTGCAACACCGGCACTTCCATTGTTTAATAAAATTTAACCCTTGTTTTATTCCTTAGTCTGAAAGGAACATCATCTGAAACTTCGATAATTCTATAGTGACATTTCGTTCTGTTTCATACCCAATACTGTTAACACTACCTAGATAATTCATCTCAGATACTTGTTCAAAACTGTCCCCTCAAGAACAATTTTGATCTGACTGGATACATTCCCTAGGAAGCCATGGTTTGTGTTTTTTCCTTGGATATAAACAATATCGTACTGTTTGCAAATATGCTTAAAACGATGTAAAGAGTGCTGCAACTCATTCTCCTTTTGTTGTAATAAGACTGCATCGTCAGCGTATTGTAAAATATCCAAACTAGTGTTTGGATTAAATTTAATTGCTGAGCTAATATCTCGTTCTCATGCTTGTTGGTTGATGTCGTCAATATAGAGATATTAAATACTGTACACCTCTTTTACCACATTATATACTAAAATTTCTTCAGTTTTTCTTGTATTTACTGCGATCTTAGAGTTGCAATTAAGGTTTCTAACGACGTTTAGATAATACGTTACCGATAACACAGTAGATAAAATAAGTTACCGCCTCACATCTTACCCAAACAAGTCTCTTTCCTTGACCAGGACTTTCCACTTGCACTTTCCCCGGTTCCAGAACCCAGACAGCCGCGGTGCCAAGGAGATCAGGCAACCTATCCCAATACTGTTCACTTAGGAGCAATGGGTCAGCTTTCTTTTCATGTACCAACTGATTAAGAAGGCTATGTGCAGTCTTACTCCTATTCTGTGGGTAATAATGCAGTCTTAACGCTGTGGGTAACCACGACACTCCATAATAAACCGTAATTTATTCCTATTCATTTGATCAAACGCGTTCGGGAAATCGAAAAATGCAACATGAGTCTAAAGGTTGAATTCTCTCCTTTTTTTTCAAAGATCTGTTTGCAAGGTAAATACAGTAGGTCTATATGTTATCAGTTGTTCCCCGAAGCTAAATCCATTTTGCTCTTCTCCTGTTAAAACTTTAGCCGTCCTATGACCTTTATAATCATCATCTTCATTTCACGGCGTAGGCAAGGTGCTGCCTGTCCAGCCATCCCATCCTGGGTCTACCCACACATCTGTGGCACATAGTTTTATATTTCCAGACTTGTTTGGCCAGTCTTGAATCTGACATTCTTTCTAGGTATTCTTTCCACCGTTGTCTGGGTACCCTTTTAATCTTTCATTCAATTTAAAAACTTCTTCATCATCATCTTCAAGGATTAAACCAAGAATGGTTTGTTCCGGTTTCAAATAGGCAAAGATTAGAGCTGGTCACTCCAGCGCTTCCTCGGACGTCCCACACCTCTCCGTCCCCTCAGCTTATAGTTCCATAGTTATTTGGGGATGCCGCAGTCATCCATTCGGCAAAGATGTTCCCACCAATTCAGCCGATACTGGGCGATCCTGTCGAGTATACTCATAATATTCAGTTCCTGCCGTATATCTGTCTTTCTTCTATGATCATGGAGAGTATACCCTGCCACTTGCCTGAGAAATCTCATTTCAGCCGCTTGGATGCGACTGGCCTGGCCTTTCGTTAAAGTCCAATTCTCAGACCCATAAAGAAGTGTGGGAAGAGGCATCACCTTGTAGAATTTTAGGCGTGTTCCTTTGCTTGCTGACTTAAGGGTTCGCCTGATCGTTCCGCACATAAGTTTGAACTTATGCAACTTATTCACAACGTCGTTGCTTGCATTATAAGACACACTGTAGCCCAGGTATTCAAAATTGCTAACTTGTTCCAGGACAGTAGTACCATCTATAATAATTTTTGCCCGTATGGGATCAGTTCCACAAAAATCCACATCTTGGTTTTAAGTGTGGTTATTTGCAATCCAGAGTCTTTGCAGATTCGATTTAACAAATGTATATCCATCTGCAATCTGTCCTCAGAGTTCGACAGAATAGCCTGATCGTCCGCAAACAACAAAGTGTCAATTGTAGAGTGAAATTTAAAAACTTGTAATTCTTATTTTATGGCCTCATTCTATATATTCTGATACCTTAAGCTGTTTATTTTAAATGATAGTATAAACTTTGTACACAACATTAAGAAGACTAACCCTTCTATAATTCTTACATTCTTTACGATCGCCTTTCTTAAAGAGGGTTATAACTCTACTGTTTTCCACTCGTGGAAAACGAGGATCGGTGGAAGTAACAGACGGAGTGGTAGCCACTGACCCCAAGGATACAAAAGCGGTGACCAACTAGTCTGGTATTCATTATAACATTAAGACGGCAAAGTGGGTTAAGGTTGGGAGATGACACAAGTTCAGTACGGTATAGTGTAGCGTTGGGACCGGTTTGTACTGCAACTGTAACAACACCTTGGGTTTATTTTTGTCGCTGATGCCCCGCTAACGTTATGAATTATTCACAATGTTCTCTACAGATTTCCTCCAGGCTGGATTACTGTGTCGGTGTATCATTAACAATTTAGGAAATAATGACTGTCCACAATGGCGTCCGAAGCGTTTTGACTTTTTTTTGGCGCCCGATGTTTTTGAAGATACCGAGACGCATAGTTAAAGGGACGTTTCCAATTTTATTATTTTTATTAGCAGCCATCTTAACACCAACTTTGTCTGACCTGAAGATGATCGAAAGGCCTCTAAAATTAGTATGTTTGACCGAAAGGCCTCATCAAGAACGAAGTATTTAGCAGTGTGTCAATAAGTAGTGACAAAGTTGGTGTAAACGGATGTTTGTTTGTGGATGACGTGCACACAAGTTTGTTGTGATTTTGACAAGTAACTTTATTTTATCAACTTGTGTTCTCAGAATCAGTTTTCTGAATTGTTCATAAAATTTCCATTTAGGATTAGACCCATCCATACTTATCTGTAGCACTTTATTAAGAAGGGGAAGACCCTGAAGTAGATTCAAAGACCAGATAGAGGAGGACCTCAGAAATCTGAACATAAGAAACTGGAAAGCCAGGGCACGCAATAGGGAAGAGTGGAATCGACTCTTGGAGCAGGACAATACCCACCAAGGGTTGTAGAACCACGGCTGATGATGATAATGATGATGATTTATCCCGTGTTGAGTTAAAAAGATGTTCCGAGATGTTAAAAGATGTAGATGTTCCAATCCCTTAAAAAGCTGAAATTACAAGCTCGTATTACTTTGGAATAGGAAGCCCAAGAAAAACAGAGTTCTAATGAATAGGTCCACTACTTTATAAGACATATCTTAGAAGCAAACTGTGACATCCTATTATTGTTGCTGATAAACGTTATTAAGGGGCTTATCAAAACAAACAATTACAAGCTTGCACTCTTGAACATCTGATGGAAAAGATTTGTAAAGTGTACCTAACCTAAAAATGTACAACACAGTTGAACTTATCATTGTATTCCGTACTTCCAGCAGTTTCATTTTATTTGAAAAAGTGTGACATTATAAATTCCTATCATGATTAAGAAAAGTTTAAATCTGCTGAATTTCTAAAGGAGTGATAGATATTTTGTAGAATGGCAGGCGATTCTATTTGTAGAATTCTTTAAACAATTTTTGAAAGAACGATTACTTTTAAAACACCATCTTCTATCAAGTGATTACTCAAATCTATCTGCCTGTTTTTTACAGCAAATTGAAGTTTGATTATGAGGTCCATCATAACCTAGTGATGCTTCAAACATGTCAAACATTCACCTACCCTTAAAAAATTGGACTGGCTCATTGACCAGCAGGATTAATGTTAAATTTACTTTGGGCTACCTGTGAAGGACCAATCGTGTAGGGGATGACGTAAAAATAAAAAAATTCAGCATCTTTCTAAAAGGACTTAAAAAAGGACGAGTACCGCACCGGAATGGTGTGTTAATAATCAAATAAATTGAAATTCCATGCGACGTAAAATACTTCTTCAGCTGATCTGAACTATTCATTGTATAAAAGTTGACGTTATTGTCGTAAACGTCATAAGACACAGTAGAGACAAACAACTCATGTGGACCGGGCGTGTAGTGAGGATGCAAAAGAGAAATCGCCTAAAAAAAGAGTTAACTGTAATCCGAGAAGTAAAAAGATAAAAGTAAGATCTTTGTTAGTGTAGATTAATCAGACAATTAGAGGTGGGCCGATATACCTATAACAGGTATTTTGGAACGATTATTTTTGTGGAACGGATATAACAGTGACTGAAAAGTTGAAATAGCTGTTCCGATTCAATGATAACTGAAAAGTCGAAATACCCGTTTCAGTTACTCGCGGTCTCGTGGTTCCGAGTCGCGGGAGCCCCCTACGCAACTAACGAATACACAGATACACTACGACTACACGAGTTCAAAGTCACTTTTTGGTGCTGAATACTTCATTCTGCCCATGTGACGATTGCCATACAAGTACGAAACGAAGCAAAACAGCGAGTTTCAGAATATCTCTATGCCAAGGAGACGAAGCTGTTTTTAAGAAATGAAAAAAAATTCAGACTGACGTTATATATATTCTCGTGTGTTATGCATATATATGTAATACAGATTATAATAACAAATTATATAGTATACTAGTCACCAACTTGATAAATTTTGAAAGGCGAATTATATTGTGTTATAACCTACAGAGTGGCTGATAGTTGATATGCCATTTAGTACTTTTTGTTAATGTGATTCGGAGGTGATTTTAACTTCACTGCACATCTCTCGTAAATAATGAGATTGTTGTACCTCTTGTGGCTTACTGTTATGTTCTTATTATATGTTTCTGATGTTTTTATGACATTATTTGTTGTGCTATATCGTACACTCTAAATTTCATTGCCTGCGTTTCGCAACTGATTTGTCTAACCAAACTGGAATCCATAATTTAATATTAAACGTATGTCAGTCTGTTTACTCCTAGTGAAAACTTAAACTAGTATTCCCAAAGGGAGATAGGCCTATAAATTCTCTTGTTTCTTACTTTTAAGAAACTTTACTTTTACTTTTGTTTTTTACTTGTTTGCTGTGTTTGCTGTTACTTAAGTAACAGCTTAATAAAATAACAGTGTAAAATAATACATACTTTTAAAATATTTAAAATAAATTGTATAAAATATTATACATACAGTATACATATTTCTATCACACAGTATAAAAACTATCAACAAATTAGAAAACAAAATAAAACATAAACTCACTAAGCAAACACCTAATAAAACCACATCTAAAAATCCATCTATTAATGATAATACAAAGTATACAAACTTTACTTATTGCGGAAATATAACTCGAAAGCTAAGTAAACTATTATTTAAAGATACAAATTTAAAAATATCTTACAACACAGATAATATTGTTTTTAATAAAATAAAACTAAAACTAAATCCAACATTCACAATAAAAATTGGAATATTCAAAATAGAATGACTGGATTAAAACTTTGTTGTATTTACTTGCTGAACTTGTCATGTTACGAACGAGGCCTTTCAGTGTTTCCACCATTTTCGAGTCTTAAAATTTTCAAGTCCTGGTGGAAACACTGAAAGGCCTTGTCCGGAACATGATAAGCAGCAGTTCAGCAAGTAAACACGGCAAACTTGGAATACAGAGACTGCTAATTCAAATAACAAGATGAACAATGACTGGATTGCAATAAATTCTACGTAGGCCAAACGAAGAAAAGCTACTCGATATAAATTCCTTCAACATCGCGATGTGTTTTTAAAACAGAATATTTACAATTCTAACTCACCCACACATTGTTTAAACAATAGGCCTAAATATAAATTTCAAGACATTCAAAACGTCAAATTAATTAAAAACATTCTTAAAAAGGTAACAAATGAATATCTGGGAAAATCTCTATATTTACAAACACAATAATAATAATTTTCTAATTAAAGAACAACTTCAAAAAAACAAAGCGTGGTTATTTATTTAAAATTATACATTTATTAAATTAACAAAACAAAAACATTACATATTACTAAAACCGCTGACTACGTAAGCAAACATTTTAAAACAATTTATACTCATTAATATATAATCCCCGCCGGGGCCATCTGATTTAGATACGACGTTCCCACTCGCAAGGCAATGGCAAACCAGCGAGAGGTATCCTGCCTAGTATAAACCCTCCCCAACTATGCCGTTCGGATCCGGCGTTAAACTGTAGGTCCCATATACCTGTGAGAGACTCAGTAACACACTCACCACGGGTATATGCGGGAAAGGTACAAACCAGTCGAAAGACTGAAGGACCCAATCAATATATAATCCTCCTCCTTCTCCCGAATAGCGCTATAGCCCAAAGTCGAGTCTTGGCCTCCTATAGCCAGACCCTCCACCTCTCTCTGTTAGTATCAAAGGACTTCCATCCTCGCACTCCCAACATCTCTCTTGCATCCACAGCGATAGCATCTTGTGTCCTTTTCCTTTTGGCCTTTTGCCACCCATACTACCTGTAAGGAGTCTTTTAGGGGTTCGTTTGTTATCCATTCTTACGACATGACCAGCCCATTGCAGCCTCCGTATCCCCGTACACGTCTGCCGTTTGTTCGTTGAAGTGACAATATATCTCATTATTATGCCGAATCCCCATTCCCCATTTCTATACATCCGTCTCAGGAGCTTCCTTTCAAATATCTTCAAGCGTTCAAGTGCTCTTTATGTTAACAGAGTTTCACTGCCATAGCAGAGGATGGGTCGTATGCTAGTTTTGTATATGCGCATTTTTGTCTGCGTATGAATAACCCTTGACACATTAATATATAATACAATTACGTAAACTACAGTGTACATGTGTGTGTGTGTGTGTGTGTGTGTGTGTGCCTTCGTAAATATTTTACTTAATATGATTTTTAATGTTGTCACATATATATTCAATAATTTATAACCGATCAACGTAACAGTGTGTTCATGAGTGTGCGTGTACACGCACATGTGATACAGGTGCCCCCCCCCTCAGATTCCTCGTGGCACTCAGAAACTGGAAAACGTTGGCAGTACTTGTTGTACTAGAAAACTACACGTAAATTTGAAGAAAACGAGGAATGTTTACGGAGAACTTTTTAATGACAAATTGTTAACCTCTTGTTATCAGCAACTGATAAGCTGTTTATGTAGCGTATGTTTATTTTGTAAAGCCGTCTTTTGAAACATTCTTCTTATCAGACGAATGTCAACGTTATCACCACCAACCGAATGACTGAAACCTTTGGCACACTGACCAATAATGCTGTCATGTTGTGTGTCCAGTTGGAAGGAGAGGGGGGAGAGAGAGAGAGAGTGAGAGAGAGAGGGAGAGGGAGAGAGAGGAATCGTTGTAGTCTTGTAGTCACCTCTATTTTGTCTGTATTGTTTGGCGTATTGTCAGCAGATTATCCATACCTAACTGGCTGTGCTGTTCACCTTCCACGCTTCAAGGCTGGTTCCGACTGTACAATGTACATATCATTATACAGATGTAACGCGTGGTCCGTTATACGCGTTTCAAGATCACATACGTGTAGAAGATCAACGTACACACATGTTCGTTCTTCAGTTTGCTGAATAAACTGAATAACTTTAAGGGGAGTCGGTAGGCCCTATGCTTCTAATGTTAATTTGACAACTTCTATGTACCTTTTTCTCAGAAACCACTTATTCAATCATCATGGAATTTTCAGAGATAGTTACTAGAACCCTTCTACACATTTTAAGCGTACAAAAGTTTCTTTTTCCATTTTGTAGGCCTTGTTATCATTAAAATTGTTCATAATTTTTTTTACCATGTTTTATATAGTTTTGAATTTTTTTACAAAAATTTTAAACTTGTTTTTGACAAAGTATCTCACTCAAAATGTATGTCTAGGTGTGACTTATAACTGTGAAAATTTTTATTAAAATCTGTTGTATGCTTTCTAAGAAAAAGGTACATAAGTAGCAAAAAAAAAATCACTTTCGGTAAAACGCAATAAAGTTAAAAATGAAAATCTCAGTATACTCTTTTGAGATGAACTAAACAATATCTAATGATAATGTGATGTATTTTATACTTACACTTATTGTTTTTTATTAATGGTACCTATAATTCAATTTTTTTCTTTTTTGTATTCTTTTTATATAGCCAAAAGGTATCATATATAAAAATATGGTTTTTTATTTTTTATGGTACCTTTAGGCTATATAAAAAGAATACAAAAATAAAAAATTAAACAATATCTGTTCTGCTTAACAACAATAGCCTACATCTGTATGACAACATATTCTGCTTTCGCAGGTGTGCCAATAATTGAAAGTAAAATTACCAAACAAAATCAAGGCTATATGTATAATAATATAAAATAATATAATATTATACAAACTGATTACCGTAGAAACAAAAGTAGTGTAAACATATTAGTTTTTAATCAATTAAATAGTTTTAGTTATTAGATTTCAATAATTTTGTTACCAAAGTAATCAGGAAATATCACAGAATAATAAAATTAAAAAAACCCAATTTAAAATTTTTGGCCTACCGAACCCCCTTCAGCGATGATACTGAAAAGCAAAGAAACTTTTCAGCCTTAAGAGGCAGAAAAGCAAAGAAACGTGTTGGATTAACAAAGCTGTAGTTAATCATTTATTTAGCAACCGTACTAATCTGACACACTATCTTGTGCGTCTTGTAATTACAAAATCGGATTTGAAGTTAAATGCTTACAAGGCGAACAGATATAATACGTAATTGTCCTTTTCTTCATTTTCCTGGCGTTACAACCGAGCGTGGGTTTTATCTTGCTCATTGACTTTCTTCCATTCACCCCTCTCATTACACATCCTTCTCCTTCACCTCACGTCCATACATAATCCGGTTACATCCCTTGAGCTGTTCACAACTGTAATCTTTTTACAGGGCCCTGCGCCCCCCCCCCCAACCTGGAGGAGCCAATACGTAATTGTATTTTAATTTAAATATTACTAGAGTGAACAATAAAGGAGATTATTGTCTAGGAAGCCCAGCATTGTTTCGGGAAGGGGTGATGATGTTTAGATTGTATAGGTCATTAGCCCAGTAGCCCAGGTCATCGAAAAGCACAGACAATATCGGTTGTCCACACACGTAGCTTTCATCGACTTCGGAAGGCTCTTGATACAGTGAATAGGGTCAGTCTGTGGACAGTAATGGCAAAGAAAGGGATCCCGCAACAAATCATTAAATACTTCCATGTTCCGTAAGGAAATGGAAGTATGGTGACGGCGAAAAAAACATGTTCGCGATAAGGACATATTCTGATTGTACTACTCTCAAAACATGGAGAAAAGTCATTTTTCGAAAAGTGTCTGTGTGTGTAGAATTTTTTATATGGCGAACGACAACTCCCGCAAAATCAAACAGAATTAAATAATTTTTTGCATATGTGCCCGAGTTGTAGAGGACTCTTGATTTTGGTGAAGATCAGTTAAGTGGAAGGGGTAGTTTACCTGCAACGTTTTCCGTTTTAACAAGAGTAAAGTACTTAATTTTGATAATAAAGTATCCTGAAAAGAAGATCATAATAATAAACTGTAGAAAGGTAGATGAAATATCTATAAATGAAAAGGGTAGTTGAAGGGAGAGGAGACAATTTTTTGTATTGATGTTATAAATTTATTCGACGGAAAACTTAAAAAAATTTAAATAAAATATTAACAATTGGTGGTATCGTTCCACGTAAACAAAATATCGTAACCACGGATACGTAAACAAAATAATTTTTCGTTTTCAGAAATTCACAGATTACAAACGCCGGGCGGTATTATTCGCTTCTTTCACGTTGTTTAAATAAAACATAATTTAATCAAATTAACTCTTTATTTTAAAAATATTAACAACTATGTACAGCTTGTATTTGGATTATCTTTCTCATCGCTTTTACCAAAAGCATGTTGATCTATTTAGTTTCGCCGTGAATGTTTGTAATGATCGAAATTTAAAAAATTTTTAATTCCTCGATCAAGTGACACGTTCCCACACTGAAGTCGACGGACACAAGCCCAGGTCGTAAATAATGACGAATCGAGGGCACGTCAAACCCGACGACAGAGCGAAGACAAAGAAAAAATGTCTGAGCACTGCACACAATGAGTATTTCAAGGCGTCACTGACAGCTAGCCGTTTGTCACAATTTACAGCACCCAACAATCTGAAACAAAGACTTCGTCCAGCTGCCGAGTTACACGGAATCGAGATGGAACGCCTGCTGTGGAGGCAAAGCGTAACTGCTCAATTATGAAAGGCTTTACTATGTTACAAAAGGAGTACAGAGCAATTTTAACGGGGAGATAGACAATAGACGTAACTCAGTGAATACTGCCAGTGCGTCCTGCACAGCGTGAAAACAAACCCTTGACAGTTTACTGAAATTTACGACTGGAAAGTAGAGTTTCACCGAAATGACGCCAACGAAGGGTTGATAATCGGCGGAACGAACGTCGTGGAACTTAGACAATTAACCAAGACTTTGGAGTCTGTTAACAAAAGCTCAGTCAGAACCTTAGGGAAAGTCTAAACAAAGGATAACAGAAGGCCATGAAATTGCCCTAATTTCTTAGAATCTGTGCTACGCTCGTCACATGAAACACTCCGGGGATGACGACGACCAACCAGCATCAAGCATCTTCTAAGAGAGCTCGTGGAGAGAGTAGGAAGGGTTCGGCCGACGAATCGTGAAACAGAGGATGAGATCTACAGAAGGGTAGGAATTTGTACGACCAATCAGGAGTACGAGGAGGCGTAGAAATCCAAAACTTAGACTTATGGGTAAGATGTTCCAATAAAACTGTTTGGCGAAGACGCGGAGCGGGCAGTCAGTAATTTTCAATCGGGCAGTCAGTAATTTTCAATCAGGCAGTCAAGTATTCAATCGGGAGTCAAGTATTGAATCGAGTAGTCAAGTCGTTCAATCGAGTAGTTAGTCGCAGTTAACAGTAAGTCGGTAGTCAAGAGTATGTAGTTAATAGTAGCAGTTGATAGTCGCAATTAATAGTCAGAAGTTAGTGCGTACGATAGACAGACGATTGATTATGCCGAAACAGTAATACGGTCCGTGATAGAAACAGTTTGTGCGACCGACCGGATTCACTAATTTGTAAATTCATAAGTGAACAAAGACATCGGTATAGTCACACTTATACACAATTCTGTGCGGAAACATAAACTATAAATGCGCACGGGACTTGAAATCTCAACTGACGCGCACATAATAACATACTAATTAACACTTAAAGTAGAACAGTGAGTGACACTTTAAACATTCTCACACCACAAGGTATCACCATGTTGAACAATTAGTTGAATAAACTATACCAAACAATTAAGCACGCAGTACGCGATACACCCAGGTAGACGGTACAGTTAACCATGTACACAAATATGGCAAACTTTCAGAACAATTCAGTGTAATGACAACATTAACACCTCACTATTTGAACTCCGGACACTCGACATCAGCGGGTTACCACAATACCATACACATGACGGGAGTGGAGATTTAGTGGAGTGAAGTGAAATTATCAGTGCTCTGCGTAACAGTGATTATGATCTTCGACGAATCATCCAGAAGGTGTCTTCTCACGACGACGGAATTGGATAAACACTCTCAAAGATAAGTTTTATGTCTACTTAATCTTAGTAGTATATACTACTGTTCTGTTGCCTCTTTTCAAAGAACTAACCCCAAGAGAATAATTACATATGAGTCATATGAATCATAAAATCTATAAAATAACACTAACGTAATTCGTTATCTGAGAAATAATGAACGCATTTTAGGTAGGAATAAGTATAATTGTTGATTGTTTATCATTCGTGTATGTTTTTATATATGTGCATTATTTACTGCATTTGAATGTACCATGTGTTTATGTTTCAGGAAACATCGTATAAATTGAATAATTGTATTTATATCATGTGTTTTAATATGTATGTAATTTGCAGGATATAGTTACTTACTTCAGTAACATGTGTAATAAATAAGTAGTTAATTTACAGTATTCATGGGTTCATTATTGAAATTTCACCTTTGTTATTGATGTATTTTCATTCTACATATTACACTAAAAATCTCATAACTTATGCTAAACATCAATGGATACAATAAACTCGACCATTGAAACGTCTGATTAATAGACTCACAAAATCGTATTTAATTAGTCACTGTATTGAGTCAAATCTGACGAATAGAAATAATTTTAGATATATCAATTCTAACGTATTACATAAATCTTTAATTAATATGATTCATAATTGTTGAGTAATTAATCCGCGCAGATAATTAGCACAGATTAATATTCACTAGATGTAAATGGTTTACACAATGAATTACCGCAGATGTAAATTACATTTACACCATTAAATGTAAATGGCTGCACAACGCGTGGCATTAAATGTAAATGGCGTCCAGCTTTAGGGCGAGATACATATGAGAAAGTAATAAACTCACATAAAATACCACTAATCCCATTTACTAAATGTAAAGCATTTATATCGCTAAATATATAAATGGCGCCCAACGTGGGGCAAAAGAGAGCAGACAGTAGTATTTAGATTAGTTAAATAATATAGTACGTAAGATATTATTAAATAAGTGTAAGGTTAGCTTGACTGGTAAATGATAACGCGAAGCAAGGCTAAAATGGCTAGCGGAAGTTCTGATAGCATGGACTTTGACGTTAACAACCAGTTGGGCGCACCCGACACCAACGAAGAAAACTCATCAGTCGTCGAACCAAATATGACGGAGGAGACGTCAGAGGTCAGAGCGCGGGGACAGGAGTCACAGCAACCACAGGAGTCACAACAACAGGAAGAAGTGACATTGCGCACGCTAATGGATTTCATGCGGACGCAAAATGAAAGTCTCAAGGAAGAAATCAATCAGAAATTAGAGCAACAGAAGGAGGAAATTAAAGAAGAAATCAACCTGAAATTCGAGCAACAGAAGGAGGAAATTAAAGAAGAAATCAATCAGAAGTTCGATAAAATTAATGAAAATTTTAATAATCATAAGGAGGACGTCAAGCGACAAATGGACGAACAGCTCACGCTTATACGATCAGAAATGCGTGACCATAAGACCAGTTGCGACGATAAGATAAGCGAAGTCTTAAAGAAACAAGAGGACGCTACAAAAGAAATAAAAGATGACACCAATAAGAAGTTTGAAGAAGTGTGGGAAGCTCGAGAGTCGGACCACCAAGAACTCAAAAGCCTGGCACAAACCACACAATCTAGTATGAAGAAAATCCATAACAAGCTAGATCTACACATCAATAGTAATCAGAAGAAGCAGGAAGAACTGAAGACCGAATTATACCACACGCTTCGACAGCAGCAACAAGAGATAGGTGAAGCCAACCACACATTGCAACAGAAAATCGATGAAGTAGACGGCCGACAAAGGACGACCGAACAGAAGCTCGACGAGAACGTCAAAGAGAAAACAACCCACATCCAGGAACTCAGGTGTCAAGTAGAGAGACTGCGGCGACAGATCACCGATGGGGAGTCTGGGCCTCACAGAATAGTAAACGGACAAATACAGATTGAATTGAAGTATGACGGAACCGACAGATTCCCGATGGAGTTCCTAAAGGAGTTGTCGGAGTTTCAAGAATCCTACTACCCGAGCAGCGACATCAGGTGGATCGGCAAACACCTAGAGAAGGACGCAAGCATATGGTGGCGTGTGATCCGGGACCAGATAAGTACCTTCGAAGAATTCAAGGAGGCGTTCACACTGAAGTACTGGGGGTTGGAACGACAGGACATTATCCGCGACAACCTTGAGTACGGCAGGTTTGAATGGCAGGGACCCGTCACAGCTATACAGTACGTCGAGAGGATTCTTTTGGAAAGTCGTCAGTTAACCCCAGCGTTGACCGACCGCCAACTGATAAGGAAAATTTCGAGGCACTTTGGAAGGGACTTGCAGATCGCCGTTATAACACGCGGGATCGTCACCATACCCAATTTCGAGGCCTTGATCACTGAATACACTAGCATTCAATCAAGCCATGCAGGAAATAGACGTGCTCAATATAAGATAACGAACGAAAGGGAAGCCGGAACTGTCGATCGTCCCAGTGGTAACTTTGTCAACAAGAACGAGAGTGAAAGGAAACCAGTTTGGCAAGGACGGGCGCACGGCGGTAACCGTTACGAGGGTAAATCACACGGAGTAGTAAACACCGTTGAATACCTGAACTCCAAACCGGGTACAAGCCAGGCAAGCGACGACAGTAATTCTAGGTCGAACAATGACCAAAACAACAAAAAAAAAAAGCACCCCTACACAGCGAACGACATAGTTTTTGACGACAACAAAAACAACCCCACTAATACTGTCAATATCCTGGTACCTGACTTAAGAGATGACCTACTGAATGAATACGACGAGGACGTCACGAAACAAATATTAAAATGTCCTGAAATAATCATACAATTTAATAATAACATTAAAGTTTTAGCACTTGTCGACACCGGCTCAGTTATTAATGGGTTGTCAGAAGAATGGTTCAACGCATACAAAAGGGACATTGAACCATATGAGATTTTACCCATGACAAACTCGCTAATCATTAGTGCTGTTGGGAACAAATCCAAGTTGATTAGAAAACAAATACTGTGCGACATAGAAATTGACGGGATCAAAAATGAGTGTGTCTTTCTAATAATACCTGACCTTATTAAACAATGTATATTAGGGATAAGTTTTTTACAGGAGGTAGGATGTCGTATCGACATTGGCAGTAAGAAAATAGAAATAGTGAATGCGGCTGATGAAGAGGTGCACGCCGTACCCATCATGAACATGGAACTAATTGATAATGGAGAAGAAGAAGAAATCTTGAGGTGCATCGACGAGAAGATATCAAACATGGACTGTCAAGACGAGGAGATATTGGGAAATTTGAAGGAAATACTTGTTAAGAATAGAAGAGTGTTTAGGGAATGCCCGGGGAGAATAGACGGATACGAGCATGAGTTTCAAGTTACGGACAGTACGCCCTACTTTCAACGGGGTTGGCCTGTACCACTTGCTTATCAGAAGAAAGTAAAGGACGAGATAGATAGAATGCTGCGATACGGTGTGATTGAACGTTGTACAAGCCCGTTCATAAATCCACTCGTAACAGTCATAAAAGAAGATGGAAGGGTCCGTCTATGCCTGGATGCAAGAAAGATAAACGGCGTTACTATTCCCGACTATGAAGGCGTTTCTCCAATAAACGAAATCTTGGCAAGATGCAGCGAGATGCGATATCTGTCTACTGTCGATTTGTCGAGCAGCTTTTGGCAAGTACCTTTGAAGAAAGAGTGCAGGAAGTATACCGCGTTCATGTATGAGGGAAGGTGCTACCAATTCACCGTTACACCATTCGGCCTTAGTACCAGTTCAGCGGCACTAACACGCGGATTGGATACGGTCTTAAATGAAGAAGTTAAGAAAAACACATTAATATACGTAGACGATTGTCTATGCTATTCTGACGATGTTAAAACACACTTAGAACATTTAGAGGCATTATTAAATAATCTTAACGAAAATAACTTAACCGTCAACTTAAATAAGTCACAGTTTTTCAGGAAAGAAATATCATATCTTGGATACCAACTAACAACACGCGGCATCCAAGCTACGGAAGAGAAAGTGAAAGCCATTATGGACTTCCCTAAACCCAAGAACCAGAAACAGTTAAAGGGTTTCCTAGGCCTCACTAACTTTTATAACCGTTTTACTAGCAAATATGCGGAGACAACACAACCCCTCCATGAATTATTGAAGAAGAATCACAAATTTGTATGGACGAATGAATTAAGCGACTGCTTTGACAGAGTCAAAAATCTATTTATTGACGCTGTAGTTTTAAGATTTCCGCGCCCAGACCAGAGATATTATATACAGTGTGATGCAAGTGATTACGCATACGGAGGACAACTTTACCAGCTCGATGAAGACGGGGAAATCGGCGTAATCGCCTTCACTAGTAAGACCTTCAAGGGTGCTGAGCGGAACTATTATACTACGGAAAAAGAGCTTTTAAGTATTGTCCGATGCTTAGAAAAATTCCGAATATACGTTCTCGGACAACCATTAACGATCATCACCGACAACAAGGCGTTGACATTCTTAAACAAATGCCATCTAAATAATTCTCGGATTACACGATGGATTCTTGCAGTGCAGGAGTATAAATTCGACATAATTCATTGCAAGGGTAAGGAAAACATCGTAGCCGACATCTTAAGTAGATATCCACACGATACAAAATTAGAAGAGATTCATGACAACACCCATGAATATTTAGTTAACCACATAACCGTAAAAATGAGACTTGAGGTGCGGAAGTTAATCCAAAATATTGGAAAGCACCAGATGGAAGACGATAAGCTAAAAGCGATCATCACTAGATTTAAGGAGGGAAATATAGACCCTAAATTAACTAAATTTTATAAATACGTTAACGATAAGTTGTATAGACGACAGCGGAATGAATGGAAGCTGTATGTTCCTAGCAACATATCTGGGGACATAATTGCTGAAATCCATCATATGTTCGGCCATTTAGGAACAAAAAAGTGTATTAAAATGATCCAGGAACATTTCACATTCGACCGGATGTCAAAGAAAATAAAAACATATATAAAAACCTGTGACCTATGCCAGAAGTGCAAAGACACCAACAACAGAGAGCTATTTGGTGGCACACGCGCTGTGATACCTACGGCCAAAGGAGATCTGGTAAGCGCAGATTATTATGGACCCCTACCTACAGGAACGGGTGGAGTCAAATATTTATTGGTCATAGTGGATAATTTCACGAAATATGTCAAGTTATTCACCCTCCGGAGAGCAACAACCACTACGACGTTGCGGAGAATAAAAACGTATTGCGAACTATTTGGACGTCCGCGGAACATTTTGACGGACAACGGAACACAGTTCACATCCAAGAGATGGGTCAACGGTCTAAAGGAGTTGGACATACAACCAAAGTTTACTGCAATACGTAATCCATGTACCAACCTTGCCGAACGGATTAACCGGCAACTGGGAAACTTATTTCGCATCTTCATAAGTGACCAACACACTAAATGGTCCCAATACGTGAAAACGATTGAAGCGTGTCTAAACGAGGTGTATCACGAAACGATCGATATAACCCCTCACGAAGCACACCTCGGCACGAGACCTACACGAGCATGGGAGCAATGCTTGGACAAAGGAGTCATTTGCAGCGAAGGAAAACGCGAAAACAATATATTTGTAAAGATAAAGGAGAAGCGAGAGAAACACGCGAAACGCTGCAATGAGAAGAAGAAAATCACAAAATTTGCGATTGGCGACAAGGTTCTGGTAAGAGCATTCCACCAATCCGACGCTGCGTCAAAGAGAATTGACAAGTTCTTCGAACTTTTCGCAGGACCATATAAAATCAACCGCATCATCGGCGAGGCCACATATGAGCTCGTGGAGTGCGATAGCGGGAAGACGAGAGGAAAATTTAATATACGGCAAATTAAGGCGTATCATAAGCCAGCGAACGGAAGTATAGATAACACGAGTGGTAGCGACGACTCCCGGCGACCAGCAGAAGACATAGTTTAGGTAATTTGCTCGCGCGGCCAGTCCAGCTAACCAAATAATGATATGCATTTTACTTGTTGTGTTTAGTCTGTATTTCAATGCTAACTGTGTTTGTGATCAGCACATAATTGTCATTCGTTATGTTAATTAGACGTATAAATATCAAAATATACAGAAAGTGATTTGTGAAATGTACCATGTGTCAGAAGGACAGTGTAATACTATGACACAGGACACCAAAGACGTTAATAATTATGAATAATAACTTGTTAAAATGTAGAGACTCGAATAATTTGTTTATGTAAATAATAATTCAAAATGGACGATTGTTTTATAACTTTAAGAGTATGCATCACGAAGTATGCCGATTCCTTAACTGTTTAATTACTATGTATGTTTCTTTTATCAATGTAATCATTTATAATATGTTACGAATTGATCATATGTATATATTTGTTAGAATCAACTGTATTCTTGAGACAGTAATAACAAGTTTAAAAGTATTTTATTGCTACATAGGTCATCGACATAAGATCGATTAATATAATGGGTAGCTAATCTACAGCTTATCTATTACATTGTATATAAACAGTAACGAGACAAACTGTCAAATGGACAAACGTCCATGTCTTAAATACAATTATTTATTCGAAATCGTATTGTACAGTCCACATATGGACAGACAAAGTGTAAAAAATGCGTTCATTCACTCAGATGCGCGGCAATAAATTCATATGACCATATAAAACATTAAGATGGGGAATAACAATTAATTGCTTCCTATGAGAGATAGATGTCAGTCAACCATGTCCATTCCGAAGCAGACATCCACGACTGGGACAGAGCGCAGAAATTGGATCAGATGTCTCCCGAAGTACAACATCCAATCCAATTTGGGGACAATGTAATGATCGAAATTTAAAAAATTTTTAATTCCTCGATCAAGTGACACGTTCCCACACTGAAGTCGACGGACACAAGCCCAGGTCGTAAATAATGACGAATCGTGGGCACGTCAAACCCGACGACAGAGCGAAGACAAAGAAAAAATGTCTGAGCACTGCACACAATGAGTATTTCAAGGCGTCACTGACAGCTAGCCGTTTGTCACAATTTACAGCACCCAACAATCTGAAACAAAGACTTCGTCCAGCTGCCGAGTTACACGGAATCGAGATGGAACGCCTGCTGTGGAGGCAAAGCGTAACTGCTCAATTATGAAAGGCTTTACTATGTTACAAAAGGAGTACAGAGCAATTTTAACGGGGAGATAGACAATAGACGTAACTCAGTGAATACTGCCAGTGCGTCCTGCACAGCGTGAAAACAAACCCTTGACAGTTTACTGAAATTTACGACTGGAAAGTAGAGTTTCACCGAAATGACGCCAACGAAGGGTTGATAATCGGCGGAACGAACGTCGTGGAACTTAGACAATTAACCAAGACTTTGGAGTCTGTTAACAAAAGCTCAGTCAGAACCTTAGGGAAAGTCTAAACAAAGGATAACAGAAGGCCATGAAATTGCCCTAATTTCTTAGAATCTGTGCTACGCTCGTCACATGAAACACTCCGGGGATGACGACGACCAACCAGCATCAAGCATCTTCTAAGAGAGCTCGTGGAGAGAGTAGGAAGGGTTCGGCCGACGAATCGTGAAACAGAGGATGAGATCTACAGAAGGGTAGGAATTTGTACGACCAATCAGGAGTACGAGGAGGCGTAGAAATCCAAAACTTAGACTTATGGGTAAGATGTTCCAATAAAACTGTTTGGCGAAGACGCGGAGCGGGCAGTCAGTAATTTTCAATCGGGCAGTCAGTAATTTTCAATCAGGCAGTCAAGTATTCAATCGGGAGTCAAGTATTGAATCGAGTAGTCAAGTCGTTCAATCGAGTAGTTAGTCGCAGTTAACAGTCAGTCGGTAGTCAAGAGTATGTAGTTAATAGTAGCAGTTGATAGTCGCAATTAATAGTCAGAAGTTAGTGCGTACGATAGACAGACGATTGATTATGCCGAAACAGTAATACGGTCCGTGATAGAAACAGTTTGTGCGACCGACCGGATTCACTAATTTGTAAATTCATAAGTGAACAAAGACATCGGTATAGTCACACTTATACACAATTCTGTGCGGAAACATAAACTATAAATGCGCACGGGACTTGAAATCTCAACTGACGCGCACATAATAACATACTAATTAACACTTAAAGTAGAACAGTGAGTGACACTTTAAACATTCTCACACCACAAGGTATCACCATGTTGAACAATTAGTTGAATAAACTATACCAAACAATTAAGCACGCAGTACGCGATACACCCAGATAGACGGTACAGTTAACCATGTACACAAATATGGCAAACTTTCAGAACAATTCAGTGTAATGACAACATTAACACCTCACTATTTGAACTCCGGACACTCGACATCAGCGGGTTACCACAATACCATACACATGACGGGAGTGGAGATTTAGTGGAGTGAAGTGAAATTATCAGTGCTCTGCGTAACAGTGATTATGATCTTCGACGAATCATCCAGAAGGTGTCTTCTCACGACGACGGAATTGGATAAACACTCTCAAAGATAAGCTTTATGTCTACTTAATCTTAGTAGTATATACTACTGTTCTGTTGCCTCTTTTCAAAGAACTAACCCCAAGAGAATAATTACATATGAGTCATATGAATCATAAAATCTATAAAATAACACTAACGTAATTCGTTATCTGAGAAATAATGAACGCATTTTAGGTAGGAATAAGTATAATTGTTGATTGTTTATCATTCGTGTATGTTTTTATATATGTGCATTATTTACTGCATTTGAATGTACCATGTGTTTATGTTTCAGGAAACATCGTATAAATTGAATAATTGTATTTATATCATGTGTTTTAATATGTATGTAATTTGCAGGATATAGTTACTTACTTCAGTAACATGTGTAATAAATAAGTAGTTAATTTACAGTATTCATGGGTTCATTATTGAAATTTCACCTTTGTTATTGATGTATTTTCATTCTACATATTACACTAAAAATCTCATAACTTATGCTAAACATCAATGGATACAATAAACTCGACCATTGAAACGTCTGATTAATAGACTCACAAAATCGTATTTAATTAGTCACTGTATTGAGTCAAATCTGACGAATAGAAATAATTTTAGATATATCAATTCTAACGTATTACATAAATCTTTAATTAATATGATTCATAATTGTTGAGTAATTAATCCGCGCAGATAATTAGCACAGATTAATATTCACTAGATGTAAATGGTTTACACAATGAATTACCGCAGATGTAAATTACATTTACACCATTAAATGTAAATGGCTGCACAACGCGTGGCATTAAATGTAAATGGCGTCCAGCTTTAGGGCGAGATACATATGAGAAAGTAATAAACTCACATAAAATACCACTAATCCCATTTACTAAATGTAAATCATTTATATCGCTAAATATATGTTGTTACAATACAAATAAGCCAAATCCCGTACCAGGGATAAAAAAGATAATTCTTAATATAAAAATACTTCATATAAAATAAAATGTCTAAAAATGAATAAAATACAAATATTATGACACGACGAACGACGATATTACCCAACCCAAGTGATTGACCCAACAACATAAACACAAAGAAGGGAACCACGAACCATACTCAAGAAAAAAGGTGATGGACCAAACAATTATGAACTAACAAAGGAAGATATGAACCCAGAACTAAAGAAGAATCAAAGGAAGGGAACAGATCCCTACTACTAAACAGAAATCAAACCAGATGAGAAGAGGAGAACCGAACCAAGATGAAGACTATTGAAGAAGACGAAGAAGAGGAAGAATGAAGAGGAGACAGGTTAAACCCAAGGGGAGACTAACACACATATAAAGGGGAAAAATAGTAGACTCAAGGATAGAATACCGTAAATAAATCCCAAATAATTATCTATTGATGAAACAAATGTTATTGTTATAATTGAATTAACTTATGTACTTATTTTAAAGACAAAAAACGATTGTAAAGTAACGTAGTGTAGAAAAGTACACTAACACAATTATAAAGGTTAGGTTTAACAAAAAATAAATAACCTAATATTATTAGTAATAAATATTATGCTAGAAAGTATAGGGATTACCCATTAAATAACACTTAATACAAACAGTGAACCAAAGTGAAGTGCAATAGTGAAAGTGTAAGTACCCTAAAAATAGTGAAAGTGTATGTTAAGCAATAAAAATGTAATGATAAGTAAGAAAACACTTTATAAAACATTGATAAACAATCAATGATTGGAGTGATCTTGTACACATTAATATAACTAAAAATAATTAAAAATAATATTCCAAATAAATATAAAAGAAGCATGTAATGTTATTCAGGGAGAAAGCCCAGACAAAAGCAGTTTGTATTAACATGGTATGGAGGAGATAGTAGAATAGAAATAAAGTTTTGTTTTTAAAATTAAGACTACAATGAATAAAACACCCCATGTTGAAAGGGGAAGTAACTTTCATAATTTTGCAAGAAGTGATGATGTTTATCACTCTAGGTAGTAACAAAAGAAAGGAATTAATATTAGAACTAACAATAACTAGTAACTTGTAAAGAAAAGTTTGATTCAATGTTATGAAGAGTATATGGCTGAAGGGAACCTGCAGTCCATAAGCCTAATTATTATATTTTAAAATATGTGTAATGAAAATGTATGTTGAATAGTAGTTAAAACACAAACAAATATGATAACTTAGTGAAGCCCATCAGGCTGAATTCAAAATGTAATTTAAAAGAAATACACCAAAGAACCATCATGGCTAATCTTGGCTATGAAAACATCTAACTGTCAGAGACACCCAAATGTAACTTGTAACAATTTCGCAAGAAACTTTACTAATCTAAGACCAGTAAATGGCCAGTAATTGTATGTCAATCATTTTAAAACAGAAATGTTATTATAAAAGTTTAATTTAAGAAAGATATGTAATTTATCAAATGTCAAATATTTAGACTAAAGTTAATGTATAACAGAATATGACCTTATGAGGTATCATTGTAAACTTTGAAAGGAAAGAAAGATAATAGCAATATCATTTATTACCCCAAAGGAACTGTAAAGGAATAAAACCATTAGGAAAATACTTAATAAATTTGAATAAAAATTCAAATCTCTTAACAATGCTTTTGAAAGAGTAATTAACCAATCCAAAGATCGCTGTTACCATAGTAAAGAGCCGTTGAAGGCTAATTTTCCGTTAAATTTATTAGACTTGAAAAAACGACGCGTGGGTAAGCGGCACGCATAATTGTGAAGATTGAAATTTTACTTTAGTTACGAAAAGTTTCGGAAGTTAACCAAGATGACCAAAGACGAATAGATGTCGACCTACCAAGAATTAACGATGTCCTGGAACCAAATTGAATAAATTAATTAACAGAAATCCAAGACAAGATTGAAAAAGATGTTCAAAGCTTAAAACCAGTCCAAATTTGAAGAATATCCACTACCCCAGAGGGCAACACTATCTGACTGATAAGTATCGAATAAATTCCTTAATCCCGAAACAACCAAATTACTTTAAATATCTTTCAAATGATCAAATTTCTCACTATTGAACAAATATCATTTTCTTTCAAAGGTGTTAATGCATAATTTACTTACATAAAAACATTTTATTAATCAAAATATAACCTCGCTTAAGAGTGCAATTTTGTAACAAAAATACGACACTACCGAACAATTTGTAAAAACACATTATACTTTCTAAGTACGTATAAGGTATGGTAGTGTACTTTTTTTAATGTAACCAACGTTTATGTCCTATTTAATAATCCAAAGAACCCCAGATTTGAACCAGATTAAAATATTGTATGTAACTGACGCCATAGCGGAAGAGAAATAATTTGTTTTCAGATCGATTTGCCAACCTTGAGATATTTGTGTTTCATGTTATAAACCGGAGCTATTTGTTATCAAAACATTTATAATCCATTTGTCATATTAATTAATGACCAAATTTGTATTAAAATCACAGTACAGAGTATTACTATCTTTTTATTTCATAGGACGTTGTAGAGTATATGTGTGTTAGCAAGTTTTATTCATTAACTAACTAGCGCTCATCACGAGTGGTCGAGACGGCAACCTGTATAGCGGCGGGAACCATTCGAACGCTCCAGCTGTCCATGCTAATAACACGTATCATCTTATAATTTAACTATTTTAATTGTTTTAATAGAAACAATTTGGCGCCACCCGGGATTCGCAACCCCTATGAATTAACAGGTAGGTTGTACTGGTAATTTTGACAACGCTACAGACTCCAGTAGTGACGTCGATTTATGTAACGACCGGTGTGAGGCAAACACACTACATCCACACTAATACACAAAATAAACAAGTGTGAACACATTTCAACAGGTACGACCACAGTTACTCGTTACATATTGACGAACCCAACGCGGGGCTTTAAATAAGAAGGAAGCCTCACATTTATCTCGTTACAATTTACATATTAAAAATTATTTTATAAATAATTAGAACATGGAAGTCATGTATGGTTGTCCATACTGATTTTTAATTTAGGCCTATATCTAGACGATGTCTTACACAATTGGCAGACAAAACTTCCTGAGCATTTTATGATCTGTAACTTTGCAGTGGACACGGTGTTGTTCGCTCCTGTCGAACTCGAAAAGCGGCTTGCAAATGACTGTACACTCATTACATAATCGCGAGTTACAGATCTCCGCATTGAAAGGCTTTTCATGATTGGTGATGACTTTCCATGGAGCTAATCCCATAAGAACAAACATTGTTATAAATGGTACTGTAATGGGTCCTATATTACAAAACGTGGCGCGGCGTGGTGAATAAACTACATAAGGGGACGTCCATTAATTACGTGAGCTCAAAATGGGGAGGGAGGGGTCCGGCAAAATCTCACCAAATCTCATTTAAAGGGAGGGGGGCCAGTGAAAATCTCACGTAAACTTTTTAATTCAGGGAATATACATTATTGTAACGGATAACATTTTGTTTTATAAAATTAATCCCGAGCATAGACAATATTAAAGTGCCCACCAATCTTTATGGCCTCTCTGAACTGAACTGAATGCTTAATACACGTGTGCATGCCCGGGATTCCCCGATTTGAAACAAAGAGCCGCACAAGTGTCAGATTTCATTCGGGGAGTTCCCTGCCGTGCCGGTCGAAATCACTGCGTGTCAGTCAGTGAGTCAGTCATGATATTCTGCAACGCATATAAAGCCGATGTTATTGTGTTCAACATGAATTTATATCAAAACTTTTACAATGCGTATGTTAAGCGGCATGCAGACAAGTCAAAACAAACGTGCCAGCAAGACGTTAATCGTTTGTGGAAGGAAGCTAATATCCGATCCTCCAAGGTACCGGAGAACCGACTGTGCCGGAGCCTGGGGAACACGATGGGAAGTCGTTCGCACTGTTCCTGCTTCGGCAATCTCTCACGGTGTATCCCAAACATGCGGGCTATTCCCAAATGCCGTACGATTACTACTGCCCTTCTCTTTGGATGAATGATCAAACTATCCATAACAGATGCTGCAAGACTTGCGGCATCTACTTTGCTTCGTGTGTGAAGCTGCAGAAACACAGGTCGGCGCTGCATTCAACCCCGCGAGGACCTGTGGTCAGGGTTCGACCAACACGTGTGGTCACCCGTCGGGCTGACGAGCTGCTGTGCGCCGTGGACGATAGGCTGGAGTGGCTGCACGACGAGGATGTAGATACGTCTAATGACTGTCTTCCTGTACTACCAAAACACATGGATGTCATGTGTCCAATCATTACAATAGAGGAAGCACATGAATGCCCATGGAGTGAGTGAAGAATTAGGGAAGGTGGTGTCGCAGCCTATTTTGTATTTGCTTATTTGCGAAAATTATTTGCAAAAACCACGATATGTAGAGAGCCATTTGGCAGCTTTCAAGACAATTAATTTAATTAAACTCGTTATAGTGCACCTTAAACGTAGTTATCATTTTCACCTCTAATTTCACAGAAAAAATGTAGTACATAGAAGGTATGCTTTAGGTATTTTTAGTGGTATGAAGCAAAAACATGAACATATCAAATAAATTTAATTATTTAAAAATTATAGGGTAAACCTCACATGAGGGGGAGGGGGGTCCCACCACATCTCACCAAATCTCACCAAGGGGGGGAGGGGGTCCAAATTAAAAAAAAAAACCTCACGTAATTAATGGACGTCCCCTAAGTTGAATCGTATGTGCAGGACCATCAGAAGAACTCTAAAATCAACGAGTAAAGAAACACGCTTGAAATTTTACAAAGTGATGGTTTTCCCCACACTTCCCTATGGTCCTCAGAAATGGACTAAGGGGAGTCACTACTGAAAATGGCAAGAAATTGATAAAAAATGCAAAAAATTTTTTGTCCCAAATTGTTCTATGATTAGTTCTTTATATAAAAAAAAAACACACTAAAACATTTTTCCGAAATATTTTGTAGGCAAAAACAAATTGTTTGGGAAAACCTAGCACCTAAGCGATTTACGTTTCGTTTAGGTATTACAGTATAACAAAACACTATTATTTATACTGTATAATATAATTTTACACATATATATTATATTAGTACTAATTTGGAAATAAATATTGTAAGTATAAAACATCAGCTATTTTATTTACAAAGAAAAAATCAGACTTGTAAAACAGCTGATTGACGTATTGTTGATAACTTGCAATGTTTTGTTTCCTGCTGTGTTGAGCTTTGTGGATGTGATTTGGAACAGTTTTGTGTTTGAATTGTTATTATTTTCCAATAATAAATATGGGAAGGAAGAAGAAAAGTTTACTGACCATTAGTAAAAGAAATCAACAATTGATCAACAATGTAAAAAAGTGAAATGTGGATTACAGAGACATGACCGATAAGAATATTGATATGTTTCTATAAATTATTAAAAACGTAAAATTAAATATATTATTGTTTATCGTATTATAATTTATTATTTTAATACCCATACAGTAATAAAAAAAAACATACAAAGCCTTTGTACTCCATAAATATTTAATTTTCCAACAGAAAGGAATATTTTTAGAAAATCCGCGTTTCCCGCAAATTCAATTTTTCATGTTTTTATACATACTTTTTGATATATCTAAAAAAATATCTTACTTACTGCTCTGACATTTTGCACAGGTCTTTGGGATATAATTACCTAAAAAATCACGTATTTTTATTTAATTTGGGCTTATAGGTAATACACTTTTATTTATAAATGTAAAAATACAAAAAAAATTATTTTTACTATTTTCCTCACAACAAAATTTTTTAAAATTACATCCTAATAAAAATACATGTTTTTTTAGATAATTTCATCCCCTTCAAAATGAATGACACCTCCCAAAAGGTCGTAGGACTTCTAGTTTTTCTGGAATATCAATTTGAAAAATATTCCCAAAACGTAGCTAAGAAAACGTTAAAAAATTCAATTTTTAGTACTAAAATAATTTTTTTTTCGGTTACAAAATTTTACCCTTTATTTAGTGCAACAATAAATAATAAAAAAAAATCTGAATAAATTATAAAGTTACAAAATAAACATTTTTGCCATTTTCAGTAGCGACTCCCCTTAAACGAACTCCCAGGCCAGTCGTATTGCAGCGGCCGAAATGAGATTTCTCAGGCATGTTAAACGCCAGGAACTGAATATCATGAGTATAGTCGATACGTTGGACCGGAACAAACCATGTTTGGTTTAATCCTTGTAGGCGATGACGACGGTGATGACTTGAGTGCTTGATCTTGAAACGCCACGTTGACGAAGTTAGTATAGAGTCGTCCATTTTAACACAGACTCTTGTCGATTTATTGGTAAGAAAGAAGTTTGATTTCCTCCCTATCAATCGTATAGTCCTATGTGGGAGGCGCAGCAGCATGCCGTCCATGTAACAGCTGTTGCCGGCGGCAACAATACTAGAAATAAGAGAAAATAATATCGCAGAATAAATACTTTAGTCACTGAATAATTTGAAATCCGAACAATATTAGTAGGAAAACTTGAAGAAAAGCGTAGCATTGCTTTCGAACTGCTGGGAACTTGCACCGTCTTGTGTTGCCGGCTCAGACATCGGCAATGTTTTACTGCGTACGGTCATTGACCTCGTACTTGTCACTTTACAAACTGCAGAGAAGGGGGGGACACTCGTCCGTCCAATGTGTTGCCGCTGTATAAACCGGCAAAACGCTCAGTTAGCAGCTAGGTTCGTTTTCGGAACTGACGTGCAGCAGATACTACGTACCTATTTGTGTTTTGTTCGTTTAGTCGTGTGTTTCTCTGTTTGACTTTATTTATTTTTAATTCGATTATTTGTGTGCTGAAGTATTCTGTGTAAGTATAAGGAGAGTCAGATCCCGATCAACCGACACGCTCTTCTTCTCCCAGCGAATGATAGAAAATGATCTAAAAAAAAAAAATACTTGGTACAAGAAAATATTCGAATTAATTTTTAGGTTAAGTTTTAGGCCTATGCAAACAGGTATTATGTACCCACGACACGCCACTGGTGGAATGTATACCTCGGCCCGATACATCGGTTCGCTCTGTCTAGGAATTACAGGGTCCTCCCAGGGAGCAACTTGTTTTCACTGTAAAACGGACTACTTTACGAAACGGATGATCCGTTAACTGGTCTCTAACATAGCTGTGGAAAGACTAATAAGTGGACAGTGAAGGACAGTACCCAATGCAGGTGGGACCTTATATTGTAAACTCGCGGCTTCGCCCTCAGACCCCTCAGTGGACGCTCCGATCCGACGAACATCGGGGGAGCTATGTACATATTTACAACGGCCTCCGAACGAAGAGTTCATCTGGCCCGGATGATAGTACCCTGTACGGCCGCTGCCAAGGTTACGGTGAAACTGTTGCAGCCCGGTGTCCGTCAAAGGCTAGAGAAAGAAAACCTTGATTAAAAATTAAAAACCGCTGCTTTGTGGCGTGGGGGGATCCTCAATGGCTAAGGAAGAAAACCCCAACAGAAAATCAGGCACGTTGGGAAGCCTTAAGGTGGCAGCCCCATCACCTAACTACTAGCTGGAGGCTGGTTACCTCTGATAGGCAAACTATACACACTCATAATCTTCACACGAGTAAGCCGGACGGAACATAGACTCGAGAATATCAAAAAGGTAATCCAGTATAAGCCTCTTCGAGAACGAGATAGAGACAGACCAAGAAAAAACGATGGCTGTGAAGACGGAACAAGCTGCAAGCCTAATCCTTGAAGTGAAGAAGAAGAAGAAGAAGAAGAAGAGGAAGAAGATAATTTTGTAGCAGAAGGTGGGCGGGTTATCCAAGGAAAAGACGGGTGATCAGCTGGAATGAAAGTGAAACAAATCCGAATTGGTTCAGAGCTTAACATTGTTTGTGATGATTATGATGAGATGTCATCCCGGAGATCTCAGGGAGGGTTAAAAGAAATCGAGGAAGACAACAAGATATGGTGGTATGCAAAATACGGGCGACTGCTATCACGGTTAAAAGTCGCGCAAGAGACAGAGGTATATAGGAAAATCTAAGCAAAAAGGCCTAGGAATTTTATGTTAGTTTGAGCATAAAAAGGCTAAAGAAGAAGAAGAAGAATATTAAGTAATGTACCACTGACATCTGTACACTAATAATAATGGTTCCTTTTTTTTTTACTGCCGAAGCAGTATAGGAATTAGACAGGATCGGCTGCCTTATGTGAACAGTTCGGCATAAATGGAAGGTAGTGTGGCCGGCACTGCGCTGCAGCCACCCATTGCTACCCCAGTATCCCAGGTACTCATTTCCACAAGCAGAATCGACCACGGGACTGACCAATGGCACCAGGAGATTTTATGTTGCGCCGGAGAGTCGAAGCCTTGACCTCTAGATTATTAACTGGACGCCATGCTCTGCACTTACAACCACTTTAATGACACTTATGTTTTTATCTTGTATCGAATGGCTTTCGCACTTGAGATCTAGTTTGATCGTGTTATTTATTTATTAAAACTGAAAATGTTGTCTTTAAGCAGGGAAAGAAGAGGCTGAAATCTACTCTAAATTCTGAGAATACCGTGCCAGCCGACATTAATTTCGCCGACCTAATTTTTTCATTAGCTAATGTACAGTAATGATAACGCAATTCAGTCGGCGTGTTGTGTTTGGCAGCTAGCGTCTTGTTTAATGTTGCGTGTAATTCTTGTTATTGTCCAATGTAATGGTGGCTACGACAGCGCCCTTCTCCTCCCCTCTCTCTTTGTACAGTGGTAAACAAAATACAAGACACTAATGAAGTCACTAAAAACCACCTTTAATTACTACAAATAACAGTTTATAAACTACTTTTACAATAATTCCAGTTAGATTTGTCGACACGCAATAATAATGTCAAATATAAAGAATTCCGCGCTATAATCACTTTTCACTAATACACCACTTGCGACGCACTGTGTAAACCGCCCGACGTAACACTGAACACTAGAATAAGTCGCCACTAAAACGCACTGAGTAATCGCCAACGTAAGACTGAACTCTAAGCGGCAGGTATGGGCTATTTATAGTCTGCAGGGTTCCACAATATGCGTCTTTAACAAAGACATGACAATTCTAGAGAATGCTTCAGCGCGGTCATGGCAGAAACACACACCGTTGGGCTAGTCAGTCGGACGCACGAGACGTTCCGCATTACGTAATATTGCCTCGCATGTCAAGCGCCACGCACGCATTACAGCTGCGGCAATAGAGTAGAACAACGTTCTCCAATGTACCAGAACGTTCCGTAATTGGCTAACACTTTTTCCGCATTACGTAACAGTATTGTTCGTCTTTTTCTTGTCCTATTTTTACTATCTGTCCGTCTCCATCTGTTTCCTTATTACTCTGTACTCTCTTCATCTTTTGCCTCTCTGTTTTCTCCTTTACCGCTGTCTTCTGTCAGTCTTCTTTTCTCTGAGATACTTTTTTTCATCCTACCTTCCCTTCTTCCAAGATTTTCTGATTCTCTCTGGTATTCATCTTTTTGAAGATACGGTAGAGCTCGTTTATCCGGATCCCGCTAGTCCGGAATTCCGGGCAATCCGGACAAATTAAAAAAAATAATACTCTTCAAAATTATAAATCTAACATTTTTCAAAAGTATGTGGAAGAAAGTGATATTGGTCTGTCGACTGTGAATGACAGCGATTGCGATTTAGGACACATTTAAAATCCAATGTGAGGACGAAATATTGGAGGCCGGTACGTCAGATCAGATGACGGCAGTGTTTTTGAAATAAATATTGGGTTAAGCCACTCTGAAGCGACCGAGATGGTCGCGGGGTTGATGACCTACTTTCAGAGATAGGGTGACTATTCATCTGATGGCTTGAGTGTCTGCGAGAGCAAGAAACAAAGAAATGTGTTTCTTTCTTTACAACGAACAAAAATATTAGGGACTACTGAAATTGATGTTTTTATGTCAGTAATGATTATTTGCGGATTCTCTAACAAATTTTTTTCGAGTTTTGTACTGAAATTACGTACTTGAGGGCAGTCGAGACACACAGAATCAGTTCACGTATAATTGAAGATATTTCTATGAACCTTGTTCACAGTTTTAAACGTAAGTTTAAGGAAAGAGAATGAATGGTGAGAGAATATCAAATGAAATATGGAATTGAGAGGAATGAAAGGAAAATATCAAATTTTAAATGGAAGAAAGTTCGGAAAAGTACGAGTAATAAAGAATTTAGAAGGTGACGGAATATTGGCAGAAAGGTGGTAGAAAACTAGCTATATCTACTTATTATTCGAGAATTCTTAGACAGCTGTTTAGTCAACTTATGGTCTATAACATTGAATACATCCCTGAAGAGGATTTTACCAGTATTGACTGTTACTTTCCCATGGGTACGATTCCTACAGTCGTTTCAAAATCCGCCGAGTAGGAAAAGTTGTTTTGAAGTGGTTTCGTAGCGTTTGTTACGGCTCAATAAATTTGGAAAGGTTCCCACATACCTTGCACACCCACCACGTGCGTGTTACCGTTATTATAATTTATAACTGTAAATAATTACATAACGTAACTAACCGATTTAGATTAATTATACGGATGACTCACGGCCGACTTAATCATTCGGTGATAACACGACCAAGGCTGAAGCGCGGTTTCGATCCCGTGTAGGAGCGCAGTTCTGTACGTTTCGCTTGCTCAACTGTTGTGTAGGCCGTGTGCCCACAAAAACGTCGATAGTTTTTAATGTCCAGCAGTGAGCGAGGAATGACCGTGGTGAAGACTAGATAATTAGTGCCGTTGTAAGATTTTAGAGGACAAGAATGTTTTCTAGAAAATGTAGGCCTAGGCGTAATTCTCGTGTAAGCCTTCATTCATACTGAAGAATTACAAAAAAAATAAATAAATTAAGCAAAGTAGTAAGCAAGTAGTAGTCAAAGTAGTTTCAGTTGAAGAAAAAAAAGAACATAATTTTGAACGGAAAAAGTAGATTCGTTAACCGTGCGTGTGTGTGTGTGTGTAGAGGGCGCGCGCGCGCGCGTGGAAGTAAAACATTGTTTTGTTGTAACATACGTATTACGTTGTCATAAGGTATCGTCAATGGAACGCCAACGCTGTGCTGATTGTAAGGTACAGTCAGTTGGCTTAAGTTGTAATATTGCAACTCGTGTTAACACGACGCATTCACGTATAACATAAGTGGAATGCTGTGTGCAAGACTGCTGTAAATAAATGTTAATAATAATACTTCCAAATGAAGTGTGTCCTGTACTTCAACGTCTCTTCAACTTTTATAACTTGTAAGAGTGTAAGGACTCTAATATAATTAATTATTATTTTCACGTTATAGAGAACGCAGAATTATTTGACTTGTAATTTGGAACGTGAAGCCGTATATAAAACAATTGAAAACCAGCCATCGTCGGCTACGTTTACTATTTTCTGCTATAATAGTAATAATAATAATAATAATAATAATAATGCGAGGACTATTCGGAAAGTAAGTACCGGTAGAATATTAAAATATCTTTTAATTGAAAAAGTATTTTATTGCAAAAGTATTATTGTAAAAAGTATTATATTTAACAAACAATTCTTCTTCTTCTTCTTCTTCTTCTTCTTCTTCTTCTTCTTCTTCTTCTTCTTCTTCTTCTTCTTCTTCTTCTTCTTCTTCTTCAGCCCAACGTGAGCTCTGGCTTCCAACACCAATCTTCTCCAAAGTTTTCTATATAAATTCGTCTTACTTTTTGTTTGTTTTATGTGTGTAGTATGTTTCTATTTCTTTTATCGTATATCGATCCCCCCGCCCTGAAATCGTCCCAGTTAGGTAGATTGCGTACATCAAAGTATTCATACTGTTCTGTGCACTCTCTTCACATTAGAATACAGTCGGTCTGCTTCTCTGTTAGACAGGTTGGGATGGCTGTAAGGGGAGATGTGAAGGCCATCACAGAAAATTAAAAAAGAAATGTTAATCATCATCATAATAAATGCTATTTTGCTGGGTGTCGAAGGCAATCACCCACTCAGAATCCAACACGATAAGCAGTAAACTGATTCGACACACCTGCATGTGACAGAGAAATCATATTTAAGATGACTGTTGGTAAAGATACAGACATCGCAATAATATGATACGTCATACCACGTCGACTTTGTCGTAGTCTATAATTAAGTAATTGAAACATAATTAATTTTACCATGTAATTTGAATAATATTAGATTGGTGAAGGTGGGTTCAATGTCGAGCTCCAATACAGCAGCCTTGCTCAGACGACGTCCGATACTGACAAGGTGACGCCTACGTACTGTGTAATATAGAGTCTCATTTCCGGAGGGGGTGTGACGTTGACGTGGGTTGTGAGGGCCGAAGTTCAAATGATTACATCGTAGTACCAAGTGTTTACAAACTGTATACTTATATTGAAGTAAGTAGCATTATACGCGTAAACTGATAAATACGAGAACAAATGTACGACCGTAAAACGGTTGCTATAATTGTTTTTAATTTTTATAATTATATTCATTTTAAATTCTGTCTGAGGCTGTCACGGCCGGCTTCAATGATATGAGTACTTCGACTGTAAGGCCGTGCTCCATAGTTGTTTCGAGTAAACGTTTCGGCCGTGCCTTGGATCCACTAGCCTTAACCACAGTTCAGTGGTCACTGACTGCGCGAACCTTGGTCAGTGTTTTGCAGCCTTCTGCACTGAAGATGGCCGTCGAAGGCACGGCCGAAACGTTTGCTCAAAACAACTCTGTGGACCACGGCCTTACAGCCGAAGTTCTCATATATTCATTTTAGTTTCACTTCACGGTCTAGTTTATATAATCCGTATTTAACGTTATTGTCGTAACTACAAGTGACGCCACGTTCTAAGTAATCAAAGTATAATACCTGTTCTGTTGGTAAGCGATTCACAGTTAGTTAATGTTAACGAAATGTACCTCATTATTTTATTTCGTCATGTGTTGTAATCGTAGAGCATTTATATTTTGTTTATATTATATAACGTACTACGTATAGAAGCTGAATATGAAAAACGGTCTCCTTAGTTAGTTCTGAAATAAACTTGTTTGCTTAGCGACATCTGGAGTTTGCTCCGGAGTTGGAGTTACTAGCATTATTATTATGGGGAACGTAAGGTTGCCGCGGCAACAGACAACATATTATAAAATATGAAATATAAATGTGTGCGTGCGCGGGCGCTTGTGTGTGTTAAGTGGCCTGTCCTCGATAAACGCCAACCGACTACTCATAGATCCAACAGGTTTCTTACGTTGCGACCCAGTGCTAGCAATAGTAGGTGTGCGGTGCGGATATACGGTAATTTGCAAGTAAACGCGCGCGCGCGCGCACACGAGTCAACAGACTCCGACCGACATATGTTTCTCATGTGTGAGCGACGTATGGATCTTTCATAAGCGTATGGATATGAGCACGCGAGCGCGCACTGAAATAAATGAACAGTTTTTACTGCAGAATACTTTTTTTCGTTATTGGTAATAATAATAATTATTATACACTAGCTGTTACCCGCGGCTTCGCACGCGAATGTTTGACTTTTAATAAGTATTTTAATATAATTTTTATTGTCTGTGTCTATATGGCATTCTGTCTGCTCGTATAACAATTTTGTACTCATTAGTCAAATTGTCTCCACAGCTGTTTTCAACACTTGTACTATTAGTCCAGTCGCCAGAGTAAAAATAATGGTAAAATTTCGTAAAAAATTGAGGCAAAGTGATATTTGGTATAGTTATTGAAAAAGGTCTAAATATCGGTTTAAAATCATCTTTGCATGTTTATAAGGTCAGGCTTAAAAAAAAACCTTATTTAAGGGCAGCGCGCGGTAAAATCGATAAAAACGTTTACATTCCGTGAATTTCTTTTCTTACTACTAAATAAACCATTGGATCATGATAAAGTCTTCATTCTTTTTGTTTAAAATAGTTCAAATTTTAATAGTAATAAAATCAAAATAACGATTTTGTTATTATTTCATCGTTAGGAGTATTAAATCGATAGACGGAATGGTCAATTTTAACAAATCTTCCTCTGTTGAATAATATTATTAAATATGTGTATCTTAATATACATAAAAGTCATTGTGTGTATTTATATTTCACACCTCCTACTAAACCACTGGACTGATTTCAACAAAACTTAGCACAAATATTTTATGCAACGGGAGAACCAACATAAGATAGGTGTTTCGGGCCCTGGGGGATGTCAAAAATGGAAAATATGAAAATACCGCATGTAGGGTATCAAATTAAAGGGGATTTCAATGCAAGTAACAATTTTTCATGCATATAAGCACTATTGAAAATTCTTGGGCCCTGGGGCTCAATAAATGGGTGGTTTTGGGGGAGGTCAAAAATGGAAAATATGAAACTGGACCGATTTCCACCAAACTTGGCACAAATTTTTTACGCAATGGGAGAACCAACATAAGATAGGTGTTTTGGGCCTGGGGGGATGTCAAAAATGAAAAATATGAAATATGAAAATACTGTGGGGTATCAAATTAAAGGGAATTTCAATGCAAGTAACAATTTTACATGCATATACGTACTATTGAATACATTTGGGCCCTGGGGCTCAATAAATGGGTTGTAATGGAGGGGTGTCAAAAATGGAAAATATGAAATATCATATGTGACATGCATATACGCACTATTAAAAATTTTGGTTTTTAAAAATTTTGGGCTCAATAAATTAGTGGAATTGGCGGAGGGGTGATGTCAAAAATGGAAAATATGAAAATACCGCACGTGGGGTATCAAATTAAAGGGAATTTCAATGTAAGTAACAATTTGACGTGCATATAATTTATCATATAATTCTAAGGCTGTTTTCACAATTAATAAGTCTGCATCATCGTCAGCTTGTTTAACGTTAGCTTTCTTCTTCCAAATATCTCGTTAGAATTTCAATAAATCGAGTTTTATTAGTTTTATTCGAAAGAAATTGTTCTTGGGTCACTGTGACACACATATCTTCATAGAATAAAATATCTAAAGAGGAATTTTGATTGGTACGGCAATAACGCTCCATAGCTTTGATGCTGTTAGAATTGTTTGTATAGCCATCAAAAACTACAGTAACTTTTGATCCAAAGTGTCTCTTGACATAATTTACGTATCTTTGAAAAATACATTTGAACTTGTCATTTTTTGACCATACTACTCTATGCAGTAACATACCACCATCAGTGACGTAAATGCAATCTTCAAGGTTAATCTCAGTGCGGTCCACTTCAAACATATCATATAGTTTAGACTTATCTGTTTTCCGAAATACACCTTCGTAAAACATAGATGTTGGGTACGGTGCAAGTTCATAACGCATGTAATCTTTTAATTCGTCGTCACTTTTTCTTGCTACACAAATGCGTTGAAATATAAACATTGGATCTATAGGGACAATTTCCTCTTGAATTTTCAGACTACTATTAAGACTTTTTAATGACAGTACTCTATTTTTTCGTTTAAACGAAACTTTATCGAAGTTTGTACCAGCAATTTCTTCTAACCCTGCTTTTCCAACCTCAAAAGCATTATGACAGTTAATATTATTACCGCCAGTAACTCCAGTAGATATAGACATTATTGAATCTTGATAAGGAATCAATCAAACCAGGATTTTATTTTGAGAATATCTTCAGTATCTCGTTTTATTCGAGAATCTCTAGCATCTACATGCTGATCGGAAGTAGAAAATTGTATAGGCCTACCACAAAAATTTTCTACTTCTTCGCAGATATCATGTGTATATGGCATCGCTAAAATCCATTTATTTGCAGTACTGGTAGTTACTCCCCGTCCAATCATACCACCATCAACTTTCATGACTCTCATTAAGTCCTGTTCGATTGTCATATCAGTATGAGTTCCTGACCAGAATTTCTCAGTTCGTCTTACAATACAAAATCTGTTATTTATAAAATTTTGAAGTTCTTTAATTTTTAAAGCGGTAGTTTCTGGAATTACATTTTGGTTTTGCATTGAGGTGAAAAGTTTTTCAGATTCTTTTATAAATTGATTCATATTTTGTACATATAATAAGGCTGATTTCGTATAATTAAAATGTCCAGTCGCATAAAACTATGGCAACATTTGCTGAATAACTTGTAATTGAATTTTTATATTACCCATTTTTTCAGAGCGCGCAAATGCTTTTGCAATAGAGATCATTCGTATGTATTGTATCCATAATTTTGCAGTTTTACCGCATTCCTCAATTTCAATAATTTTTTCTAGAAATTTACCATTTAAGATGTTAAAAAAATTATGATCTTGTACTTCTTTGTAAGTAAGATTGTCATCTAAAAATTCTTGTAGTAAAGATTTCATATTTGAATATTCAACTTCTGAAAGATTCATTTCCTCAATAATCTTTTTACACAAAACTATCCAAATTAATGTGTGGCCTCGTACTGCTCTAGCATAAGCATGGCCATCTAACATCTTATCTACAGTTCCTGGCGCATAGTAACAGCTTAATGCTTCTTTTAAACCGCTTCCTGCCATCACATAACCGATTGAACCAAGAAAAGACATAAGCAGATGAAATCCTCCAAGTCGAACAATTACATTATGTATATCATCATCAGGTGAGGTTTGGACCATTTTAAACGCTTTCTGATACAAAGGTTGATCGAAAGTAACAAAACAATTAAATAGATTTAAGTTTTCACTAGTTTTACAGCGTATTTTAAAACGGTGTATATTGTATTTTTGTCAGTTGGAGGAGAGTGTACAAAAGGCAAGCAAACAATTCTAGATAATGTATACGTCATATTTTCCAAAAGCTTGGACATAAAGGCATTCCAGCCAGTAATGCCTGGTTTGGTCACTCCATAAATCCAAAGCAAGTCAGCATTAGAAAAATCTATATTATTAAAACTCGGGTTATCTACTTTTTCAAAAACAATGTTTTGGAGTGCATGTGTATTAATATTTTCAAAAATTTGGAATGGTATTTTGTCAATTTTGCTAATTTCTTTTGCAGTAGGCTTAACTGTCAATCGTTTTAAGGGAACTTTGTTATAATAACAATCTCTGGGACTTACAATCATAATACCTCCCATACTATGAAAAGTATTTTTCCCGTCTATAGTATTGATGTTAATATCTGAATTGTCAAATGCCAATTGTGCAAAACAACCAGATCTAAATGGAGAACGTGGACTAAGCAATACACTATCCTCATAAAGTGTTGCTTCTTTGTATGATGAACACACTCCCAGATGCGACAATATATCTATAATTCGTTTTGAAGCAAATTTCCTGTGCAACATTACAGACAGACCAACTTACAATGGTGATAGAAAGGTTCTAGGTCTTATGCAACTCATAATTGAATGAGTAATTGCTTTGCAATTTGTTTCATATGAACTAATATCACCTTTTTTATTTTTTAAAATTATTTCTTCTATCAGAAACTGAAGGAATTCTGGGATATTCTCATTAATATTTTGGAATATATTATCACTTGGAGGATAAAATTCTGTATTACTTTTCTTCAGATTAACATCGTTTCGAATAATTGCTGCTGCAGATTTTAAGATTTTTCTTTTTTCTTCATTTTCATCTTTTTTTGAGGCTATCCATGTCTACGTTTAATTTTTTTAAATGGTCAAAAAATGGTATCAGAAAGGCCAAAAAATTGTGTTAATTAACCACCCGAAAGTATTTTTAATAAGCTTTAATTTAAGCCGTCGTACACCTTTGTGCCACAATCTTGCCGTACTTTATGAGCACTCAAAGTTTTTTTGTGAATTGCGATTTTTTTGAGGTAATATTCCACATTTCAATATGAAATTTTTGGGGTTTATAGTACTCCACAAAGGTTACCTTTCCCTCAAGTTTTATCAACTTTCATTAATTTGTGTTAAAACAACAGCAATTTGTTTATAAACGCTATCGCCACTTTATTTATTTATTAACAATAATAATAAGATCGACTTCCGTATTAAGGCTAGAAATGTTCTTAATTTATTATAGAATACTGAAAAAAAATCACATTAAAATCGGCTTGTTAGGTCCAAAGATATTTATAAAAACGCTATTTTGCAACTTAAATTGTTAATAAAAAAATAAACGGGTTGTTTTTACACAAAACTTAACTATTAGCTCAACTTGATCCCATTAACCAATTTAGCACACAAAAAATCGACTCCCAAAACAATTCACATTTGATTTTTATTTTGACTCCACTACACGTGCTAATAAATAAATATTAGCATGTATAAAAAGTGTAAATAAAAATTTTAAACTGCAATTTTTTTACCTGTTTTATATGATAAAAACAAAAATATTTGTAATGTTTTGATTATAACCTTTGAAGAAATATCAACTGCGTTACTGCTCCGTTCTTGTATAGCAGATGTTTGTATGGCACACCACAACAATGGGTGTTGCGCGCGCAGCTACATTTAAAGTTGCACACTCGAGGGGAATAGAACGCCGCGCCGTTTAAAAATTTTACCTGTTTTCTAGGGTCTTGTTTTTAGAGTATAGGTATAATCAGGTAAGAGAAATAACATGAATAGATAGATTTAGTATTGTAGTAGCTGTAACGTTAATTTCAAGTACTCAAATAAACCCACTTAAAAGATACATGCATGTAACGCAAAGGAGGCACCTTTTTTTAGTATACACAATTTTTATTTATTTTTTTTAATTTCGAAAATGATTTTAATTTTCATGAGTATAGTTTTTGATGCAGAACACTTGCAGCTTTCAAATACAATTTTTTGTATTTCGATATCTCTATTTTTAAGATTAATAAAGGCAGATAAACTCTGAATTTTCGAGTAAATTTAAAATACGTCGAAATACTCACTTTTGAAAAGGTGTTTTTTTTTTAAATAACAACTTCAAAAGTATTTTTCATTATTATAAAATAAAAAGTTTATCTCTTTTAAAGGTAAATTAGTAAAGAACTACTATTTTTTTAAATTTTATTGTATAGTACTTGTAATTTTGTGGTTTCACTTCTTTTTGTATCTACAGTAAATATTTATACACTATATTCTTTATGTTCAAATAAAATATTTATGTAAAAATCAACAAATTTTGAAAGCTATACTGTTCCCCTTCAAAACTAGCCTTTATTTAACTGGCTATGCTTAGATTAAAGAAAGTTATGATATTTTTGAATAGACGCGCCTGGCTAATTTAGCGAATTACGCAAGATCGGGGGCAAACGCTCTTTTTAAAACGCAGCGCTCATCATTACCAATTTTCAGAAAACAGTTCCATTAACGTAAAAATATGTAAGGAGACTTTCTGAAGGAAATTGTTTGCTCTTCAATATACACCTTTTTATTTCTTCCAACTGTACATATTTACGGAGTGCTTTAAGAAAATCTGTCTTTACGATTTTTCCAGACCATTTTCAGAAAACCCTAGAAAGGTAAACATGCAAAGATTTTTTTATATTAATTATTAACGTTTATTTAACACGTGCACCAAATATTGCTTTGCCCCAATTTTTTATCAAGTCAAAATCTCTGGCGACTGGACTATATTTTAACTTGTACTAAATCATTATGTTGGTGCAACAGCCTTTGGAGATTTAAAAATACCCGTTTATAAAGCCTTTGGAGATATTTATAAAGTACCTGTTAAAAACGCTAAATTCTTTATTTTAAGTATTACTGTTTTAGAAGCATTGTATAAGACAGTAAACGTTATGTTTTCCTCAACCATGGCTTTTATTTATTTCAGCAGTAAACTAAAAACCAATAACCGTTGTCACCTAACCTCACAAATGAAAACAACACATATTTTCGCTTTGCATTAAGTAATAGGACAATTTACAATTAGTTCACTTCTTCTTTTCCAAATCGTAATATATCGATACAATCGCATATTATATAAAACATTGAAAATGTACTGCAGGAACGGATAAATGTACATGTACAGTTCCGATGCCGCTAAATAGCTTTTGTTTATTTACTTGTTCCTATGGTAATTAATTCTGGTCTCCATGGTGTTTTTGACATATTTAGTAGTAGTATTTAATATATTTCATTACTTATTTATAACATCATCAGAAATACGTATAAACATAAATTTTGTAATCGTTTAAGACAATTATAAAATATATAGACGCCTATATATAGACAATTACAAAATATGTCGATACATCGCATATTAAAAACATTAAAAACTGCAGAAACGGATGAAGGTACAGTTCCGATGCCGCTAAATATCATTTGTTTATTTATTTGTTACTATGGTAATTAATTCTCGTCTCCATGGTGTTGTTGACATCTTTATACGCGTCAACGAAAAGGCATAATTAAAATGACCTAAATCGTGCGAACGGGGCAAAATATAAAATTCTAATTTTCTATTGTATTGTATTTATTGTTTAGTAGCCTAAACTACTATTTACAAAAACGAATTCGTAGACATTGTTAATGAATTTGATGCATATGTCGTTGTCCAAAGCTTCCCAAGAACTGATCCTGTCATAGAGTGTTCATGTTTACATTCGTTCTACATATTATATCAGCTGATTACTGAATGTTGATTTTCATTTTGCCGCAATATCGCAGTGTTTTACGATATTCTGATCGCAAGTGTGCTGTATATAACCCGACGATGGTCTGTGACCGAAATCGATCGTTTTTAAGTATGTGAATAATAAAAATTTTATTACACATCGTATGTATGGTACCTTTAGGCTATAAACAATAAATACAATACAATAGAAAATTGAAATTATAGGTACCATTAGTAAAACAATAAGTGTATGTATATTATAAATACATCACATTATCATTAATCAAATTCCAAGTTGGACAGTATTTTTTGCCTTGTGTCAAAGCTTACCTGTGCAAAATTTTGTGGAATCGGTGTAACGTTGTGGATTTGTATTCAATACACATAAATCATAAGACTTTGAGTTTTATATATATAGAGAGATAATTACGGATATCTTGAGACAGCATTGTTGTCAGTGACAAAACAGGCGTTCGAAGACTGCGATTATCGGATGGTAAACATAATACTTAAATGGCTTAATTAATATCGACACGGTTAGGCTACAAAAATGAAACTGAATTCAAGAGGCCGAGTAAATGCCCTTTGTGATTCTATAAAAAAAGGCGGTGAGTAAAATTGGGAGAGCTAGTTGGATAAATCAAGAATTGAAGAACTTGGAATTTACAAGATCAACAAACTTGAAGACTTCGAGAAGTTATAACACACCGTCGAGAGATTAGCTAACTGTTGTGCCCACTGGAATGAAGTCTCCTAAGGGAATTGGGCTAAGGCCAAGGCGCTTTATGGGTTATTTACGGAATAAATAAGTCATGATCATCATCATTATCATCCTCAACCTTTAAACCAAGAATGGTTTGTTCCGGTCTCAAATAGGTAAATATTACACCTGGTCACTCCAGCGCTTCCTCGGACGCCCCACACCTCTCCGTCCCATCGGCTTGTAGTTCCATAGTTGTTTGGGGATGCGGCAGTCATCCATTCGGCAAAGATGTTCCCACCAATTCAGCCGATACTGGGCGATCCTGTCGAGTATACTCATAATATTCAGTTCCTACCGTATGTCTGTGTTTCTTCTATGATTATGGAGAGTATAATAAGCATGCCACAGTCGCTTGGATACGACTGGCCTGGCCTTTCGTTAAAGTCCAATTCTTAGACCCATAAAGAAGTGTGGGAAGAGCCATCACCTTGTAGAATTTTAGGCGTGTTCCTTTACTTGCTGACTTAAGGGTTCGCCTGATGGGCACGCACATAAGGTTGAACTTATGCAACTTATCAACCATGTCGTCATGTCGTTGCTTGCATGGTGCATGGAATAAATAAGTAAGGCAGATAAATCAATAGAGAGAGCGAGAGAGATAGAGAAAGAGAGTGTGCGTATGAGTGAGAGAGAGAGAGAGAAAGAGAGAGAGATGTTTAACAAAATTGTATTCAACATAAGTCATGTAAGTAAAATTTCGTCCTGAGCCTTACGATAACGCAGACGGTAACAATAACAACCATGCACGTATAAGTTGTCACGTGCGAGCACGCGACCCGGCAACGGAGCCATCTTCATAAATTAATTTTATCTGACGTGACATTCACTCGTCTGGCGGTGTAGCGACAATGATGAATTTGTTCTAATTTTCACTTCACTTCGTCAGATGTTACGCGTTGTAGCGTGTTAAATTGTTCTCTCTCTCTCTCTCTCTCTCTCTCTCTCTCTCTCTCTCTCTCTCTCTTTGCGACATCTGTTGCTCTTATTTACTTTCTTTCGTTCTGTACACAGATCCCTTATCATAACAAACAACAACGTGCGCACAACGTAATACGACTTTAATTAAACATTTCGTTAAATTTCGTACTTGCAGAAAATAATTAATCTTAAAAAGTTTATTAAAAATGTTTAACGTCTGAGTAATTATTGTAACATAGAAGTATTGACTGTATCGTTTCTGCAACGAATTATACTTGTCAAGTGCTCCGAGGTTTCAGTACTTTCTCAATATCCGTACCCACACCTCACTTTCGATGTTTTGAATATGCGATTGTATCGATATACGACGATGTGGAGAAGAAGAAATGTACTAATTGTAAATTATTCTGTATCTTAATGTTATAACGAAAAGAAAGGGTGTAAATGTTTGTGTTGTAAAATGTCGAGCGTTACCTCCGCTCACTTTTGTTACTTACTCTGTTGACTGGATCCTCTGCTGTGATGTAGTCCTGTAACACAACTTAATACTATGCTTTTTGTGGGCGCCACTTGGAAACGTTTGTTCCAAGAAAAAAATGTGATTGATAAAATTTTTAAATCTGATAATAATTAATTTTTTCATGAAATCTTGGTGTATGGTCTCAAATCCAACACATTAATATTTTTTGTCATTGCAAATATATCATTTTTAATTAATTTTTTCATGAAATCTTGGTGTATGGTCTCAAATCCAACACATTAATATTTTTTGTCATAACAAATATATCATTTTTATTCTAACTTAGATTCTTTCTAAAAATGTATTTAAGTCATTTAATACATTTATTTCATTTACATCACATAATACAATAATGGATCATGTCCATTTATTCACAAAAAATAGTTTTTAATACTCTATTCATAGTTATAAAACTTAATAATTATTGACTTTATTTTGGTGGATTCTGACATTATTTCTCTCTCTTATAGTGTCTTATGGTTTTTTTTTCACTCTTATTCACTTTAATAATATATATGGGGTTTTGTCTTAGTCATAGTTTGGTCGTTTTTTCAAGTTGATAGAAATAATTATTATACAAAATTACACAATTTTTTGGGACTACTTGGGTTCGATACTGTTCACCTCACTTTCCTCTTACGATAACTTACTGTGTAAATGATTTCTTTTATGGAACGTTCTGTGACGTTACATATGCCTCTCCGTTAAAGTTGATAATTTTGGAAAAACATATCTTTGGTTTTGATGAAATTATCATCTCTATATTAACCCTTTATTAGCTTCTTTATATCTCATTCTTTTATCTTATAATTAAATTCCTGTACTACTCCTTTAATATATTAATCCAACTCAATATTCCTAGTTCGTTCTTTGTTGTATCACCTATTCCTTTCCTTTTTACCTTGATGTTATTTAATTAATCTTTGATATAATTCCCTATCAATTCCCTAACTTACATAGAGGGTTGGGAGTCAGAGTGGCTCGCTATGGCATACATTCTCTGTCCCTTCCTGTCTATAACTACTGAAATCAGAGGCAACACATCCCTGTTCAGAAAATAATAATTGCACCTTTGCAACAAATAATAATAATAATAATAAAAAAAAATACAATATTCAAAGATCATAGGCTCCTACACATAAATTCCCTTTCTTAAACTCTTCTGATTAATTCACAATTATATTAATATATCGTTCTCCGCAGGTTAAAATTATCGTTTAAAATCATTCAATGTTAATAGCTATATTCATATTCATCATTACCTCCTTATGTAACACACTGTTTTCCCCCTTTTTTTTTATTTTTCATTTATCATTTCCATTTATTATCAAATATATGATAGTATTTCTCCTTCTTTTCTCCTTTACTAGGTGTCCTTCTCGTAATATTTATTAATTAATAATCTCTCTCCTTCTCTAAGTACGGGTAAGCTGGTAAATATACGTTGACATGGCTATTGGAAATAAATCTATATTTTATATATATATCATTATGCCTTTGGTGTAAGGTGTCCTTCTCGTAATATTTATTAATTAATAATCTCTCTCCTTCTCTAAGTACGGGTAAGTTGGTAAATATACGTTGACATGGCTATTGGAAATGAATCTATATTTTATATATATCTTTATGCCTTTGGTGTAAGGTGTCCTTCTCGTAATATTTATTAATAATAATCATAATACAATAATATTTATTTTTATTTAATAATTTATACCTCCTTTCTAATTATGGCTAAGTTAAAAAATTCACGTTAACATGTTTAGTCAAGGTACCTTCTCTATGATGCTGTATTTGACTTTGGTTTTTGGTCATGGTACTTGGTCACTGATTGAGTATTCGACTTGCGATTTTTTTTAATCATGGTACTTTTTTTTTTTTTTTTTTTTTTTTTTTTTTTTTTTTTTTTTTTTTTTTTTTTAATGAAGTCTGGTTATACGTACCTTTTACCTTGTTCCTAATTGTGTCAGGGGGACAGCCGTCTTAGTCCACAGGCGGATATCCCACAGGCCACTACCCCCTTTAGATACATCTCTAGTTGAAGGTTGTGCGGTGGCGATAGACGCTGGCGGATCGGAGTTGCGCGTTGTTGCGGCGTATCTCCGGCCCGGCCTGCGGATACCTCCACCGCCCGAGGAGTGGGACGCTCTCCTCGATCATCCCCTACCAACCATTGTAGCCGGCGACTTAAATGCCAAGCATCCCTCCTGGAACAGCAGAGTAGCCAACGCCTACGGAAAATCTCTGTATCGGTTCGTCTCCGACGACCCGGTACTTCAAGTCATCGGCCCAGAAGACCCTACTCACTTCCCCTTTTCCGTTTCATCGACCGGACGTCCTTGACATTGTCATAGCCAAGGACGTGACCCATCACATCCAGGTCTCGTCAGTGTCGGATCTCTCATCCGATCACAATCCCCTTTTTATAACTGCCCGTGAGCTGTCGGCCTCACCCCGACCTCCCGCTCAGATTGTTAGGAGAGTCAACTGGCGCTCCTACCATGATGAGCTCTCACGGCGGTTACCATCACTCCCCGCGGACCCGATCGTCACTTGTGACGATTTGGATCTCCGAGCCACTCATCTTCAGGAGTTGGTTCAAGGTGTCATGGATCGACACACATATACTCTCGAGGTGAATCATCGTAAATCGGCCTTACCTGCGGAAGTACTCCACGCCATCTGGCTACGGCGCAATCTCCGCCGCAGATGGCAAAGAACCCGTGATCCCGGCGTCAAAAGGCGCTTTCAGGCCCAGTCTCTTTACGTCCAGCAGCTACTGCGGGACGTAAACTCTGATCGATGGGACTCATACCTTGAGTCTCTTGAAGTCGACCACGCCTCCGTCTGGAGAGCGGCGAGTAGACTGACCCGCGAGAAGAGAACTCGCAACCCACTTGAAACTCCGAACGGGGTTGTATCTTCATCAGAAGGCAAGGCCGAGGTCTTCGCCGACTGCATGGAGGTGCAATTTACTGTTCACCAAGGCGTCTCGGACCCTGCCCACTCGGCAGAAGTCCGTGACTTCCTATCTGGACATTTTTCCCGCCCTCCCGTTCGACAGGGATGAACTAGTTTCATCTATCTGCCGACTAAATCGCCGTCGCGCCCCCGGTCCTGACCGGATCGGGGCCCCTGCTCTACAAAATCTCCCGGCCTCAGGCGTTGACCTCGTTCTTGAGCTGTTTAACTCCTGTCTCCGGCTACAGTACTTTCCCCGCCTGTGGAAATCAGCCAACATCGTAATGATTCCGAAGCCTCGCAAGCCGCGCATGCTTCCTGAAAGCTATCGCCCAATCTCTCTCTTGCCAGTCATCTCGAAGGTGTTCGAGCGTCTCCTGCTGGCTCGCATCTCGCCGCTGCTAGATGGTTTCATCCGCAGCGAACAGTTCGGGTTTCGCAGAGAGCACTCGACCACGCTTCAATTGGTCCGCGTTGTTACGCACTTGTCAGACGCCACCAACAGGCGAGCGGCTACGGCCGCCGTACTGTTGGACGTGAGCAAGGCCTTCGATAAAGTCTGGCACGAAGGTCTTCTCTTCAAACTTGCCAATTCCCCTCTACCATCGACCATAGTGTTTTTCCTCCGGTCGTATCTCAGCGACCGAACCTTCAGGGTGAGCGTCGACGGGTCCTGTTCTACAGTTCGACCCGTCGCCGCCGGCGTACCTCAGGGATCTGTCCTCGGCCCCGTTCTGTACCTTGTGTACACGAACGACCTGCCTGTCTTGCCCGGAGTCACGTTGTCTTTGTTCGCTGACGATGCTATGTATCACTGCAGCTCCCTGTCCCCGCGATTTGCGAGTACAAAGCTGCAGCGTCAGTTGAACCAGCTTCCGGACTGGCTACGGAAATGGCGGGTGACGATCAACACGGAGAAATCCGAGGCGATCTGCTTCACCCGTAAGTCCATCTCCCGATGCCCAGCCCCTCTCCCTAGCAGGGAGACCCATCGCCTACAAAGAATTGGTGAAGTATTTAGGCGTTCGGCTAGATCGTCGCCTTTGCTTCAACGCCCACGTGACGGAAACCCTTGCCAAGGCTCGCGGCGTCCGAGCCAAATTATCTCCTTTCCTCTCGTGTCGCAGCCGCCTGGCCATGCGCACGAAACTTACCATCTATCTACTATTTCTCAGGTCTGTATTGACCTATGCGGCACCCGCCTGGTGGTCTCTTTTATCCACCACCAACAGATGTAGGCTGGAAGCTTTCCAGTCCCGAACACTCCGATCCTTGACGGGGTCCCCTTGGTTTGTAAGGAACGACGTGATTCGAAGGGGTCTCCGTGTTCCTACCTTGACTTCCTTTGTCCGGTCGCTGGCTCTAACTCTCTTTGCTAAAGCCTCGACCTCCACCTTCCCGTACCTACGAACCATCAGTGCATCAGAACCACCACCGCCCATTCGGGTCAAGCGCCCTCGGGCGCTTCTTGATGACCCGCCATAACGCCATCCTCTTTAAATTAAATAAAAACAAGTAATCATCAGTCCTAGACCAGAGTATTTCACCAAACTGTCCTTCTCTCCTGCCTGTCCACCTCCTAGCACGCTGAGCCGGCTGCTTGTCGCTGTCATCAATCACTAGCACGGAGGCTCTCCGCCTCGCGGGGAGCGACCGACGCCCTCAGGGCGTCTGCTGACTGGACTTGAAACGGGCAACATCTGTTGCTCGAATCGGTACCAGCGGCAGTGCATTAAACAAAAAAGTTCTACTCCCCCGCCTTCTCAGTTAACTGGTTGGCGGTTTCCTTTTCCAGTTTTAGGTCACCAGTCGACAGTACCAGCACTATGTTTACTTCTGGCAGCCATTGGACACGATCCAGATGCTGCAATCAAGCCACGGGTGCAAAGACACCCCGCATCCATAATGCAATGCAATGCTAATTGTGTCAGTTACCTCGTAGGTATTGTTTTTATTGTTTGATAATATTTGGGTTTATATTTGTCAGTTTGGGTTAATTACTTTGATTATTTCAACCCCTTTTGGTTGTGTTCCTTATATTATGTCATTATTTATCATTCCCATTCCTTTTTAATTCCTTCTCTTTTCAATATTCGACCTTCGATGTTTAGCACCTCTACTCCTTCAAATGCCTGGTCTATGACATTTATTCTGGATGATTAATCCATGGCATTACCATCTCATCACATGTTTGGGCCATAATTTTTCTGCATAGCGGAATTCCTCCTCTCTCTCACTTTCATTTTGGGGATCATTATCTGGTTCTCGGCCAGTTTCTGCCAATACATGGTTTACATAAAATACTCGGGGTCTTTCGTCATTACTTGCCTGATTATGCTGTAATGAAAAACCCGGATTTTCGTGAACTGTTACCCGATTCTCATTACTATTTTGATTAGCGTTTGGTTCCTGTTGGTTGTTATTTTCGTTTCGGGGTGGTTCGTTACTCCTACCCTCTGAAACCTGCTGACGGTTATTCGCCGTATCACCCTGGCTACCTGGCGCCTGTTGAGTCATATACCCGTAACTTGGTAAATTGGGTGGATATGGTCGTCGATTATCGGCCATCATATAATTTACCTGGGGCCTATATTCATTTTGGTTTCTCCTATCGCCTCCTCCTTGGTTTCCCCCGTTGCGATAACCATTACGTTGACCATAATTACTTCCTCTATAATTATTCCCGCGATAACCGTTTCCCTGGTGGAAGTTCCTACCGTAGTTATTCCCGGTGTAATTACCTCTGTTTGGTCCCGGATAGTTGCGGTTAATTGGGCCCTGAGTGTTATCATTTCGGCCATTTGGTGGGATATTATTATTCTGATTATTGGTGTTTAGATTATTACTGTTCCCACCTCCATTCCGGTTTGGTCCGTTATTATTGTTGTTGTACTCTACCTTACGATTGGGGGGTTGGTAATCCTGGAACCTTCCTGTGGATTCACAATTTTCCAATAATTTGGCCAGATCGGCTATTTTGCTAATCTGTTAGTATAATTGGGCATCCTTGATACCATAGCTGTAATGTCCAGCTACCTGTCTTACCAAACATTCTTCTGGGATCGGCGGTATCAACTTCCGTGCTAAACATACCTTTCCCAGGAAATAAGACGTCGGGGACTGTCCATAGGACGCGTCGTATTTGCCATAGAAAATGTCCATTCTTACCCTGTTTTGTGCGGTCTCTGACCAATACTTTTCCTTAAACTGGCGTTTAAACTCTGCTAAATTCGTTATTTCGGGTCGTACCGCTATCCACCAGTTATCCTTAGTATTTTTAAACATCTCGTCAAGCATCTCTCTTATCCTGTCCCACCTTGTTTCTCTATTTCTCCCAATAAACTCCTCCATTCTTTCCAAAAATTCCATTGGGTTTCGTCGATAGTTCTGGAAGTTGATTACTTCCCTGTTTTCACCATGACACGTATGAGTGTTTAGTATTGGTGTGTCTCTCAGCGCCTCTAATCTTTCCTGCAGGTTTTTCTCTCTCTGGTCTATTTCCAGTATACTATTTTTGTTAGTTTTTATCTGTTCATCCAGCCTGTTAGCGATGTCATATGTTTTCTGCATCCTCTCGCTAACGTCTTTCTGGACTTCTCCCACCTCCTGCATGATGGCGTCTTGGTTCTGCCTTACCATGTTTTCAAGCTTTCTAACATCTTGTTTGGTCTCTACTGCTTGTTCCTCTATATTTTCGAAACGTGTATTGTTTCCCTCCCGTAACCTTTCCAACTGTTTCTCCATATTCTCGACCTTCCTGTCACTATCGATTTTATTATCATCGATTTTTTTGTTTACTGTTTCGTACTTTATGCTAATTTCTTTTTTCAGGGACTCTATACATTTTTTATTCTCCTCCTGGAATATCTCCAGTTTTTTCCCATTGTCATCTATTTTCTCGGTTATATCCTTCTTTAAAGATTCTATGTTTTTATCTAATTTCTCCTTATCTTCCTGTCTGTTTTTATTCATAGATTCTATTATTTCTTCCTTATCTTCCTGTCTCTTTTTATTATTCTCCTCCTTATCTTCCCGTCTGTTTTTATTTATATCCTCTTTCAGGGATTCTGTATTTTTGTTCATATCCTCCTTCAGGGATTTTGTCATTCCTTGGAGCATCATCATTATTGCATTCATGTCAACGCTTGCTGTTATTTTTTCTGGTTCGGGTTTCTCTGTTTGTTCTACCATTTGTATGGGTTTTTCTCCCGTTTGCTCCTCTATTTCATCTGCCGTTTGTACCTGTCTTTCCATTTCTAGTGTGGGCGGTTCTAATTCCGTTTCCTCCATTTGTACTGCCTCTCCGTCTTCCACACTTAACTCGGGTTCCACATTCTTCTTCACCTTTTTTCCCTTAGGTTGCGGCATTTTGATCTGTTGGTAGTTGCCGGGCTTGTTCCGTCTTTTTCAAGCCTCACTAGTTGGGCTGCCAATTTATAACGAAAAGAAAGGGTGTAAATGTTTGTGTTGTAAAATGTCGGGCGTTACCTCCGCGCACTTTTGTTACTTACTCTGTTGACTGGATCCTCTGCTGTGATGTAGTCCTGTAACACAACTTAATACTATGCTTTTTGTGGGCGCCACTTGGAAACGTTTGTTCCAAGAAAAAAATGTGATTGATAAAATTTTTAAATCTGATAATAATTAATTTTTTCATGAAATCTTGGTGTATGGTCTCAAATCCAACACATTAATATTTTTTGTCATTGCAAATATATCATTTTTAATTAATTTTTTCATGAAATCTTGGTGTATGGTCTCAAATCCAACACATTAATATTTTTTGTCATAACAAATATATCATTTTTATTCTAACTTAGATTCTTTCTAAAAATGTATTTAAGTCATTTAATACATTTATTTCATTTACATCACATAATATAATAATGGATCATGTCCATTTATTCACAAAAAATAGTTTTTAATACTCTATTCATAGTTATAAAACTTAATAATTATTGACTTTATTTTAGGTGGATTCTGACATTATTTCTCTCTCTTATAGTGTCTTATGGTTTTTTTTTTCACTCTTATTCACTTTAATAATATATATGGGGTTTTGTCTTAGTCATAGTTTGGTCGTTTTTTCAAGTTGATAGAAATAATTATTATACAAAATTACACAATTTTTTGGGACTACTTGGGTTCGATACTGTTCACCTCACTTTCCTCTTACGATAACTTACTATGTGAATGATTTCTTTTATGGAACGTTCTGTGACGTTACAATGTAAAGTGAAAATACGTAATGTTTTGTTTGTGAGGTTAGGTAATAACGTTTGTTTGTTTTTGGTTTCCTGTTTAAAGAAATAAAAACCATGGTCAGGAAAAATATAACGTTTAATGTATACATACAATGTTTACAAACATCATTAATGTTAAAAACATTAACAAAACAGCAACAGAAAGTGTATGGTGCAAAATACAATTGTTAATTGTTTCTGAATTCTAAGATTAAAACAAAAAAAAAGTATTAAAAATGAAAACAAGATTTGTTATTAGTTAAACGGCCAATATTCTTTTATGTTATTCAATAAAATCTCGAAAACTTCAATGGAAGCGAATTTTGTGCGAAACACGAAAAAATGGAGACTAGTAGGCGTATACCTCCCCCGAGTCGGTTGCTTTTCCGGTGGTCTGCACAAAACGAAAATCGAGTATTAGTGGAAAACGAGTTCTACCACAAAAAGGAAGACATGTACAGTAACAGGCCTTACTTCGAGCTGTCTTTTTTACGTGGTTGTCATAAAAAGCGAGCATTGTTTTAAAGGCATGTTGGTTTCCATCTGTACTTTTAGTGTGCTTGTTAACCTAACAACATCAACTTCTGGCGACACAGCACACATCAGATCTGTGTTTATTCCTAGAACTATATTAAAAAAAAAATATGAGAATTAAAAACGATTACAATCGTCAACAAGCTACTTTATAACATACACACAAAATTTAACGACTTTTGTTATCTAACACAAATTATATGCGATATTCATTACATATCGATGCCAATAATCCCATAATCGAAATATCGAAAACGAGTTATTGGGAAAGTAACGTGTTTTCTTATGCAGTAGATTAACAGCTGTAACGATTGTTGATGACTCAATTGATCTTATTCATGGCCGGATTTAGTAGAAGGCCGGAATATTAAACGTGGCAACACTGGAACCATCTGAAATTCGAGGCCGACTAGACGATCTGTTAATTTATGTATTTCAATAATCAAATTGCGTCATTTTGAATTGCCGGTTAACAGCAGTTTTATAATTCTTCACTTTTTGCAAAATAAAAGTTTATTATGTAAAATACTGTTATGTAATTTAAGAAATATAATAAATAACTCATTCATATGATACGAATTTAATATTTCGAACAAAATTAATTCATTAGGCCTAACACTAATTCACTAATTTCTTCAACTTAAGCGTATAGTACTAAGTGAGCACAGCCCTATAATTTAGATTCAGCTATAAATAGGCCTACTCTTGATTTTTAGTAATGCTATGAAATTAAACCAAAATATAACATGTTGACTTTAGCTATTTTATTACGCTATGCTTATAAGCCTCAGACGCAACGTTGCCACATTTAATATTCCGGCCTTCCACTAGAGTCGGCCATGTCTTATTGCGTGTTCTGGTAGCTAACGTTTGTCAGGTCGCGAGTTCGTCAGTCGCGCAGAAAGACGGTCGTCTTTTGTCTGTCCGCCCCTCCCCCCCCCACCCGTGCCAACCCAACCTCATACGTGTGGTTGTTGGGGCCAGAGAGACATAAATGAGAAATTTACGGTGTAGACAAAACAAAATTGCCGAAATATTCAGCTTTAGAACAACCGCGAGATGCTGCTGTTTCTTGATAATGAAATTCTGACTCATGGCTAAGTGATTGAGGAGAAGGCTGGCCACTGCCTGATATTACTTAGCCTTGGAAACACAATATCTACGCAATTTATTAGACATATAAACTACAGCTGAGATCTTGTATGCTTTTGTAAAGTGTAAAGTATTTGACAGTTTAAAAGCCCCCCTTAATGACTCATGGTTTGTTGGTATAAAATTTACTTTTAAGAAAGTCGGAAGAGTGATTGATGTTCGCATGGAGAAGGAAGTTCGGGTGGTCGGAAAATGTGGCATTCGCTTGTGACATTTACAGTCAGGCCTAATGTATTATTCTAATTTTAAATCAATTAACTATTTGTAGATCGTAGGGCTCTTATCGGCAGTTGTATGAAAACCACACGCTGCCCGATAACACAGTCGGTTCGTCGAACAGACACCCCGACGGTATGGCGATGCTATTTTTAAATGGTCAAACAGACAGGAAGCGGTAACGCGAATGCTTATTAAAACCGGAAGTGATAACACCGCTCACCTTAGCTCACTGTGTTCAGTAGCGTCCGTTTGTATGGCAGTCATAAGTGAAGGTGAGAATCGAGTGTATCTGTGAACGTACATCACTGTTGACTATTACAAGCGACTAGTCAATTTTTATAACGGTATTCGTAACGAAAATGAATGGGAAAGAAAAAGAGTAAAATGAGTGATATGATGTGGAGTCGTAGTAACAACTAGGTGGCAGAGTCTATGTAATTTGAAGACCTTCTAAAATCAGTAAGAGATATGTATATACAGTATATTGTTGGCCCGCCAGACTTCCAAGATTTTTCAATTCGGCCCTCAAGTGAAAAAGTTTGGAGACCCCTGCTCTAGATAAAGAAGAACAAGTTTTGTATGTGACAAAACACGTATGTGTTTTTATTTTAAAATTTTAAGCTAAAAATTGTATTAACTTACAATTTAAATCAGGCTTTAATTAGGAGTTGTTACCGGTCGCTATCTACGGCCGTTTCCGTTACAATGTAATTTCAACGAGCAATTTTCAAAAATTCTTATAACTGAAATAACTGTTAGCTGTTTGAAGTTCTGGTAAATTCTGGTGTACGTTCGAATAGTGGAGTCTGTATTAAAGAGTTTGCTTCTTTTTACGTTTTTGATCTTCAGTACAGGGATTAAGTTTGCAGCCTGTTACGGCTTCAAAGTTGGTGCGCTCAGAGTTTCCTTGGTCTTCTTAGACCTGTTTTTTGACCTTTAAACTCGTAGGTATATTCTTCGGGTTAAGGTTGCTATCAACCTTATTGAAACCATACTGAAACCTTAATCACATATTCAAACCATTTCTTTCGTTAACAGCTGATCTAATACATTCCGTATATGCCAAACATTCAACAGTAGACCTACAGAGCAGTACAATGTAATCAACAGTATAATCAAGAGCCTCGAAGAACAACAACTCTGCGAAACCTGTCTTTTTTGATCAGGTAGCTGATAAGAATTCAGCAAGGAAACTACACGACTCGCAATACTAAGTAGCCAGCAGTAAAAAAAGAAATAAAAAACTCTTGCTTACAGTAAAACATGGGAATAAGTACCAAAGAATTCACAGATCAAACTTACCAACTGTTAACTTTACTGGCTTCTCGGAAGAAAATCAAAATCGTCTATTGAGAACATACCATCATTATATAGGTCTTACTACTTTTATATATACTACCTTTATAAAAGGTGTTGCCCTATACGGGAGTGAATCTTGGACAATTGGAGAAAGTGACAAGAAAAGACTCCAAGCATTTGGGACCTGGTGCTACAGAAGAATATTCAAGATAAGCTGAAGTGAGAAGATAACGAGTGAGGAAGTCTTTAGAACAGTTCAGGAGGAGAAGAGATTTCTGCGAAATTTAAAAGGCAGAAGAGCTAAGTTTATAGGGCATATACCACGACACAATGGGTTGGTTAAGAGAATAATAGAAGGAACAATTGAAGAGATGAATCACCGAGGTCGACCGCGTTTAGACTACATGAAACAGCTTATGGTCGATATGAACTGCACATCAAATTTGTGAGTTGAAAATAAAAGCAGAGAAGCATGAAGAATGGCCAGCTGCTGCCAACCAGCCTATGGGCTGCTAACCTAGAAGAGAGACCTTTATAAGATCATCGAAAACTCGCCTGGTCATATGGGGTACAGATGTCGGTGCGCCCGTTAATCCAATACCAGATTGTCCAGGGGACCGAAACGAATACCCTATGAAGTCTTCCGGATGCCCCGTGTACAGAGCATACGATGACACGCAGATCCCAGCTGTTGATAAGGAAATCAAAAGGATAACGTGCAGCTACTTCGGCAAGCTTTGCTTATACCGCAAAACGACACCGTCAGAAGCCTACACGAACCATCGAAAACCCAAATGCCCTTCAGACGGTATTAACTAATTTTTCCAACAATATTAAATATTTTTAACTAAGAGGATGCCGCGAATGCATTCGCTTCTTCCTGCATATTGTACTGTACTTTCGTCAGCTTTACTTATTGTTTCTTACGAGCAGACTGTAAATATCAAATAAATAAAAAAAAAATTGTATATATCATCAACCCTAATACTACGGAATCGTGTGCTACCTTTTACCGATATGATGAACTTGATTTCCGTAGTTTGCAGTTTCATAACATCATTATACGTCAGAGTACAAGTTTCCGAGCCGAATAGATTTGATACGGTCAGAACGGTCACCGCTTCACTTTATAGAACATATGAGCTGCCCTATTTTTTTAAGTTCTACTTATTCACCTCAAGTCTGCTGAAATTCTGGAAGTCTGCTGCTCTCCCACTATATTTATAAGTAGTTTCATAGGCTATACATTTAAAAATTGTAAACAGATAGTTGTATTTTAAAATATCTCGAAAGAACAAAAATTGTCATCAACGGCGCTACGTTGGAACAGGTATTGCAGTAGCGTGGCGTCCATGTAACCTCTGTTGCCGGGGGGCAACAGTCCTGGAAATGAAAGAAAATAATATTAGTTATATCACAGAATAAATAGTTTAGTTATTGAATAATTTGAAATCAGAACAATATTAGTATGGAAACTTGAAGAAAAGCATAGCTTTGCTTTCGAACTGCTGGGCACTTGCACCGTCTTGTGTTGCCGGCTCAGACATCGGCAATGTTTTACTGCGTGTGGTCATTGACCTCATAGTAGTTGTCACTGTACAAACGGGAGGGGGACACATTCGTCCACCCAATGGGTTGCCGCTGTATAAACCGGCAAAACGCTCAATTAGCAGCTGTGTTCGTTTCGGACCAACGTGCAGCAGTTACTACCTACCTATTTGTGATTTGTTCGTTTGGTTATGTGTCTCTCTGTTCGTATTTATTATTATTAATTCTATTATTTGTGTTCTCATTTATTCTATTTAAGTATAATGGAGTCAGATCCCGTTGAACCGGGGTCCTCTTCTTCTGCCAGCGAAAGATAGAAAATACTCTAAAAAGATATTTTAGCTCTAAAAAGAATATGTTGACTCTAAAAAGAACACTTGGTACTAGGAAAAATTTGAATTAATTTTTAGGATAAGTTTTAGGCCTATCACAAGCGGCAACAACTGTTATGAAGCCACGCCACGCCATAGGTATTGTATTACAGTACTTAGTCAGTGACGTGTATATCATGAAGATGACAAGTACATGAATAATAAGGTAAATACATTTCAGTGGATATGTGACACAATCATAAGGACATTTAAGAGTAAGATATTAAAGAACCGCGCTAAAAGTTTTTACTTTATGGCAGTTTTATATAACTAGACATATTGGGCACGGAGAGATCTGAAGCGTTGAGAATCATCGGAGATGACGTTTTGTAGATCTTCACAATGAAGGCACACATTAGAGGATTGACATGAGAAGTGAATGCAGTACGATAGAATGTAGGCCTGCAAAGAAAGGTATAAAAGTCATCTAAAAATGATTTAAAATGAAAGTATTCCAAAACAAGATAACCGATGGGGCAAGACGGAGGATGCGATTATCAAATCGGAACAGGCGAATTTGAAGACGACCACGATTTTACAGTTTTTTTTTCGATTCGCTTAACTTTCATTTCCCAAATGAAATTAAATTCTCTAAACGCGTCGCTAAATGAAATAAAACAAATGATAAACTATCTGTAAACTAGCTGGTGAAGGAACGTCCTCCATGAAGGAAAATTGGCCACAAGCAAATAAATGGTCTTCTCTGTGTTCTCGAAAAGTGGCTCACCATTACAACCATTAAACGGCCATTATCACCCCAAATACCGAAGGTACCCCATTCCCGTAATCTTTCACCATTGCTTACAATATTCCAGTATCGCTTGTGGCAGAACTCTGTACACTTCTGTTATGTTGAAAGTGGAATGGAAGGCTCATGTTTGGGATCAATAGGAGTTCCTCTGGCGACGCATGCTTTGTGTTATACTTTTAACTTCGTTACCGGCGCTACAGAGGATTGTCTATGTCTACACATGGCGACCTTTGTTGTGTGAGTTTTGCCGGTACCGCGACGTTCTTCCTAGATCGTTGTTCCTAGCTCCCCTGTGTAAAATCTCCAGTCATTGAAGTCCAGGGATTTCTCCTTCGTCGAGAAGCCGATCTAGTTTTTAATAAGGTATATAGAACTTAGATAATGACCTAGGTAGCAGTAAGAGCTGATTTGTTTACTATACGCTATATGCTGTCCGGTACTCTGGAAAGTAGTTTCTCGTTCACCTCTTCTGAATTTATTGTTCTTTAAGACAGTTAGGAGAGAATCTTATGTTCGCTGCTTGTACTTGTACTCGGTTAGTTAGCATGGATAAGAGCATAATAAATTAGTTGATTTTGATTCTTAAAATTGTTGTCTCTTTAGTTTTAATTTCTCAGTTATTTATTTATTTATTGTTATTAATCGATGGTTCCCACATTAACGCCATTTTGTGAGTCTCACGTGTATTAGCTAGTTGTAAGTTAGATTAAGTTTTTTGCCATCTGAAGATGATCGCATCAAAATGTTGTCACATAAAATTTGCATAATCGTTCATGAAGTCTGACCCAATTTGTTATTTAAATTCACTGTGACTTACTAGACAGTGTTCCGTGCTGTTTAGTCTGTAGTCTGTAGTACACGTCTGAGGTCAAACGTCTCAAGCAAAGCATATGTGGAAACTACAGTACAAGAAGACGGTAGCGCGTTACGATAACTCTCTTGTATGGAAAGTAGCCTGTCGCCCACCTAATGCATATTCAAGCAGTAAATTTTACAAATTTCAAATGCATTGAAAAAATTACGCGCCGTCATGGTTTCGACTTACACAAAAGAAAACGTTTCCATATATAATACCGGGTATGTTTATTCATTGCGAATCACTCCTCATATTGTCCATAAATTTGAATTCATTAGTGCGATTTGTACGAGTTAAATAGTAAATAATTTACCTTATTGAAACCGTCCAGTGACTTCAAGTTGTATATTTATGACGCGTTTCGAGTTTCATCAGATAGTTATCACTCATAAGGAGATCATCAAATATTAAAATTCACAAAAACACAAAAAACACACATATGTATAATTGTAAAACTTATACAAACGTCCGACACAGTGCACTGTGCGAGGCCCACTGGACATTGAGAAAACGCGTGTCTCGCCGTGTGTTATCTCATAATCGATTGTAGCGCGGTGTCATATAACGGGTTTGATTTGAAATTTAATTTATCGTTAAGTATGCCATCATGAGTAACTGGGTTATTATGTCCACTATAGATTTCATATTCTTCCCATGCATCCATATAACGACCCTTACTACAATAATGTAAGGGTATTAAGTTCGTATTAAAATTCGTGTACGAATGGTTGCATGTAATTAAATGTCGTGTGAAATTAGATTTTATATTATCTATAGAAACACCTTTATTGATGAGATTATGTGGAGTGTGTTCCCGAAACCTTTTAACAAAAGGTCTCCCCGTTTGACCAATATAGAAACATTCACAATCATTACATATCAATTTATATACACCCGTCCTTGACTCTATTTGTGTGTGAACAGCCTGGCGAACCGAATTCCAAAGGCTATTATTGGTTTTAAAAAAGGTGGTGAAACCAAGCCTATTAAAAACAGACGTTAGAATTTTGGCCATTATCTCCGTGTATGTGGTTGAGATGTACTTATTTTTGTTTTTTATATTATTTAATTGTTTGGATTTCTTAGCCTTGTGTTTCCTAAGAATGTTATCCACCATCCGGCAATCATAACCATTAGCAGCAGCAATATGTTTAATTGTATTTAATTCATCATTAAAATCGTTAGCATCAAGGGGGACACTCAAAAGCCTGTGTACGAAACTATTATAGCATACGCTGCTAATTTTTGCGAATAAGAGTGGTGGGAATCCGCATGTATAGTCACATCAGTGGTGGGTGGTAGGCTTTCTATATATTCCAAATTTCAGATTGTTGTGCTGTTTAGTTATGGTTAAATCCAAAAAATTTAGTTCATTATTTGCTTCGGTTTCCATGGTGAACTGGATACTGTCATTTACAGCATTCAAGCTGTTTTTCAAAGTGCTTAGCTGGCGTGCAGTGCCAGTGAAAATCAAAAAAGTGTCATCAACATAACGACAATAAAAAATAATGTTATTGGTGAACTTGTGATTATTAAGAAAGTAATTGTTCTCATAAGAGTTTAAATAAATGTCGGCCAACAAGCCGGACAATGGTGAGCCCATAAAGGTTGAGCCCTGATGAAGGGTCATATGACTCGAAACGCGTCATAAATATACAACTTGAAGTCACTGGACGGTTTCAATAAGGTAAATTATTTACTATATAAAGTGACTTGGATCGTATAAAATAATGTTTATACGAGTTAAAATTTATATTTCTTTTTTTTTTTTTTAAAAAAAAGCTTACACGTAACTTACGCAAGTCACATGCGGGTAATAGATTGTTGACTTTTGGGAATGGCAAAAATCTCGTAAGGCAAATATGGTGTAAAGTTTCAGGTCAAAAGATTAGATTTAAATATAATCTGCGGCTTCACAGCCATATGCTGTGTTTGTGTGTGTGTTTTACGGGCGATATTATTTTTATTTCTGTGCCTCCAGAATAATCTCAGATTATGTTACAACGTGGTTTTGACAACGGCCACTGTTTTATCTTTATCCGATATTAGTTGAATGTCGAAAGTAATCATATTGGAATTCTGAATTGTATTTTGTTGGATGTTATTTGGATTTTGTTTTTAATAAATTGTTGTACCTAGTGATCAACGATATAGATATTGCTATATCTAGTGCTATATCAACGCAGTAATTACTTTATCTTGCATTAGTAATTGCATTATTACTTGACAGTTTCCTGAATGTTTATATACATTTTTTATTTTATCATAAAACTATTTTTATACATGTATTTACTTATTTTCTTTATGTATATACATTCTGTTGACACCTTTACTGGTCATCGTCGTCGTCATCATTATGATCATCATCATCACCACCATCATCATCACGATCATTATCAAAATCATCATCATCATCGTCAGTGTCATCAGCATCAGAGTGATTAAAAATCTTTTAATGAAAATCTTTAGTTTAATTTGTTCGTTACCATGTTAATTTTGATCAGCTGTTTATGTGCACTGATTTTGCTCTTTAAGTGTAATGTCAAATTATTATATCACCTGTGTTACATTAAATATTTTATAGGAATTACTTAATGTCTGTTATTGAACAGTCTGTTAAAAATTTAAAGAAATTATAAAACTTTGTATAAGCTTGTATTTGTTTGTTTATTGTTGAGGGGGCGGGGGATTTTTGGTATTACGAGTGTCTCCACAGTCTACAACTTACGAGTACTTAACATTCGCCGAAATATCTCTTTATCTAAATTACAGTTTCATATTCTCAGTCATCATCATCATAATCACCACCACCACCACTCCAAGGACTAGGTCTTAGACCTGTACCGGAACCCATTTCCTCCTCGGTCTACCGACATCTCTCTTCCCAGTAGGGTTATAACCCAAGGCAGCCACGGGTAGACGGATATCAGGCATGCGATTCAAGTGTTCACATCATCTCCTTCTGTGGTCTTCAATCTTCTGGTGCAACGATACAATGTTTAAATCGCGTCTAATATCCTCGTTCTTCCTCCGATCCAAGAGAGAAAACCTTGCGTCCCTCTTAGAAATTTCATTCGGCTGTCTGAATCCTCTGGACGTCCCTTTTACCAAGAGTCCTTCTCTCACTAGCGTACATGGGGAATGTGGGAACAGCCACAGTTTTATAAAATTTCATTCGGGATCCTTCCGTATTTTATTTTTCAGGTACCTATGAATCGCTCCACAATTGCGTCTAAAATATTCTCAGTCTGTATAAAATTTTATAAGTTCTTTAGATACTGTTGACATTCGTGTTTGTTGGAGAAGTGCTTGCAAAGTTCAGTCACGCGCGTGGAGACAATATCCTGAAAAAAAGAAATTCTTAAACGCGAGAACGTTGGAGAGAAGCGGCGGTGGCGTCCCCCAGTTGAAGGTGAGCACAATAAAGCCGCTATCCTGCTCCGTCTCACGTGAGATCATTTATTTCACCTCCGTTTTCTAGTTTACAATTCACAGTAGGGATGGGCGAATCCGTTCACTTCAGTGAACTCGATCATTGAAGCGTTTCGGTCTTTAAGATTCGATCATTCGATCACTATTAAGCGGTTTCACTTAACTTATATTGTTTTGGATTCTGTATATAAGTAAAGTAAAAAAGTAAAGCGGCAAGATTCAGAGTACTGAAATGCAGTTTATTCGAAATACTTTAAATTATACATTGCAAAAAACCCTGTAAATTAAATAAACATTGCAAGATAGAATAAGGAATGAAGATATCAGAGCAGAACTCGAAGTAAAGGACATAAAAGAAATTATTGCAATTTACAGAAGACAATGGTGCGATCATCTGCAAAGGATGACAGAGGATTGATTGCCGAAAGCGGCACTGAACTATAAAGCGATTGGTAGAAGAGACGTGGGTCGTCCGCGGATTTGATGGGTTCTGGAACAGGTTAATATAACCTAATCCTGGAAGAGAAGAAGAAGAAGAAGAAGAAGAAGAAGAAGATGATGATGATGATGATGTAAGTAAAGTTCCTATAAGAATTGAGTTATATCAAGTTCACTGACAGCACTGTATTATTTCAGTTATTATATAAATTCCTGATAGATGAATGATTACGTACCCCTCAAATAAATATTTTTGATATTGTAAACAAACGTGAATGACATTTGTCTGATTCCATGTTTTTTTTTGTGGAGGATGAGAAGAATAAAAAGATCCTAAATCACCAATAATTAAAACAATCATTCTTTATTTTATTTAAAAACTGCATATTGCTTTTCAATATATTATATCGTGTTTAATATGATGGCGACTGTTCGATTCGTAATTGAATGAAATGATCAGTATTGAAATGAATGTCAGATGCGTCTAGCGGAGACTGTTTGAGTTCACTGATCGGATCTTTTACTGACCGAAGTGACCGAGATTAAAGTGAAAGAAGAAAAATCTAACGGAGTCTGCTTGCGGCAACTCGTTCATTGATTGAATCAGTAAGTGACCGAGATTGATTCACAAAGCAACTGAACGAATAATCAACTGATCGAATCACCAATTGACCGTGATCGAGACCGAAATGACCGAGATTAATGTGAAAGAAGAAAAATCTAACGGAGTCTGCTTGCGGCAACTCGTTCATTGATTGAATCAGTAAGTGACCGAGATTGATTCACAAAGCAACTGAACGAATAATCAACCGATCGAGATCGAGACCGAAATGGCCGAGATTGATTAGGAAGCTGTCCAGAGGCGAGTAGCGGAAATTGTAAGGACTGCCTTAGATAGTTTGTCACTGATGGTATTACTGACTTATTATCATCTTTCAAAAGACCGATTCGATCAGTCGATCACCTAAATGATTCGATTAAAATGATTCCTTCACTCTTGAACGATACGTCTCTAATTCACAGTATTGTGTAACCAACTTTTAACACACTAACAAACGAAACTGAGTTTACAGTTGTCGTAGTATTGAATACCCGAAAATAAATTTTTTGCTTCTCCGACCGAATGTCAATGAGCTGATGCAAATTGGCTCGAAGTTTAAAAGCGTATTTACATATTTTCAGCGGAGGGAAAGTCTCTTGAGGTTTTGCAAACTTTGTCGAGGAAGGGGACATAATCCTGACAGTAAAGTTGATAACAATAAATATCACAAACAGGCTGTGATTTCTTCGCCAAGTTTCGCACAAAATCTCCTACCCTTTTCACTGCACCCAAAAGTTTGCGTTCCCTTCTTTTATTAAGACGTACAGCGAAAGTAAAAATATACACTTCATTATAATCGATTGTTAACAAGGTACCGATGAAAATACATACATAATAAAAATAAAAAGTATATAATCATATATTACGTACACAAATATACATAGGAGCGCTCGCGTGTTTTAAATAATTATGAATAGTTGAATAACTAAGTGACTATTAACGAATTTGTATTTCTGTTTTTATTTTATATACACACGCTTCGCATGCATATCTTTATTTCTTTTACGAACTGACAGGGGCGTATTTACAGGGAGGAAGAACGGGACCGAACGCCCCTCCCCCCAGAGGGCCGAAAGTTCACAAGAAATTTTGTTACTCTCTTAATTTCTAAGCTGTTTTATTAATTTCTCAGCTGTGTATGCTCATGCGGTAGTAACCCTTTTTTAAATATAAGTCTACAAACAAGTTAATTACACAGCATTTGCGTGTAAGTTTGAAATATAAAATACAGTATAGGAAAATCAGTTATGTCAATAAGTATCTTATAAGCAATGTTTCAATAGCGCTTATTTTTATTATGTTGTTACTTTAATGGGATTGATTTCAGTATGTTATTACACGTTTTTCAGCCACTTTAAAGACTGTAATATTCATTAATTTTAACTTGTTTTTTATTTGTATGAAGCCAACTCGACCGGAAGCCCCCCTCCCTGAACTGAACCGGCTACTGCGAACTGCACAGCGTATGCTTTAATTTAACACTATTCATTGTATTGTCTTAATGGGTTATTTTCTATTCGTGTTATTGAACGAGGGACCATGTAGCATTTCTTTTTTTCCTATCTATTTGGGTGATGGCTTTTGATTACTTTTGAATGCATTAACTGATTTTCGTAAACTTTGGCAGGTGTCTCCATACTTTTGTCCCATAGATTCCTGTGCCTTTTAAGATTAATCCTCCCAAAATGGGGGGGGGGGAGAGAAAAATTTGAGAGCGCAAAATTTTGAAAAAATTGAAAAAATCGATACGGGATATCAAATAAAACTCAGAATATTAACCAAAATCTGAATGTAGAGGTCAGATTTTTAAAAATTTACAATTTTCAAGACACGAAAATGAAATAAAATAATAAATTAAATAAGAGGGTCAAATTTTTTAAAAATTTATAAAATTTCCTGTCCAGTGTCAGACTAAAGGTAATTTTAATCCAAATTCGAATATAGTTGTACTTGGAAAATATATTAACTTTAGGGGCACCATGAGCCAAAAATGGAAATACAAATTTTGAAGAATTGTAAGATTATGTGGGGCATCAAATTGTTAGGAATTTTATTCATAGTATGATCTCGGTGAGCCTTAAAAAATTTTTAATTTGTTAATTTGATTTTATGAGTCAGGCAGGGTAGGCTGCCTTATGCGAGCCGTACGGCATACAAGGAAGGCAGTGTGGCCAGCACTACGCTTAGCCGCCCATTATTATCCCCAGGATGTTATCCCAGGTACTCATTTTCAACAGGCTGAGCCGACCTGGTGTCTGAAAAACGCACCTTGATTTTATGGTGCGGGCCCGGGAGTCGAACCCGGGACCTCTAGATTAGTAAGCCAGATGATTATTTTATCTAATAATAAATATATTTTTATCAAAATAATGAACGTTTTCAGGAAACTTAATAGTACTGTAAAGTTAAATACGAAAGTTCTGAGGCACCACTTATCTATGCGAGTATCTTCCGCTCTCGCGTCTTACACAATCTGAGTAGCTGTCAGTAAGATTACTAAAAAGTCATTAAATACTGTTTATAATTTGATCCGTACAGTGACATACTGTCGATTCGTATGTGTTAAGTTATTACAATTTTATTTTTTTAATCTTAAGGGAGTTTTACGGACAACTTGTGGATCGTAAATCTCAAATCTACGCTCGACACATCTGCATAATCCCGATTCCGAACGGAAATTGAAGTACGCAATCTAAAATTATTTGACCTTTGACAAACAGCGGGTCTCGTTTGCTGAAATCCTCCAATGACTCTACCAAAATCTAAATTTAGTGAGGAAACTTCAACATATATTGTCTAGTTCCGTTCAACCCGATTTAGAACTGTTCGAGAGTGTCTTAAACATGTCGAGAAAATTATGAAAAGTTTTATTAGTTTTATTGTTGACTCGTCCGGTTATTCCTTATTTGAGACATTTTAGTACTGAATATGTCCCCTGGATATGTTACTAGTATATCGCAGGGTAAGACGTATGGTGGGACTGCCACCTTGGCAAGGAATGGCAGCCCCACAGCATGGCAAGGAAAGGGATCCCACAACATCTAATTAGAGCAATACAGAGTCTTTATGTGGAGAATAAAATCTTAATGGAAGCAGGGAAACCGAGAACAGCTCCTAGAGTTGGCCTGATCAATTGTGGAGTACGACAAGGGTGTCCATTATCACCTTCACTTTTTAATTTATATATTGACGATGTCACACAAAACTGGCAGATGTGTCTTCCAGACCATTTTATGATTGGTCACTCTACAATTGATACTTTGTTATTTGCGGACGATCAGGCTATTCTGTCGGACTCTGAAAGCAGATTGCAGATGGGTATGCATTTGTTAAATGGAATCTGCAAAGACTCTGGATTGCAGATATCCACAATTAAAACCAAGGTGATGACTTTTTGTGGAACTGATCCCGTACGGGCAAAAATTGTTATAGACGATACTGTCCTGGAACAAGTTAGCAGTTTTGAATACCTGGGCTGCAGTATGTCCTATAATGCAAGCAACAACGTGGTGAACAAGTTGCATAAGTTCAACCTTATGTGCGGAACCATCAGGCGAACCCTTAAGTCAGCAAGTAAAGGAACACGGCTAAAATTCTGCAAGGTGATGGCTCTTCCCACACTTCTTTATGGGACTGAGAGTTGGACTTTAACAAAAGGCCAGGCCAGTCCCGTCCAAGCGGCTGAAATGAGATTTCTCAGGCACGTGGCAGGGTGTACTCTCCATGATCATAGAAGAAACACAGATATACGGCAGGAACTGAATATTATTAGTATACTCGACAGGATCGCCCAGTATCGGCTGAATTGGTGAATGGATGACTGCCGCATCCTCAAACAACTATGGAACTATAAGCCGAGGGGACGGAGAGGTGTGGGACGTCCGAGGAAGCGCTGGAGTGACCAGCTGTAATATCTGCCTGTTTGAGACCGGAAGAAACCATTCTTGGTTTAAACCTTGAGGGTGATGATGATGATGATTGTTGACTCGTACATAAAAACCGTTAAAGTATCATAGTGAATCCATACACAAAATGAATGGTACATTCACTAGTAGTACGTCTAGTTTACAAATTATTTCTAATAAAATGCACAACATTTTGATCAAAGTGGCATCTCCAAATCTCAACTAACAAGGACGATGTTACCTTGATCAAAGTGGCATCTCCAAATCTCAACTAATAAGGACGATGTTACCTTGATCAAAGTGGCATCTCCAAATCTCAACTAATAAGGACGATGTTACCTTGATCAAAGTGGCATCTCCAAATCTCAACTAATAAGGACGCTGTTACCTTGATCAAAGTGGCATCTCCAAATCTCAACTAACAAGGACGATGTTACCTTGATCAAAGTGGCATCTCCAAATCTCAACTAATAAGGACGATGTTACCTTGATCAAAGTGGCATCTCCAAATCTCAACTAATAAGGACGATGTTACCTTGATCAAAGTGGCATCTCCAAATCTCAACTAATAAGGACGATGTTACCTTGATCAAAGTGGCATCTCCAAATCTCAACTAATAGGGACGCTGCTACGACACGCGTACACGTGTTCTCGACTGTCGTAACTGAACTTTAGGATAATTACGCGGCATTTTGGCGTATCGCAATACGTTTCCGTAACCACTGATTCATTGTCCAAACTACAAAGTTCACTTACAGCTAATACGTATAGCCTATACAAAGTGTATAATCGTGCTTATAGTCTATATCACATGCGTAAAAATTGTAATAATTTGATTCTTTATCACACACCACATGGGGTCTGCAACATCGCTGTTGGCTGTGTTAATTCTCATTAGATATAGCACATTAATTAAGTATAAAAATCAAAACTTTTTAAAAAACGTTTCATTACAATACTCTAAAGTAGCTCGAATTAAGAGACTTTTGCAGCATGTTTAGAAGGCATCAAGTTATTATAAAGTAATAGGCCTAATTACATAACTTCTCATGAAATCTTCTCAAAATATATGCATATGCAGATGACATTGTAATAGTAGCAAGAAACGTTGATAGCCTCAAAGATATGTATGCATTAATGGAAGCGGAAGCAATGAAAATTGGTCTTGTGGTAAATGAAAACAAGACAAAATACTTGGTCCAACTCAGAGGGCTCCTAGAGATTTCAATGTGAATGGAAAGTGTTTCAAAGGAGTGTCCTGCTTTAGTTATCTAGGTGCCTTGATATCAAATGACTATAACATTAGGATGGGTATAAGCGAAAGGATACAAGCAGGAAATAGAGCCTACTTTGCAAATATTAACATTTTTGAAAACAATCTTGTTACAAGAGGTGTAAAACTTAGAGTATATTATTCTCTGGTGCGACCAGTTGTTACATATGGACCTGAGGAGTGGACTTCGACAGAGAATGGCAAAACTGCTTTAAAATAATTTGAGCGAAAAATATTGAGTAAAATTTATGGCCCAGTAAGAGAGAAGAAGGCAGTTGGAGAATACGCAATAACAATAAACGGCAGGCTCTCATGCATGGAAAAGACATAGTGAAATTCATCAAATCAGAGGGGTTGCGTTGGCTGGGATATGTGGAAAGAATGTCTGTGGAAAGAATGCTGAAGGGAAGATTATATACTACTTGACGTAGAGGCAGTCCAAGGATGAGACGGTTGGATGGCGTAACAGAAGATCTTGCTAGCATGGGAATCAGAGCGTTGAGAGGAAAGGACGGAGAACAGCAAAGCATGGAGAAGTATTGTTGAGGAGGCTAAATCCCACCAAAGGCTGTAACGTCAGATAATAAGAAAAATACTTACATAACATTCTAGATAATACAGCTACCTTATTACCTGTAGGCCTACACTTACCTCATCTGAATTGGCTATACGTAGTTTAGTGTACTGCGCAGGGAAAACAGTCACACATTGTGTATTGTTAATGTTCCTAAGAATTTCGCCAAATTAGAAAAAAATTTTATAGAATATTGAAACTTTCAACTTGTGAAACTTACTTGTCTTTTCTTCTCGTACGCGTTTCGGCGTGGTGTTCGCCTTCGTCAGCTTTGAGACAGACTGCCATTAATTTGTAACGGTTTTTATTTTGAAAGGTATAGTGGGGGTGGTGTGTGGAGGAAGGGGATTGGCGGGGGGGTCCAAATTATCGTTAGTTTTTTGTATAATTGTGTCAAAAAGTGTGTGTGATTTTTTGACACAATTATACACAAAACTAACGATAATTTGGATCCCCGCGCCAATCCCCTTCCTCCACACACCACCCACACTATACCTTTCAAAATAAAAACCGTTACAAATGAATGGCAGTCTGTCTCAAAGCTGACGAAGGCGAACACCACGCCGAAACGCGTACGAGAAGAAAAGACAAGTAAGTTTCACAAGTTGAAGTTTCAATATTCTATAAAGTTTAGTGCTGTGAAAGAAGATGAACAATCAAAACAACTAGAAAAAAATAATGTGATATATATCACACATTTCCTTATTTAGTAATGTGACATATACGTGGTATATATATTCTGTTGACATACATAAAGTTTCCAACATCACACCAATTATTCATTCTATTTGGGGAGGGGGGTTGTAAATATTCTTCTCTTTGTCTTCTTCGTTTATAATTTGATATCAGCATGTTCCCCTGCTTCGTCAGTGTGTCTAGATCTTACCGGGCGTATTTCACTTGCAGGTTTAATGGTCAAAGGTTGTAGTGATATATATGTATACTTTAATACAGGCAATCGGTCGGCACATTAATTCCGTGAAATGTCAACCCACCTCCAATCTCACCATCAAAGACGTTATGAAACGTACACTACTGTATGTACGTACAACCTTACCTCATTTTTATACTTAGCAGAGAACAACGTATAATTATGATTCATGAAAGCAGAAATGACGTCGACGTGGGGTGTAGGAGAAGCAAAGTAAGCTGCAACTCGTACCAAGAGGAGGCCAATATGGCTAGCATTGTCAATCGACCGGTTATATCCTAGATGCACATTTTCACACGCCAAAACGATGTTATTACTACTCCACGGCGCTACAGCTCATGAAGAGCTCTGCTCTCCAGAACGACGTGCCTTCACTCCGCTCTCTATCCTGTGCGACTCTTCGCCACCTTCAGACCCCCAGTCTTCTCAAGTCTTCATCTGCAACGTCCACCCATCTTTTCCTTGGCCTCCCTCTTGCTCTTCTTCCTCCTGGTCCTCCAAGAGAATACTTTTTTCACTGCTCTTTCCTCTGTCATTCTTTGTACGTGCCCTGCCCACCTAATTCTACCTTATTTTTTTTTTTACTATGACAATGTCCGCTTCCTTGTGTAGTTCGTACAATTCGGCATTTGACGCCAAAACGACGCTGGCCATAAATTAAGAAAATGTGGAGAGCGTCACGGCTTTTTGTGACTGAAATACAGCTTTTGAAGATGTACTATACGGTAATGGTAAAAACGAGGCATGTCTATAAAGTAATTAGACTAATTTTTTTCACCCGAAGGGACGACGCTGTGAGGTCAAGAAGTCAGTAGTTGATAGATATATCATTTATCTACAATTGTACAGGTTTTGAGCCTTTTAATTTTACCAGATTAGACTGGTAATATTTACCAGATTGCGAGATTAGACTGGCCGTTGTTTTTTAAAGCGTTTATTTTATTCTTGCGCCACAAAAATGAAGGTCAGTAATACTGTGCTGATTCATTCAATGAAATTTTGTGTCTATTTCAAGATATTGTAACGAAAACTGTAACTAGTTAAAACACGCTTCGGAGATCAAGCCATGTCGTTTAAAGCTAACAGTTATTTGGTTATGAAATAAATTTAAATTGCCAGACTATGGATGTAATTTTGGCTGAGATCGTTGACTCCTGAATGGTTCATCTCGATAATGGTCACTGACGTCTCGCGCTTTCTGTGAACTTTCCCCTTATCTCGCGCAGGAGTCTCCCTCCTAGTGCATAAAACTGACCGTATGCAGATCAGTACTCACGTACACAGCCCCACCGTGGTGGCGTCTTGTTTCCAACAGTCCAAAACGTAAGTTGAAACAGTTCCGTCCGAATCATTTCCAACTTGCCCTTATTTGTTTGTAACCAAGCTATCAGGACGGGTCTCTGTCTGTCTATCAAAGCTGGAAGAGTTCGTTTCAGACTTTCTGTGGCCCTCTTCTTCCGCTCAGCAGAGTCAACTCACCCATACCTACGTGACTTGGCCCCATGCCATATCGTACATATCGTAAAATGACCTCCCACTCTGCTGGATGACCCCCATAATCTCCTATGTAGGGCTCTTCTCCCGAGGGTGCCACTACCAACCAGACAATCCTACCAAACACCGAACCTGAACTGTCTTGAATGGCTGTCCTAGCCGCTCGTGGTCTCGGCGGGGCTGTCTCCTGTCAGTTGTGCAAAGCCTTCTTTCACGAGGCGCCCTCCCTGAATGAATACACGAGCTGGTGTAGGCAAACGACCGCTGAACTGTGAGGGGCTGCGCCGGAGGCAGCAGCCTTGAACGACCTGGCCCTTAAAAGGACCAGGAGGTTGGAGTCATTCCGGGCGCTGCTACCATGCAGGGATCTTGAGCCCCGCCCCCCTATCAACTACAGCTTTCTGTGAACAAGTATTGGGCAAAAAATACCCCCCCACTCCCCTCCCTTGATTTGTCCATATAATTATGGAGTGATAAAGGGTCCTTAATGAAGTGATAAATAAAAGGGTCAGATAAGGGTGAACATTTCACCCACGCTTTTTAATGTATATTTGGACGTTGCTGTTAGAGAGTGAAAGCAGAGGCTAGAAATACTGAATTTCAGTGACAGTTTCAGTGAACGTAATTTCGCCGAAACTCTGATGTTTACTGACGATCAGATGATAATAGCAGACAAGAAAATAGCTTGCAGTGAGCCGCCTGTGAATTGGAGCAGATTATAATCAGGATGTATGGTCTGGAAATTTCTGTTATCAAGACTAAGTCCATGGCTTTTAAAGGTTGCTTTCCTGTAACCTAGTACTGAATTATCAACTAATTGAGGAAGTACATTAATTCAGGTTCCTTGGATGTGACTTGTCTCATGTTGGTGAGGTAAATGTGGACAAAAAAGTAGAGAAGTTTATTCACATGTTTGGATCGATAAGAACACTGAATGGAAAGATCAGAAGAGATACACTTTTGACATTTTATAAAGTGATGGCAGTGCCATGCGGCCTTTATGGCAGTGAGACTTGGACACTGAACACAAAGTCATAAAGCCGGATACAGGGTAGTGAAACGAGATTTTTACGATCAGTACTAGGAGTATCACGGAGGGACCGGATAAGAAATGATGACGTAAGGAACACCCTTGGAATGTACAATCTAAACCCAAGGATAAAATAATACAGACAGGATTGGACAGACCATGTTGAACGAATGCATAAAAACAGGATACCAAAATAAGTTTTGGTTTATAATCCTAAAGGACGGCGGAATATTGGAAGACCAAAGAAGAGATGGCCCGACAAAGGAGTGCGCAACGGATCGTAAGGTCCACATCTTGAAACAGGAGAAGAAGAAAATAATTATTTTGTGTTTCAAAAAAGTAAAGATCCAATTATTAGGCAGCTGTTTTTGAAATTTTGCAGAACATATAGAAGATTGTGTCGGACTACCTAAACTATTGCCAGTTTAAGACTTGCAGTGCTGACTCAATCGCTGGGCCTACTTCACCCTGAGGGTATACTTCCAGGAGTACTACTCTGAATGGGATAAAATTGTTTTGTAGTAAATGTGTCAGTAACGAACTTTATTTTAGACACACAATGTATGTAATTAAATATTTTGTGCAGTACTGTTCTGTACCGCGCCGTTTGGCGCCAGACCGGAGAATGGGTTTCACTGCGCAAAACTGGAACGCTTAGTTTACCATCCTGTCGTAACGCAATTTAAAAATAATTTTGGAATGATGTGTGACGGTCGTTCGCGTGTGAAGTGCGCGTTTAATTAATCGAAGTGAGACACTGAAATTGGTTCAGACGAATGCCATTGCCACGTCTCCGTAACGAAATATTAATTTGTGTAAATAACGCCTCTTTCATGTTAGCTGTGTATTGAACAACGCTGGACTGTACAAGGCCACGGAGCAGTGTGTGTGTGTGTGTATAAGCGGGGAGGAGAGGAGGTTGTGATTAAAATGGGTAACTCACTATTTAATAACCGATTTTAATATTATGACATGATGCCAGTTGAATATGACAACGACACCATTATACAATTTATAAAAATAAACATATTTCTTTTGACGGCTTACGGTGTTACATACTGTAATATCGGTATGGAGAACCATACATGACTTCCATGTTCTAAGATTTAGGCCTATATTTAAAATCATTTTTGAAATGAAATATTTCCATAGAAACTAATTCTTTCTTCAGCCTTAACCACAGTATTGTGGTCACTAATGTATACCACCTCACGTTAGCGCTCTCGATTTTCACTGATGATGGCAGTCGATGGCACTGCCAAAACGTCTAGTTTAGCAGAAAACATAGGACCACAGCCAAACAGCCCGGGAAGGAATTTTACTTCTTTGTTGCCGATAACGTAGTACACATATAAAAAATTATCCCCTCCCCGTTCAACTACCATTTTCATTTATAGAAAATTACCCCCTCCCCCTTCAACTATCCTTTTCATTTATAGATATTTCATCTACGTTTCTACAGTGGATTATTATGACCTTCTTTTCAGGATACTTTATTTATCAAAATTAAGTTCTCTTTACTCTTGTTAAAATATAAAACGTTGATGGTAAACTACCCCTTCCCCTTAACCGATCTTCACCAAAATCAATAAGCTTTGAGTCCTTCGCAACTCAGGCATTTATGCAAAAAATTATTTGATTTTGTGTGAATTTGTGGTAGTTATCGTTCACCATAGAAAAATTATTCTTGTTAAAACATAAAATGGTGCCGGTAAACTACCCCTTCCCCTTAACCGATCTTTACAAAAATCAACAAGCCTTGAGTCCTCTACAATTTAGGTACATATGCATAAAATTATTTGATTCTGTTCGAATTTGCGGCAGTTATCGTTTGCCACAGAAAAAATTCTACACACAGACACTTTTCGGAAAATGACTTTTCTTCATGTTTTGAGGGTAGTACAATCAGAATCAGCCCTTATTTCGAACACGATTTTTTTCGCCATCACCATACTTTCACTTCCTTATGGAACATGTAAGTAAAATGACTGACTGACTCTCTGGCGCTACAGCCCACTATGAGCCGTGCCCCCCCCCCCCGACTAGTTGCCTCCAAACACCTCGGTCCTCCAGCCTCCGCCTCCAGTCCCCGATACCACCTGAGGTCATCTTCAGAGTCCTGTAGCCACCTTCGTCTTCCTTTACTTCTTTGCCCATCTATTGTCCTTCTAAGAATTGCTTATACAGTCTCATTGCTGATTTTGTTCTCATTGTTTATGGTGGCACCCAGGGGGCGGATTTACCATTTCGCCGCCCGTAGGCAGTATAAATTGCCGCGATCACACAAATCTCTTGGGGGGGGGGTTGCGTGTTTGGGGTTTAATTCAATTCTTCATATTTCAGTTACCCTACAATTTGTTCTTTATATAATATTTTCTTCCCAATTTATACTTAATACATTTCTATATAACAATTTACATAACGTAAAATAATGTACTTCATATACACATTAGAAGCAGGTAAATGACAAACTATTCTCTTTATGTAATAAGCCCAGTTACCAAACAATATATATTTTTAAAAGTTTCTTATCTCATTGGGACGAAATGGAACGGCATTTGAAATATCTCGTAGGTATAAAAACAACTTAACGGCCGTCAAATTTCACCTTTCCAAAATTTACCGCCCATAGGCAATTGCCTACTTTGCCTATGCATAAATCCGTCACTGGTGGCACCCAAATATTTAAAATTCCCGGACCCCTTGGAAAGTACTGTATGCCATCCTGCATTGAGATTTTCAAGTCTCCTCCTTCCTTCTGCACTAGATACTTTCATATATTTTGTCTTTTAAATAATTATATATTACCTTTTATCCACTCGAGTGACACAAAGTTTTAACTTTTACCTTTTTTAACTTTGTGTCACTCGAGTGGATAAAAGGTAATATATAGACTAATTATTTAAAATAAGTGACACGGTACGCTAAAAAAGTATAATATTTTGTCTTTTCTTCGTTGGCATAGAGTCCTACTTTCTGGTCTTCCCTTTCCAGTTTACGTACTGTAAAATGCTACGTTAAAAATCTTCATCAGTTTGTTTTCAGCCTTCCGCGCAAAAATCCCGCGTATCCCTGCCGGAATCTTCTTTCACTTCTGTTTATTTACGACTGTCTGAAACAAATTAGTCCACTGTCTTCTTTCGAGTTTCATTCTGTCTAGCGATAGGTATTCCCCTTGCTTTTTCCTTTGTCCATGTTACCCCGTCATTGTATCATTTATTATTCATACTGTGTGCCCTGAATAAGTTACATTTTAGTTACAAACGTCATTCAGGTGTTATAACTTGAGAAAGGTGTACATTACCTTTGTTAGAATTCGTTTATCCCTGGCGTTACCTGTTAGCGACAAATCCAAAAACTAAGAGATCTGAAAATTGAGGTTCCGCGGTTCGTACGATTTTCTCAGTCTTCGGAAACTCACTGTCTAATGGTCACATTGAGCAAATAGTCGGGCAGTGTTTTACATTAAACCTGAACGATCATACACCGAATTTTTCCCCTGGAAATGGGGAATTGCTGTTGTACAATGCTGATGTTACTGAAGAAAACTATTCGAAAAAGTTAGGAATAGTGTCATCAAGTCGAGTGTTTATTTTGAAAGCAAACCCGTTTGGCATGCTATTTTACTTCACATGTAATTGTTTTTTTGTCAAGCTTTTTTTATATAAAATTACAAATGAAATATGCTTAATGCTATTTGATCTGCCTATTTGACAAAGCCATCTCTTTGGTTCTCGCAAGTGTTGAAAAAACGTTGTTGTTTTTTCTGGGAACGACTGTCTACGTGTCCGTTACCCCATCACAACTCAAAACAATTTAAACATTTAAGAGCTCGAATGAAATTATTTCTATGGCGTTATTTCTGAAAAATGACCACGCATTGTACAGGCGAATTAATGTCATAATCGTTCTACTGTCCGTACGTTTCAATAAATTTAGGTGTACACTGCTTAACTTTTTGACCCAGGGTAAGATACTGCAGTGGTACTGTTCCTTGCTCCTTCAACCGACTGCAATTTTCAAGCGATTTTAACATATTGGAGGATCGAGAGGTCACATACAATAATCGATTGGGTAAGGAACAGTACTAACTTTTTATTTGAGCCTGGTAATAAATGTATTTGATTGAGTTAATGTGAATAATCTCCAAGGGCGTAGCTTCTAAGAATTTTATAAGCGGTATGTTCATTATATCAGGAAGCGATGCTGTACAGTCGGTCAGTATTGGATTCACACACGAGGAACCATCTATCACGCCTGTTTAAGATTCCCTACAATTATACAGTTTTGACTCTAACGCTACTTATATAAAGTACTATTAGTTAATATTTTATTAAATTTTAATTGTTTGGAATAGAATTATGTTTTTTTTACAGACTGGTTTAAACCTATAGAATTGAATACATGTTTTAAATTACAAAACATGAATAATTGTAAGCATTACCATTACCGCTAAATCCACTAGTGGACTAGTTTTGTTACCATTAAGTATATTTCATTTGTAATTTTATATAAAAAAAAGGAAGGTTAGATCAGTAGAAATAAAATGTCTCAGGTTGGTCAAAGGGTGCACGTTCTCTCTCTCTCTCTCTCTCTCTCTCTCTCTCTCTCTCTCTCTCTCTCTCTCTCTCTCCTATGGCGCTACAACCCAAATCGGGCCCTGGCCTCCACCAATCTCCGCCTACAATCCACTCTATCCACTGCAACCCTACTCCAGTTTCTTATCCCCATGTCTCTCGCGTTCTCTGCAACGCCATCTTCCCACCTCTTCCTCGGTCTATCTCTAGGTCTCGTTCCCTCCCATGTACCCAGCAAAGCCCTCTTAGGGTTCCTGCCATCCTCCATTCTCATAACATGTCCGGCCCAAAAGGGTGCACGTTACGAGACATTACGTAATGCACAGATAAGGTGAGAATTAAAAATGTTTAAATTAGAGGATAGAATTACGGAATATACAAGGCCAACTGGTGTAAGCATCTGGGAAGAATGCAGCAAGATCGCCTTCCCCAACTTGACTTGAATTATAAACCCACAGTGTATCGTAGCGTGGGGCGTCCGAGGTTTCCGTAACAGGCAGTGCAGCCTAATCCGTGTAATGGAGATGATGATGATGATGATGATGATGATGCTAACTAAACTAAAATAACACAACGAACTTTAAGACTGAATCTTTGAGAAAAGCTTATCACGTAGTCAGGCCACTACCAGTGGCGAAGTTACATGGAGGCAACTGAGGTAATGCCTACCCTAAAAAATTCTGTAGAATAAAAATTATAAATACGTATGAACTACATAACGTAAAGATTATACATTGTTACCGCGGGTGTCGAATTTATTAAGCCGAAACGTGCTTTACTGAGCGACCGCTAGATGGTGACAGGTGAGATTCGGCATAGCTCGTTTAAAGCGATTGAGGCAATCTGAACTTGCCTCAGCGTTTTTTTGTATACATCGTATGTAAGCAATGTGCCGGAGCGATAGGGAAGTGAAGGGAGGGGGGATTGTCCCGCGCTGTACACATAGAGCGTTGAGGCATGTCTCACTTCTGTGGTCCAAACAGTTAAGTTGTGTATGACTAATACAAGGATTGTTCAATAGAAACACGTATAGAGCTGTAAAGCATTTTTTATTCAACGATTTTAAAAGAAGTCTCCATTAACATTAAGACATGAGTTCCACTGTTGCACTAACCTGTAGATTCCCTGCTAGTAAAATTCTTCCGGCTGTTTGTGGAACCATTCGCTTACAGCAAACTCTGCCTCAGCGTCCGATTTGAACCATCGTCCTTTCAATGATTCCTTAAAAAAATTTAAGATATGATTTTTGCCTACCCATACATTAACTACTAGCTTCGCCACTGGCCACTACATGTTCTGAGTTAGAACTGCAGTGAGCAAGACATAAGGAACTGCTCATCTCTTCTCTATCGAAAAAGAAACAGAGCTTTAGCAGATTATTGGCGGCACAGTTGTCTTAGCAAAACAGGTTTCTTGTTTAGCTGGAGGTCTCTCTTCTCTGGCTGACTTTTTCCATATTATTTATTACATAGAAAATGATCAAAGAGATGGTCCAAACAGAATAGTGCAAGTCAAAAAGAATATTTTGTTGTTGTCAAATATTCCATAAGACAACAACAAATGTCTCTGTGTTTGCATATTGTTACGTAATACGGAACGTTCTACAAGTCTATCGAATGTTCCAGTGGAATCCGGCTGCAATGTGTGTGCGTACGTGATTCTCAATGCATTAGCTAGACTGTGACAGAAGCTGCGCGCACTATGTGAAGGCTACAATGAATTACGCTCTAATGTTTTCCTTTATTGTTATTGCATAGTGTGGATGTTTCTGGATTTTCGGCGAGGTATAAATACAAGTACTCAGCGACGTTCAGTTCGGTGTGATTTGCGAGTTATTGTCGGGCGATTACTCTGTGCGTTCAAGTGGTTATTAGTGAAAAGTAATTATTGTGGCAAAGTGTTATGTGTTTTATAATCGTGGGTGGGGGACAATTATAATACAATTGTGTTTTATATTAGTTGACATTTTATTGCGTGTGAACAATTTTTATTTGATTTATTGTAAGAGACTATCTTGTTGATTACAAACTGTTTTATTGTGATAAAGCTGGTGATTAGTGACTTAATTGGTGTCTTGTATTTTGTATTCCACTGTACCATACGACGATCAAGTAGACCGTCGTATCAATATCTTATATTGTGTCCCTTACGTATATCTTATTGCATTGTGTTCTGGGATTACTTCAGGAAAGGTAACAGTAACGATCTTTGTGTGTTACAGGTGAGTAAATGCTGTGCTGTACCTGGGATACTGGGATAGTAGACGTATTAAACGGAAGTGGTAAGGATATCCCCGTCAGTATAATATCCGTTTCTGTTTTGAACTCTAATTTTGTACATCATCACCCTCTTTCTGGGTCTACCCTCACACCTGGGTCTACCCAGACACCTCTATCCTGTAGGTTTACCATCTCTATCTTACAATCGCATTAGAAATTAAGAACAAATCCGTAAAGTCAAATGTTTCGAACGTCGCGCTATATGGCCGCTAAACGTGGACAGTAAGTAAAACTGACAGACAAACAGTAGAAGCATCTGAAATGTGGCGCCACATAGTGGAGGTGTTTATTAAAAAATTATCTTTTTTGAAGGTATGATTTTGGAATGGTGTAATATGTTATAATTGTAGATGTTTCTTCAGTTTTAAGTCCGTAAGGCGTGACTTATATCCAGAAGTGCTGCAGAACAGTATCCTGTTTCTTCGAAGTCATATTCAATTATGTTGACTATGCGATTCACTTGTCCTACAGTGCCGTGTTCTGTGCGGAATTGAAACTGGTGATCAGGGATAATCTTTTGACTATTTATTAATGGTTGAAGTCTTCCGACTAACACCTTTTCGAATATCTTAGACAGAACCAGTAAGAGGTCAATACGTCTACATGAACTTTTTTCCTGAACTGGTTTTCCTGGTTTACAGTACTATTTACGCGACTTCCACTGGTATGATTAAAATCCGATTCTTAATCAAACATTATTATTGTGTGGTATTTATTCTGATGTTGCCTGCAGGACTCGAAGACGAGCGCTTTCTTAGGGTTTATTTCTTTCATTATGCCGTTTATACTTATTTTAGAGTGAAATTTGGAATTGGTAATGACATCTGAAAAGAAATGTTTAAGTATTTAAGGACTTTATTAAAATATTGAGGATCTCGAGAGGGAAACGGTTGGATTGCTCTGTCCAAATAACTAACAAAAGCTGTGGCTTTTTCTGTATTGTTTCTGGTCCACTTACCTCTGGAATCCTTCAGTGAGTGATGGTATTGTTCGCTGCAGCTGTTTAATGCGTCTTGTTGCTTTCCACAATGACTACTCGGTAGCTTCTGTAGCCTATCCAAAGACATCCACAGAAACACGAAACTAAGGATATACAAATCAATAATAAGACCCATTCTAACCTATGGTTGCGAAACGTGTGTCATGAACTCCAAAGCAGCAAACACTCTCGATACCTTTGAAAGAAAAATATTACGAAGAAACTTGGGACCAGTTAATGACGTACACGGCTGGAGGATAAGATATAACTTTGAATTGTATCAAATGTATAAAGAACCACCGCTAACACGATACATAAAACTGCAGCGTCTAAGGTGGTCATGGATGGGGGAAGACAGAATACCACGAAAACTATTGAATACCAGAATCCATGGAAAAAGACCAGTGGGAAGACCAAGGAGAAGATGGGAGGATGCGGTGGATGAGGATGCAAGAGAAATATTGAAAGTGCGTTCCTGGAGGAGGATGGCTGCTGACAGAGGAGAATGGGGGGAAAAATTGAAGGAGGCCAGGGCCCAACAAGGGCTGTAGTGCCATAGGAGAGAGAGAGCTTCTGTAGCCGAGAGTTTTTTATATATTGTATTGCCTCTTTGCTCTTACGGTTGCGGGATTCTCGTTCTTTCAGCCCCAACGTTGCCGGCGTCAATTTGTATTGAGACGAGTACGTGCGTCTCGTTCGAGTCACGCAATGTTAGCCAATTTGTGAATAAGAACGGGTATGTCTCTCCTCTCCTCTCTTTGATTGTGTTAATATAATTCAGTTTCTGAGGTATCTGGAGTTGTGGGATATAGTAATCTCGTTAATTAAGATTAACTTATCTCTCTAATTAAAATACCAGTGTTAGTGTGACTGTAACTTAAATAATTAGTGTTTTATTCTAAAATCTCGCTCAGCCCTAGTATACCTTGCAGAGAATTATTGAAAAATCGTATTTAATGCTATTCTCTTTGGTGTCGGAGAATTCCGCAACAAGCGCTGCAGTTCCGGAACAACGAAACTTATAGGTTAATTCACCGTTTACGGCAACCAATTATTATACACTTAGTCTGTTACTTTTATTCCCAACTCATTAAATAATACCCCAAATAATAAGATCCTGAAATTATACAAGTTTTCTTTATTTTATCAATCTGTTAACATTAAATAAGATTGGTTCTAACTGGCATACGAAAGGCTATATGTTGCGTGAATCGATTATTGTTCGGTCCAATATTTTATTTTAGATTCAGTTATATATTTTGTTTTTTTTACAATTAATTTAATTCAGGGTGTGAAGGTTCTTGTAACTGTGGGGAAGATTAAAAATACATAGATAAGAATGCAAGATATTACAAATTTGAAGTGTTGTGTTGTTTAATATGATTTATACAATTGTATATTACCAGACTTAGAACGAAGCAACTCGGGCAGGCAGTTGGTTATTAACCTCGTGTCGCTCAGAATGGATATGATTTTCGTTATTCTTTTCTTCGGTTCACTAAAGTGGAATCCTTGTCCTGGTTAATTCGGAAATACAGCTCCCTTGGTTTATTTACGGCCAGACTGGTGGTTGTTCTTCTGCAAATTCTGGATCCAAATACGTTTCTTCTATCGTATGAAGTAACTAGTGATGTTCCATGTATTTAAAAGGTTAGGATTTTCAATGTGGTGTGTAGTATTAGTTTGTTACCCAGTTGATTCTTTATATTGGATTAATATTTCATTAATTCTTTTTCTGATATTGGACAATCCAAGTCCTTACTTGTGGAACTCAATTATTTATTATTTTGAGACCATACCATTATATAATTTGGTTAAATTTTGTTAGCATAATTCAGACAATTATTAATATATTGTGATTAGTAACTGGATTTACATAAATTATAATATTTTATAGTTATATTAACTAATTTTTCTGTGTTTTTATCTCATCACGTTCAGATCATAAATTGCAATAATCAAAATCAACAACTTAAATTCATTTCTGTTGCCCCTAGCAACAAATTTATTTTTATTCTTTTTCAATGTTTTGTATATAGTGATTATTTCATATATTTTTCTTTCATTCCTTATTAAACTTCCATTATATCGGAATATAACTTTATTTATAGTTTGTTTACTAATTTCTACATATATTCTGCTGGTTTTTCAATCTTAGTTTGTTTCTTTTTATATTTATTATTTTTCCGATATCAAACGTTATCAATCGATATCATTGCACTATGGCATCATCACAATTTGTTTATATTGAGTTGGTTTATTATGTATTATTACTTATCAAATGTTTTTCCTAACTCTTTGAACTGTATTCATTAATTATTATTAACTTCCGTACCTAACCTTTATGTTATGAGTTGTTATATAGTGTTATTGGCTGTTAGGCCTTTTATTGTATATGGACCTACCTTTGATTATAACTGGTGAACAACTATAGCCTTTTTACATAAGTTTATACACATAAACAAACCTTAACTATTTACATTTACACAAATAATTATTCGTTTTATAACTAATAACAACTTTATCTTGATCTATGGATCACATATAAGAAAACTGAGATCCATTAACACTAATTAACTGCTTTCCTACACCCTTCGATAACAGTAATCAAATAATACATTTTGCTTCATTACTTTCTATTACTTCAACAAGTAATTTGCATAATCTAACACAAACTTTACCATAATATTCATGGTAACAAAATAACACCATTCAATTCAGAATCCTTACTTTCTATTACTGTAATGTAAATTATTGACTCGCTTTTATCTAATTTCAGTGTCATTTACTTTGACATTTTCTGTATTGGTTTCTTTTTTACAATTCTTATCAGTATATTAGATTTATTTACGTTTCACCGAACATGGATTTCTTACTATTGTCTATTTTACAGTTTTGTTTTTTATTGTTATCACTACCTTGCATCCTTATTCATTTTTGCATAATTATAAATATATTTATTAGACCTTTGTATTATCATGGGAGTTAAATATTTATTTACTTATTATATTGCTAATATTCTATTTATGTAACGTTGAGGACCGCATTTCTGTTGCGTTACAATATTCGTGATGTTCTTGGGGTTTCAGTTGGAAAAACAAGAGTATTAAAAGAAGAATGAGAGGATAAAGTAAAAAATGAGCTGATTCTGGAAATAGAAGTAGAGGTTTGTGGAGAACTATGTATCGAGAAGACGAGACGAAACTGATTGAAACAGCAAGTTAACGGCTTTGGTGACGGTGAATGTGAAAATCGTCGGAGGAAACAGAGTTTGGAGTACCTGAGTAGTGTGGGATGTTGTTCGGAGACGAAGAGATTCCTTGGATTTCGTTGTCCATGACGTGTCCGTTACTTAACTAAATATAATTATTTCACTACCACTCGGAACACAAAACGTTTTATGGGTAAAAACGTAAAAGTTTTACCTTATAACCTGAACCGGTTTTCACTTTTAAAAAGCTTTTTAAGTGAAAACCGGTTCAGGTTACAAGGTAAAACTTTTACGTTTTTACCCATAAAACGTTTTGTGTTCCGAGTCGTAGTGAAATAATTATATTTAGAAGAAATTCCCTCAGGGTAAGAGGAATGGAACCAATCAGGCCGCTGATGACTCGCAGAAAGACAGAGATGATCAGTGTGACTATTTACGTGAGGAAGATGGAGCACAACTTCCAGTCTGAGCGTGATCAGTTGTGGAGTACGGCAAGGGTGCCCAATGTCGTCTTATCTTTTTTAATTTATATATAGACGATGTCATACACAATTGGCAGGTGAACCTTCCACAACATTTTATGTTTTGCAAGTCTGGAGTCGACACGTTCTTTTTGGTGATGACCAGGCTATCCTGTAGAACTAAGAAAGTAGTCTGCAGATGGCTGTACATCCATTACGTCGAGTCTGCAAAGATTTCGGGTTCCAGATCTCCTCCATATTAAAGACCAAGGTGATACTTTCCATGGAGCTCAGCCCACGTGAGCAACAATTTTTGTAAATGGTACTGTTGTGGAGCAGGTCACTAATTTTGAATACCTGGACTATAATGTGTCACACATTACAAACAATGATATGGTGAAGAAGCTGCACAAGTTCAATCATATGTGTGGGACCATCAGGAGAAGTCTAAAATCAACGAGTAAAGAAACAAACCAGAAGGGACGTTCTGCAGGGTTATGGCTCTCCCCCGCGCTTCGCTGTGGGTCTGAGAATTGGACTGTAACGGGACCATCAGGAGAAGTCTAAAATCAACGAGTAAAGAAACAAACCAGAAGGGACGTTCTGCAGGGTTATGGCTCTCCCCCGCGCTTCGCTGTGGGTCTGAGAATTGGACTGTAACGGGACCATCAGGAGAAGTCTAAAATCAACGAGTAAAGAAACAAACCAGAAGGGACGTTCTGCAGGGTTATGGCTCTCCCCCGCGCTTCGCTGTGGGTCTGAGAATTGGACTGTAACGGGACCATCAGGAGAACTCTAAAATCAACGAGTAAAGAAACAAACCTGACGTTCTGCAGGGTTATGGCTCTCCCCGCGCTTCGCTGTGTGTCAGAGAATTGGACTGTAACGGGACCATCAGGAGAACTCTAAAATCAACGAGTAAAGAAACAAACCAGAAGAGACGTTCTGCAGGGTTATGGCTCTCCCCGCGCTTCGCTGTGTGTCTGAGAATTGGACTTGAACGGGACCATCAGGAGAAGTCTAAAATCAACGAGTAAAGAAACAAACCAGAAGGGACGTTCTGCAGGGTTATGGCTCTCCCCCGCGCTTCGCTGTGGGTCTGAGAATTGGACTGTAACGGGATCATCAGGAGAACTCTAAAATCAACGAGTAAAGAAACAAACCAGACGTTCTGCAGGGTTATGGCTCTTTCCGCGCTTCGCTCTGGGTCTGAGAATTGGACTTGAAAGGGACCATCAGGAGAACTCTAAAATCAACGAGTAAAGAAACAAACCAGAAGGGACGTTCTGCAGGGTTATGGCTCTCCCCGCGCTTCGCTGTGGGTCTGAGAATTGGACTGTAACGGGATCATCAGGAGAACTCTAAAATCAACGAGTAAAGAAACAAACCAGAAGGGACGTTCTGCAGGGTTATGGCTCTCCCCGCGCTTCGCTGTGTGTCTGAGAATTGGACTTTAACGGGACCATCAGGAGAACTCTAAAATCAACGAGTAAAGAAACAAACCAGACGTTCTGCAGGGTTATGGCTCTCCCCGCGCTTCGCTGTGGGTCTGAGAATTGGACTGTAACGGGACCATCAGGAGAACTCTAAAATCAACGAGTAAAGAAACAAACCAGAAGGGACGTTCTGCAGGGTTATGGCTCTCCCCGCGCTTCGCTGTGGGTCTGAGAATTGGACTGTAACGGGATCATCAGGAGAACTCTAAAATCAACGAGTAAAGAAACAAACCAGACGTTCTGCAGGGTTATGGCTCTCCCCGCGCTTCGCTGTGTGTCTGAGAATTGGACTTTAACGGGACCATCAGGAGAACTCTAAAATCAACGAGTAAAGAAACAAACCAGATGTTCTGCAGGGTTATGGCTCTCCCCGCGCTTCGCTGTGGGTCTGAGAATTGGACTGTAACGGGATCATCAGGAGAACTCTAAAATCAACGAGTAAAGAAACAAACCAGACGTTCTGCAGGGTTATGGCTCTCCCCGCGTTTCGCTGTGGGTCTGAGAATTGGACTGTAACGGGACCATCAGGAGAACTCTAAAATCAACGAGTAAAGAAACAAAGCAGAAGGGACGTTCTGCAGGGTTATGGCTCTCCCCCGCGCTTCGCTGTGGGTCTGAGAATTGGACTGTAACGGGACCATCAGGAGAACTCTAAAATCAACGAGTAAAGAAACAAACCAGACGTTCTGCAGGGTTATGGCTCTCCCCGCGCTTCGCTGTGGGTCTGAGAATTGGACTGTAACGGGATCATCAGGAGAACTCTAAAATCAACGAGTAAAGAAACAAACCAGACGTTCTGCAGGGTTATGGCTCTCCCCGCGCTTCGCTCTGGGATCTGAGAATTGGACTGTAACGGGATCATCAGGAGAACTCTAAAATCAACGAGTAAAGAAACAAACCTGACGTTCTGCAGGGTTATGGCTCTCCCCGCGCTTCGCTGTGTGTCTGAGAATTGGACTTGAACGGGACCATCAGGAGAAGTCTAAAATCAACGAGTAAAGAAACAAACCAGAAGGGACGTTCTGCAGGGTTATGGCTCTCCCCCGCGCTTCGCTGTGGGTCTGAGAATTGGACTGTAACGGGACCATCAGGAGAACTCTAAAATCAACGAGTAAAGAAACAAACCTGACGTTCTGCAGGGTTATGGCTCTCCCCGCGCTTCGCTGTGGGTCTGAGAATTGGACTTTAACGGGACCATCAGGAGAACTCTAAAATCAACGAGTAAAGAAACAAACCAGACGTTCTGCAGGGTTATGGCTCTCCCCGCGCTTCGCTGTGGGTCTGAGAATTGGACTGTAACGGGATCATCAGGAGAACTCTAAAATCAACGAGTAAAGAAACAAACCAGACGTTCTGCAGGGTTATGGCTCTTTCCGCGCTTCGCTCTGGGTCTGAGAATTGGACTTGAACGGGACCATCAGGAGAACTCTAAAATCAACGAGTAAAGAAACAAACCAGAAGGGACGTTCTGCAGGGTTATGGCTCTCCCCGCGCTTCGCTGTGGGTCTGAGAATTGGACTGTAACGGGATCATCAGGAGAACTCTAAAATCAACGAGTAAAGAAACGAACCAGAAGGGACGTTCTGCAGGGTTATGGCTCTCCCCGCGCTTCGCTGTGTGTCTGAGAATTGGACTTTAACGGGACCATCAGGAGAACTCTAAAATCAACGAGTAAAGAAACAAACCAGACGTTCTGCAGGGTTATGGCTCTTCCCGCGCTTCGCTGTGGGTCTGAGAATTGGACTGTAACGGGACCATCAGGAGAACTCTAAAATCAACGAGGAAAGAAACAAACCAGACGTTCTGCAGGGTTATGGCTCTCCCCGCGCTTCGCTGTGGGTCTGAGAATTGGACTGTAACGGGATCATCAGGAGAACTCTAAAATCAACGAGTAAAGAAACAAACCAGACGTTCTGCAGGGTTATGGCTCTCCCCGCGCTTCGCTGTGTGTCTGAGAATTGGACTTTAACGTGACCATCAGGAGAACTCTAAAATCAACGAGTAAAGAAACAAACCAGACGTTCTGCAGGGTTATGGCTCTCCCCGCGTTTCGCTGTGGGTCTGAGAATTGGACTGTAACGGGACCATCAGGAGAACTCTAAAATCAACGAGTAAAGAAACAAACCAGAAGGGACGTTCTGCAGGGTTATGGCTCTCCCCCGCGCTTCGTTGTGGGTCTGAGAATTGGACTGTAACGGGACCATCAGGAGAACTCTAAAATCAACGAGTAAAGAAAAAAACCAGGCGTTCTGCAGGGTTATGGCTCTCCCCGCGCTTCGCTGTGGGTCTGAGAATTGGACTGTAACGGGATCATCAGGAGAACTCTAAAATCAACGAGTAAAGAAACAAACCAGACGTTCTGCAGGGTTATGGCTCTCCCCGCGCTTCGCTCTGGGTCTGAGAATTGGACTTGAACGGGACCATCAGGAGAACTCTAAAATCAACGAGTAAAGAAACAAACCAGAAGAGACGTTCTGCAGGGTTATGGCTCTCCCCGCGCTTCGCTGTGGTTCTGAGAATTGGACTGTAACGGGATCATCAGGAGAACTCTAAAATCAACGAGTAAAGAAACAAACCAGAAGGGACGTTCTGCAGGGTTATGACTCTCCCCCGCGCTTCGCTGTGTGTCTGAGAATTGGAGTTTAACGGGACCATCAGGAGAACTCTAAAATCAACGAGTAAAGAAACAAACCAGACGTTCTGCAGGGTTATGGCTCTCCCCGCGCTTCGCTGTGGGTCTGAGAATTGGACTGTAACGGGACCATCAGGAGAACTCTAAAATCAACGAGTAAAGAAACAAACCAGAAGGGACGTTCTGCAGGGTTATGGCTCTCCCCGCGCTTCTCTGTGGGTCTGAGAATTGGACTGTAACGGGATCATCAGGAGAACTCTAAAATCAACGAGTAAAGAAACAAACCAGACGTTCTGCAGGGTTATGGCTCTCCCCGCGCTTCGCTGTGTGTCTGAGAATTGGACTTTAACGGGACCATCAGGAGAACTCTAAAATCAACGAGTAAAGAAACAAACCAGACGTTCTGCAGGGTTATGGCTCTCCCCGCTGTTCGCTGTGGGTCTGAGAATTGGACTGTAACGGGACCATCAGGAGAAGTCTAAAATCAACGAGTAAAGAAACAAACCAGAAGGGACGTTCTGCAGGGTTATGGCTCTCCCCCACGCTTCGCTGTGGGTCTGAGAATTGGACTGTAACGGGACCATCAGGAGAACTCTAAAATCAACGAGTAAAGAAACAAACCAGACGTTCTGCAGGGTTATGGCTCTCCCCGCGCTTCGCTGTGGGTCTGAGAATTGGACTGTAACGGGATCATCACGAGAACTCTAAAATCAACGAGTAAATAAACAAACCAGACGTTCTGCAGGGTTATGGCTCTCCCCGCGCTTCGCTCTGGGTCTGAGAATTGGCCTTGAACGGGACCATCAGGAGAACTCTAAAATCAACGAGTAAAGAAACAAACCAGAAGAGACGTTCTGCAGGGTTATGGCTCTCCCCACGCTTCGCTGTGGGTCTGAGAATTGGACTGTAACGGGATCATCAGGAGAACTCTAAAATCAACGAGTAAAGAAACAAACCAGAAGGGACGTTCTGCAGGGTTATGGCTCTCCCCGCGCTTCGCAGTGGGTCTGAGAATTGGACTGTAACGGGACCATCAGGAGAACTCTAAAATCAACGAGTAAAGAAACAAACCAGACGTTCTGCAGGGTTATGGCTCTCCCCGCGCTTCGCTGTGGGTCTGAGAATTGGACTGTAACGGGATCATCAGGAGAACTCTAAAATCAACGAGTAAAGAAACAAATCAGACGATCTGCAGGGTTATGGTTCTTCCCGCGCTTCGCTGTGGGTCTGAGAATTGGACTGTAACGGGACCATCAGGAGAAGTCTAAAATCAACGAGTAAAGAAACAAACCAGAAGGGACGTTCTGCAGGATTATGGCTCTTCCCGCGCTTCGCTGTGGGTCTGAGAATTGGACTGTAACGGGACCATTAGGAGAACTCTAAAATCAACGAGTAAAGAAACAAACCAGAAGGGACGTTCGGCAGGGTTATGGCTCTCCCCAGCGCTTCGCTGTGGGTCTGAGAATTGGACTGTAACGGGACCATCAGGAGAACTCTAAAATCAACGAGTAAAGAAACAAACCAGAAGGGACGTTCTGCAGGGTTATGTCTCTCCCCCGCGCATCGCTGTGGGTCTGAGAATTGGACTGTAACGGGACCATCAGGAGAACTCTAAAATCAACAAGTAAAGAAACAAACCAGAAGGGACGTTCTGCAGGGTTATGGCTCTCCCCGCGCTTCGCTGTGGGTCTGAGAATTGGACTGTAACGGGACCATCAGGAGAACTCTAAAATCAACGAGTAAAGAAACAAACCAGACGTTCTGCAGGGTTATGGCTCTCCCCGCGCTTTGCTTGTGTCTGAGAATTGGACTGTAACGGGACCATCAGGAGAACTCTAAAATCAACGAGTAAAGAAATTAACCAGAAGGGTCGTTCTGCAGGGTTATGGCTCTCCCCGCGCTTCGCTGTGGGTCTGAGAATTGGACTGTAACGGGACCATCAGGAGAAGTCTAAAATCAACGAGTAAAGAACAAACCAGAAGGGACGTTCTGCAGGGTTATGGCTCTCCCCGCGCTTCGCTGTGGGTCTGAGAATTGGACTTGAACGGGACCATCAGGAGAACTCTAAAATCAACGAGTAAAGAAACAAACCAGAAGGGACGTTCTGCAGGGTTATGGCTCTCCCCGCGCTTCGCTGTGGGTCTGAGAATTGGACTGTAACGGGACCATCAGGAGAAGTCTAAAATCAACGAGTAAAGAAACAAACCAGAAGGGACGTTCTGCAGGGTTATGGCTCTCCCCGCGCTTCGTTGTGGGTCTGAGAATTGGACTGTAACGGGACCATCAGGAGAAGTCTAAAATCAACGAGTAAAGAAACAAACTAGGCGTTCTGCAAGGTTATGGCTCTCCCCGCGCTTCGCGGTAGGTCTGAGAATTGGACTGTAACGGGACCATCAGGAGAACTCTAAAATCAACGAGTAAAGAAACAAACCAGAAGGGACGTTCTGCAGGGTTATGGCTCTCCCCGCGCTTCGCTGTGGGTCTGAGAATTGGACTTTAACAAAATTTCAGGTCAGTAGTATTCAAGTGGCCGAAATGAGATTTCTCACGTACGTGGCAGTGTATACTCTTCTAGGTCGCAAAAGAAATGTACGGCAGGAACTGAATATTACGATTTCTTATTTTCTTACCTTTGTTAGGTCCGTCTGGTGACTTTTTTTTTTTTTTTTTAGAATAATATTAGCGTGACGCGTTTCTGGTCATCTGACCCATCCTCAGACACTTGCTCGAAAAGAGGTCGTCATATATTAAAATCCAATTAAAATAAAAACACACATATGTAAACTCATTGTCAATAATTAATGTTCAAAAACATGAATATCACTGTTGTCGTGGTGCACCACGCGATTACCGATCGATACTCATGAGGAGTGTCTGAGGATTTCGAGCAAGTGTCTGAGGATGGGTCAGGATGAACTGAAACGCGTCACGCTAATATTATCACAAGACGGACCTAACAAAGGTAAGAAAATAAGAAATTAAAATACGTAACTTGGACCGTTAACAAACAAAAATGTTTTGAATATTACGAGTATGATTGATACGATTGCCCAATATCGGCTAAAATTGTCCCCAAATAACTATGGAATTATAAGCTGAAAGGACGGTATAGGTGTGGGGCGCCCGAAGAAGCCTTAGAGTGGGCAGATCAAGTCTGTCTGCTTGGGACCGTAACTGACCATTTTTCGTGGAATCCTTACTGAAGAAGGAGATGATGATGATGATGTGACTATTTACATGAGAACAAACGGCTGTAAGATATTATTATATTATACTATATTATTATTGTATTAATTCAAACACTTTTTGCTACAGTCTATTTCTTGATGTATATAATATATTTTCAAAAACTTACGTTAATAGTTTCCGTCAAAAAGAAAGTCACTGACGGAAACTATTAACGTAAGTTTTTGAATATAATTACAACTGACTTGGATACTAGTGAAAAATGAGTCTTAAATGATATATTTAATATTTATAATGACTTTACTATTTCTTTTATGAATTTGCTAACTGCTATAATTTTTTATTGTTCGACTAAGCTTTTCGTCATTACTGACATCTTCAGGTCTTAAACAACCAAGGACTGTTTAAGATCTGAAGATGTCAGTAATGACGAAAAGCTTAGTCGAACAATAAAAAATTATAGCAGTTAGCAAATTCATAAAAGAAGGTTGTTTAAGACCTGAAGATGTCAGTAATGACGAAAAGCTTAGTCGAACAATAAAAAATTATAGCAGTTAGCAAATTCATAAAAGAAGGTTGTTTAAGACCTGAAGATGTCAGTAATGACGAAAAGCTTAGTCGAACAATAAAAAATTATAGCAGTTAGCAAATTCATAAAAGAAAGGTTGTTTAAGACCTGAAGATGTCAGTAATGACGAAAAGCTTAGTCGAACAATAAAAAATTATAGCAGTTAGCAAATTCATAAAAGAAATAGTAAGGATGGCTGCTAATTTAAACAATACGAAGAATATAATGACTTTACCTCAAGATGTATTTTCCTTTATTTGGTACATGTTTCGGGACGCTTTGTGTTCCCATCCTCAGCCTTACTAGTTTTGAGTCTTGTGAAGTACTTGTGTGTTGGTTGGTTGTTGTTGTTGTTGTGGTTTCCTGTTGGCCTTTGGCAATTTAAATTGGTATTATTGCGTGTGATTGTGGTGTATGTATTAGTATTTTGTGTATTTTCGATGTTGAGTGCTTTGAAAATTGTGTCATGTTTTGTATTTGTTCAGGTATTAGTTTGTTTTGTGTTTTATGTTTGTGTATTTGTAAATTTCCGCAAATGTTCAATATGGTGCTTTTGTGTGGTATGTGTTTTATTAGTGTCATAATACCAATTTAAAGTGCCAAAGGCCAAAAGGAAACGACAACAACAACAACCAACCAACACACAAGTACTTCACAAGACTCAAAATTGGAAAGGGTGAGGACGGGAACACAAAGCGTCTCGAAACATGTACCAAATAAAGAAAAATACATCTTGAGGTAAAGTCATTATAAATATTAAATATATTATTATATTATATACTATATTTATATTATAATAATAAAATGTCATGGAAAAATTTTAAACATGTTACTTCATCGGCATCGCCCTTGTTCCCTAGAGTTCGTTTGGCAACATAAGGTAAAATGGTAAATGTAATATTTATCTAGCGTCAATAGTTGAACATCGAAGTGAAGAGCATACATTACTGTACTAAGGTCAGAACATTGACTTGTGGCGTCCATGTAACGATCTGCTCGGAAGCAAGGTGTCGCGTCCTTGTCTCGTTCTTTTATTTTACCACATGTCAGCTTTGTAAACATGACCACATCGTGTACAGTGTACAGTACCGAGTCACGTGACGCAGCTACACACACACACACACACACACACACACACACACACACACACACACACACATGTTCACCACAGCATGTGTTGTTTATTTGTTTTACGCGTATTATGTACATCGGTGTTTGCTTTCAAACGTGCTGTGTACATGCGCGTGGACTGTGGACATATTGTCCGTCCACACATTATTGTATTTGACTATCATATCATGTTTACCAATAAATGTGTTTTCAATTACATAATAGATAGCCTGTTTGTTGAAGCTGGTGATATACATCTAATGGAATTTACTTACGTATATACAGTCATTACAAATATTTTAAACAAAATGTATATACTAATATTAAAATAATATAAGTACTTCTGCAAGTAGGTTTATTAACACCTGCGCACGTTTCACAGAAATTATTCTGTATCTTCAGAGGTTTTTATGAATTGACGTGTAATTGAATTGTTCCGATTCGATTCGATATATTCATAAAAACGTCTGAACGTCTGAAGATACTGAATAATTTCTATGAAACGTGCGTCAGGTGTAAATAAACCTACTTGCAGAAGTAGCCTGCTTATTATTTGAAGACAGTACATGGGAGACCTCTTGAAGAACTAGGCATACCAAAGAAATTAATAAGATTGTGTAGGATGACAATGCTGACAGTATGGTGAGGATCCAGAATGACTTATCAGGAGAGTTTGACTATGAAAAGGGAGTCCTCCAAGGCGATGCTCTTGCTTGCCTTCTCTTTATTCTTGCCTTAGGAAAGGCTATGAGAGATGCTGGAATGGATTCCTCCGGGACTGTGTTCAACAGGTTGGTGTAGGTCCTAGGATACGCCGATGACCTAGATATAATCGGGAGGCCCCTTCGAGCAGTCACTGAAGCCTTTCTTGCTCTTGAAAGTCCCCCAAGAAGGGTGGGTCTCATAATACACGAAAGCAAGACAAAATACACGGTCACAGAACAGGAAGGTAGAGAAGGAGAGCGCATCCATATTGGCATCTTCTCCTTCGAAAAAGTCAACAACTTTGTTTATTTAGGACGCCAAGTTAATTCCGATGGGAAAACAACAGAAGAAATAAAGCGAAGAATCACCTCACCTAATAGGTGCTTCTTTGGTCTCAGACACTTGTTCCAGAGCTGAACAACTGCCATGAGCATCAAGCTGCTTCTGTATAAAACACTGATCCGGCCAGTTCTTACCTATGGTTCTGAGACCTGGACCATTTCTAGAAAGTCTGAGTCAAGGCTGCTGGTTCATGAATGCAAAATCCTCTACACCATTTTTGGTCCAATATGTGTGGGAGGCGAATGAAGGAAAAGAACCAACGAAGAACTGAACACTCTTCTGAATGAACCAGATATTGTGAAAATTATAAAACTTGGTAGACTCAGGTGGGCTGGACATGTGATCAGAATGGGAGAGAATGAAACACCCAGAAAGGCACTCACAGAACAGATCTGTGGCACCAGGAGAGTTGGTAGACACAAACTACGTTGGGAAGACGGTGTGAACTATGATGCGCGCCGTATCCTTGGGACCCGGAACTGGAGAGCAGCTGCACTTGACCGGGACAACTGGCGGAGGCTGTTAAAGGAGGCCTTGACTCAGTAATGGGTTGCTGCGCCGCTGAAGAAGAAGACTCAACGAGGTAACTTCCTACAAAGGAATAATATTAAAAGGTGTAGATCGGTGTAGATACTAGACAGTGGTACTCTCCACTGTTGAAATTAATTTTACCTCATGTTAGACCACCTAAATAAAGTTATCGTTTTATGGATAGTCCCCCTCAGCTATCGCAGCGTAAGCTCTCCCGCCGGGGCCTTCCCACTTGCGAACGCCGTAAAATTAGTCCCACTTGCGATCACCCTTACCAATAAGGTTATCTTACAACGTTTATTGTACCACTTACGATCACTGTAAAAGCATAACAGTAGTCCGAAGCATTAAGCCAGAACTGCACAGGTGTGTTTAACAAAACACTTAACAAATTTTGTATTCATTCTATGAATTTAGTGCCATTCTCGCTTACGTAAAATTTAATTATATTAGGTACTATTTACATAAAAATTATTAAACCTAGACTCTTGAATTTGTTAGAATTACCTTGAATTTTTCGGTCACCGTCAGTAGGTAGCAAGTGATGTGGGTGTCCACCATTACATTACTCTTCTAATTTGTTCTTATATGTAAAATCAGGTGTTTGTTTTTTCTTAATTAGACTAATAAAACAAAACACCGCACAAGCATTAAAGTTTATAAGACAATTGCAATACCCACATTGACATATGCCAGTGAGGCGTGGGTCATGACAAAAAAGGAATTCAGCAAGATTCAGAGTACTTTAAATTATACATTGGATGATAGAATAAGGAATGAGGATGTCAGAGAAGAAATCGAAGTAAAGGACATAAATGAAATTATTTCAATTTATAGAAGATAATGATGGGATCATCTGCAAAGGATGACAGAGGATCGATTGCCGAAAGCGGCACTGAACTATAAAGCCAGTGGTAGAAGAGACGTGAATCGTCCGAGGATGAGATGGGTGCCGGAACAGGTTTATATAATTTAATCCTTGAAGAGAAGAAGTAGAAGAAGAAGAATACTATTGTCTACCTTTAACAGAAGTCGGAGAGTTTAACCAACAACTGATGACTGGCACAAACTGGAAGTCACTTGACGACTTAACATCAGTCATCGACAGTGTATTATTATACTCATTGCACTCTTAGCTGAAAACGCTTTTCTTTACCTGTCACCTCTGCTAAGGGAGCTCTACATATAATCGGTAGCCACGGATTGCTGTTCTCTTCTCAGTAGCAGTCGTTTGAATTTTCTCATTCCAACTGCAGTCGTCGTTGATTTATTCTTCGTTTCTTTGTGAAACGCATTTTTAGTATGGAGTTTATTGAAACGACGAAACGTAAAACTTGTGTCTATTTGTATAGAAAGTTACGAAAGAGCTAAGGAGATTCAGTATTATTATTATTAGTCCGGCTGTATAAAGTTTACACATTTTCCGGAACCAAAGATTACAGAAATGATTGAACTCTTGTCTTCCACTGCTGTTTGTCCATCCAAAGATCTTCTTCAATCTCTCTTAAAGTCTGAATTTCTTCTATCCAGGCGATAGGTGGTCTTCCTCTTTACCTTCCTCCTAGTGGGGTCTATTCCATAACTCTCCTTGGCAATCTTTCCTGTGCCATTCTTTTTTTTGTGTCCAAGGAGGTTCAGTAAAATGGGTGCGTTTGAAACAGAAGAAAAAGCGGTACAAAGGAACATTAGTGGTGATTGACCACGAGTGTATTGCTACGACAGCATAGAACAATCTACGCGTTTATCGAATGCGCCAGAAAGATCTCGACGTAAGCGTGTGGTGTACGTGCTACTAGACGCATTTTGCGAGAATTTTCTCGACTGTGCCAGGCTTCGCTCGGGCGCTCGGACTGTGTCAAGGCCGTAGCAATTACGTAGTTCGCGAGAGATAAGATGCAGTTTGGAAGCTTCTGGTGTGTGAGCGTAACTATAAATACATCGCGTCGCGGCCTTAGTTTTCAGTTCAATGCGAGATTTTTGACTGTGCGGTTCGAGAGTATTAGTGCGATATATTTACAGAGCGGTTCGAGTTATTACGGTGTACGTTCAAGTAGTTATTAGTGAAGTGTTGCGTTTTATATTCGGACGGTATAATTGTAATACAGTTGAGTTTTAATATTAGTGGAGATTTTATTGCGTATGAACAATTTTCATTTGATTTGTTGTAGACACTGTGTTGTTAATTACGAACTGTTTTACTATAACAATTAAAGGTGTGATTAGTGACTTAATTGGTGTCTTGTACTTATTTTGTTTCCACTGTACCTACGACGATCGATTAGACAGCCGTAACAGTATTATATAAACACAGGTGATCCTCCTCATGTGTGTGTTCGCAAGTGGGACGTAATTTCATATATCAGAAATAAATTACGTGTCCTGCCGAAGTGTTCTCAAGTGACGCTAGTTGCAACCCTCCGCCTAGCCCAAACGTTAAATTAACAATGGTGCTGCGAATACAAAATGCATGTAAAGATGAAGACAGTGTGAAACATATGTCGACAGGTGAACCGGGTACACTGATGTGTTTGCCGCATTACGGGTCGATCGTAGGCATTGAAGATTAGCAAAATGAAAAAAAATTTGAAAAATTCAATTGTTGATTTTATCCAAACAAAAAAATTACAATGGTATGGACACACAAAAAGGATGACACAGGAAAGATTGCCAAGGAGAGTTATGGAATGGACCCCACCAGACATAAGGAAAGGAAGAAGACCACCTATCACCTGGATAGAAGAAATTCAGACTATATCGAGGGAACGAGAAATTTAAGAAGATCTTTTGATGGACAAGCAGCAGTGGAAGCTGAGAATTCCATCACTTCTGTAATCTTTGGTTCCGGAAAATGTGTAAACATTGTACAGCCGGAATAAAAAAAATAAATAAATAAATAAAGTACTTGAAGCTCTAAAATTTAACTTTGGGCTGCAAGGAAATAAAGACTAAGTAGAAAATGTATATAAAATGCCTTACTGACATTGAACGCAAATTATTCCGTTGAATCGTCAAAAACGTTAGCTTTGAAAAAAATTGGTGGAAAATAAAAACAACGATCCTAATAATACACAGCCCAGCCAATCGAGATGTGACATTAATAAGCCTGATCGATATACACTACCGTATGGTAACATTAATGACATACCTACTGTTAGGAACGCTGTAAAGAGTTTATAATTTTTTAAATAATTTATTAAGAAGGGAAAGTATTAAAATGTTAATACTATGTATCGTCATTGTTCTTATTAGCTTAACACAATATAGAGGTTTATTTAAAAGCAGTAATGTCAAGGTATTGAAGTTCCAGTTCCCTAAAGTTTGGTTGTTTGTTGTGGTGAACTAGTTTTTACAAGACATCATGGTAATAATTTCTGCAGCTGTTGTTATGCCATGCAAACAAGGTTGAGTGAGCGTCAGTGAAATCATTTACGTCCTTGAAACGGATTTGAACAGAACTTGGGAATGCTCCGCCGGGATTCCTCAGTTTTTAACGTGTAAGTTATAAAAACACGCGAAGTCGCGTGGGTAAATCAAACTTGCTGACCACGATTAAGAATGCCCCACGCTGAGAACTGCTAACTGCTATCAGTATTTTAGTGTAATTAACTAATATAAAATAATTAAATTCCCAGCCTTCAGTCATTATTTTTTTTTTTGCGCAGGAGCCGTTGTACACGTCTCTCGAGGATTAGCAATATTTTTTTAAGGTTTCCCTCACCACCAGTCGTCACACGCCAACCCTCAACGCCGTTCGTTCTAATTCGTCGGTCCAGAAAATTTACTCTCCTCTGTTCCCGTTATCGTCTACTAGCCGACAGTAAGAAGTATTTCGTTGCCACTTACCTGTAAAATGGATTTTTCTTTTACGACACTTTTATACAAATCTCTTTACTCCTGCTGTTGTAGTTATTGCAGTCTCCTGGCTCTGTCAGTCAGGTAATCTTTACTGTTCTGTATTCGAGAGAAAGCTGTCTCCTTGCTTACTTTTCAATGCTGGTTTTCAGTGTTGACTTCTCAAAATTTTTCATTTTTCAGTGACTTTCTGAAATATCTATTAGATTTATCCAGTACCTTCTCAGCTCAGTTCCTGATAGAAAGAATGTGGGGAGGAACGATCGTACTATCGTAGACGGAAACCCGCACGGTATCTTTCTATGGAGGGGCTGGAAAAACTCGTCTTAGATTGAAGTTCTCAGATCGTCCAGAGGAAACCATTGACGTAACTCGGGCCTCCCCCTATACAATTTTGAATAGGCTCTCCTCTTCCCAGTTACCTTCTTTCTCGATCCTGTAACGAATCACAAAGGTACTGAAGGAGTTACGGAAAAAATTGAAAGTGGCCACCATATATGTTTGTAAATTTTTTCTGAGTTTAGATGTTGTATCTAAACAATTGATTTTAACATGCAGGAAATTAAATTAGTTAAGTAAAATTATGTTTAAATAGTTACTAAAGGCGTATGTGTTCTTTTTAACAAGAGCCCCCACATTTAACAAGAGCCCCCACATTTTTGTCCCTGCGGGCCACTGGAGTATGCGCGGTCTACAGACGTAGTCTGAGAATCTTAGTTGCATTTTGGTTTCAGTGTTTTATAAATATTAAGAAACAAAATTTTATCTCTGGGGGTTCATGTACAGTGTTTATTGGACATAACCAACATGACACTAACTAATAAAACACATACTACACAAAGGCACCATAATGCACATTTGGGAAAATTTACAAATATACAAACACAAAACAAACTAATTTCTAAACAAATACAAATCAATACAAAACGTGACACAATTTTCAAAGCACCCAACATCGAAAATACTCAAAACGCTATACACCGCAATCACACACAATAACACCAGTATAAAATACCAAAAACCAACAGGAAACCATAACAACAACCAACCAAAACACAAGTACTCCACAGAATTCAAAATTAAGAAGGCTGAGGAGGGGAACAATATGTTTCCCGAAACATGTCCCAAATAAGGGGAATAAAACATCTTGCGGTATAGAATTTATAAATATTAAGTAAATTATATATGCTTCAAGAAATAGAATGTAGCAAAAAGTGTTTACATATATATAATTAAAGCGAGAGAGAGAGAGAGAGAGAGAGAGAGAGAGAGAGAGAGAGAGAGAGAGAGAGAGAGAGAGAGAGAGAGAGAGAGAGAGAGAGAGAGAGAGAGGCTTTGGGCACTGAGCAATTTTTTCGATCTTAAACGGTTTTCAGAAAACTAGACTGCAAATATGAATATGCAAGTGAGTGTGAACTTTACTTGAGTAATATTCAAGATCAAAAATTACAAAAATGTTTGTGAATAGAATAATTTTTTTAATGTTCAAAACTGAAATAAAAGACAACGCATATGTAAAAAACTTTTGTTTCCTGTGAGACTTTATTGAATTCAATGTGAATTTATCGGAGTGTATGGGTGGAAGATAATGAATTGATGCATCGTTTCGAAAAGAGATTAATGAACATTACTCGAAGCAAACGATGATGAACGATGTACAGAGAAACAATATTCCACAGGGAGAGAGCCTGCTTTCCGCGCGTTTGTGGGTCTGCTCCAACTCTAGTTAATGCCACGAAACAAATGACAAAGAGGGTCTCAAAAGTTTGCTGTTCCGTTCCCATTCCTCTGATTAATTATTGATAAGGACAAACTTACCATATCGGCCTCAGTGAATTATTAACGCTTTTCGTCTGTGAAATAATTAAAGCCATTCTGACTGAGTTTTATTTTCGTAAAAGTTAACTTATTGTGAGACCATAAATTAATATTATATCGTACTTTCTTTGGCGAGAATAGTCCCTTTCGTAAAAAATAAACTACTTCGGTTATACAGTACTGTGTAAACCTTTTGGGAATGACCTAAAAACAAAAGTTGTTCAGCCGTTTGTTATAAAGATAGAACTCGTTTACAAAATGCGTATTAATTGACCTTGTAATTTATTTAAATTTATTTTTATATTAAAGTTAATTTGGAATGATAAAATACTAGAGCAAGTGGAAAATTATTTGCCAGTATTGGTTGAATCTGATAACTTATAGCAACACCATAAAATTAACTCGGACTAACGCTATGTGACCAAAATTTTCTTCGGACTGACAATTGTTCGAATTATGCAAATCACACATCAGGGAATTACAAATAGTTTAGGTTTATTATATCTTTGTTTTTGGTAATTTTAACTGCAGCTATTAATGTCGTGTATTCATCATCATCTGGAAGGATTAAACCAAGAATGGTTTGTTTCGGGCTCAAACAGGCAAAGTCTAGAGCTGGTCAGTCTAGGCCATTCACAGCTATGGTCAGCCAACTTTTGGTCCGTCCGGCTAGTCCTTATTTGAGACAATTTAGTAATGAATATCTCCCCTGGATATGTTACTAGCATATCGGAGGGTAAGACGTATGCTATGGGGCTGCCACCTTCAGGCTTAACGTCCAGCCCGATTTTCTGTCTGGAAGTTCTCCCATAAACTGGCTGTCGTATCGGACTATAGAGACCAGTTTTCCCTGTTGAGATATCCATAAGGATCTTTAATGTGGTGGTTTCTCTTTGCCTCCCACATCTACGTCGTTGACCAATGGAAGGTCATCTGTTTTTAGGGCAATTTCTCACCCCAAGGGAAGAGGGTGCCCTAACCTCTACTTGACAATGACAAGTAGAGGAGGTACAGCTTATACCGGCTGTCACTCGGTCTCCAGAGCCGCGTTAGCCACCTGTACTAGGTGTTGACAACCTCCAGAGCCTACCTGTAGGTAGTTGCCCATTCCCCACCACTTGGAGGTGCGTCTGGATATTTCCCTTCATCAAGGAATGAGACCATAACGAATTACTCATCTTCTCCAGTACTTTGGGGAGACAATATCGTGTATTGTGTATTTTAATTTTAACTTTAATCTTGTATTATGTTCATGGTTTGGCGCCAATAGCCATTGATTCACTACACATAAAATTTACATATAATATACGGGGAAAAATTTACAATTAATAACAATTATCGAATCAGTTATTTTCTCTGTGTTAGCAGTCTTCATAACAACTTTGTCGAATTTTGTTGCTTCTCTGCCTATGTACAATTTTCCCTCGAATGAGGCCTTTCGGTCCACTATCAAGTAGGAAGAACTTGATAATGGTTGCGAAACCGAAAGGCCTCGTCCGAGGGAAAATTGTACATAGCAGAGAAGCAACAAAATTCGACAAAGTAATTATCGACTCACTTATACTGATATTGGTAAATTACATACAATTATACATTTTGTTAAATTATATTCGATAATAACTGATTGAACAACACAATATTGGAGCACGTTACTGAATTTTGTTACCTGGGTAGCATAGTTACAAGTGGGAATAAGTGTCTGGCAGAGATTAAGAGGAGAGTAGCTCTGGCAAAACAAGCATTCCAGAGCAAAAGGAACTTATTAACAAGCAACCATATTAGTATTGAAACAAGGAAAAAGTTTGTTAAGGTATTTGTATGGAGTGTTTTAACTTACGGGTGTGAATCGTGGACCTTAGGGAAGGTGGAGAGTGACAGACTTCAGGCAATGGAGATGTGGATTTGGCGGAGAATGACAAAAACTAGTTGGACAGATAGGAAGACGAATGAACAGATCTTAGAGGAAATAAATGAGAATAGAACACTGCTTAGGAGTATAGAGGTGAGGAAGATTAAGTTGATAGGGCATGTGATCAGACATAGTGCTTTTTTAACTAACATATTTGAGGGCAAAGTAGTGGGGAAGAAGCCCAAAGGAAGACCAAGAACTGCATACTTCCGCAGCACAATGAGTGTCGTGAATAGTGGGTCCTATGAAGAAATGAAGAATATCGCAAGGGATAGAGTGACGTGGCTACTGCGACAAGGCATTGCCTTTAGGAGTTAATAATAATAACTGATTTGTAACGGAATAAGTCATATATTATAGCTTTATTAATTTGTCTGAATCGAAACGAATGGAATCGCCTCGAACAGCCGAGATCGTCCTCCGCCCGTTCCCTCCGCTAGCCAAGCAGGTCAAGGTCGCACGAAAGTACGTTCCAGTGTGTTCAAGAACACCTCAGCTGGCACGCCGCGTTAAGGGTGGAAAGTTCATTCTAGAACACGTGCCCTACCTATAAAAGGGTGGAGGCTGGCTTTTGCCAAATCGTTCGTTGAGCGATTTTCCTTGGTGCGGATCGAGCGTTTCTCGAAGTATTGTTAAGAAGTGTTGTTGTGTTATAATTAGTGTGTAACTCTGTTATTTGATATTTTTATTGCGTGTGGACAAATTACTGTAGGAGTTGATTACAAATTGTTACTTGTGAGTAATTAAAGGTGGTTATTAGTGGCTTCATTGGTGTCTGTATTTTGTTTTCCACTGTACCATACGACGATCAGTGAGAGCGACGTTACAGTATACAGGCTTACAATATTTTGAATTTATCGGGCACACGAACTATGCAAATTCTACATAGGCTTATATAACTTTTAAAAATATTATTCTTTAAAATCTGAGTTTATACATACATAATCTCTACATATATAATCTGAGTATATACATACATACTTCTCCTTATTTTATTCCCGTATCATCGATATGTTTTTTGTTTATTTTAGTTTCCTTTGCTTGAGTTTTAATTAATCTGCGCTTACGTTTATGTGTGAGGTTTTTTAAGTAGTGGGCAATTGTACTACGTTTACAGCTAGCGAGAAAATATACTGCATTTAGTGGTGGCCGTCTCCATTAGTGTTATCTGGTAATGTTCATACCTTGACGGCTGTATAAAGATGATTGTCCTCAACCTTCACTGAGCACGCACTTCAGTCGCGTTATAGCCGGTTATGTTGTCGCGAAATCTACGTAGTAGCTTCTTCTTCTTCTTCTTCTTCTTCTTCTTCTTCTTCTTCTTCTTCTTCTTCTTCTTCTTCTTCTTCTTCTTCTATTGGTTGTCAGCAGTCTTCCATTGTGATCAATCCTGTGATTTCCTCTTCATTTCCTCACAATTTACGTCATCCATAATTTGCTTGATATACTGCACCCTTGGTCGTCCCTTATGTCCTTTACCTTCCATTGTTCCTTCCATTACCAATTTTAGTAGTCCTTCATGCTGCAGTGCATCTCCAAATAGTTCTACCCTTCTTCTAATTATGCTTTTCAACAAACACCTCTCATTGCCTATTCTGTTCGGCACGTAGTATAAGAAGGTGCCTATTTAAACTGTCTATCGCAGTACACTGTTTACCAGAGTAACACATAAGAAATAAGACGTTGCACTGCTTATAGATCATGTTAATAATCGAGACATCCATCTACTCTTAAGCGGTTGGACTCTCGACTGTTAGACCGTCACAATTAGACTCTACATATTAAAATCCTGACTGTTATACGGTACTGTTAGACTTATGATATTCAGCGGCGTATCTAGAGTTTGGTCTGGGGAGGGGGTCGTACGGGGTCGTGTCGCCTTCAGACAAAAAGAAAAAAGAAGTTAAGACTAATCAACATCACTATCTTTAAAATAGCTGAAATAATTCCCATTAAAGTAAACGGTAATAATACAGTAAAAATATGCGTTATTGAAACATTGTTTACAAGATACTTATTAGCTGAATTGATTTTCCTATATTTTATACTAGCTGTTACCCGCGGCTTCGCACGCGAATATTTGACTTTTAATAAGTATTTTAATATAATTTTTATTGTCTATGTCTATATGGCATTCTGTGAGCTCGCATAACAATTTTGTACTCGAGTATTAGTCAAATTCTCTCCAAAGCTCTTTTCAACACTTGTACTAAATTATTATGTTGGTGCAACAGCCTTTGGAGATTTAAAAGTACCCGTTTATAAAGCCTTTGGAGATATTTACCTGTATTACATCAAAAACGCTAAATTCTTTATTTTAAGTGTTACTGTGTTAGAAGCATTGTATAACACATTAAACGTTATGTTTTCCTTTTATTTATTTCAGCGGTAAACTAAAAACCAAAAACCGTTGTCACCTAACTTGACAAATGAAAACAACACGTATTTTCGCTTTGCATTAAGTAATAGGACAATTTACAATTAGTACACTTTTTCTTTTCCACATCGTAATATATCGATACAATCGCATATTATATAAAACATCGAAAATGTACTGCAGGAATGGATAAACGTACAGTTCCGATACCGCTAAATAGCATTTGTTTATTTACTTGTTACTATGGTATTTAATTCTGGTCTCCATGGTGTTGTTGACATCTTTATACGCATCAACGAAAAGGCATAATTAAAAGGGCCTAAATCCTGCGAACAGGGGAACATATCAAATTCCATGTTAGACAGTGTTTTTCGCCTTGTGTCAAAGGTTACCTGTCCAAACTTTGGTGGCAATCGGTTGTAACGGTGTGGATTTCTATTCAGTACACATAAATCTCAGACTTTGAGTTTTATATATATAGATTTCAAACGTATACGCCAATGTTGTGTAGTAACCTGTCTGTATACTTAAATAATAGTTACTACTATATTAGCGTACACGTCTAAAAAAATAATAAGAGATTAAAGACATTCGTCTCAATTTTTCGACCGTCTGGGGGGAGGGGTTCCGTTCGTCCCCTCCTTAAATATGCCCCACTACCAACTGTTAGATTCTCACTTCTGTTTACCAAACTCTTAAACTCTCAAGAGGTACGTCACACGCTGCTGTCTTACCGATTGTATTGGTTAAAACCTCACAAGCTGGTCTGACAGGAGTGTTCTTTTAGAAACAATTCCTTGTACGTTAACCAGGACTCTCTGCATCATTTTGTTGGTTACTGCTAGTTTTTCTTAACCCTGCTGACAGCACAGGTTTGTTTCAGATCGTCGTAACGCTTTCTCTCCAGCGAATTTGTTGATGGATAGTTTTATTGCTTGCAGATGTAATTTTCAAGTCGTTTATTTTTTTTTGAGTTGAGGCGAGTTGCACTTTCTTTGTCATCATCGCATCCCTTTACAACTGAAGAGTAACTTTCGACAAGTTTCTTACGAAGAGCAAATTGATATTTCTATCTTTGTTTGCGTCTGCTCGACGCTCCCCCCCCCCCTGCCACGGTTCAATGCCCCCGTTCCATACGTTTTAGGTCTTGTTGTATGGCAACACTTTACTAGTAGTTGCCATCCTTTTTGCTGTCAAAAACTTTGCACAAAGGCGGACGTTTTTCTTTTTATTCAACTGCTAACTATTTCTATAATATTCCAAGTAAATATTCTTCGTATACCATTATACATACAATGTGTCACATAAGCAGTTATTATTTACTTAATTTACACTTGTAATTTTTGTATCAATCACAAAAGCTAGCATCGTTTTTATGTCGATCACAAAAGCTAGCATCATTTTTATGTCGATCACAAAAGCTAGCATCATTTTTATGTCGATCACAAAAGCTAGCATCGTTTTTATGTCGATCACAAAAGCTAGCGTCATTTTTATGTCGATCACAAAAGCTAGCATCATTTTTATGTCGATCACAAAAGCTAGCGTCATTTTTGTGTCGATCATAAAAATTACACATTAATTTATACATTAATTAATTAGTACACATTAATTAGTACATTAGATGATACTGACATCTAACGTATAACATGTAATTTATATAACATGCAATTGTCAATTAATTTACATTTACTGAATACAATTTTATTTAAAAATCGAGTGGTAATGAATATTGATTATATTTAATTTATGTATATATAGCCTACTTTAATTGGAAAATCTTATCGCATATTACGTTTTAGTGGGATGTATTCGTGCGCGTAATAAGACAATGACGATAATAAGAGAATGTATGAAATAATGTAGATATCTGTTGTACGTTGAGACTCTCTTCTTCAGCTTGTATGGAACTTTGTAATTTAGACTTATAAACAAGTTATTCTTCTTCTTCTTCTGTGGCGTCACAGTTCGAAGTCGAACGTTAGCCTCCATAATCATCCGCCTCCATTTTTTCCGGTCCTTGGCGATCGATGTCAATCGTTTTATTTTAAGTAAATTATCATCATCCCTCGCCACTGCGTCAATCCAGCGTGTCTTGGGTCTTCCGACAGGCCTTCTCCCCTCGATCTGACTAAACAGTACCTTCCTAGGTATTCGGTTGCCTTCCATCCTGATAATGTGTCCTACCCATTGCAGTCTATGCAGTCAGATGGTGGTGGCCAGATCATTGTCTTTATACAGCGTGTATAGTTCCTAACCAAGTTATTGTAAGTACAGATAATTAGTTCGATACATGGAAATCTGCGTAATTATCATTAAATTCGGATTATGATAGTCGAGTGCGCGTATGTGTGTGTCGTGTAGACGCTAACAATAAATTTGCCGTATCTACCGTAATGGCATACTATTAACTGAGAGTGGACATGTTTTTAATAATTCCAAGTATTCAATACTTAAGAAGCCATTAAAATAACATAAGTCGTACCGGATCCACAACATTTCTTGACTAGAATAAGCCGACGTTTATATGATCTGGTTGCGATTCTGTGCATTCCTTCACTTAAACTAGATTGGTGTTGACCAGTTAGAGCTCTAAAATATCAGGCAAGATTTATTGAAGCTCGGTGTAACTTCCATTTATGTAGGTTACTAGCGACTACTCGGCATGCGTTGCAATGCCACTCAAAGAAAGAAAGTGTTTGTGTTTTAATTCTGTTTATTGAAGTGCTTTTGGATACACAATATTTTTTGTTTTTCCGTCTGGTGCGTACATGAATAAATCCGAAGGTTTTCCGACGCGTGAGCAGGCCACATACAGCTGTCCATGTGAGAAGCATGGATTTTTCAAATTTAGTCCACACACTTGTACCGATTGTCCCTGTGCTTTGTTGATGGTCATTGCAAATGCGAGTCGCACCGGAAACTGCAAATGTTTGAACTCGAATGGCATATCTGTCGGAATCATTGGGATGCGTGGCAACAGTACATCTTCTCCTTTAAATTTTCCATTTAAAATTGTAGCTTCGATGATATTGTTCATCATCTGTTTCACTGAAAGCCTGGTACCGCTGCAAAATCACACCGTAAAATATTTGTGCCAAGTTTGGTTGAAATCGGTCCAGTGGTTTAGGAGGAGATGTGGAAGACCCCAAAGGACCCCCCCGAAGGATCATATCGAAAAAACACATATCCTATGTTGGTTCTCCCGTTGCGTAAAATATTTGTGCCAAGTTTGGTTGAAATCGGTCCAGTGGTTTAGGAGGAGATGTGGAAGACCCCAAAGGACCCCCAATGGACCCCGTCGAAAAAAACACCTATCCTATGTTGGTTCTCCCGTTGCGTAAAATATTTGTGCCAAGTTTGGTTGAAATCGGTCCAGTGGTTTAGGAGAAGATGTGGAAGACCCCAAAGAACCCCCAAAAGGACCCCATCGAAAAAACACCTATCCTATGTTGGTTCTCCCGTTGCATAAAATATTTGTGCCAAGTTTGGTTGAAATCGGTCCAGTGGTTTAGGAGGAGATGTGGAAGACCCCAAAGAACCCCCCAAAGGACCCCATCGAAAAAAATTCAGAAACCTTCGCTGGCGTGCGCACAACAACACCGAAGTTTCATCGCAATCGGATGAATGGTATAGGAACGCATACGGGACAAAGAAACAAAGAAACATTCATTTTTATAGATATAGATTCAATCATGACGAACGTAGTCCTTTCTACACGTTTGGAGCAAACGGCCACAAGTTTACGAAGGCTAACCGTATTGATCGCTGTCGATTTCGAAATGATACCTAACCTCTGAGTAGCTTAAATATTCTAAATAAGTGTAGTTCGATCGCAGTTAAAACCGAATGCTTCCCATGTGAGTCCGCATAGACGTTTGAAAAGACGCTTGAAGAGTACCGGATGTGGTGTAGGCCTAAGTCCAATAGAGCCGCGGTCAGTACGGTTTTGGTACCTGCTAACAACTCTCAAGAAAGCGGCCTTGAGAAACTCAAGTCATCTACACGGCTGTCGGAGGTGTCAACTGTACACCATCAGGTCTCACACTGCAACTATGGAGATCGTTCTTCAGTCTATGTAGGAGAAAAGCCTAAATTTTAATACTGAAATTCATATCATATACTTTAAAAGAATTACTAATGATTGAAAACTGTGTAAAACTAACTATTAAAAGACATTTAATTTAAGCCAACTTGTGTCGGTCAGCAGACTAATTTTTAAAGTAAAGCAGTACCTAGCAGGAACGTAGCCGATTTTTTTTTTTTTTTTTTTTTTTTTTGGAGGGGGGTTCCAGAGTGGATTGGACGCGTCCATTCAAAGATGAGAATACCCATGCTGGGATGTTTCCTTTCAGAATGATGTGGGGCCCAGATTTTTCCCCGGAACAAGACGGAAATGAGGACCTTAAAGTCGGATTTAGGACATTCTGGAACCCTGGAATCAAAGGAACAGGAAAACAGAATAAAAGAAACACATACGGTGTTTTTTCCAGGTTTCAATACACAAATGTGAAGATTAAAATTTTAATTTGTTGACATATCAGTCCCTGTAATCTACAACATAATTCCTACTACAAAAGTCTGATAAAGCAAATGGCAATCGTAAATCGTTAATTTTTGTCATTACAAATCAAAATGTTAAAACTATCTTATGTTTCTAAATTGTACTTCTTCAAAACAAAATTTACTTAATACTACGCTGTAGGCATTAAATCGCGTTAACATGAAAATGTGATTATCTTGAATCACGATAATGAGTCGCATCTTTTTAAGAACGATAGCGACCTTTTGACCGTAAGTGTTATAATAGTTTTCGGCATTATCAGTTTTTTTTTCGGGGGACCTTTACCTCTCAACTGGTTACGTCCCTGATCAGTGGCAAGAACGTTTTTATTCGTTGTTAAAAACCGCAATAAATTTTAACCATAAAGTTTATTAATTAATTTTTAACAAACCATCATCACACATATTTGTCGTGGCAATATTAATTTATCTATGCTTATCCTTAACAACCTAAACACACACGCGCGCGCGCAAGTCTGAGTGTTACAGGTCAATATACAACGTTTATTCTGTGGTACCGTTATGCGGATGATACCGTCATATTCGCAGATAGCTTAGAGGGGCTGGAAGAACTAATGAATAGAGTGACAGAAAGCAGCCGTAGATATTGTCTAGACATTAATGTTAATAAAACGAAGCTATTGATTGTATCTAAGAATAAGTTACAAACTGCACCCTTAATATAAACCAAAGGCCAGTTGAAACTATAGTCAATGAACAATGGGACCACTCTCAAGAAATAAAGAGCAGAATTGAAAAGGCAAGAGCAGTGTACACTAGAATGGGCAGTTTATTCAAAAGTCACGATTTAACAATAAACACAAAAACGAGACTTTTACGCTGCTACGTATTCTCGGTTCTCTTCTACGGTGTAGAATCTTGGACTTTGACTGAAGGCACAACTAAAAAATTGGAATCTTTCAAAATGTGCTTTACCGTAGAATACTGAGCATTTCATGGACAGGACATATAACTAAATTCGAAGTTCTTAGAAAGATGAAGAAAGAAAGGGAAGTTATTAATATAGTGAAGATAGGAAAGCTTCAGTATCTGGGACATTTCGTGAGAAATGAACAGAGATTTGTACTTATTGCAGTCCATACTATAGGGAAAAGTACTTGGAAAGAGAGGAGTTGGGCGACCGAGAATATCATGGCTGAGGAATTTAAGGACCTGGTTTGGCATGAATACAACTGACTTATTCCGTACAGCAGTGCAGAAAGTTAAAATAGTCTGTATGTTATCCGACATCCGAAACGGATAGGAATTCTCAGAAGAATAAGAAGATTCTCGGATAGACGTATTTCTGAATAATGTAATTGTAAATCGTGGTAGTGAAGTTTTAAACGTTTTATAAAGTCTATTAGAAGCGCACGTTTTTATAACCAGTTCCTAATAAAGAAATCTATTTTCTTTGTAATTAAATTTGATGAAGGTTGTATAATATTAGTTTCGTTGCAAAGGTACTTACGTCTAACTGTTTAAACAACAACCAATTCGATAGTCACAGAAATATTTTCTCATTTCACCAGCCACTTTCTATAGACATTTTCCCTGCAACACAATTTTCGCCGTGAAGGCGAGTTTGACTGTAATTAGGTCGCGGGCAAAAATAATTCCTTTTCCCCTGCACTGTGTAGGTGCTTATTCTTAACGACTACAGTTTACACTTAGTTATTGCACGTTCCACTTAAAATACCCAATAATTTCACGTGCAGAGCCCATTTTAGAGATAACGTTGAATATTCTGTTAAGTGAAAGAGGCATGTACCTTTGTAGCAACGTTTATACGTGCAAGAGGCATGTACCTTTGTAGCAACGTTTATACTGTGCAAGAGGCATGTACCTTTGTAGCAACGTTTATACTGTGCAAGAGGCATGTACCTTTGTAGCAACGTTTATACTGTGCAAGAGGCATGTACCTTTGTAGCAACGTTTATACTGTGCAAGAGGCATGTACCTTTGTAGCAACGTTTATACTGTGCAAGAGGCATGTACCTTTGTAGCAACGTTTATACTGTGCAAGAGGCATGTACCTTTGTAGCAACGTTTATACTGTGCAAGAGGCATGTACCTTTGTAGCAACGTTTATACGTGCAAGAGGCATGTACCTTTGTAGCAACGTTTATACTGTGCAAGAGGCATGTACCTTTGTAGCAACGTTTATACGTGCAAGAGGCATGTACCTTTGTAGCAACGTTTATACTGTGCAAGAGGCATGTACCTTTGTAGCAACGTTTATACTGTGCAAGAGGCATGTACCTTTGTAGAAACGTTTATACGTCGTCTCAAAAATACGTTTCCCTGATTTAGGAAAAATAAAAACACATGTAAAAATTAAAACGAAAACTATACTTTTGTTCAAATAGATGTACTTATTTTTCAATATAATCTTGAGCCTTGTCAATACACTTTCTGTAGCGTTAAAACAGTTTTTCAATTCCTTTTTTGAACCACTGCGTGCCCAGATTTCGGAGCCAGACGTCAACCGCCTGTTTCACTTCCGTATCCGTTTCGAAACGTTGTTCTCCCTGGTGTTCTTTGAGATGGGGGAAAATATGGAAATTACTCGGAGCCAAATCAGGTGAATATGAGGGATGGTCGAAAATCTCCCTTCGAAAGGACTCCAACAAATTCTGCGCGACTGAGGTGGTGTGTTGTCGTGGAGCAGAAGAACTTTGTTGCTCAACAAACCTTTTCCTTTTAAGAACGATGTATGCCACCAGTGGGCCGTTTTAATGTTCGTGCACTCAGGTCCGTACACAGAAACTAAGTGACGATGAATTTCAGCCGCTGATTCATATCTTGCAGCAATAAAACCTAATCACACTACACACTTTGCAATCGGACACGCTGGTAAATAGAACGTCCATGATTTTAAATTTCGTGTTGTTGTTTCGTTGCTACGGAACGGATGAGGTTTTGGCAGTACTGCCACTACACACAAATAAAAGTTCCCCAACCTTCGTCAGCCTGCTTGCGCCATTTCCCTTTGAAAGAAAAAATAGGGAAACTTACTTTTGAGATGACCCACGTATATTGCCGGAGCAGAAAAGCATAACATGCTGAAGGCTTTGCTGAAACATATTCTCTGCGCAAACAGTTTTTGGCGTTAGAAAAACTGCACGAATTCATGTATCCACGTGGCAACTCCTAGCCGTGATGCCAAGAGTCGTTGTTACTCGCTCATTCAAACCGTTACCCGTTGGTATCAAAGCACTCTTAGTAGTCGTAATTAATTTTTTATCTCGCATCCGTGTTTACTTTGTTGGCATATGTCTGCACATCATTAAACGCCAGTTACACGAACAGCAAAGTGACGACGACACGACGACGGGTCGGTTGATGAATACTATTTATCGCAACTTCGCGGCCACGTGATCTCAAAATGCATCTTACTAACGGTGCAGCCTGATTGGTGGACAGAGATACTGTCGGAAAATGCCGCATCTTTAAGAACAGACGCTTCTTACATCTAAGGCTACCGACTATCATCCTTTCGGCCGAGGCAGTATAAAATACGTCGTCAATCGCTACTTATCACCTTCAGTGAAGCCAAACCGTCGTTTCGTCGTCATTCTGCTGTTGGTGTAAACCCTCTGCGTTACGGAAAATCGTTAAAAACGGCGATAACATAATGCACAAATACAAATAGTTTTATCGATTTTGAAAATGGATTCGATTAAGTAGATAGGAATTCTCTGTGGAGGGTATTAGAGGCAAGCGTACAGGGTATTAGAAGCAATCCATGACATCACGTACAGGTCCTGAAAGGTTTTTATAAGGATACAAAAATAGTGAGTGATGAGGACAGTATTCAATTTACTGAAGCCGATTTATGTAAACCAGGGGAGTACGACAAGGGTGCTTTGTTTGATATGCATATTGATGATCTTTGGTGATGATTGAAGGCTCTGGAATACCCTGCGCTTGTACTGTCTCAAAAATGTGTCGATAAATACTTTGATGTTTGCAAACGATTAGTTTTTCGTTGTGGACATTTACAAAGGATTAAAAACTGTCCAGAATTTAAGCTAAGGATGGCGGTATGTAGGCCTAAGTTGCATGCGTTTTTCCACTGAGTACACTATGACTACATCGGCATAGAAAACGAAAGTAATGACCTTTAAAGGTTCAAACCTGTACGGTGTAAGACAGCCATTGCTAATAGAATATCAGAACAAGTTAACCATTTTAATTATATTGAAATGGTATTACGAGTAGTTATGACTATGATAGAGATGTCGACAACAAAGGTCAATAAATTTCGAATGCGCTGCGCAGGGTTAACCACAGAACGCTACATCATACTTTCAGAAAACCTTCTCCTCCTCCTCCTCCTCCTCCTCCTCCTCCTCCTCCACGGCTTAGACTGTTTAGTCTGTACCGCCTCTAAACTGGTCGGACCATCTCTTCTTGGGTCTTCCCAGGCTTGTCTTCCCTTTCGATTGATACATTAAGGCTACCTTGTCCATCTGCCTATCTGTCACTGCCCATTCTGCTAACAGGAGGATGTGTTGTTTCCAGCTTTCTCTATACTTATTGAAATTTTATGAGACCATGGCCAAACCTATCCTACTGTACGAGTGTGTGAAATTTGCCATTGACAGAGAAGCAAGGAAGACTGAGGAGTCGGAGATGTCCTTTTTGGAAAGTTAACTGTTGTAGTCCATTGGATAGATTGACGAATGTGGTTATGCGAAAAGACTTGGAAGTCAGGAATACCATGGATGACACAGACACGTGTCGGGGGGGGGGATGGATACAGCATGTAGAGTGACTGTCAATGGGTCGAATTGCCAAAACAGCGTTTAAAAAAAAACTTATATGGTGAAGAAGTGTTGAAAGACCTCAGTGGAGATGGAAATGTATCATATGAAGTCGGAAAATACAAAGTGTGTAATCCCTGTTACTGTAAAAGAGTACATAAACTTAGCACAATACCGCTACATGGGCGGAGTTCAAAAATAATTTGTAGCTGATAACGGTTGTTTTGATTGGCGACGTGAAGTGTTCGACTACGAGACTCGGGTTATGGAAACCTGACGGGGCCATCTAGTCAGACTGCCTGCTTTAATCGTAAACGATCGCATTTACGACCTTAAAAGAGTCGCTTATTGTTCCAAAATACGACTGCAAGAATAACAGGTAAAATTTAGGATGGCCCCGTTAAATTGTTTGAGGTACATTTTAAAATAAAATGAGTGTACTTGGATTGAACAGTAACTATTCTGTTACTGTTTGTCGTAACAAAATAAGACTAATTTCTCTAAATGCTAACTATATATTTTTCTTAACCGTTTCTGTAGAATCTATCTCTAGCCGCTTAAGATAATATGGAAAGATACTGATTAGTTTTGGGTTCCACCGACACCCGACGAATCTTACTTAGTCGCCTGCGATTGTACTCGTCTACCGAACCCTCTTTCATCAACTTCGGCAGTTTTCCCTACGCCGCCAATTTTACAAGAATTTTCAATCAGCCACACAACAAGAATTTCTCTGAAAGAATCTATTAATTTTCTTGCCGTTGGTTGTGACAAACTAGTCGCACTCACAATGACAGAAAAAGGATACTTCAAAATCCATGGAATTAAAACGGAAAACAAGGTGACGGGAAGAACGCGTGAAGTCCAAAGATAGTACTGTCCCGTACACATTTTTTCACTCTACAGTTTTTGCCCCACATCTGTAAATCAAGTTTTCATTTTGACCGTAATTAATATGCATGTTCCCTCCACACTTTACACAGTTAGTTGATTTTTTCATAAGCTTCCAGTGTTCAGCACAGTTTTTAAGGCCTATCTTTAGTATATAAGTTTTCAATGAATCTATACTGTTGAAATCCATCTTTCTGTTCAGTTTACCGCTTAAAATTTGATGCAGTGGCACTGGATTATACACTGTAGTTTTAATGCTCTACGGTTCAAGAAAACAGGATGTTGATAGAACACTGTACACCGTCTATATGAAATGGCCTTTAAAAAACTAGACTGGTACACGTTGGTTGAGGATTTCCTTAAACTTGTATGAATCGACGACTTGCTTAAGTGGAATGAATATAAACAATAGGCGACCCTTTCGAAGGTTCTTAACGTAGTAGGCAGGTAGTCTGATACGATGGCTCCGTCAGGTTTCCAAAACCCGAAGACTCTCTTTAGTATCTCGGCGGGGCTGTCTCCTCTCAGTTGTGCAACGCCTTCTTTTACAAGGCGCCCGCCACGGATACATGAACAGGTGTAGGCAAACAACAACCGCTGAGGGGCGGGGGGGGGGGCAGTTTGAGCAGACCCACAAACGCGCGGAGAGCAGCAGGATCTCTCCCTGTGGGATATTGGTTCCCTGTACATCGTTCATCATCGTTTGCTTCCAGTAATAATGTTCATTAATTTGTTTTCGAAACGATGCATCAATTCATTATCTTCCGCCCACACACTCCGATAAACTCATCACACTGAATTCAATAAAGTCTCGCAGGAAATAAAAGTTTTTTACATACGCGTAGTCTTTTATTACAGTTTTGAACATAAAAAAGTTATTCTAATCACAGAGAAATATTAACTCCCTATCCGTGTTTTTATAAATACGGGTTATACCCCTGTGTTTCACACATGCCTGTCGGGCGTGAGGGACGGACACGCGCCCCCCCGCGCACATACATTGCAATTCTTATCGATGTTAACTGTCATATATGGTAGACTTCTATCAAAATATAGAATACGACATCTATCGTCATCTAGGTTTATACTTATTACCACAAACAATATCTAACGCCACCTTTGATCTTAAATCTGTAAAATATTCATTAAAATATTGTACATGATTCGTCCATATGAAACGGTTCTTGTGGTCAACATGATTCACAATATACAAACATTTTTGTGATTTTTGATCTTGAATATTACTCAAGTAAAATCCACGTTCACTTGGATATTTCATATTTTCAGTCTAGTTTTCTGAAAACCCGTTTTAGAACGAAAAAAGTGCTCATTGCCCAACGCCTCTCTCTCTCTCTCTCTCTCTCTCTCTCTCTCTCTCTCTCTCTCTCTCTCTAATTATATATTATATTTCAAACACTTTTGCTACAGTCTGTTTCTTGATGTATATAATATATTTATTATTTATAATAACTTTACCTCAAGATGTTTTCTCCTTATTTGGAACATGTTTCGGGAAGCCTTGTGTTCCCATCTTCAGGCTTCCTGATTTTGAGTTTTGTGAAGTACTTGTGTGTTGGTTGGTTGTTGTTGTGGTTTTCTGTTGGCCTTTGGCAATTTAAATTGGTATTATTATGTGTGATTGTGGTGTATATATTAGTATTTTGTGTATTTTCGATGTTGAGTGCTTTGAAAATTGTGTCATGTTTTGTATTGATTTGTATTTGTTCAGGTATTAGTTTGTTTTGTGTTTTATATTTGTATATTTTTAATTTTCCCAAATGACCTTTATGGTGACTTTGTGTGGTAGGCCTATGTGTTTTATTAGTGTCATGTTGGTTATGTCTGGGAATTCATGTCCAGTGTTTATTGCAAATTGTATAGATTAGATACAAATCTAATTTGCCACACATGCAATAAACGCTGGGTTGGGAGATGCTCGCCCTTGGGAGAGCTCGATTCTTGCAGTCGTCGGAGGAGTCATTCGAGGGGCGCTGCTACTCTGCAGGAGTCTTGAGCCGCGTCCCCCCATCAGCTACAGCTCGTTAGTAGACTGACTCACTCTTAGTCTACGTGGACTGGCAAATTTGTCACCACACTCAGTATTCACAACTGCAGCCTGTCACCCTTCAATGAAGCCGCCCTGTCGCTCCATCTTGGTTCTGATACCAGTTATCCACCCTGCATGTAAGGGACGTATAAACAACTCGTGGGCAAGGCTTATAAATAATTTGTGATAATAACGGCTCCTCAAATTGTCGACATCAATCGTTTCACTGATATCCTTATTTGCGATGTTGCCCTGTTGTACTAGTAAAACACTTATATGTTTTCATAAAACTGTTTTAAATTATGTAATTAAGATTCACAAAATCGTTCACCAGTTTTATTTTATTTATTATCATTATTATTATTATTATTATTTATTAACACTTATAAGGGAGTGATAAAACACTGAAACACCTAGAAAATTGTAGTTACACGTATTTGGCATGTTAGGTTAAGTGTAATAATAATTAATTAATAACACTATGATAATGAGGACTGACTGTCCATCCGTGAAGTGGGAAAGGGAAGATAAAATCGTCAGGCAGAATGTTGGCAGATAGAGTAAGACGTTTGTTCCGGAATAGTTTTAATGTAACTTAATCGTCCATTTGTGTACTATGGTGGGGATTTTATTTGAGACTCCTATTTGATGGTTTAACGTAGACGCGAGCGTAATTCTACGAGAGAACGGGATCTCGAACAGGCGAGTCGGGGAATTTTGAGCATCGGCGAAATGAAATTGCACGGCCCCGTAGTCCACTTCAGATATAACGTAAGGGAGTGGAACAAGAAGAAGAATAACAGAAGAAGAAGAAGGAGAAAAGTAAGAAGTAAAATAAACGTGACTACCGAATAGGATTTCAATAAGAATAAATTTTAGAATACAGCAAACGTGTTCAGTGAGGCATAAAATAATCAGCTTACGTTTCCTTTCCGTTTGGGACGGTGTAACGGGAAAATTTAAAGCTATCCAGATAATGCTGTGAGCAATATTTTACATACGGGTGGGTTCTTGAACGCTGTGTCCCCGGATTACGTGCATCCTTAGCCGTTCGTTATCTTGGTTGCTATGGAAACGCAGTGTGGGAGATAAAAACATACTGTATTATAAAGTGTAACAGGACGCTCGCGGCACTCATTGACGGCGTGTATAATTTCGTTTCGTTTTGTGCGCGTGTGTTAGTACTTACAGAAAAGCGTCAGTAGTCTGGATAAATGGTATTAGATCCTGTTCGGGTTATTGATCGTCCAATTCTTCGAAACATATGAAGAAATATGAAGATACTTACCTTTATATTAGCAATTTTGAATACCTGGGCTCCAGTGTGTCTTATAATGCAAGCAACGATGTTGTGAATAAGTTGCATAAGTCTACCTTATGTGCGGGACCATTAGGCGAACCCTTAAGTCAGCAAGTAAAGGAACACGCCTAAAATTCTACAAGGTGATGGCTCTTCCCATACTTCTTTATGGGTCTGAGAATTGGACTTTAACGAAAGGCCAGGCCAGTCGCATCTAAGCGGCTGAAATGAGATTTCTCAGACACGTTGCAGGGTATACTCTCCATGATCATAGAAGAAACACAGATATACGGCAGGAACTGAATATTATGAGTACTCGACAGGATCGCCCAGTATCGGCTGAATTGGTGGGAACATCTTTGCCGAATGGATGACAGCTGCATCCCCAAACAACTCTGTAACTAAAGATGAGGAGACGGAGAGGTGTGGACGTCCGAGGAAGCGCTGGAGTGACCAGGTGTAATCTTTGCCTATTTGAGACCGGAACAAACCATCCTTGGTTTAATCCTTGAAGATGATGATGACGATGACTTATAAATCCTTATCTTTATTAGTAAGGATACTTGATTACTTTAAATATAAGGATAGAAACCGTAATTACGAAAACCTAGCTATAGGATTAGAAAACAATTTTCTCTACATTTCAATAAAAAAACTAAGCAATTTAGTCAACAACACAAACTATATTCTCACGAATGAAAAACATTGCGTTTGTCTTGGGACTGACCCCAGAAGTGAGAACTTCAGTTGTGAGTGGCGAATGAACTGATTTAACGTCTAAAATGGTGCTCGTGTGTGTTTGGAGTAAGAGAGATTGTAATATAAAGAACTAAGATTCAAATAAGAGTGAACGGATAACTAAATTAGGCGAGGGCATAGTAGTGTTTATATGTAGTTTAGTATAATGAATCGATATTTACAATGAACATAAATAGAATCATGATATTTTATATATATATATTTTTTAAATTTGTTTACGTTTATGTATGTATTTTTGAAATACTTTTTGGCAGGAGAGTTCATGTTTCATTCACGTCCGCACAGCCACGACCTTATATAGCTTTAGCTGTGTCTCCCTCTGCGTTTTATTCTTCAATACTCGTCTCATTGTTCCACAGTTATAACTAAATTTATTCAACTTTCTCTCTGGGTATCGTTATCCTTCCTATATAACGAATGAAAAAACCGGCTGGATATGTCTTCTTCCTTTACACTAAATTCACGCATCACGATTAACAAAATTTGTTTTATATATTTTTTATGAATAAATCTTCTACAGTGCCAAGTATTTCTTTAATTATTTTAGTCAAAGCACTTGTTGGCATGTACTCTATTATATGACAACTTTCTCTTGTATTGCAAGTTAAATCTTCATTACATCATGAAAGTAGATATTTAAATGGCCACTATAGTGTCACCATTTCTGTCAGCTTTGTCTGCTATTGAAATTGAACAGAGTTATTTAAATATTCTTAGGCGTCCGTTATCCACTATGTCTTTACTTTGTCTTCTATTATGTGCAGTATTCTGGTTTGCATAACTCCGTCTACCTATTCTGCGCAAGTTTGATACTTTATTGTTGCTATTCAGGCTTTAGCTAATATTCTTTTAATTACACAGCGCAAATTCGGTTGTAAAACATTAGTGAATGCAAATATATACATTTCTTTACATCTTCACATATCCTGTCTTGACTGATATTGGGTGAACCTGATTTCCTGTCTGAATTATAACTGCGATGATCGGTTATCATGACGTATGTTTTAAAGTGATTCAAGTTAAAAAACTGTAATCTCTACCACAGTAGTCTGATCTTAACATTATGTCTACTCTTTTTTTTTTTAAATTTCAGAGCTATCAAACCTCATATTACACCCTACATTATTAATTATCCTATCTCCAACTTAAATCCACGCTCGCCATCATTAATAACATTTTTCATTAATACTCACTATCTGCTGGATGGATTTTTGGGTTCATAAAAAAATATAAATAAATTAAAAACAGTACTGTGAATTTTGTTTATTTTATTTTGTTTTCGAACTTCTAATTAAGACAACAAAGAGATAAAAATAATGGTGTTGTTTTATTGATTCTTCCACAATTCGTCAAAGTATGATGGCGGCAGTATTGTCACAGCCTGAAACACAATAAAACGACACTTAATGAAACAATATTTAGGAGACATATTCACTGGAAAATTCAGAGTTATTCCTCCAGTACAAAGAATTAAAATTTTGATAACACACTCTTCAGTTTATTCAAATAGTTTATTGTTTGATAGTACAGTATTGTACTGTTTAAAGTATTGAACTTACTGTTGACATGTGAAGTCTATGTTCAGTGCTGTTATTTCTCGTCACATACGGAAACCACTCAAGGAGAAGTGCTGTGTGTAATGTCAAGGCCGGTGTTGTAATCCCATCCCGTACGTCGTACATCGCTGGATTTCGGGGAGGGGATTGCCGTCCGGGAGCCATTCGTAGGCACCCAGGGTCCTCCGTCTTCGCGACTCTGCAGAGGCTACAAGACTTCTCTACTAGAATCCTCTGGAGGCGCCTGGCTTCAGACGTCCCTCTTCCGGTCGAGTTTCGTTGCAGCCGGGGGTTCCTGTGTCGTCACAGTCGGTGATGTGGTAAACTCTTCTTCTTCTTCTTCTTCTTCTTCTTCTTCTTCTTCTTCTTCTTCTTCTTCTTCTTCTTCTTCTTCTTCTTTTCAAAGATTAGCTTATATAAACCTGTTCCGGCACCCATCTCATCCTTGGACGACCCAAGTCTCTTCTACCAATGGTTTTATAGTTCAGTGCCACTTTTGGCAATCGATCATCTGTCATCCTTTGCAGGTGATCCCACCAGTGTCTTCTGTAAATTGAAATAATTTCATTTATGTCCTTTACTGCTTTGATATCCTCATAACGTATTCTATCTTGCAATGTATGATTTAAAGTATTTCGAAGAAACTGCATTTCAGCACTCTGAATATTGCCGCATTCATTTTTTTTTGTCATGGCCCACGCCTCACTCCCATTAGTGGGGAAAAAGATTTGATTGACCTGGCAACACTGCTTTTCGTTTCATATATTTCGTTACACGATGAATCAGTTTACTGGGGTGGGAGCGCGAGGTGTAAGGGAGTGAGTCGGGGGCACCATAGTGCCGTATATGAAGCTCTCTCTTCAGAATTGAAAATGTGTTAGCGTCTTTTTGTTTTGGCGCAAAAAATTACACTGCATCGAGATATTAAATAGTTTCTACGTGCAATCTCTAATTTGCCACCCCGTGGCTGTCTCCTGGCTGAATGTTTTCAAGCCACAGTGATTTTTCGCCAGCTGCAACTGATATCGTTAATACAATTGATATTCTTAACGCTTCTGCGGTATTTGGGAATGTCGTCGTCGGCATCCTTTACGGCTTAGTCCAGTAGCCTGTTCCAGTCTCAATCCAACCATCGCTTACGGGGTCTTCCCACACTTCTCTTCTGCACACTGTAGCACAAAAAATTATAGTATATCGAGAAATTAAATAGTTTCTTAACAAAGAAAACATGTAATATTGTTTTGAAAAGGTACGAGGTTTGGCGGCGGCGGGCTGCTTTTCCCCGGTCAAGTCGTAGCAGTTGCCAACGCGTTGAATACAGTGACGTGTGCCGAAGTACGGCAGCAGATGTATCACTGCTATATCTAAGCTCTATTTCACTGTCGGTTATTTCTTCATAATGTTAAATCTGATACCAAAAGTCAAAGTAAATCTGTTCGAGATAAATGGACTGTCGCAGTAGCGTGGCGTCCACGTGTAACCGCAGTTGTCGGCGGCAACAGTCCTGGAAATGAAAGAAAATAATATTAATTATATTACAGAATAAATAGTTTAGTTATTGAATAATGTGAAATCCGAACAATATTAGTAGGGAAACTTGAAGAAATGCATAGCTTTGCTTTCGAACTGCTCTGCACGTGCACCGTCTTGTGTTGCCGGCTCAGACATCGGCAGTGTTTTACTGCGTGTGGTCATTGACCTCGTAGTAGTTGTCACTGTACAAACGGGAGGAGGACATATGCGTCCATCCAATGTGTTGCCGCTGTATAAACCGGCAAAACGCCCAGTTAGCAGCTATGTTCGTTTCGGAACCAACGTGCAGCAGTTTCTACCTACCTATTTGTGTTTTGTTCGTTTGGTTATGTGTTTCTCTGTTTGTCTTTATTATTATTAATTCGATTATTTGCGTACTCACTTATTCTGTGTAAGTATAATGAGAGTCAGATCCCGTTGAACCGACACCCTCTTCTTCTGCCAGCGAAAGATAGAAAATACTCTAAAAAGATATTGCAGCAGTAAAAAGAATATTTTGACTCTGAAAAGAAAACTTGGTACTGGGAATAATTCGAATTAATTTTCAGGCTAAGTTTTAAACCTATCACAACCGGCAACATCTGTTATGTACCCACGCCACGCCACTGGCACTATCGAATTCTGGATTATTAGTACGGCAAATTTTGAAAATGCAATTTTACTGTTTGTAAAACAGAAAATGAATGTAAGTTATATTACAAAGGTAGTGTGTAATTGGGCCACTTTTGTGCATCCGATTTGTATAGTACGATAAGCTACGATAAAAACTCGTACGACATGTAGAACGACAGAAACAAATGGGCCGTTTTATGTACCGTCGTACGGTAAATGCGTCGTTTCGAACTCAGAAACGTATCGTCTTGTCCTAGGAAACGCATCAGATAAAAAGTTGGACGAGTTGTCTAGATACATGAACCATAATGGTTCCGTTTATGCACTCGCACGAATTCTATATCGTATGACTTTCAGACATCAGTGCTACCAACCTTCCTGTCTAGCGTCGGCCTTGCTGTAATTCTTGACTGACTAGATTAATTTCTCGGAATAAAACAACCAATTCATCAAACGAGGTAAGAGACATTCCAAAATAATTTAAAAACTTGTCTCTATCATGTCTTAATTTTCCGTATAGATTACGAAAAGCACCGTCTACATATCGTGCACATTTAATTGGACGAACATCCCATCTTCTTTTCCTCCTCCTCTTAAAAACGAACCCATAAGCGGCGTACAACACGCACGGGTCCATTTTCAGTACCGACGATGGCAGCGCTGAAAGAGTTTGTTCACACCTACTTCGATATTTTTGGCGCACGATAGAAATCGGATGGAAAACTTATCGTTATTAACAATCTACTAATTAAAGAAAACATTGGATACAAAATAAAAGCTATCAATAAATTAGAAAATGAAATAAAACAAACTCACTAAGCAAACACCATTCAAACCTTCGTGTAACAACCCTTCGGGTCTTTTCAAGAAAGTGTCTACAAACAACTGTCGTACCGTCACGTGCCCGCCAAGCTCCCCCCACCAACGCGCCCGTCAGTCCCTACTACTACAGTAGCGGTGTGAAGGAGGGGTGATTACCATACCACTACTACTAACACATTTATCGTTTCTGTTTGGACTCTACCGTTGTCCAGTTAGTTACATTGTTTTATTTTTGAAAGTTACTCTTTCGTTAGTTATTTACATTCGTTTCTTCTTACATACGCTCATTCTTTCATACGTTTATTTTGTGTTTTTTTTTTATATTCTTTATATTCCTTTCGTGTTTATTATTTACGTTATTACTATATACTTTTATTCTTTATATTGCTTTATTCAAAATGAATCTGATAGAGTTGCTAACTGTCGCCTGAAATGAGGAAAATGCCGTTCGTTTTTTTTTCAAAACAAGATTAATTCACAATCGTAGATTATGTAATTAATGTAATATAAATAATCGTGAAAATAAACTAAAAAACCCTCCTAATAAAAATAAAAGGAATTGAAGGCGTGCGTGCGTTTAATAAAATATAAATAAAAATAAAAAACAAAAAACTGAAACAAAATAAAAAGAATAGAATTGAAGCGTGTGTGCGTGCGGAATTAAAGGCAGCGCGCTTGCGTGCGTCATATGAATGTGTGTAATGTATGCTAATCACTCCTCCTTCACACAGCTACTCTGTAGGAGAAGGGACTGGCGGGAACGTTGGTGGGGGAGCTTGGCGGGCTCGTGACGCTGCGAGAGTTGTTTGTAGACACTTTCTTGAAAAGACCCAACCCTTCTACTAATGATAACGTAAACTACATCAACTTTACTTATCATGGAAACATAACTCGTAAACTAAGTAAACTATTTAAAGATACAAACTTAGAAATATCTTATAACACAGATAATAAAATAAAACCTAAAAGTAAATTCAACATTCATAATAAAAATGGAGTTTACAAAAGATTGCAATAAAAAGTCCAGATTGCAATAAACGTTACGTGGACCAGACGAAAAAAAAAACTGTCGGAGAGATATATTCAACATCGCAATGCGTTTCTAAAACCTAATATTTACAAATCTAATTTAGTCATATACTGTTTAAACAGTAAACGTAAATTTCCAGACATTCAAAATATCAGGGAAAATCTTAATATTTACAAACACAATAATAGGCCTAATAATCTACTAATTAAAGAACAAATACAAATAAAAACAAAACAAGACGATTTATTTAAAATCATACATTTATTAGGATAACAAAATAAACATTAAATAAATATATAATAAATAGCTACTATATAAACATTAAAACAATACTATTTCTTTTATGAATTTGCTAACTGCTATAATTTTTATTGTTCGACAAAGCTTTTCGTCATCACTGACATCTTCAGGTCTTAAACAACGTCTGTTAACTGTACGTTGTAGGCTTTTATACTTTAGGCCCCTCCCCTTATGTCATCGCCCCTCCTATTGGTTCTAGCTGCTGCCACTCTTCACGGGAACTTTGTCTACATTTTTCCGTTAGGCATTTTTCTAACGTCCGTCAAATTGTTTTAAGAATCTCCCGTTAATTTCTTCATTCTTGACTTATAATTTTTTGTAACCTTTTACATTTCGTCATTATTTGTGTTATTCTTATTATTTTAATTTATTTTTGTTTATTGTTTAATATATAATAAAATATTTCTTCATTTGTGAAGTCCACTTTTATATTCATTAATTTATTTTTATCTTCTTTTTTAACTTTAAGTATTTCTAGTTCTTCTATTAGTTTTCTTTTTTGCGGATTGTTTTCTATTTTGATTATTTCCATATTTTCATTTGGATTTATGAATTTATGGCCTGATTCATTGAAATGTCTTGCATATAGTGAGTTCGTTACTCTAACCCCTTCTCCTTTTGCATGTTCATTCATTCGAATTTTAAATTTTCTTCCAGTTTCGCCCAGATATATCTTATTATATTCCCCACATTTTAATTTGTATACGCCGAACAATAAATAAGCTTTGTCGAACAATAAAAATTATAGCAGTTAGCAATTTCATAAAAGAAATAGTAAAGATGGCTGGTAATTTAAACAATACGAAGGATTAAAACAATAGATAATATAATCGAAGTTAATTCGATAATCCGTTAGCTGTATTGTTATCGAAACATTAATTTTAATTACAATTCAAACAAACCTCTGAACATTCAGAATAATTTCTGTGCAACGTACTTCAGGTGAAAATAAACCTACTTGGAGTGTATTTAGGCCTATTTGAAGATATTACATGGGAGACCTGCAGGAAACTCAACGAGTTACTTACGAAGGAATAATAATTGAATTCTGTAGAACAAAGCTTACCGAGGAGAAAGCCTCCGTTGACGTGATACGCCACACGTAGTTATCAGTGTCACGATCTTATCGTAAGCAAGGGCATTCCAAGGACACGTTGCCTCTTGATTCATAGGCCTATATAGTCATTTTGTTGCGTAGATGATACGTGTAAGCGCACGCATCTAGCCACGTTAGGCTCCTTTCGTGCCAGCTGGAGATGCACTTTAAGCAATCGTCGGGGGGGGGGGGGGGACTGCTCAACAATACTTTTGTCATTCTAAAATAAACTTTAGCGTGCGTTTTGCGTTATCTGTGAAACCTATGCCGAACGCTGCAAGTTCACCATCCTATTTGTAACTTGACTTTGTTAACTATTTATTTCCAAAATGCCTATTTGTTCAAACTGTTTTGCAGTGCTCTCCTCTCACTGTTTCTTGCTGAAACTGATTTCATATTATACGTTATTATCATCATCATCATCTTCACGGGTTAAACCAAAGATGGTTTGTTCCGGTCTCAAATAGGCAAAGATTAGAACTGATCACTGCAGCGCTTCCTCGGACGTCCCACACCTCTCCGTCCCCTCGGCTTGTAGTTCCAGAGTTGTTTGGGGAATGCGGCAGTCATCTATTCAGCAAAGATGGTCCCGAACCAATTCAGCCGATACTGGGCGAGCCTGTCGAATATACTCATAATATTCAGTTCCTGCCATATCTGTTTCTTCTATGATCATGGAGAGTACACTCTGCCACGTGTCTGAGAAATCTCATTTCACCCGCTTGGATGCGACTGGCCTGGCCTTTCGTTAAAGTCCAATTCTCAGACCCATAAAGAAGTGTGGGAAGAGGCGTCACCTTGTAGGATTTTAGGCGTGTTTCTTTACTTGCTGACTTAAAGAGTTCGCTTGATGGTCCCGCACATAAGGTTGAACTTATGCAACTTATTCACAACGTCGTTGCTTGGATTATAAGACACACTGTAGCCCAGGTATTCAAAATTGCTAACTTGTTCCAGGACAGTACCATCTATAACCGTACGGGATCAGTTCCACGAAAAGCCATCACCTTGGTCTTACGTGTGGATATCTGCAATACAGAGTCTTGCAGATTCGATTTAACAAATGTATCCTCATCTGCAATCTGTTTTCCGAGTCCGACAGAATAGCCTGATTGTCCGCAAACAACAAAGTATCAATTGTATAGTGACCAATCATTAAATGTTCTGGTAGATACATCTGCCAGTTTTGTATGACATTTGCCTATTTTTTTCTGAATTACTTTGCCTATTCGTAAGTTATGCAAGGATTTTGCGGAACTCGTTTATATTGTACTGTAAATGGTAATTACATGACGAATTTTTTGCTGGCTGGCGGGATATATCCCCCACCTCCAATATCCTAGCGACATCTTCAGTGGCGGCTCGTGGTTCTGACAGTTAGGGGTTCAATGTCTGAATGTTTCTACTAAGAAAAGAGCAATTATCCCATTCCAAATAACACACTGGGTGGTCGCAACATGAAGACATAACTATTGACAACTTTTAGTAGGCCTAATATTAAGTTGTGTTTATACTGTTTGTAAATTAGTCTAAACATATATAGTTAAAATAAAAGGATAGCTAAATATTTCTGTTTAATATTTGAAACGGGAAGCGGCCTACCGAGTTCCTTAATTTTGCATTTATTTTTAATACAAAGAAAAGAAACATTTGTTTTTAAAACAGATTGAACACTATTAATTTTACCAAATCAATGAACTGAACACAAAAATAAGAAATACCTGAACACTTAACACACAAAAATACCAGCAAACACTTTGAAGGTTTTACACGCTTCGGTCAGCTTAACGTTACTATAATTATTTAATGACTAGATTAAATACAGTTTATTTTCCGAATACAATCACTTCACTATTTTATTTGATTTTAAGACTTTACTGCACACATTTTCATTGCATTCTAAATGAAATAGAGAAATCTGACACAAAACTGAAGGTAAACGGACAAATCATGTGGTAAAAATTATAATAATACGGAATGTCGGTATTATATATATTGTAACATGTAACAAGGTTTACTCTCTTATATTTTACAGCCTCACGTTGTTGACGTCAATTTGTTACATCCAGTAAATAATCTACGGGTTATTTAACTGAATTGTACCTTGTTATTTGTGTATACTTTGTTATTAGTTTATAAGGATGAGTATCTGTTCAGGGGAATGTTTGTTGAGCGCCAATTTGCAATCACAGGTTGCAAATAAAATTTATTTATAAAATATCAATTATATGGTTTCTTTATCAGCTGTTATTAAATCTCTTTTAATATGTTCTTTCAGCAATGAATGTGATAACTTATGCTCATCAAAACAGATTTGAAAAAATCTGCCATGACTTTCAATTGAGGAGTGTTGCCAACTTAATCTAATTACTGAAGTCAATTCACAGTACCAGATATCTTGTTTAGTATATCATACCCATTTTGTATTCATGAAATAAAGAGACGAATAAACCTTTATTCTGTATCTATTAAACTCAAATCCTTTATTTATTCTTTAAATTGTTTTAAAAGTCAAATATAATTCTTAACAAAGTTTGGCCAGCTGTATTTTAATATGCTCAGAGTGGCAGCAATAGCAATAATAACTCTTATACCTCAGGGCATAAACATTTCACATTTTATATTTAATGAATAAAATACAAATATAATGTGTTAAGTTAGGTCCTTTGGAGTACGATATAAACAACAGTTTTTTTTTTTACAGAGAAAGTACCAAAATACATGTAATTATAAATAGTTATAATGTGCCTTAACAGGATTATATAAACAGTGTAAACAAAGTTCAGTGTTTAGGTTATGTTAGTAAAATGTTTTTTAGACTTAATTCGCTTTAGATTATAATAACACTATACATCAATGGTTTTTTATGCTTATGGTAATACTATTCATTAATATTGTTCTCAGTGAAAGTTCCAAAAATGGTCTTTATGAAAAGTGTAATCAATGTCTTTGAAACCTATAGTCTAGGCTTAACAGGGAATGGTTCAGATTAATTTTATATCAAAAAATACTTCTCTTCCTGTGTCAATTGATTCAATTTCTTCAGAGATATACTGTTTTAATTCTTTAGAGTCCTGTAGCACATCCTTCTTCTATTTTAGTCTTGTTGAGGATAATTATTTAATGGTTTTATTTAGATGCACTGATGTAAAATGTCTCATAATTTAATTTTGTCACTATGTGGTGTTTAATTTCACCTTTCTTCATTCAGATCCAATAATACAATTCCATTTTATTTTTTTAACATATTAGTTGCTAAGGCCTATATCAGCTATCTTATTGGTTTCCAATGTAACATTTTTTGTCACCCTGGTGATATCATAGTAATAACATAAACAAACTCTTACTATTTTATCTGTCATTCTCTTTAAAAGGATATACCTTTTTTATAAGAGCTTTAATCTTCACTTTATTGGTTTCTTTGATCTTCTGATGAAACACTGATCATTTTGACACCACTCTTGACTATCTTCTGTTCTATATTTCTTGAGTTATTAATTTACACTTTTTATTCTATTTGTTCCAAACTTATTTATTATTATTTCTTTTTGTACTTTTAACTTTCTTAAATTTATTTGACACATTTAGTAATCCTTTAACATAACCTGACATTGTTTCATTATTATTTTAATAGAAATTATTATTCACATAACTTTACTGTCTAAGCTCAATATGCCTAGTTTTACAAAAATCTATGACTATTATTTTGGTACTTTCTTGTTAAGAAAAATATTAGTGTTATTAACACTATCATATATAATATTAATTAATGTGACCCAAACTAATTACTAATAACTATTAGTAATATATTATAATTCCCCTTAACTGACTGTATTTATAAATTTACAGTCTGCACAAATAAAACAAAATTCCATAAGTAAGTTCATTAACATTGTCCTTCTTACTTAATCATCATTGACATCATTTTAACTATAATAAACACAACTATCACAGTCTTCGTTAACATACATTAACCAATTAAAATAAACCATATTCAATCAAGTCTTTCTTTACTGATTTCTTAAAAATCTTATGTTTCTTGGTACTGTTATTAAGATAATCAAAGTACATTTATGTTACAAGGACATGGTAAAAATTTCATGTAACAATATATTAATAGCAAGCGAAATATTAAAAACCGCACTGACAAGGAGAGTACCTGAAGTGCGGATCACGGATTTAAATGAAACGTGGGAACATGTTTAGGTACATAAGGTTATGGTAAAAGCCAAAGCAGTAAAGTTTAACGCTCAAAATTTCCCCAGGTATAGGCTGTCACAATTGTTTTATGATGATTTTCGGATAAGGCTCGAGAAAAATATACGTCCCTTTGAAACTCAATAATTCAGATTTTATTGCTTAGAAATACTTACTAAACATAATAAAATGCGGTTCTTAATATTGTTCTTTCTTAATACGGTATTATGAAAATTGCCGGTCAATGTGGTTCGGCCCCCCGTCGGAAGTACTCGTCTCTGTTGCTAACACCAAGAATTAGCGACTGTTGAATGTAATTTTGCGTACAGTATACTGATTTCCCCCTCCAAAGCTGTCAACACAGTCTAGGAACTGCTTTGCACCTCCAAGTAACACTAGCGAGCAATTCGTCTATTACGCGAAGTCAACAAGATTAATCTCGGAAATCTTATTACTTAAATATAAAACCATTGTCTCAGCCACTCCTTAAACATATGTAAATTATTTAGGGAGGGGGTTTCATTGAAACCATTGAACCTTATGGACGAGCCGCCACTGGTTTTGCGTAACAATCTGTTAACCTATGCCGAACACTGCCAGTTCACCATCCTATTTGTAACTTCACTGTTTGTTAACTATTTATTTGCGAAAATGCCTGTTTGTGAATTAATTCTTATTTGTAAGGTGTATAAGGATTTCGGGGAACTCATTTATATTACATCGTAAATTGCAATTACATGACGAATTTTTTGCTGGGTGGTGTGATATATCCCCCACCCCCAATATCTTAAGGGCGTCTTGCTGTTGCACAAGAAATATGTAACAAGAGCCCCTGGGCATCAAATTCTACAGTAAAATAATTTTAAATTATTAATTCCTTTATCTTGTTATTAAAATTTTTTAGTAATATTTGAAGAAACGTTGTAGCGTATTGTTTTGTATTCTGAACACAATAAGCGAATATAAAACGTAGACTTATACAAACGCATAACACTTCATTTGAATGTACTTAAGTATTGCGCAAGGATTTTAAAACATTTTTATCTCTTTAAGCTACTTTTAATGTTTTGAAAAAATAAATTAGATTTTCATCTAAAGGTAGATGACCGCACAGACAAGGTAGTTAATTAAGATTGCCTAAACTAATATTAAAGTACAAATTAAATATACACAGAAGAAAGAGAACAGGGATGCCTAATATCTAAGGTAAAAAGAAGAAGAAGATATAACATTTTTAATTTTACTTCATTCGTAGGCGAGTTTTGGGAAGCCAAATGTCAACCAATGGCCTTTACCGTTGTCATTATTTTGCAATGGCTTATCCATATCCAGTATCTATTGAAAGTCAGCCTACGCATTAACCAGTTATTTCTGTTCTAGCTTAATAAAACAGACTATAGTAATCACCGAATCATTTTTGAAATAAATTAAAAAAAAAAGATTTTGCAATTAAAAGAGATATTACAGTAAACGCATGATGTCCGTTGTACAAATGTTAAGTAAATCCACTTATTCGGTCTCCGTGTTTAACATCTTTGAGCCATTTTACGTCGCTTATGTTACAGTGATTGAACGAGCGAAGCGAGTTCTCAGTTTTACCTCGACCGTTTGGCATTTGTCTGTCTGTCTGTCTATATATTTGTGGTATGTCTCACGATAACGTTTTAAAGCATCTACCGATTTTCGTAAAACTTCGCGTGAGTGTTCATACTTTTACCCTACAGAACCTTATTGTTTCTGAGATAGATACCCGCCCAAATGGGAGGGGGGGGGTCAAAATTTGTGAGAAAATCGCAAAGGCCCACAAGGCGTATCAAATTAAAGGGAATTTAACCACAATGTGACTATAATGTCCAGTTTTAAAAATATCAAAATTTTTGGACGTCAGTGCCCAAAAAGTGGGTGAAAATTTTGAAAAATGGCAAAAATTAATGTGGGGTATTAAATTAAAGAGATTTTTAACTAACATCTGACTGTAGTGTTAAGTTTTGGAAATTTCAAAATTTTTGACCTCCAGGACCCAAAAAAAAAATCAACAATTTGAAACAATTGTGAAAATCCAGCAGAGTGTCAGACTAAAAGGCATTGTAACCCAAATCCAGTGTTCCAAATTGTTAATCTTTATTGTATGATTGTGTGCTCTACAATTGTTATATTACTTAAGGAATAGTAAAGTAATCTATTCCCAATTTTTTGCAATTTTTCCGATATTTGAAAAATTATCTAATATTGAAATTGATGTAATAATAAATGTACTTCGATCAAAATGGTGCGAGCGAGTTCTGCAGCTCAGAGACAGTAGTAGTCTACATAATTCTTTAGATTCAAATTTAATAAGTTTATCGCCAGATGACGAAGCTTGAAGTCCGTCAATAGCGCATACCAATAGATACATCGTGAGGGCTATTAGCAAAATATCTGTTCTGAATTTGCCTTTTTTAGCTGTAACTTATTTTTCTCACGTTTTACGTCTTATTAATTAAAAGGAAATTGTATTAAGGAAAATAATCTCTACTTATGATTTCTATCTTATAAAGAACTAGCGAGTACCCGGCATGCGTTGCAATGCCACTCAAAGAAAGAAAGTGTTTGTATATATATAATATATAAAGACTTCGTTCGCGTGGTCTTCAATTTAATGCGATAATATATTTAGAACAGAATCTATTCCACTGGGTTGCCATAGTAACCAGATCTAATAAGTTAGTTTTTAAGACTCCAAAAAACCCCCAAAAGAACCCCATCGAAAAAACACCTATCCTATGTTGGTTCTCCCTTTGCGTAAAATATTTGTGCCAAGTTTGGTTGAAATCGGTCCAGTGGTTTAGGAGGAGATGTGGAAGACCCCAAAGAACCCCCAAAAGAACCCCATTGAAAAAACACCTATCCTATGTTGGTTCTCCCTTTGCGTAAAATATTTGTGCCAAGTTTGGTTGAAATCGGTCCAGTGGTTTAGGAGGAGATGTGAAAGACCCCAAAGGACCCCCAAAAGGACCCCCGAAGGATCATATCGAAAAAACACATATCCTATGTTGGTTCTCCCGTTGCGTAAAATATTTGTGCCAAGTTTGGTTGAAATCGGTCCAGTGGTTTAGGAGGAGATGTGGAAGACCCCTAAGGACCCCCCAAAGGACCCCGTCGAAAAAAACACCTATCCTATGTTGGTTCTCCCGTTGCGTAAAATATTTGTGCCAAGTTTGGTTGAAATCGGTCCAGTGGTTTAGGAGGAAATGTGGAAGACCCCAAAGGACCCCCCGAAGTATCATATCGAAAAAACACATATCCTATGTTGGTTCTCCCGTTGCGTAAAATATTTGTGCCAAGTTTGGTTGAAATCGGTCCAGTGGTTTAGGAGAAGATGTGGAAGACCCCAAAGAACCCCCAAAAGAACCCCATTGAAAAAACACCTATCCTATGTTGGTTCTCCCTTTGCGTAAAATATTTGTGCCAAGTTTGGTTGAAATCGGTCCAGTGGTTTAGGAGGAGATGTGAAAGACCCCAAAGGAGCCCCAAAAGGACCCCCGAAGGATCATATCGAAAAAAACACATATCCTATGTTGGTTCTCCCGTTGCGTAAAATATTTGTGCCAAGTTTGGTTGAAATCGGTCCAGTGGTTTAGGAGGAGATGTGGAAGACCCCTAAGGACCCCATCGAAAAAAACACCTATCCTATGTTGGTTCTCCCGTTGCGTAAAATATTTGTGCCAAGTTTGGTTGAAATCGGTCCAGTGGTTTAGGAGAAGATGTGGAAGACCCCAAAGGACCCCATCGAAAAAACACCTACCCTATGTTGGTTCTCCCGTTGCATAAAATATTTGTGCCAAGTTTGGTTGAAATCGGTCCAGTGGTTTAGGAGGAGATGTGGAAGACCCCAAGAACCCCCCAAAGGCCCCATTGAAAAAAATTCATAAACCTTCGCGGGCGTGCGCACAACAACTCACCGAAGTTTCATCGCAATCGGATGAATGGTATAGGAACGCATACGGGACAAAGAAAGAAAGAAACATTCATTTTTATAGATATAGATTTACTGTAAACTGAACAGTAAATATTACTCCTCTTACTTAACGCTTTAGGTCTGGGGGGGGGGGGGGTTACGTGGTGTTCTGGTATGCCACACTCATAACAAACTGACTATCCGTGAAAGTTATAACTGCATTTAAAAGTTTTACAAACAGTTGACTTATAACAAATATAGCGAATTCCCTAAATAAATTTGAGACAGAATAAAACTTGCAAAGAAATAAAATAAATTTTTGTTTGTTGAATGAAAATTACAAGTTTTCTCCAACGTAGTGACCACTCATTGGTACATTTCTTTCCAAATGTTCTGATCACTTGCTTCCGCCATCCATGGGTAGGATTCATACCATGGTAGTCCTGCTTTTCGTCGGTTTTGGTAGAATTACTCCGGCCGTATGCTGCACTGGTTTCAGCTTTAAACTTAATTTGTAGTTTGTTTTTTGTGAATTATGCTACCCGATATACTTTTGTTACCCTTAAACGTGTCCAGGTCTGTCGGCCTGGTCTGGCCTTTACTGCAGCTGTTATTACGTCAGACCTACTAGAGCACAATTTTAAATCCATATCACCGTCGCTGTAATCGCTGGAATTTTGGTCGGCGCACAAGTTTCAATTGCCAGTGTATGCACCTTAGAAGCCGTGCCGGATTAAGGGGAGCTAGGGACGCTAAAGCCCCGGGCTCCATGCCCGACCATTTAAAAATTCTCATTTTCGAACGAATAAATATAATTTTCCGAGCAAGCGAAATATTAAAAACCGCACTGACAATCAGAGTACCTGAAGTGCGGATCACGGATTTAAATGAAACTTGAGGACATGTTTAGGTACATAAGGTTATGGTAAAAGCCAAAGCAGTAAAGTTTAAAGCTCAAAATTTCCCCAGTTATAGGCTATTACAATTGTTTTATGATGATTTTTGGAGAAGGCTCGAGAAAAATATACGTCCCTTTGAAACTCAATAATTCAGATTCTATATGCTATTAATATTTACTAAACACAATAAAATACAGTACCTAATATTGTTCTTAAAATACGGTTTAAGAACAATATTTTGTTTATTATATTTATTAAATGATCGTCTGAATAAAGTAAAGTATTGTTCAAAACGCGAAAATTTCATAACTTTAATAAATTTCATTCTGCTGTTTAATAGCCCCGGGGCCCCCATAGCCTTAATCCGGGCATGCTTAGAAGATTAGAAATCATGGCTAACAAACATTATTGCTCGATGTCGCCATTAAGCAAATTGAAATTGTACGCGTTTCAAATGTTGTTTATTCAGAATAACGAGTCAATAATCTTCCAGTAACCTTAGCTTTTCATTTGATTTTTTTCTCAGAATTGGCACCTGTGACGCAGTCAATTTAGTTTTATTAGCACCCATCTTAACACCAACTTTGTCATCTCTTGTTGCAAAATTGCTAGTCGCTTCCCTCTCGACGAGGCCTTTCGGTGTGTCCACCATCTTCAGGCCTTAAACGACCTCTTATTTGGTTCTATAAACAAAGAATTATACGAAAGACGTTTAGAATTATACAAAATATTTTTTTTTATCCAGACAGAAGAGATGTTGCATGGGTTTCGTGAAGATTATGTAAATAGAAAGTTAAAAAATAGAAACGAAAAATTATAAATGAAATTAGATGAACTGTTGAAACAGAGGACAAGGTCAGATAATAAAGGGAATAGAAAAGACAATTTTATGCGGAACCAGTTGTTAATTTGTCTAAAATTACTTTCACGGCAGATGAACAAGAGTTGCTGGAAGAGTCTGAGATATGCACCACCAGTGAGTATTAATAGGGAAAATACTATCAGGTCGTTTAATACCTGAAGATGGTGGACACACCGAAAGGCCTCGTCGAGATCGAAGCGACTAGCTGTGTTGCAATAAGTGGTGACAAAGTTGGAGATGTGTCTTAGTATCGACCACGACGATTCACATTGCAGTTATCAAATACGTGAAATGCAACTGTTTAGATCTTGCGAATCGGTCGTAGTTGTTCGGAAAACGAGCAGCTATAACGTGCTTTTTGACTGTAAATGTCACGTTACATTGTAGACTAGGCGAAGTTTGTGTCACAGAGAAAATACGCTGGCGTCTTCTGAGAAACTTTTCTCGTAATCAAAGGACACGCAGTCATTACATGTTCTCCGCTTTGTGGAAACCTTACTCGCAGGATTATCGACCCGTTGGTGGAACAGTACCTGACTTTGCGCATTGTGTTTGTTGGTTTCATGAATTATGTCACGATATAGCCTACGGCAGAAACGACGAAATACTCTGGGAGTAAATAAGTGGTTTGTAAAACGTTACAGTAAATACGATTTTAATGAATACGTCTTGTCTTCTTTAACTGATCGCTTTTCGTTATTCGAGTATGTATAATTACAGACTCTTTGAACGAAAAATACTTGGAAAGATATTGGAGCCAGTGCAAGATCAAGAGGGCATTTGGAGAATTCTAACGAACTATGAGTTTGAGCTAAACTCTCTAATAGAAAATGCAGGTACTGTGACATTTGTAAAGTCTCAAATAATTAGATTGCTGGGACACGAGAATCGAGTGGAGTAAAGTAAAAGTATTAAAAACGTAAGTGACTGGAAGCCGGTAGAGAGTAGGGGACGGGAAAGGCCAAGGAAGATATGATAGGAGGACGTGGAAGAGGATTCGAGGAATATGGGAATTAGAGATTGGTGGAGCGTTGCTGAGGGTAGAAGATGTTTTACAGTAGAGGCAGGATGATGTAGATTGAACACTCAGATCTCGATGCGGAGTAGAAAAACACACTGTTACGAGGCTAACAAAATTTTAATTCACTTCGCACATGCGCAGAACAGTTTTGTGCAGTGTTTCACAGCGTGAACATCGGCTGCAACAAGACTGACGAGAACAACGGAAGCATGTGTGTGACAGAGAGGGAGATAATATGGAAGTGAGACAGTGAACGTTATAGCGTTGTCTCCCCTCTCTTCTCTCTAGAGAACTTAGCTATACTTGAAAGTGGGGGTAATTCATGCATTTGGTCGGCACAGGTGACTGTTCAGGAAAGGCTGGCGGGCCTATAGTTAAGTTGGAGGAGGCCAAAAATCACATAGGGTGTAGCGCTAAAAAAGAAGATGAAGATGGGAGATACATATGCATACAGATGTGTAAATAAGATTTCGAAATGTGGGAGGATGGGTTAACAGTGATGAGGTGTATTTAAGGAGGTTACGTGAGGAAAAAACGGAGAAGTCGTTCAGAAGGAAATATTGAAGGTCGTGGGACACTTATTTACGCCAGCCTTCCTTTTAACTCATTCTATTGCGTTTAGCATTTATTATAGCGATGAGGACACTTTGAGACGTAGTACTTTGTTTCGAGTTGACTAGGCACTGGTCCTTACAAGTTCCCCAATGTTAGATGCAGTGTCGTTAGCTCCTAACGGAACCCTTAGTCTCTGTCCAGCCAAGATCAGCGTGACGTAGAACTAGGTCTGTGAGAGTTGATCCTGTCGACGCAGACAGTACGAATCTAAACCGGAAGGTCAACAAACAGCATCTACCAGGACCAGTTTAGGGCATATACGAAATCCAGCGATTATTGCAAGCAGCAAGCACAGATTTAATTGGCTGCGTAACTGCGTCACGGGAAAAGGACATTCTTCTTCTGGTAGTGCCTATCCGTTTCGGATGTTGGCTATCATAAGGCTATTTTAACTTTCTGTACTGCTGCACGGAATAAGTCAGTTGTATTCATACCAAACCAGGTCCTTAAATTTCTCAGCCGTGATATTCTCGGTCGCCCAACTCCTCTCTTTCCAAGTACTTTTGCCTGTAGTATGGACTGCAATAAGTAAAATCTCTGTTCATTTCTCATGAGATGTCCCAGATGTTGAAGCTGTCTTATCTTCACTGTGTTAATAACTTCCCTATCTTTCTTCATCTTTCTAAGAACTTCAACATTAGTTATATGCGCTGTCCATGAAATGCTCAGTATTTTACGGTAGGGCCACATTCCGAAAGATTCCAATTTCTTAGTTGTGGTTTCAGTCAAAGTCCAAGATTCTACACCGTAGAAGAGGACCGAGAATACGTAGCAGCGTGTTTATTTTTAAATCATTCAACTGCTCTTGCCTTTTCAATTCTGCTCTTTATTTCTTGAGAGTGGTCCCATTGTTCCTTGACTATAGTACCAAGATATGTAAATTGGCTCACAAGTTCAACTGGCCTTTGGTTTATATTAAGGGTGCAGTTTGCGGTGTAAGGAATATGATGCCCGATATATAGATTCTCGTGTACAAAAGCCTACCTCGCCTTCTCGGAGTACAGCCTCGGTTGTATGGTGCACCCTGTTTTAACTGACGAGGAAATGGAGACGGAGTGACTACCGGAATAAGTAGTTTCCCGCTTGCTAGTCAACAGCTTCGGGTGGATGAACCTCATTGTCCTGGGGTTGAGAAATCGGCTCCGAAGGCGCATGAACTAGTTACTAGTAAACGACATTGTGATATAGAAGGCAACGAAACCACTACATTAAAGGTCGTTTAGATATCTCTGGTAATATCATCATGGCTATGTTCAAGGCAAAGTCATCCGGAATTCAAGTTCCCCAATCGGATCTCCGTGGGGGGGGGGGGGACAGTTTTGTGAAGTAAAAAGAAAAGGACATCATTACCATATTACAATAGCCTTATGAAACCCGTAACGAGTAACGATTGTGCCACAACATTTGGAAACGAACACTACGAAGAAGAAGAATACTTATTGTTACGGTATTAGGGAAACTCTGTAGGAGTTCCAAAAGATGTGTATCGAGGAGTGGCTTCAAAATTGGATTTGAACACCGCTGAGAATTGGGAGGGATTTTAAACAGATGTCAGTAACAAATTGACTTGACAGTATTATTTTATGCATGTTCACGCTTGGAATCCCTAACATGCGAAAGTGTGTAATTAGATCGAAAGCGTACACCGAGACGGAATCTTTAACAACGAAGAATGTTTAGCATTCAAATTTTACTGTGACATACGAAATAAGACAACAATTCTCAGTACAATAGTAGGCCTATAATAAAGCCTAACATTGTAGCCATGAAACACAAATCACATTTAACAAAATACTGGTTTCCAAACTCTTCTGTATAAATGCAAAATATGGGTTACTAAGGATAAAAATATATCACAGCTTCAAGCAACAGAAATTAAGTTTTGGTATGAATAAAGAGATGTACTGGCATGTTCTGTTGTGGACATCTGCAAGTGATGGGTAAGAACGTTTAACAAAACTGATCGTGCTGGATACCTAGGGGAGAAAGAAGACTGCGAAGACTTAGGAGGAGGAATTCCAGGGATGGAATTACACGAAACTGGAAGAAAGAGAGTGGAAGAAGATTATTTAATTGGATAGGAAATGCTGGAGGTTAGCAATGGAAAGAACGCCGAAGTACGGTTTGAAACACACACACACACATATGTAAGATGTACACAATTAGATTACGTTGTCAATATTGATATTTCAAAACAGAAGTAATTAACGTCTGATAAAATTTTTCAAGACTTTATTCAAAACAAACGGCAGGTGTCTTGATGTGATTTGTTGATGTCGTTTTCTATATTGCCTTATCGATTGCTTCCCCCTTCACTTACCAGTGTTTCCTTTTCTCTTTTAAGTCGTCAAAGAGCCCACGTCTTCATCTTCCAAGTCTTGAAGTTCCTTTTAACTTTCCCTCAGTGACATCATGTAGCAGGCGATTTCTTCTCACGGTGTGATGTGTGCAGTTTGCTTTCCTATAACGAAATGTAGTCAGGATAGATCTCTTCTTGTCCGCTCTTCTAAGAACCACTTATATTTAATTAACAAAATTGTGTCGGTGCTTATACTCACAAACAGAAATTTCGCTGTTGCACACCACTATGTAAATAATTTCCGATTAGCGCTTTCAGTCTTCACAATTCATCATCAGATCGGAAATACACACGAGCTGTAAAGCTTAAAAGCGTTAATCGGAAATTTTTTACATAGTGGTGTGTGCAACAAGGTAATTTTGTGTACCACTTTATTTGTCAACAGTCTGACTGTTTTACGTTTTCCTTCTTCTCCAGCTATACACTTCGAAACTTTCTTTTTGTCTCTATTTTCCTTACCGTCCGTGTTTCCGATCCGTATAGAGCGATACTTCGAATGCAACACTATGTCAGTTTCTGCCGCAATTCCAAGCTCAAGCCGCTGGTGGACAGAGCTTTCTTCTTAGTGACTACAGTCTTTGGTTATGGCAATCAGTGATTTGCTTTCCTTAGTGTAGTGTCAGCAGCCGTCCTAAGTATTTAAATTGATCAATTCTTTCTGGTTTTTGATGACACACTCTGATTCGCAGTCGTTCTTCATTCCACGATATTCTCATCACGTTTCATTCGTCTTCGTTGATTTTATTTCCATAAATGTAAAATGCAGTGGCGAAGTTACATGGAGGCAATTGAGGCAATGCCTACCCTAAAAAATTCTGTAGAATAAAAATTATAAATACGTATAAACTACATAACGTAAAGATTATACATTGTTACCGCGACTGTCGAATTTATTAGGCCGAAACGTGCTTTACTGAGCGGCCGCTAGATGGTGACAGGTGAGACTCGGCATAGCTCGTTTAAAGCGAATGAGGCAACCTGAACTTGCCTCAGCGTTTTTTGTATACATCGTATGTAAGCAATGTGCGGGTGAGATAGGGAAGTGAAGGGAGGGGGGATTGTTCCGTGCTGTACACATAGAGCGTTGAGGCATGCCTCACTTCTGTGGTCCAAACATTCAAGTTAAAGCGCGCTGTGTTGTTTATAAGTGTGTTTATTTTATGCGGTTATTAAAAGTGTCCCTGTTATTCCGCTGAACTAACAGATGATCAAGATTGTTATTTGAATTATTTGTAACATTAAACATATATATAGAAACTAATCAAGTTTAAAAATTTGAAGTTCAATCAGTTGTATTATTGTGTATGACTAATACAAGGATTGTTCAATAGAAACACGTATAGAGCTGTAAAGCATTTTTTATTCAACGATTTTAAAAGAAGTCTCCATTAACATTAAGACATGAGTTCCACTGTTGCACCAACCTGTAGATTCCCTGCTAGTAAAATTCTTACGGCTGTTTGTGGAACCATTCGCTTACAGCAAACTCTACCTCAGCGTCCGATTTGAACCACCATCCTTTTAGCGATTCCTTAAAAAAAAATTTAAGATAAGATTTTTGCCTACCCATTCATTAACTACTAGCTTCGCCACTGGTAAAATGTACATTTCACCAGCAATTTTCTGCATCTTTCCTGCTGTCCTCATTGTTATCTTATTCCATTAGCTCACGTTTTTCTTTTGCCTTTGTCCCTGACCCATTCCTTATATCGTCACTCCGATTGCGGCTCGTTTCCCAAGTAGGCAGTCCTTTCCGAGGCTTGGTTGTTAGTTTCATAACCATTTTATTTTTACTTACCCGACGCAAAACCCCCCAACCTGGAGGACCAGCTGATTTTTTATACCCGGGTTTTCTTCCCCTTGGCTCCAACTCCTAGCTGCAAGACAGCAGCTCAGGTATGCAGTATTGCAGCCGACTATAATATCAGGATAAGCCGGCTCCGGATTGTTTCGCGTACCGTACGGCTTAACTTGGTGGCTACCGCTGCCTTCCACCAGAAATATTTATCAACCTTCCGGTCAAGATCCGTACTGTTGTGCATCACCAGAGTCGTGTCTTGTAGGGTGTGGCACTTCACCACGCAGTACGGTCTTGTCTGGAGAGAGGCGGATGGCTCCTTAGGGAGGTAACATCACTTCATCCAACCCTGGGAAGTTTGAGAGGACCAGTCCCCAGTCCACTAGGTACAAACTTACCACCTCTCCTGATTCGTCGACCCCATGTATATGATTCGTAACGACCCAACGAATACAATGGCTAAGGTCACCTAAAGCGGATGGATGATCAGCGTATGCCAAAGAAAATCCTGAGGGCATAGGTGTATGAAAGCAGAAAGAGGGGTCGACCTAGGGTAAGATAGTTGGATGACGTGCTGAGAGATCTCAGAAGAATGGATGTGAGCGGTTACGCTGATAGGATAGGAGACACTAGAGAAGATTGGTGTTGGAAGGCAGGGCTCGCGTTGTTGAGCTGTAGTACTAAAGGTAAGAAGAATAACATGAAAATGTGAATTAAAATAAATTAAAAGACGAATGAACGAGATTTGATTGTTACGTATAAGAGATTGATGGTTGGAAACCATGGCAACAGTTTCTAGCTAAGAGCTAAGAAAAGAAAACGGTTGATGTTCGTTTGTTTAAAGCAAATTTATTTCGAAAGAGTATTTATAATTTTTTGCTTTGTAGCAATCGCCAACACTAGAGTTCTATCCTCATACTGGTGGCTAAACATTGTACTCCTAATTTAGTTTGATGTTTTCAGTACGGTTTATACGTAAATTTCTTTAGCGTATTTGACGGTTTAGATAGTACAGTGACAAACCCAGTAAACAGATTCCACGTGACTTTGTTTCTCAAGTAATACTGTGACAGTTAAATGTCTGCCGGTACGTATAGGACCAGACACTTGAGGTACTAATCCCTGTTTGATGGATTACTGGTCGTATTTATAACCAGATAAGAGTATCGATAACCGTGTATTTTTGAAACGTTCGACAATAAAAAATTACGCTTCATAATTATCAGACACTTCGGTATCCCGTTTTTCAATCTAAATAGTTACTAGTATCAAGTAATACACAGATAGTAATAAACGTGAAGCAAATAGAAAACTTCTCAAAATGTTGTACTACAACAAGCGTCAATAGCAATACATAGGGCCGTAGGGTAACAGATAGCTGTGGAAAAGCGAAATAAGGAAGTGGGGACTAATTCACTGCATCATCATTATCATCATTACCATCATCATCATCATCATCTCAAGGATTAAACCAAGGATGGTTTGTTCCGGTCTCAAATAGGCAAAGATTAGAGCTGGTCACTCCAGCGCTTCCTCGGACGTCCCGCACCTCTCCGTCCCCTCGGCTTATAGTTCCATAGTTGTTTGGGGATGCGGCAGTCATCCATTCGGCAAAGATGTTCCACCAATTCAGCCGATACTGAGCGATCCTGTCGAGTATACTCATAATATTCAGTTTCTGCCGTACATACTGTATGTGTTTCTTCTATGATCATGGAGTGTATACCCTGCCATGTGCCTGAGAAATCTCATTTCAGCCGCTTGGATGCGACTGGCCTAGCCTTTCGTTAAAGTTCAATTCTCAGACCCATAAAGAAGTGTGGGAAGAGCAATCACCTTGTAGAATTTTAAGCGTGTTCCTTTACTTGCTGACTTAAGGGTTCGCCTAATGGTCCCGCACATAAGGTTGAACTTACACAACTTATTCACAACGTCGTTGCTGGCATTATAAGACGGTAGCCTAAGTGTAGCACAGGTATTCAAAACCGCTAACTGGTTTCAGGACAGTACCATCTAAAACAATTTTTGCCCGTACGGGATCAGTTCCACAAAAAGCCAGCACCTTGGTTTTAAGTGTGGATATCTGCAATCCAGTCTTTGCAGATTCGATTTAACAAATATTTAACAAAACTGATTCGCTGCGAAATAGGAAATACAAACCAGAGGATGATTGGGGGCGGTGGGTGGCTGTGTTCAGGAACTTGCAGACATTTCGTGGCTATTCAATCCGTCCTCCTGTCGGCTCGATACTCTGCCCTCCTCTTCATATCAGTGTAGCTCCTGCAACGAACGTTTTCCGTGATTTGCTGGACACATCGTACGTAAATGGGTTTTTTGTTTCTAGCGTTATCTGCAGTGCATTTCTGAGTAAATTCTCGTGTTTTTGCGTGTGTCCTATTAATCTCCACCTTATAGATTTGTATACTCTTCCACAAAGCATTATATATTCTGCTCTTCGGAAAACTTCTTTGTCTCCTTCTTATTCTTCATTTCACGGATTAGGCACATTGCCCGTTCCGTCTTCGCAGTATATTGGGCCATTAGGTCTTCCTACATCCCTTGTTCCAAACCGTCTGTACCTATATACTACTTTAGGTAGCCGGCTATCCTCCACTCTGTTCAGATGTAGCGACCATTCCAAGCGGTATTTCTGAATTGTATCGTTTATGGACAATACCTGCAGGTCATTCCTAATGTGCTCATTACGTAAACGATGTTGCCATGCACGACCCTTTCTTCGTCTCAGAACACTCATTTCTGAATTTTAAATTTGGTTTGTAATCATTCTTGTAGCCACCCATACATTAACACTGGCATTGCCATTGTTCTATAAAAATTAATCCTTGCTTCTTCCTTTGTTTTATAGTTTGGTGGCCGGTTAACGAAGGCAGCTGGATTACCAGCGCAGGCGCACTAACACAAACTCACACATACGCAACTGGCCCAACCTCACCGTCAGTCGGTGATTCACTGACTGGGTCTTGGCGCCAGGTTCAGGATATTGTCAGGCGGCCTGTGCTGTGCGTGCGTTGGCAAAGGGTCTGTTAGTCGGTGATTCACTGACTGGGTCTTGGCGCCAGGTTCAGCTATTGTTAGGCGGTCTGTGCTGTGCGTGCGTTGGCAAAGGGTCTGTTAGTCGGTGATTCACTGACTGGGTCTTGGCGCCAGGTTCAGGCTATTGTCAGGCGGCCTGTGCTGTGCGTGCGTTGGCAAAGGATCTGTTAGTCGGTGATTCACTGACTGGGTCTTGGCGCCAAGTTCAGGCTATTGTCAGGCGGCCTGTGCTGTGCGTGCGTTGGCAAAGGGTCTGTTAATCCTTCAACCGCCCTTCTTATTCGGCCTCAGTATAGTAGTATAGTAACGTTATTTATTGTTGACTGCTGTTTTTGGCTTGAGCGATCCTGCATTTTATTCTCCACTTGCTTCTTTTATCTTTGTTGACCCTGCTTCTTAATTACTTTTACTCTGACCTTCTTTTACATCTTCCAGAGTGTCATCGTTCCTTATTATTATTATATAGAGTTCCCTTTGTTGTCGCAAACCATTATCTTAGTTTTTCCTCATATTGTATTCATTACCCATTATATCCTCCATCCTTTCTATTTGGCCTTAAGATCTGCTTCGCTTCTGTTATTATGACAATGTTATCTGCATTCCGTATCATGTTTATTGTTCGCCTTTCTATCTTTATACCAATATCTATATCTTCCCGGATTTTATTCAATACGTATTGTATGTAGAGGTCAAAAAGTGTAAGAGATAAAGAACATTCTGTCTAAGTCCTTTCCGCATCCTTGCTGCTTCTTTCTGCTCGTTCCTGAAAACAAAACAAAAAATCATAGCGCCTTAGAACAAAATATTTGATCATCGCGTTATGTTTCGTTATAATGTATGGGGCAAAAATTGAATCGTCATGAAACGAACAGTGGACAAATTTACACCACGCAAATAGCAGTGGTAAGATTATGGTCTCTTTAAGGGACACATAACGGATTGTATTAAAAGTTAGTGATGTAGACAGATTGGGTCTGCGGTGGCCCCGAAATGGGTTACGTTGCCAGAATTAGTGGTTTTCGATTAAGTAGCACTATCAGATGGAGACCGTAGGAGAAGGTAAGACCAGTTCCTCACTGGTGGGATGATAATAGAAGAGTGGTGAGTTGCAGATGGATTTGAGTTGTACAGGATAGAGGAACATGGCAAACGTACGCCAGCCTTGTATATTGTTACGACATCACAGAACAATCTACGTGTTTCTCGAATGTTCCAGTGGAATCCGGCTGTAATGTTGTGTGCGCACGTGATTCTCAACGCATTAGCTAGACTGTGAGAGAAGCCGCGCGCACTGTATCAAGGCCGCAATGAATTACGTTCTGGTGTTTCCTAGTAGCGTTGTTAATGCGTAGTATGGATGTTTCTGGATTTTCGGCGGGGTATAAATACAAGTACTCAGCGACGCTCAGTTTAGTTTGAGTTGCGGTATATCTCAGTGCGGTTTGAAGTATTGTGGCGAAATGTTATGTGTTTTATAATCGTACGGGACAATTGTAATACAATTGTGTTTTATATTAGTTGACATTTTATTGCGTGTGAGCAATTTTTATTTGATTTGTTGTAAGAGACTATCTTGTTGATTACAAACTGTTTAATTGTGATAATTAAAGTTGCTGATTAGTGACTTAATTGGTGTCTTGTATTTTGATTTCCACTGTACCATACGACGGTCAGTTCGACCGTCGTAACAGTGGGTCAGAAGTGTGACAGAACCGTTAACAGTGGAAACAGTGGACACTTTGTACAAGACGAGTGTAATTCGTAATTAATCGGAAAACAATGGATGCCAGTCAGATGATGGAAAATTTCCAGGCGCTGCTGTTGCAGACAGAGGAACGACGACGACAGGATGCAGAGGAAGCAGAGAAAAGACGCCGACAGGAGGCGGAAGAAGCAGAAAAACGTAAGCAGGAAACAGATAAAACAGAAGCTCTTTTTGAAGTTATACAAAAACAGTTGTAACAACATACTATTGCAAAGTTGGGTCTCCTACGTGGTGACTTGAGCGAATTACGCAGTGATCTGAATGGTCAAGAGGTAAGATTGTCTACAGTAGAAAAATCTGTATCAAATATAGAACAAACAATGTCTACAAAAATATCTTCAGTAGAAGACTCAATGGCAAATATAAAAGATGTAACAAATTAAATAATAATTCTGTTTATTTTGTTTGAAAAAGAAATTTTTGTTTTATTGTTTATATATTTTTTTATTTAAATTAATTTAAAGTTAATTAATTTAAAATGTATTGTGGTGTTCCGAACTTCTTGTTTTTGGTTTTAATTGAATTAGGTCCTTTTTAGTATTTAAAATTCCTTCACCACTTAATAAGATTGTCTCCAAAAACAATCGATTAGTGAACTTTCCTTATTTGGAGGTTATCTTCCTTCGTGGTTGTGAAATTCTGGTAGTTATCGCTCAATTAAAATTATGTATTATGCTAATTATTATATAAGAATAAACAATATTCAATTTTATGATCTTCAATGAATTTTATTAACAAATATTGATATGTTCGATTTTCTATCGATTTATTAATCGACTCGCTCAGGGTATATTTCAATAGTTCGTACAATTATTTAGTATCGGGTTCTTTTAACAGTTATTTTATAGATAGTCAGAGAAAAAGGGCAAAGTATGGAAAGTATAACATTACAATATATCAGCTTAAAAATTAAAATACATATATGACATTCAATATATAAGTGTGATTAAAGAAATTTGCGAACCGTTCAGTCGAATAGGCAGTGTCGCTTTGGATTGTGGGAAGAAAAAGATGGCCGCTCCTTGTTCAGATGTCAGACGAAATACACCTCGCTAATTCTGCTTCCAATAAAGGCTGCTTTTCATGTGATTTCTCGTTCCTGCTGTTGCAATTATTCCTTCTTGTGTTGGTGAAGTGTTCCTGGTTAAGTGTTAGTGGTCCACTTCGATAAAATGTGTTGTAAAAGTTATGTTCAACTTTAGTCGGTTAGGTCGAGAATTGCACTTTCCGTTTCGTTGTGTGTAATTACTGTTTTAATCGTTTAAATTGTGTATTCACTGTGTTCTGTTCTTGTTTGAAGTTAATTTAATGTTTGTAGGTGTTCGTTTCACTGAGTTTACGGTTTAAGTGTAATTTTATAAAACTCGCGTTTTTAGCATCAGGCTAGGCTTGTTGCATATACGCCATTTATGTCTCGGCTATTAGGTTAATATTGACTAAGAGCTCGTATCAGGTGTACTTCACAACGGTTAATAATGAACTAACTAACTTCCTTCGTCTTCTCCAAAAGTCTTCGCCAAATTAATATTAGCAATCCATTGTTTCAAAATTATTTTACATCCTGTGCATGTGAGAATGTTACATTATATAACTGAATATATTTTTGCTATTATTCAAATTTATTAACTACTAAATACATAATCTTCTTCTTCAGTTTATTCTGTTTGATTTGATACCAAATAAGATAGTTTTATTAAGTTTTTGATCTAAAATGCTATATTTACTTCATTTTGAAAATTGTAAGTTTTAAAATTCACTTCCTGTCTTTTTCAAAAATGTTGCCATTTTACATGTTATATTAATGATTGTATTAAATCTCAGATTGACATAAAAGGTTTATCTTTCCTTAATTTCTTGTAATTTGATTAATTGGTTCTCTTTTTAAATATTATACATTAATATGTGACTCCCCTCTTAGAATTTTCAGTTTTTACATTTGCATTTTTAACAATAATTCTTACTATCTTTTTACAAAATCTTTCTTACTTATATTTCCAGTTACATGACCCTATGACTAATTTACCTTATATAAATCCCATCAGTTTAATTGTTTTTCTGTACTTAATTCCTTAATTTTAATGCTGTTTAGTTTTACTATTTGGCTTAGATTTCTAACAGTTTTTTCATACAAAGTTTTTAAATAATACATTTTCTTTATACCCTCTCTGACTTTCTATTCTAATATGACATTAATTAACGTTTTCTTATTTTAACAGAAGAACAATTAGTATATAATTTATACTCTTAATTCATAATACATAATTGAAATTAACAATGGTCTTTCAAACTCAGACATTTTATACTTAATTATTATTAGTAATACACAATAAATATTTTATAAATAAAGAATGTTATTTAATTCTGACATTTCAGTCTTGATTATCACTAGTAACTTATTCTAAATAAACAAAACATATCTGTCCTTCCATCGTTTACTCTATTTCTTACACCTAGTTTTATTTTCAGTTTTAATCTGTTTTTTGTTTGATTTTGGGGTACTAATTCTTTGTCACTTCACTTTTTATATGGCCTGCTCTTGCTTTATCTACTGTCATTCTAATGAATGATGTATATAAAGAGTGGCAGTTATTATTCAGAAACACCTGTATTATCTGTCATGATAATACTTTATTTAATATTATTCATGGACACAATATAAACACTCCAAAGTTGTACTATTTCACAATTTACTCAGTTTATGAACTGCAAGATTGACACATAAGGTTTATTTATTATAACACAAAAACTTGCACTGATCCCCTTTTTATTCTTGGATTTTATTTCTAATTAGTTTTACAGTTTTATTAAAATCAAGGAATCTATTTATAGAGGGTAATGTTTTTTGCCTTATATAATGAATTCACATTGGTTCACTTTCAATTCTACTTTATACACTTTTGGCTTATATTTATTTTACATGGTTTCTAAATTTGGGTATTTGTTATACTTTCATTTGTTATTATTTTTATCACTTTCTTTTGGGGTTTGGGTTTTTTAAAAGAGCACTCCTTCTTCTTGTGGATGCTGTCTTGTTCTGGTTTCTTCATTGATTTCTCCTATTCTTCTTGTTCCTTATAAAAGTATTTCCTTTTCTTATTGTGGATGTTGTCATGTTTTGGGTTTCTTCCTTACTTACTCCTATCCTACCTGGGTATTACCTTTTTCTATATTTTTAGTTTTGCAGTTTATTTTGATGATTCATCACTCATTGTAACATTGGTTTTAAATGGAACTTTTACTTTAATCTATGATTGTGCTTTACGGTGGTTCTTAATTAATTTTTTATTTTGCTTTCTCGGATTTAAAATGTTTTTATTTTATTTTTATGATCATTCTACCATTCAGAATTATGGACATTATCTGTCATGCTACAAAGAGCAAATTAAAAATGAAGTTGAGCAGTTCCTGAAGATACAACCAAAAAAACTTTTGAACAGACTGTACCAATGATAAAGACAGAAAAGACAATAAAGTCACCTTCCCTGCGGTTGGGACAGTTCATGTCAAGGCTCCGACCTTTGATGGAAGCACGCACTGGGCAACGTATCTACGCCAATTCGAAGCCGTCGCATGCGTAAAATAATTGGACAGGGCAGTTTCACTCGTTCTCGCTTTAAAAGAACCTGCCGCAGAACTATTACAGAAAGTGCCACCTGGCAGCCAGAACACCTGTGTCGAATCGATAAAAGCTCTAGAATTACGTTATGGGGATAAACATACAATATCTTGTATACAAGATAATAGAGTACTGGGCGAACAGAGCTTGTAAGAATTACTAGTCTCAGATGATTTGTATGAGAGTAATTACAAATCTTCGATTTTATTTTAATCGTTATTTTTTATTATTATATTTTATTTGTTCTTTTTCGCCTTTCTTTTCATTTCGAAGGCGCTTTGTTTCAAGTGTTATATTTTTCCTTCTTCTTCTTCCTTTCATGATCTTTCTTCCTCTTCTTCATGCCGGAGGCATAACATAACGCGTGTTGTTAACACACAGCTGATATGTTGTCGTGTTTGGTTGGAAATAACAAACTTAAAGGACATGTATATAGAAGAGTGTAACCAAACGTATCAGATTCACCACTCGCAAGTAACGCATCTTATCAAGTTATGAAGTAACACATTATCTGTAAGATAGGTTACGAAATAAATGAAAATAATAAGAACTGCTACAACAACAATAAAAAAATACAATGACAAATAAATAACGCTAACTAATTTTGTCAGCGCGCCAACTGTACAGCGTTCGTTGAGTGTTTCAAAAACATAAACAGCTGCCAACAAATAAATTTCATAGATCTAAATGGTCGAGTAAAAACCGCTGGTAACAAAATATAAGTTGTGTTTCCGATAACAGCTGACCCTGGGAATCAGTTGTCTAAGTGGTAGTTACAGGTCTACTACAAGACTGCGCTTTTCAAGTATACGCGGGCACAAATCGGAGCGTACAGTCTAAAGTCGATTTAGTTAGTAGGAGGTATGTTAAAGAAGATGACGTAAAGGTTGTAGCAGACTTTAAATTAACATTGTAAAGGTTTATATACTTTACCAATATAGTGATTAAAACGTAGTCCATTCAGAACGAGTCAGTTGCCTTTACAATACGTACTGTATGTAGGCGTCAAAAAGTGTAAGAGATAAAGTATACCCTTGTATAGGATCTTTCAGGATCCCTGCTGCTTCTTCCTGCTCGTTCCTCAAAACAAAAAGATTTCACAGCGCCTTAGAACAAAATATTTTATCATTACGTTTCTTTCGTTATAATGTATGGGGAAAAAATTGAATCGTCACGAAACAAACAATGGACAAATTTACACCACGCAAAGAATAGTGGTGATATTGCCTTTTCACGTTTTGTCTCACAGTTCCCCTTCTTCAGCGCTACAGCCCAACGTGAGCCCTGGCTTCCAAAACCAATCTTCTCTGTCTCCTATCCATTACCCTCTCGGTGTAACCTCTAACATCCATTCTTCTTAGATCTTCCAGCACATCATCCAACCGTCTCATCCTAGGTCGGCCCCTGTTCTGGTTTTATAGACTTGTACCCTCAGTATTTTCTTTGGCATACGCTGATCATTCATCCGCTCTAGGTGCCTAACCACTGTATTCGTTGAGCCTTTACGAATCTTACAATGTCCTCATGTTTCAATAGCTCGTCTACCTTCTGGTTATTTCTTATTACATTGCATTGCATTATGCAGTGGGGCATCTTTGCACCCATGGCTGAATTACAGCTTCCGGGACGTGCCCGATGGCTGTAAGATGAAAATGGTACTGGACTTTCAAAAACAGTTAGCCCAAAAATCAGGAAGGACCGCCAACCAGTTAACTGAGAAGGCGGCGGAAATTTTGAACAGATTTAGTATATATAGGTTCCGGGTCATGGTAACACTGCCACTGGTGACCCGGCCCAGTAGGCAGGCGCCTTGCCGGCAGGGAACCTCCGTGTCGGTGGCAAACGGTAACAGTTCCAAGCAGTGTGGGGAGGGATGGAAGGAAGGTAACACGGTTATTTCTTATCCTCCATTCATTACCCGGCTATAAACACGTCTTACAATCTTTATTTCAAACCTTCTTAGTCTTTCTTGTTCCTTTTTTGTTAATGTCCTTGTCTCGACTCCATAAGTAACAACCGAGCTGATAAGTATTATATATATTTTTATTTTTGTGTTACGACTATTGAGTTTGCTTCTCAGTAGTCTACTGTTGGCATAGTATACTTCTTCTTCTTCTTCTTCTTCTTCTTCTTCTTCTTCTTCTTCTTCTTCTTCTTCTTCTTCTTCAGCGGCGCGACAACCCATTACTGAGTCAAGGCCTCCTTTAACAGCCTCCGCCAGTTATCCCGGTCAAGTGCAGACAACTGCCTGGCTGAGAAACTGATAGGTTTCTGCACCATAAAAGAGTTTCACAGATGGGATATGTGAATTCTCCGATCCAACCCCCAACCTGGAAGACCAGGAACTTTGATTTCGGGGTGCTCTTCCCCTGGAGAGTTGCTTTCACCTCAGCTGACGAGCTCTCTCTCCCCGGTCGCAGTAGACTAACTGACTCAGCCCATGTGTGCAGCCGTTGGGCTACTATAGCCTCCTCCACCTCCACACTAGATGCACATCCTGCTGCCGATGTGCACCATCCTGCCAGGCCAGGGCCCAAGATACCCCAGGCTGCCCTGACAGAACCCCTATCTCTCGTTTGCTTACCGATCCACTCCGCCGAAGGGATTGGTTACCACAACCTTGGAGTGAATTGCTCGGCGTAACAGGGCCCACCAACGTGTAGGTGAGAGTGGAGTTATGGTGGAGAGGGTGGTGCAGTTCTCTTCAATGAAAGCATATGTTCGCGTCACACTCTCTTTGTACCCCTGGCATAGTATACCCTGTTTTCTATTTTTATCTTATCACGCGTCGTCATGTTTATGGACCCTTCTTTATCTATCATGTTACCCGGGCATCTGAACTTTTGTATCAGAATTAGCAGTTGGTAACCACCATCGTTTTGATGCGTTTCGCTTTATATTTGTGAAGAAATCGAGAAAAAATGTATGCATTTATGGTCTCTCTTTATGCAAGTATTACTTCACACGATTATTGTTTGAGCTATTCTGAAAAATTGTGGCAATGATGTGCTTCGCACTCTGATACCGTGAACACATAATACCATTTTTCTCCTTCAAACTGATCGTTATGTCCGCGGCCTCTAAATGTTTACTGGCTTGCAGACATAAAACAGATTTACAGAGCCATAAAAATAAACTTTTTATGGTACAGTAAAAAATTTCAAACACACATTAAATCGGATATGTTTAATAAATCAAACAACTATATAATTAATCTGTCCGTACAGTACAGTTAAATTTTAACGAAATTTAAGTGGATTAAAAGAGGTCAAAATTGGCCGTATGAACATGTGCCAAATAGAAATGTCTGGTGAAAGAAACTGGGTTGGCGTAAGGAGAAGAAACGTTTCAAGGTCGCGAAGCAGAACTCTGCTCAGTAGTGTCTAGATACCATTGTGTGATATGGGAGGCAAAGAGAAGTACATACTACAGACATGATATGCTGATGACGCACATCAAAATAACAGGTTTGCATTTTATTGAGTACCTGGTCACAAACGTTGGTTACCTTCCGCTTAGGAGAAGCGAATATTTTTAACATTAGAGCACTTAAAGAGCTGGCAAAGATTGAAAACTCATCACACAGCTTCTGCGCTACACCTACAATTCATCTTTGCAAAATGTTATGCCAGAACTAAGAAAAATCGCGAAATAGGACGTGCTTAGTCGGTCCTGAGAAGTCGACCGCTACGTAAAACTAACTGTAGATTTTTACCAGAGTGTAAACTAAAAGTTGGTGAAAGATCACATTAAATGGTTATGAAAAGAAAGAAAGGCGATGAGAGAGGAAACCTGTCTCAAGAAGGTTCAAAAGTGTTTTATTTATTATTTGGTGGTCTGCCCTAAGGCAGGTCTTCAAATGGTGAGAGCTCTCCAAGCTGTTCTATCACATGCCAGTCTTTTCGTTTCTTCGTAACATCCTCTGATTGTAATGCTATCTATTAATTTCATTCTTCTACGCCATCTTCTTTTTTCTTCTTCTATGACACCCTCTATGGCAGTTGTAAGCAAGCAGTCTCGTCTTAAGCAATGACCTAACTAATTCCTTTTTCTATTTTCTATTACCTTCAGGATTCTTCTCTCTTCCCATATTCTTCTTAAAACTTCATCACTCCTTACTTTATCAACCCACCTCACTATTTCCATTGCTTGCCAAACCCATATCTAATCTTTTCTCATCCTCTTTCCTCATTGTCCGTGTCTCTGCACCATATAAAGCAACGCTCCACACATAACATTTGGCCAACCTTTTTCTTAAATTCTTATTACTTTTGCCACACAGCAGTCTTTTCTTCCCATTAAATGACTCTTTCGCTATAGCAATTTCGCTATAGTGTATTATTATGGCGACTGAAATGCAGGACCCAGAGTAACAAAATACATAGAAGGCTGCCTGGCACTTAGGAATAAATGAAGAAAGAAACTGGACAAGCGTTTAGATCTATAGGAGTGTTCTTAACTTGTAAGAAAAATGGATTATAAAAATAAAATCGATAGTACGACCAACGGTATTGACGATCATTTCCTCTACTTTTCTCCACTTCCTATACTCAATCACACACACATACGAGCGAGCGCCCGTACAGTTCTCAGTCAGGAAACAATTTTTTTTCATTTTGAAAGATGTAGGTTACGGAATGAATTTGGACGGTACCTCCGTACTTCCAGGATTTTTTTACGCGATAGTGAAACAAAATTTGAAGAAATCATCCGCCAAATAAAATGCGTGACTATTGGAAAGGGATTTGGTTAAATCAACTGCATGATAGCCCACAGAAAACGTTTACACCTTAATTGAACACTATTGAATATTGTGTTGCAATGTAACTGAGTTCTCACCGGGTTATTAGGCCGTGGTCCACTACTGTCTCTGCGAACTGACGTTTCGGGCTCTCCGTGGAGGCCATCTTCACTGTAAGAACGACTAGGGAAGTGACACGGATCTTGACAGTTAACCACGGTATCGTGGCAAAAGAACTGTGTGTATCTTTTGCCACAGTACTGTGCCAGTTCCCGAGTTGTTCTTACACTGAAGATGGCCTCCAGCGGAGATGATCTTTTCTTTTTGAACGTCGAAGATTCATTAAACATATCGATTTAAACTATAGAAACACGATGAGAGCATAAGCTGGTAATGGACGCCATTGTTGCGGTTGCCATAGTGATTTACGCTATTTATTTATTTACTTCTTAAGGTATTAGTGGTTAATTAAGAAATGTACAGTTTTCCGTTGAGCAGGTGTCAAAATCTACTGGAACGCGACGTTTTGGTTACTACGCAACTTAGGCACTTCTGGCTAAGTTGGTGTATGAGACATGGAATCTGAAGTCAACTAGACACCGTAGTGAAAGTGAGAAAATCGAAAGTGGCATGCGCCAAGAGAGATTTACTGATTTTGGAAATAGTCAACTGGAATATCCACCGAAATTGTTGCGACAACTAATGCAAGCAACTGTGTAATATGGGACGTGGCAAAGAGCAGCGAAGAAAGCAAAATTAACGAGTACAGAAAGTTTATGCCGTCGTGCAACAGTTGAAGGAACCAGAGTCAAGAGTCCGACACTGCTGACAGTTCCAGATTCTTCAAAGACTGAGGGCGAATATTAGATATCCATTACTTTGTTTACGGATGAAGCGTGGTTTTATTTGTCTGCCTACGTGAATTCATACAATTGCAGACACCGTGCGCCTGAAAATCCCCTTGTTATTTTTTCATTCCGACAAGGTCGCTGTTTGGGGCTCAATATTTGCCGAGCGGATAGTTGTGGCGACTTTTTTTTTGTACTAATGTTAACAGCGATGTGGACAGCAATTTTTGGAATAATTTGATATATAGTCGATGCACGGCTATTTCCAGCAAGGTAGCGCATCTTGTCACACGCCGTATGCTTTGATGGCGTCAATATTCAAAAGATTTGGGGCCGCCCAGATCATCCGACAAGATTCTCAGGTGTCTTTAAGGTTTTTTAAACGACAGATTGTATGCAGATCGTTAAAAAATGCTTGCACATTATCGACACAGTATTACTGGAGAAACTTACAGTGTCCCAAAGCAAGGAGCAACGGGTGAAAAGTTTTGTTTAGATAAAGGAGAGTAAAGTAAGTAAGTGAAGGCATACTTGCTGAGTAAAGGACCACGCCTAAAATTCTACAAGGTGATGGCTCTTCCCACTCTTCTTTATGGGTCTGAGAATTGGACTTTAACGAAAGGCCAGGTCAGTCGCATCCAAGCGGCTGATATGAGATTTCTCAGGCACGTGGCTGGGTATACTCTCCGTGATCATAGAAGAAACACAGATATACAGCAGGGACTAAATATTATGAGTATACTCGACAGGATCGCTCCGTATTGGCTGAATTGGTGGGAACATCTTTGCCGAATGAATAACTGCCGCATCCCCAAACAACTATGGAACTATAAGCCGAGGGGACGGAGAGGTGTGGGACGTCCGAGGAAACGCTGGAGTGACCACCTGTAATCTTTGTCTATTTCAGACCGAAACAAACCATCCTTGGTTTAATCCTTGAAGATGATAATGATAAAGGAGAACGAAGTATCCAACTGGTGGTCACCTTTATTAAATTAAAAAGATTGGAATAGGCTGGACACATTGCACGTGCTTGTGAAAGCAGATTTGTTGGGAAGATGTTTGATGCAAAACCAGAGAGTAAAAAGGAAAGTTGGAAGGTAAAAACTGAGGTGGATGGACGGGGTGTCAGGGCATCAGGACTCTTGAAATTAGAAACTGGAGGACTGTGGCTAAGAATACAAAAGAATAGCGAAATCTTCTGAAGAAGGCCAGGCCCCACAAATGGTTGTCGAGCCAATGATGATGATGATGATGATGAACTATCCAACATTTACATTACGATGAGTAAACACGAGATTATGATTTCTCCAAAATTTTTCAAAGCTTAAGTGCAGTGTTATATACAATTTCTGTTTAATAAGTGTTTAATGGTCAGTGTTTATTTTTTTGCGCTGAATTTTCCACACGTGTCAGAATTTCAGGTGGAAAAAACAACTTTTTTATGTTTGAAGGTCGTCGATTGAGAATTTGCAGTTAACACGGGCACGATCGTGTGACGCGCACGTTTGCAGCCGGTGTTTACAAACATGCCCTGTCGGTCTCAACGTTGTTTACCAGCGGCAGCCGCTTGCCCGGAACCGACGCAGTCGTTTATGTAAATCTCGGTGGTCGTAATCGACGTGCGTAACGGGCGGTATAAATTTAGATACATACACGCATGGCGAACGGCCTTGTGAATTGGTTTCGTTGCTGTCAGCTGATTGTAAAGTAAGCAACAGCCACCTTGATTATAGTTCGTTCACCTACATTGTTGTTGTAACGAGGGACAGTAGTAACAAATGTGCAGTGCGGGTACTTGTGTTCGTCAGGGTCGTCGCACAAGTGCGCTCATTCTTCGACGTATGTGTGAGTAACGCCTTCGTTAAAATATATTAAATGTTACATATTCTTATAGATGTCAATTATTTTTGCATGTAATTAGTTATTGTTTTTTACGTCAGGTCTTATGTTTGGAAGTTGAAATGCGTGTACTGCAATGATTTTTTGCAGTGAACCGAGTATTACCTGTCTCTCCTCCACACGCGATCTTGCAAAGACCGATAAGTTTCTTTTAGCTTAGAAAATATTAATACTACATAATACAATCTAATGCAGTGGTTCCCAAAGTGGGGTCAGCTGTGGAGGAAATCTAGGATATACCGTAATGTTCTGGTGGGAGTAAAACCATATACTATACCATTGTCGTGGTGGGAGTAAAACGTAATTCAGTGCGCGGTCAAGCTCCGTACGGTGTACATCGTTAAACCTTCGTGCTCGCTTTTAGACATTTAAGTATTCATATTGTTTTAAATTATTTATTTCATGTTGGATTTTAATTAATTGACAAATGTATCAACTTAAATGATACACGATTATTTTAAGTTCTGATGATGGGACAAGTGTCCCGAAACATGTCAACTTTGTGAAGACGTTGTTTCTGGAAGCCGCAGACGGTAAGTTGCAATATATTTGATTGAACAACACTAAACATTTGGAATTATTCCTTTTAAACAGAAGATTCTAGTATTTTTGGGGGCGGGGGGTTTGGTTCAAACTAACTGTAATTGTAAAAGTGCTTTCAAAGTAATGGTTTTAATAATGTCTTTAAATCATGTCGTATAGTAGATCTGTTTGTCAGGCGAACTGACTAGACCTCTCTCTTACACTACAAAAAGAAGATTCATTGGCAGAACTTTCAACTGACAGTTCATTCAAATTACAGTTTCCACAATTACAGCTAGCTGACTTCTGGTTATATGTAATGACTGACTATCCTGAACCCTGAACTCGGAAAAAGAGCTTTGAAGTGTTTAAGTGTGTTTTCCTCTACTTATTTGTGTGACACCGCAGTCTCCCTGCTCATGTACTTACAGTCAAAGTTAAGAAATAAACTTGATGTCGAGAGTTACTTAATATTAATATTAATATTAATTACTTAATATAGGTAAGTAGTGTAATATTTCCATGTTGTGTTCTATGTTTATGTAACTGGTTTTCGTTACACTACTTACCTAAAAGTAGAAAACTAAACACAACAGAACAATTTGAAGTATACAGATATCATGCACTACAACCAAACAACATATAAATGAACAATTACATTATAGATCACATACACTATTCGATACACTGATCCAAACACACAATTTGAACCCCAGCGCCAATTCCCTACCACCATCAACCCCCACCACACACACACCTGTAGTCCATAAACGTTAGGCCTACTCTGTTTATGACATTCAGTATTAACTCTCACTGAAGAAGACATACATCATGTTGAAACGTTTGGGGAAGTGATAACCAAAGTAAGTTCATAAGTGAAAGTTTATATATATAATAATATTTAAAAAAGTGAACGAAGAGGATGAACCAACAAGATAATTAAAATATAAGAGTTTCTATCATATTCACTGTTTGTTTTATTTCAGAACTCAGACGGGGTCCGTGAATTTTTAAATTTTTTGGGACGGGGTCCGCGGACTGAAAAGTTTGGGAACCACTGATCTAATGTATGAATCGACCATAGAAGGAAATAAAAATCATCTACTCGTCAGTTGGAAAACTGAATTGCCGAACGCTTAGTCTTTTTTTCATCATTTTGTTCAAGCACGCTCTTCTCGACCGAGTTATTTTAATAAAAGATAATTTTGTTCACGTCGACGTAGATGTTTTTATCTTTTCAGAATTTTTACCCCACTTAGCGCTCGAGATACATTCCGAGATACGAGATCACAAAATCTATACGAAACAGCTCTGTACGGAGTCGTTTTTTTCAATGATGGCTACTCTTTACTACTTGTTTTATTCTTTTTTGTTTTTATTGTTTTACTTTTATTTATTTATATTTTATTTTATTTGATTTTTCTAGATACTAAATATTTGTTATAACGTTATAACCATGTGTGAAACGTTGTACATTAATAGAAAAATGTACAGGCATTGCACAAATGCAATGCACAGAGAAGAGCATTGAAAATGCTTCAATAAATCTAAAAAATATATATATTTATGTTCATTCACCAATCAATGAATTCATTCTTCATTCACCAATCAATGAATTCATTCTTCATTTACCAGTGTACAGATTATAAGTTAAATGTAGTCGCATTCATAAGCGAAGTTTTATGTGTGTACTACGTTATTGACAACAAAGAAGTAGTTTCTATGGAAACTCACCGGTTCCCATTTTCGATCACGCACCAGCAGTCGTTTTCAAATGTGCGACACGTCCTTATAAACATTTTCAATGTTAAAAATTTAATTTAATTATTTAAACAGTGCATAATGCGTACATTACGAAAACCTTAAACCTTATGAAGAACCGTAGGAAATTACAACGCAGCCTGATAATATACGCTAGCTGCTTCACCTGTCTTTTAAAATTGTCAATATTTGAACGTTTCTTAAACCTTTACTAGCTCGAAATGTTGCCTCCTTTTTCGTCCTGAATTTAAGTAAAAATGCTTATCGCTTTCCCCATGATGGTAAGCTGACCACAGTTTACTCTGCGTTTGATCATCAACCCAAATGCTTTGTCTTTTTTCCATTTCTTCAAGCACACTGCTTCTCGACCGATTTATTTTAATAAAAGAATTTTGTTGATGTCGATGCAGATGTTTTTATTTTTTCAGAATTTTTAAAAATTTTTCTAACTGTCGATGGTACCAAATTTAATGAACAGGCTACATCCACTTGACGCTCACTAGATTCTAATCGTCTTAACATCAGTAATTTTTACACCAAAACTGATGCTTTTTCCTTGAACTTGTTTATGAGATAAGGCTTTAACCCCGAAATGATTGAAGATTGGGAAATTGAAAATTTGCAATAATAATACATAACAATCAAAGCAATAGATTATATCAAAGCATAGAAAATATAACAGAAACAGTGAGAAAAAGATGACTAGTATTTTTTTGACATTTATCTATATATATAAAAATGGATGTTGGTATATATATATATATATATATATATATATATATATATATGTATGTATGTATGTTTGAGATTTATAGACTCCGACACCGTTTGACCGATCACCATGAAAGTTGGCACATATAAGTATTGTTTCATGAAGAAAGTTTTTATGCTGTTCACTTTGTTGTAACTCGCCACTAGATGGCGCTGAAGCGCATCAACTTCTAGATGGCGCTGCAGCGCATCAACTTCTACACCGTTCAACCGATCGCCATGAAAATTGGTATACACAGGTATTTCAGCACGGAGAATATTTTCGCGCTATCTGTTTTGCTGTAACTTGCCACTAGATGGCGCTGCAGCGCATCAACTTCTACAACGTTCAACCGAACGCCATGAAATTTGGTATACACAGGTATTTCAGCACGGAGACTATTTTCGCGCTATCTGTTTTGCCGTAACTTGCCACTAGATGGCGCTGCAGCGCATCAACTTCTACACCGTTCAACCGAACGCCATGAAAATTGGTATACACAGGTATTTCAGCACGGAGAATATTTTCGCGCTAACCTTTATATTGTCATCAATCGTCAATAATATTGTCCTCAATCCTCAATTATAACAAATAGTGATTGTGACTGTGATTAGTAATTGGTGAGTGAGTTTAAAATGGGATACCATTTCCATTCGAATTGTGTTGAGTGTTGGACGTCGATATTGTAACGTAACAGAGTTAAGGTCCCCCAACGTTACATAAAAATTGAATGAAACATGATCAAGGACCATACCTTGAATTAAGGTTACTCAGTAGTTAATATATCTGAGAAGTACCTCAAGTCAAAGGAGGCAATGACTAATGTTAAATATAAAAGAGCCAGACCAATGAATGGTTGAATGTAATAAAATGTTTGTTTTTGAACTGTAACATGTTGAGGTCTACAGAGTATTTATGTTGTATTTTGAGTATGCTAAAAATGAACTGATGTTGCTTAATAGTAATACTTCATCAAATATTATGGTTGTATTTATGTTAAATTTGTCTTTAGACAATCAAGTATAGTTACCAGTGTTAGACATTATACTAAGTTCTAAGTATTGTATAAAGTTGAATAATACTGTTGTTTTAATTAATGTTTGTAAACTGGGCCAGGAGGGTGATCAGTGTTTCATGTTTGACAAGTAGTTCTGACAATTATATTATAAATTAATGAAGGGTTCCAGAACCAGTTAATTAATGTAATAAAGTAACCACCAGTAAAATAAAATTAATGTAACTAACCAATTAACCAATAATTAATTGTACAGTAGGTCAGGTAAAAGAAAATTAAGTTAAAAAACCAAATAATGTTATAATGGTTGTAAGAAAATCTATAGGCCTAAATTCCATATTAGTGAAAGGAAATTAATACCTTTTTAAGAAACCCAGTCCAACGAAACTATGGTTTCCAATGAAACTCTCAAGCTTCCATTGAATTTAAATCTAGCTGCAGATCCTCTTTGCAACATTGGAAAAACATCTGGAATGGCAACTGTATTGAAAACATGCCAACTCGTTATTTGGGATGAATGTACCATGGCCCATAAGAAAGGACTTGAGGCACTTGATCGTACTCTGCGAGATTTCAGAAACGATCAGCGTCCAATGGGCGGAGCTCTGATACTGCTCGCCGGTGATTTCCGTCAAATTTTGCCCGTCATTCCAAGATCAACACCAGCAGACGAGCTGAACGCATGCCTGAAGAATTCGGCTATCTGGAGACATGTGAAGAAAATTACACTGTCGACCAATATGCGTGTGCATTTACTTGGACATGTTTCTGCACAAACATTTGCCAAGCAACTTTTGGATATAGGCGACGGCAAACTTCCGGTTGATCCTGCAACACAGGAGATATCGTTCCCACCGAACTTCTGTCATCAATTGAAGATCTTGAAAAGAAGGTTTTCCCGAACATCGCCAACAACTTCAGGAATCACGATTGGCTTTGCGAGCGAGCTATCTTAGCTCCAAAAAATGATGACGTCAATCGAATCAATAATAAGATTCAATTGAAAATTCCTGGTGCGGTTACGGAATACAAATCCATTGACACAGTTACAGAAGAGGATCAAGCTGTTAATTATCCAGTCGAATTTCTCAGTTCATTGGAGCCTCTTGGAATGCCACCGCACAAATTGTCCTTGAAATTTGGGAGCTTGCAGTTGGAAATACGTTGGAAGCTGAGAAAGCTTGTATAGCGAGCAACTTTGTTCTTGGACCCAATATTTTCCTCGTAGTACCAAAATCAATCATGCTGTTCGCATGGTTTTTACTTTAGTATACTTTAAACCTGCGTATGCATTGCTCTCACCGTAGCGAACACTTTGGCCGTTTCTTTCTGCACCATAATATTTGCATACAGATGGAGCTTGCGTGTGTGCGAGTTTCGTGATGTCGTCGTTCTACTGTCAGTTCTCAGTGTGTTGTAGCTGTGCTTCGGGGCGCTTTCGTTTCTGCAATATGTATTCAGTTTTTCCTTTGTTTTGATTGTGCCGACTTTTCCTTTAATATATATTCGTATTGTCCAGAAAACGTGTGCAAGTTTACGTTTATTATGTACAGTGGAGTCTCGGTTGGCCGACATAAGCGGGTGTGTAAGATGATGGGTATGAGGAAGTGTCGTAGCTTCTTCTTCTTCTTCGTCTCGTACCGTATCAGGTCCTCGGCAACCGCATTGACGGGTTCGTCTTATTCTGAATATGTTCCGTATTCCGGTGCAGTCGCGGGCCTGTTTCTTTCCTATGGCCTTCTATTTTATCTTTCATTATCAGGTGAAGCGTACTGTATCGATCACTACTCAACATAGTTTCGTATACTTAACAGTTTCCAATATCTCTCGAACTTCGTTCGCCCTACGTAAAGCCTCCTCAAACATTTGTAAGGCTATCAGGATATTCTCAGCATTCTTCTGTGCAAACCAAAAATCGAATACAGTACCTCCAAGCGATTAGCCTGTTTGTTTCAGGTCTCAGCGTCCGTATGTCTCGTATAATAGGCAGCATTTTAAAAGTACTCTTTTTTTAAATTTCAAATTGTATTGTTTTATGTAATATGTAATAATCATGATCATATATATTTTTAAGACGTTACAGAACATTTATATGTTCTCGACTATCCCAGCTGAGTCCAGCTGTAATGTTTGTGTGTGTGTACGTGACACTTAACACGCGAGGCAGTTTTACGTAATACGGAACAATCTCGTACATTCGATAGCGTTGTTCGATATGCTTCTCAATTAGTCCAACTGTGCGTGTTTCTGCGAAGGTTGCGCTGAAGTGTCCTTAGAATTTTCGATTGCTTGTTAAGGACGCATATTATGTAACCCTGCAGACTATAAATAGCTCATACCTGCTGCTTAGTTTTCAGTTATTGTCGGGCGATTTACACAGTGCGGTTCGAAGTTTATTGTGGCGACGTGTTACGAGTTTTATAATTGTGCGAGGCTCGTTGGAATTGTTATCGAGTGTGAAAAATGTCTATTTGATATGTTGTAAGAGACTGTCTTGTTGATTACAAACTGTTTAATTGTGATAATTAAAGCTGGTGATTAGTGACTTAATTGGTGTCTTGTATTTTGTTTTCCACTGTACCGTACGACGATCACTAGACCGTCATAAAAATATATTTACGAGGGTAGGTGGAAACATTTGCTGAACGCTGAACAAATGTTTCCGGAAGGGGTCTGTGGATTTCCCGACCCACTAGAAAAAAACTACCTTCCTTCTCTCTTCTAGGACACTGACCTGAAACTGTTTGACACATTACTTCATGTTAGGACATTGTTCTTCAGCCCTAGTGCTCACGTCTGATTTGGACATGAACACAGTTCCAGGTGTGATCCCCTCGAAGCATCGCTTCGTCTATGTTATCCGCGGAGATCTCCTGTCTAATATCATCTTGCAGCGATCTGCTGTGATGGTCCCATCTGTCAAATACGAAGAAGGTATGCCTGACATCGTCAGCATCTTCCGGGCAGTACAGACTGTTGACTCGGCTTTTCCAGCATTCTTCAGATACTATTGAAGATATCCGTGTCCAGTCAGAAACTGGGTGAGGTGACAGTCGGTCTCTCCGCTCACGACTGCACGTCACGTCCTTTTGATGAGCCTTCTCGTCTAGCGACCACGCTTGCTGCCACCTACCTCCTTCTTCCTCTGGAAGACAATCTTAACATTAAATATAATATAAAATTATGTATAAAATATATAATATATATAATAATATATACCGGTATATAATATATATAATTAAATTTAATATATATAATTAAATTTAATATTTATAATTAAATTTACCTCAAGTTGTTATTTTTTCCTTTTTTGGGACATGTTTCGGGTACTATCTTGTACCCATCCTCAGCCTTCCGGTTTTTTTGTCTGGTGAAGTACATATGTGTTGTTGGTTGACTATTATTATTGTGGCTTCCTGTTGGCTTCTGGTATTTCATATTGGTTTTATTGTGTGTGATTGTGGTGTATGTGTTAGTTTTTTGTGTATTTTCAATGTTGAGTGCTTTGAATATTGTGTCATGTTTTGTATTGATTTGTATTTGTTCAGGTATTAGTTTGTTTTCTGTTTTATGTTTGTATATTTGTAAATTTTCCCAAATGTTCATTATGGTGCCTTTGTGTGGTATATGTTTTATTAGTGTCATGTTGGTTATGTCTGGGAATTCATGTCCTGTGTTTATTGCATGTGTGGCTAAATTGGATTTCTATATTTCCGGTTTTTTGTATGCATTTAGGTGTTCAAAATAACGTTTTTTCAGCTGTTTTTTTGTTTGTCCTATGTAACATTTATTGCAATCTTGGCATTCAATTTTGTATATGCCGTTAGTTGTTGTATTATCTTTGTTGTGTGAGCTATTTACGTACATAAATAATAAAATGACAAAACTAACAAAACTATTTAAAAACAAATATAAAAATAGCATACAAAACTAATAAAAATAAATTACAAAATCTAAATAGCTCACACAACAAAGATAATACAACAACTAACGGCATATACAAAATTGAATGCCAAGATTGCAATAAATGTTACATAGGACAAACAAAAAAACAGCTGAAAAAACGTTATTTTGAACACCTAAATGCATACAAAAAACCAGAAATATATAAATCCAATTTAGCCACACATGCAATAAACACAGGACATGAATTCCCAGACATAACCAATGTAACACTAATAAACATATACCACACAAAGGCACCATAATGAACATTTAGGAAAATTTACAAATATACAAACATAAAACAGAAAACAAACTAATACCTGAACAAATACAAATCAATACAAAACATGACACAATATTCGAAGCACTCAACATTGAAAATACACAAAAAACTAACACATACACCACAATCACACACAATAAAACCAATATGAAATACCAGAAGCCAACAGGAAGCCACAATAATAATAGTCAACCAACAACACATATGTACTTCACCAGACAAAAAGACCGGAAGGCTGAGGATGGGTACAAGATAGTACCCGAAACATGTTCCAAGAAAGGAAAAAAAATAATATCTTGAGGTAAATTTAATTATAAATATTAAATGTATTATATACATCAAGAAACGGACTGTAGCAGAAAGTGACTAAAATAAAATTAAATATATAATAAGCTACATTGGTATTACCGTATTTGTTCGTGTAATGTGCGCTGCCTTAAATTTAGGTAGAAAAAAGAAAAGGAAAAATAATGAAATGTTTTATTTATAAATGTATTGTAACTGTTTTGTACCCTTGTCTTCGTTTATTGAGAACAGCAACAAACACGAAAGGCTAATTGAGTTGTTACTAATTAATAATTTATTTCTGGCGTGTAGTACAAGAAAATTATTTTCTTGAATGTTTCATTTTATCGTACAAAAACAACTAGTAAAAAATTATCGACGCTGTTAAAAATTTCATAAACGCATGCGCAACGAAAATATGTTGATAGAAATAAAAAAAAAAGAAGGAAATCAATAGAATAAAGGTTGAATAAATAAACGACTGAATGAACGAGGCTACTGATGACACTCGTTAAAGATCAAAAACTGTTTCGGCTTGGTAGTGTAAAAGACATAAATTAGGCCTTAGTTCAGTGATGTTCGGAATTTTCAACGAAAACTTTTCAATTACCCGTTTGTAACTTATAATAATTCTTGATAATTACGCGATTTAGGACCATTGAGATTATATTAATATTTAGTGCCGTAGGTAAGTTTTCTTAATCCTATGTCGCATGCAACGGAATCATCAATAAGTGGGGGGTCAGATAACTGTGACGATAGTGTGGCCGATACGTTTTTCTTGGTGGGTAAGTACGTAAAATGTGGGTTTTGCGGCTCCGTGCTCAGAGCGCCCGTGCTCTGAGCGCCTGTCAACAATCTGACCGTGCTCGTCATATCATTGTTCCTGTACGTTACACTACAACATACATAATCCTTCTGTACTTGGTCATACTTTGCAATAACTTTTTCATTTCCTACAATTTTTATAATACTAGTAATAGTAATTATAATTTTTAACATTATACTTTCAATGTTGTTTAGATATGAATATTATTGCTACTACTAGTATTATTTTATAATAATATTTTTTTGATGTTTGGTTTAGCGAGGATCACACAAACATAAGTATAACAAAAACTTCTGTGCACAGTCAAATAAAACTATATATAAATGTTTCATTAGTCTGCGTCAGTTCCGTCCCTTTCAGAATTTTAATCTCTGACCTGTGGATAATTTCCAGCCGCTTGGATGCGACTGGCCTGGCCTTTCGTTAAAGTCCAATTCTCAGACCCATAAAGAAGTGTGGGAAGAGCCATCACCTTGTAGAATTTTAGGCGTGTTCTTTTACTTGCTGACTTAAGGGTTCGCTTAATGGTCCCGCACATAAGGTTGAACTTATGCAACTTATTCACAACGTCGTTGCTTGCATTATAAGACACACTGTAGCCCAGGTATTCAAAATTGCTAACTTGTTCCAGGATAGTACCATCTATAACAACTTTTGCCCGTATGGGATCAGTTCCACGAAAAGCCTTCATCTTCTGTAATCATCTGCAATTATTGTCGAGCTAAAACGAATACAATTTTAAATATAATTAAATCACTACCGACTCGGAACACAAAGTTTTTTATGGGTAAAAACGTAAAAGTTTTACCTTATCGTCTGAACCAGTTTTCGTTTATTATAAGCTTCGTCAGAGGCTGCTACTGGGAGCGCTGTCCGTCTTGTTCTTGGCGACGGCGTCGACTTTTGAAGGATCGATGTTGTGTGTGGGGGGTGTGAAACAGACGGACAACGCTCCCAGTGGCAGCCTCTGACGAAGCTTATAATAAGCGAAAACTGGTGCAGGCTATAAGGTAAAACTTTTACGTTTTTACCCATAAAAAACTTTGTGTTCCGAGTCGGTAGTGATTTAATTATATTTAGTTAATCAACGGACACGTCATGGACAACGAAATCCAAGAATAAAATTTTGTTCAGCATTTGTGCTACGTTATAAGATGTTTGGTTTTATTATGGTATAATTAGAGTTGAATAATGGCAAAACGTTTACGGGTGAAGTGAAGTCATAACAGGATTGCCAGACACCGTGACGCCATAATGTATGCGCTCGCGTTTGTGTAGTCGGTGTTAACGTATTCTGGTATGATTAGAGTTGAATAATGGCAAAACGTTTACGGGTGAAGTGAAGTCATAACAGGAATGGCAGACACCGTGACGCCATAATGTATGCGCTCGCGTTTGCGTAGTCGGTGGCAACGTATTTTAACTTTCTTTATCGACGTTTTTTCTTTAATTTATAAAAATTTTGCACTTTGTTTTATATAGTAAGAAACCGCGGATTCACTTTAAGGAGTAGATTTTAACGAAGTCATTTTCCGTCGCGCTGGCGCTAAATTTGTGGCAAGTCGGAGATGGAGCGTTTCGTTCACTTTACGGCCGGCGCTATAAATCGTTAAGTGCGGTCTTTTCCCGCTACGTGTGAGCCGAGCCACGATGTAGACTACGTTTTAATCGACCTCCGTTAACAGCTTTGCTGAAAACGGCCACTGCTACACTAACACCCTGTCCGCCCCTGACACTTCACTTCACGTTGTTCCGGTTTCCGGATTTAACTGGTTGGTTTCCGTTTTATGGGTTGTCGTAAACGGTTTTATAACCGGTATCAGCTGACACTTAAACGACAAGTACCCAAAGCGTGATGCGTTTCAATTAACATAATCACCAGAACGGACATAAATCATGGTTATAGCGTTATTGCGCAAAAAGCTGTTCAACAAAACAACGTAGTTCTAAAGAACAAGGCAGCACTTTAGAACAAGTGAGCCGTTTCAAATATCTCGGCTGTGCAGTAAGTTATGAGTCTGAATATGATATAAAAGAGAAGATAAGTAAATTTAGGAATATTTGTGGACGATTCATAGAAGTCTTAGAAATAAAACAAGACACAGCACAAGGATTATATTTTATAAGACAATTCCCACATTGATTTAAGTGAGGCGTGGGTCATGACAAAAAAAGGAAAGCGGCAACATTCAGAGTGCTGAAAAGCAGTTTCTTAGAAATACTTTAAATTATACATTGCAAGATAGAATAAGTAATAAGAATATCAGAGCAGAACTCGAAGTAGAGGACATAAATGAAATTATTTCAATTTACAGAAGAAAATGGTGGGATCATCTGCAAAGGATGACAGAGGATCGATTGCCGAAAGCGGCACTAAACTATAAAGCCATTGGTAGAAGAGTCGTGGGTCGTCCGAGGATGAGATGGGTGCCGGAACAGGTTTATATAACCTAATCCTTGAAGTGAAGCAGAAGAAGAAGAAGAAGAAGAAGAAGAAGAAGAACAACAACAACAACGTAGTATCTTCGCGTAAGATGGATGGGCATAGGAGAAGACGAATAAAAATACAAATGTGTGTAAATTATTGGACTCAAACATGAAACCTAAATATAGCCCACACTTTTTTCAATAAAATTCTTTTCTTGTCTCTAGTATAAGTAATTAATAAGATATCCTTTGTTTTTTACAATTAGGTTTATGTGGTGTCTCACGCTTTTTGTGAGTGTTTTGCAGTTTCTCTTGATGCTTCATCCTTGTGCCATATTCGTATAAGTTCAGCTGTAACCTCAGTCTTGGCGGCGATTTTCTTATTGGTGAATTTTTCTTAAGAATTTTCCAAAGGAACCCTCCAAAAATTTGTTCTAACTTTGCTATTAGCTGGCCAAGGAATGACACTAACATTATTTTCTAGCAGAAATTTACAAGCGATCACGCTTTGCGGCATCGTGCATGAAAACAAAGGCTCCATCAGGGAACCTTTCCTTAAGTTGGGGAAAAGTTGGACTTCAGGTATTCTTCTATACTCACCTTCTTTATGGGCTCTAAGTATATTCTTCCAGTTCCTTTCGAAGACATGCAGCTCCCAAGGTTGGGCATTTCACTGTATGTGCAACACATTGAGACTGAAGCTCATCAGCGTATGTATTGACCATTCTTATCACCAATTAAAAACATGAATTCACACAGAAGTATGTTCTGAAAGGAAAGAAAAGGAAAAAATGCATTTTTCTGTCTAAATCTTTAGCACATCCCCTGTTTCCTTGTATCCTTCCTGGATGAAAAGAAAAATTAAAAGTCTAAAGTAAACCTAAAGGTATAATTATTAATGATCTAATTTAAAGTTGTGATTGCTTATCTTGCTCTAGTCGCTTTAAGATTTCTCTTGTACCTTCTTGCCCCAAATCAGACTTTTCTAATCCAATGCTAGTGTAATTTTAGTATGTCTGTTTGCTGACAGGCTAACTGTTTAAGTCATCTTTTAAAATTAGGTGGTGATATACCCAGTTTTTGTCCAGAGTTGCTTTTCAGTTTCGAAACTACGGAGTCGCGACGGTTGATTGAAGTATCAATTCAACAGCTGACTGATTTTTGTGAATGTCAATTTGATTGCAACATGGCACTGAGGATATGTTTCTTCTTTTAACAGCACTAACCCAAGCCCTTTTTCTCTGGTGACAGACCTGCTTACCGTCCCATAATGTCACTTTTTAAGGGAAAAACACTGGCGTTATTAATGTTCTAAAAAAACAGAGAAAATATATTTTATTTACTAAGATCAGCTCAAATATCATTAAACAACAACACGTAAATTTACAGCAGTTTACAACGAAACGTTACGACAACAACAAACTACACAGAAGTAATGATTCTGCAGTAGTACAATAAACCAAACAGCTGATCTGAATGTCCCATCCAGCATAGTTGACAATTTCTAGGAAATTTTTAGAAAACAAAAATATTCCAATTTTAATTTTTTAAAGAGAGAATTCATAACGGTTGGAAATATATTTGAATATTTTATTTGCATTGCTAAACAGCGTTACAGTCTTTTTTAGTGGCAAAAATTACCGGAAAAATCGAAAAATGTTAGAAAACTCACATTGATTTTAACGATTTTCATATCTCGACAAGGATGGTTTGTTCCTGTCTCAAATAGGCAACGATTAGAGCTGGTCACTCCAGCGCTTCCTCGGAGTCCCACACCTCTCCGTCCCCTCGGCTTATAGTTCCGTAGTTGTTTGTGATGCGGCACTCATCCATTCGCCAAAGATGTTCCCACCAATTCAGCCGGTACTGGGCGATCCTGTCGAGTATACTCATAATTAAATCCTTAATTTTTAGTGACCGTCAATCAATCAATGTTTTAGTGGATGGTTAGTGAGGATCGGTCAATAATACAAATTTTAGCTATTTTGCGTCGACGTTTCGACAATATTTATTGTCATCTTCAGGACCTGTGTATGAAATACAATAGAAATATCAAACATAACGAAACAATTAAATATTTGGGTGAACGTGTTGGTGTTTGTGAGTGTGTGCGTACGTATGTATGTATCATTTTATATGTGAAGACTTATGTAAACAAACTATCATAAGAGCCGTCACTTTAAAAATTTTTTAGGCGTGCTCCTTTACTTGCTGAATTAAAAATTTAATGTTTATATTAAATATTATATGACAGCGAGCATATTTATGCGTACGTATTTTGTAAGCGTACACTTAAGGTTAAAGGTGAAGTGGGTTTATTCGATGAGAGAAGCCTTTATTACCACGTTAGGTAGAAGGTCGGAGGCGGGCGGGGGGGGGGGTAAATAAATAATTAATACGGCTTGCTTTACAAGAGGTTCTGGTTCCCCTAAGTTACATAATTTTAAACTGTTTGGAGCTGCAACGTCGTATAATCTGGAATGAGACGTACTTTTGTTGTGCAGTGTTTACGTAAAATTTTAGATATTTTGTTATTCAAGTCGTACTGTAGTGTTTGATAAATACTGTTACGACAGTCTAACTTGATCGTCGTATGGTACAGTGGAAAACAAAATACAAGACACTAATTAAATCACTAATCACCGGCTTAAATTATTACAATTAAACAGTTTTTAATCAACAAGATAGTCTCTTACAACAAGTCAAATAAAAATTGTTCACACGCAATAATAATGTCAACTAATAAAGTCTCGCTCAATTATAAAACACATAACACTTCGCCACAATACTTCGAACCGCACTGGAATAATCGCCACTAAAACTGAACTAAGCGTCGCTGAAGTCTTGTATGTATACCCCGCCGAGATTCGTGAATATTCCATAATAGGCGTCTACTAGAAAACACTGGAGCGTAATTGATTGCGGCCTTGAACACAGCGCCCGCGGACCGGTAAGGTCTGGAAACGTCTCTTTGCGGACGCGTGACAAGTACCACGTAATTGTCCTTCACCTCAAAGTAGCAGCAATATATACGCGCACACACACACTACAGCCGGGTTCCTCTGGAATGGCCAAGAAATACGTAGCGTCTTCTGTAATATCGTAACATATCAATTTTTTGAATAATTAATTTTTTCCAAATTAACACAGATGAGTTGTTGTCGTTCTTTCTGGGTAATGTAGTCTCATATAGTCGTGAAGTGTCCAATACTTTGTCAGGTATGAAGTAAACACGACTTTTTTTCATAACTGTATTAGCACTTTTTCCACCGCCTACTGAATATAGTAATACGCCGCGCCGCTTAGCACTAGAGAACGTTCCGCGATCACAAAGCTCTATACGAAACAAAGGTGTACGGGGGCAATGTTTTCAAAGATTGTTGTTTACTATTTGTTTTATTCTTTTTGTAGTTTTACTTCTGTTTACTTATATTTTGATTTATTCTAGTTTATATCCAAATTAATAGTGCTGCGACGGTCTACTGATCGTCGTATGGTATAGTGGAAAACAAAGTACAAGACATTAATTAAGTCACTAATCACCAGATTTAATTATATTAAACAGTGTGTAACCAACAAGATAGTCTCTTACAACAAATCAAATAAAAATTGTTCACACGCAATAATAATGTCAGCTAATAGAGTCTCGCACAATTATAAAACACATAACACATTGCCACAATACTACGAACCGCACTGGAATAAAACCCCACTAAAACTGACTGCTAAGCGCAGCTGTCGTTGTTTAAATAGATAGCACAAGTGTTCTAGAATAGTCCATAATACGCGTGAACAAAGGGGGCGCGGCCGGCGAAATCTGGAACAGTCTAGCTAACGCACGTTGAGAATCACGTACGCACATACCATTACAGCCGGATTCCACTGGAATAGCCGAGAATGTTCTGTAATGGTGTACACTTTTTCCGCATTACGTAACAATAGTTTTCAATTCGTACAAAATTCCAACGCAGCCTGATATATAATCAGCGCTAGCTGCTTCACTTGTTATTTTAATGTTCTGAGTATCTGAATGTTTCTGAAGCCTATCAAACCAACATCATCTATTAGCTCCAAATGTTTCTGGTTTACCTCCTTTTCGTCCTGAAAGTAAGTAAAAGTGCTTCTCGCTTTCTCCATGATGGTAAGCTGACATAACGGCATGTTACCCTCCGTTTGATCAACAACCCAAAAGCTTAGTATTTTTGCATTTCTTCAGCTTCTCGACCGGGTTACTTTGGTAACAGATAATGTTGTCGACGCAGATGTTTTTATCTGTTTGGAATTTCTAAAAATTGTCCTAATTGTGGTGCCAAATTTAGTGAACAAGGTACATCGATCCACTTGACTCTCACCAGCTTCTAATCGTCTTAACACTTGTAATTTTACACCCAAGCTGATGCTTTCCCTTTTCATCGTATTTTTAAGATCAAGCTTTAAACTCGACATGATTGGCGATTGCTACATTGAAACATTTGCAATAAAAATTCGTAAAAATAACACTAACTGCCGATAAAAAAAAATATATTCGTATTACGTAACTAAATAATACATAAATAAACTGTACGTGTTGATAACTAAATACGCGTAAAACTCAGATGGCCTTGACGTTTCATGAAAAGCGCTGTAATGAATCGCCTCTAAGCGGGTTATTTCATTAGTTTGCAACCGATTAAAAGTCGCGATAATAATTTTTTTTTGTATCGGCAATCTAAGGACCACATGCCAATTTCAATTCTTTAATCGTTGTCCTTTTCTTTTTCTCCAATATTTTTTCATCTTTTCACTGTGTCTCTTCTTTCTGTCTTCAGTCCACTTTGAACCTGCGTTTTTCTCCCTCCTACCCTGGAATCCTGTATAGAGTGCAAAAGTAAGAATTAAATTCCGAGATAAGATCGGATTGTTAGTCCGAAACGATTGTTTTCGTGGTTTACTGCACTTGGCATTTCCGCTCTCTCTGCCGTTGGGAACTGAGATGCCTCATCCGCCTTTGAGACCGATGACCGGGTTTCACCTGTAACCCTAGGCAGCGGCCCTTACTGGGTGCTATCATCCGGGGACTGATAAACCCAGGTTTTGAAGAGGTCTGCTCCTCTAAGACTCTTCCGTACGCCCTGCTAATTCCAGTTTTCCACCATTCCGTCCGTTGGTCTTCACAGAGCATCTGTAGCTACAGTGATAATTATCTTTATTTTACTTGATTTACTATTGTACATGTCACGTATGTGTCGTTGTTCGTGATAAATTATGTTTGTGGCAACTCTGTTATTATACCGACGATGACTTCAGGAGCTTCAGATGAGCTCTGGCCGCGGTGACAATGATGGCTGTGGCCTGCTACCAGCCGTAAGGTTATAATTAGTCAGTATCTAATTAAGGGTGAGCATTGGCTGAGACTGGGTCCAAGATTCATCTGGAACAGACGGGTGTTAACCGAGGCACTGATAAGTGGAAGGGGAAGCACGTTGGGAGCTGATAAATCTTGTAGAGTGAGCCGATCCAACATTTCCTCATAATACCAACATCAGTAGTTGTCTTTACGCATGGTCTTTACTTTAGTACTTCAAAGCTGCGTATGTACTGCTCTCATTTCTGCCGTTTCTTTCTGCACAGTAATATTTACGTACAAATGGAGCTTGCATGTGTGCGAGTTTTGTGATGTCGTCACTCCATCGCCAGTTCTCAGTGTGTAGCAGCTGTCGTTCCTCCAATATGTAAGCCTGCTTCGGTTCTTCTTTGTTTTGATTATTTTGGCTAATTTGTTTAAGTATATTTGTATTGTCCCGAAAATGTGCGCAAGTTTACGTTTATTAGTCAGTTTTAATTAGTTTATTATTAAGATTTTAATTAGTCGGTGTTTAGTTCAGGGTGGCCGTTCGCCGAGGACAGACGGGTGTTGACCGAGGGCGCTGATGAAAGGGTTAACCTACAAAATGGGCACAGCGGCAGACTGACAACAGACATCGAAGACAGAGCGGATTGTCTGATTTGAAGTTACGTTGCGAGCGTTACAGGCCCAACACAAACCTCGGCCCATGATAGACTGTAGTTTTCGCTTATGGGTCTTTGCCAGGTAGTCCCATACAGGGAGCGCGTAGGTAACCATCATTGTCACAAACATTGTAACGTTGAATTGGCGCAGAGGAGGGGTCAGAGTTGATATAGGCGACTGGCTGTTCTGCTGTCTACGTCGTCAGATGAGATGTTTGTCGAGGTTGAAACCCTGGATACTTCACAACCGGGAGACTAAGGAAGTCGAGTATCGCCCATGTAGAGTCTGGCAGGGAGCTTTCTCTGTCCGAAGAAGACTACAGCTGTGCTCTTGACCTTCCATTTGTCCGCCCACTCAAAATATGACTTATTATTACACCGAATGTCAGTTACATTCAGTGGCAAGCCTTTCGGACGTGTAGAACGGCTGAAGATTCGCTCCGTTCCGTTTCTTTCAGTTTCACTATTTCATCATTCTGTGACAGTAGCAACATAGTGTTACGCCGTTACAGAACAATCTACGTGTTTCTCGGCTGTTCCAGCTGTAATGTGTGTGTGCGCGCGTACTTTGAGATGAAGGACAATTACGTGACACTTGTCACGCGTCCGTAGCGTAGACTGATCCAGATTCCGCCGGTCCGCGTACACTGTGTTCAAGGCGAGGGGCAAGCAATTACGCTCTAGTGTTTTCTAGTAGCGTTCTTGACGCGTAGTGTGGACTATTCGGGAATCTCGGCGGGGTATAAATACAAGTACTCAGCGCCGCTTAGTTCAGTTTTAGTGACGATTTATTCCAGTGCGATTCGTAGGATTGTGGCGAAGTGTCATGTGTTTTATAACTGTGCGAGACTATATCAGTGGACATTATTATTGCGTGTGAAGTTTTTTTTTTTTTTTTTTTTTTTTTGAGACCTGAAGATGTCAGTGACGACGAAAAGCTTTGTCTAAATAATAACAATTATAGCAGTTTAGCAATTTTATAAAAGAAAAGTTTTTATTTGATTTGTTGTAACAGACTATCTTGTTGATTACAAACTGTTTAATTGTGATAAATAAAGCTGGTGATTAGTGACTTAATTGGTGTTTTGTATTTAGTTTTCCACTGTACCATACGACGATCAGTAGACCGTAGTAACAGTATTTTAATAATGATTGGATCTTGAATGGGAAACTGCAACGGTATGGAGATCCAGTGAGCATGGGCCAAGAAGATACACTAAAAAAAATTTTGAATTCAATTTGGACGGAAAGACCAAGGTTATAACGTAGAGTGTAATGGGGAGGTAATATCAAAGATCCAACAAATAGCAAACACGTCATTGTGGAGAACACGCTTCTAAAAATTAAGTACTTTCAGATATCGGTGTCATTTACTGTCCACAATTTCACAGATTTGGTGATCGTTCACGAGATAGCTGCTTAAAGAACTTCGGCCGCTTTTCTTACCTGGTCTGTAGGAAGGGATCAGCTTGTTTGTCAATCACACAATTCTGTTGTTGAATGGCACTTGGTTGTTCTTCAGTAACAGTATTATTAAGAAGCAGGTCATTATTTTCCAGCCTTTCAAATTGTTTGAATCATTCATTAAGCTTGTCTGTAATTTGTTGCATGTTTGCGCCACATTCCGAAAAATCCAATGTACTTCATTATTTTTGAACTCTTCTTCTATTTGCAAAATGGCTATTTTATCCTAATAACATCTTTAGGTTTTTAAAGTAATCTTAAAATAATTAACGTAAAGTAATTTTTGATAAATATTACAGTAATCATTGATAATTTTAATATTTGATAATATCACTGTATCATGATACAGTAGGTCTAGTCATTAAATTGGTTTCCCAAGATAAGGTTGCGGGCCCCATAAAAAAGTGTAGCGGGCCCCGTCAGTTGGAAATCACTGTTCTGGAGCAATTTTTCCTGATAATTATAAAGTTCCTTCGTCAACAGTTAAGTCTAGCTTTACTGCCCAGGCAGCAGAGTGATGTTCCTAACTCGATTGCTTCCTTCCTTATTTTGATATGTGTTTAATGGTTTTTCAACGCTTGTAATGTTTTAATTGAAATATTTAATCATCAGGATTTTATAGTAACAAATGCTCAAGACGAGGGAGGTGTGAATCACTGAGATTTTTTGAAATATATATGAAGCGATCCCTGGGGAAGTGGAAAAAGAAATGTGGGGGAATGAGAGATAAAATTGACGGAAAGCGTATATATAGTCTACAGTTTGTGTATGATCAAGAGCTAGTGCTAGAGGATAAGGATGACCTGGAGCATATGACCATAAAGGTAGATGAAGAGTATGGTATATGGAGTATGAAGTATGGGATATGAAGAAGGGAATGGGGTATGGAATTCAACACAGATAAGACGAGTATACATGCATAGGAGGCCCCAGCAGTACAATAGAGCTCGAGAATGGAGAACAACATTACATGAGTGAGTAAAATTGAAAGGAAGACCTAGAAGAAGGTGGCAACAAAACGTAGAAGATGACCTCAGGAGGAGGATTGGAGGTGGAGGCTGGAGGGCCGAGGTGTTTGGAGGCGACTAGTTGGCGAGGCCAAGGATCATCGTGGGCTGTGGCGCCAGAGAGTCAGTCAGTGAGTACAACTATCTCGGTGCGATAATAGATGAGGATGGTAAAGACACGAAGGACATCAGATGGAAAATACAACCGGCTAGTATTAGGGTTAAAAGATTAAATGAAATTTGGTGGAGTAACAACATATAGAAACGTACAAAATTAATGGTATGTGACACTATAGTAAAGAGTATAGAGATCTGCTAGAAAATCAAAACTGGCCTGAGTTCGATATGATACCTTTAGGAATGTTATGGGGACTGAGAGTTTCTGTAACGCAAACTATTGGAAGACGTCAATTGATATAGTATGGGGACGTTCGACGAGCGGCGGATGATAGACTTTCGTAAGTAGATTGGAAACGGAGCTCACCCAGAAGGAGGAAAAGTGGACTGCCCAGAACCACTGGGACGACAACATACATGAGGGAGGGCAAGCCTTAAACCGAGAGGAATGGCGATCAAGTTACGACGTACGAAGGCGTTGAAGAACGCTCTGAAATCGATATTTAAAAAAAAAAAAAAATGTTTTAATTGCGTTGATTTTATGTCTCTTGGTGTTGGTCCAAATTCTACTTGTATGCACTATGTGTATACCGTTTAGAACTGTTCAACCAAAAGAACTGCTGTGGTTTCACCAAAACCGTCGTTACTCTTCTGTAAATTATCAGTAAGGTAGAATTTTGTTTCCGGTGAAGGCTTTGTGAGGATCGGTCAAAAAATATTACACAAATTTTAAGTTATTCGTGTCGACGTTTCGACAATGTTTATTGTCATCGTCAGCACCTGTGTATGAATGCAAAAGAAATGTCAAACACAACAGAACAATTATTTTGAACGCACGTGTTTGTGTATGTGAGTGCGTGTGCGCTTGCGTATGTGTGTATCCTTGTACATTTCTTTTGTTTTCATACACAGGTCCTGATGATGACAATAAACACTGTCGAAACGTCGACACAAATAACTTAAAATTTGTGCTGTATTTTTTGACCGACCCTCACAAACCCTTCACCGGAAAAATTCATTGATTGACGGTCACTACGAATTTAAGGATTTGAGTAAGGTAGAACGTTATCACCATTCTAAAGTGATTTAATTAAGAAAGTTGTGTTATTGGTTATAATCACAAACAGGATTATCACTGTTGGACACCACTATAGAAAAATTATTCCGATTAGCGTTTTTAAGCTTCACAGCTCATCGTCAGGTCGGAAATAAGAACAACAGTACAAAGAACCTCTTCACACCTCCATCCATCCCACTGTCCGCACACACCCACCGCAAACAAGCTATAAGTTAAATGTCCTTTCTTTACTACCGAGATCAGTCACCTATGTCTGTACAGTTACAACATATTTTTCTAGCACATTCTGTGTGTATGTGTGTTGTGACTTTAGAATGTGACTAGCACATTCTAAAGTGACGTAAATGTTATATAATATAAATATTTTATTTGCGGAAACAATGTTATTATTTGTGTAAACCAATATATTATTATTGTTATTGAGCTTGGACAGGAAGGGGTAATAATCCCGATCTATTCTTCGATTTTATGAATTTTAACGGGAGAACAAAATAATCAATAAATAATTTATAGCAACGTTTGAATGCTATATTTTCTCAGTAACGTATTTTCTATATTGGTAGTCACTATTATGGCAGTACACTGCAAACATCTAAGAAAGAAAAGTATACAGTGTGGCCGATAAAAGTATAAAATACATTTTGGCGTTGCTCTTGGAAAGTTGTATTTGCTCGCTCGAAAATTAAAGTCGGACGAACTGTTTCATTTCTCACAATGTCACTGACAAATGGATCCGACCGGCTGACAGTTGACAGTCTGTCTGTCTGTCTGTCGTCACTCCGCCTTGCTTAACTGCCACAATCCATTAGCGTGTAATCGGACAAATTTCTTCTTTTAGAAACTTATTGTTCTTTTTTTCCAATAGCGTTGGTGTGAATTTTCTGATAACTTTGATTACAATTCTGGACGCTCAGAAGATTAACTGAATCCATTGGAACCCCCCTTGACGCTTGGAGGAACATAATTATTTTCAGAAATCACGCAAAAGCAAAATTAAACTGGATAATTTTACAATTTATTCAGTTAACATTTTGTTCCAATAAATTTATTCCTTTTTACGAAAATTAATTAATTAAAACCACTTCAGAGTTAAAACAAATATTTAACATAGTAGTTTCCGTATATTTCTTTTTAAATAAACGAATTAGAAAACGTTAATTTTTGACTCTTTAACAAGCGTATTCTATTGATTATAAATGTTCCTTTATACGGACTGATCATATCGACTACGCCTATATACGTTTCTATACCGTATTACTCGATCGCCGTACAAAGTTTGATTACTGCATAGAATCGTAAACGCGATCGTTAAAAATTTGTTATTAGTTAAGAATAATTAATTAATTATTAACAAGTCAAAGATTAAGAGAGGGCTTATTTATATTTTAAAAGATTGTGCAAAGATGTTCCGTAGCATCTACTGTACTTTGTTTGAGATATGTTCAAGATGTTCAAACTGAACCAGCTTTTGAAATTAAATTACCTGCCGGGCTGTTTGGCCGTGGTCCTATATAGGTTTTCATTAAAACCAAACGTTTCAGCAGAACCACTGGATGCCATCTTCAGTGGACGTATCGATTCAACCTATCGCGGGGTGTCGTTCGTTAGGCCCACAGTACTGTGGTGCCAAACAGCCCGGCAGGTAGTTTAATTTCAACTGACACCGGCCGTGAAAGCCTTCGGAGTAAAATACGAACCTGCTTTGCCTGCATAGGCCGTTCACTGTCTGAAATATGAACCTGCTTTGCCTGCAGAGGCCGTTCACTGTCTGAAATATGAACCTGCTTTGCCTGCATAGGCCGTTCACTGTCTGAAATATGAACCTGCTTTGCCTGCAGAGGCCGTTCACTGTCTGAAATATGAACCTGCTTTGCCTGCAGAGGCCGTTCACTGTCTGAAATATGAACCTGCTTTGCCTGCATAGGCCGTTCACTGTCTGAAATATGAACCTGCTTTGCCTGCAGAGGCCGTTCATTGTCTGAAATATGAACCTGCTTTGCCTGCATAGGCCGTTCACTGTCTGAAATTAATGTCGTCTAAGCGCAAGACACGTACGTTCCTCTGCGATACGGCGAAGGGATTCGAAAACAATTACATAAATGAATACAGTGGAAAAAATGGAGCGATGTCACATAATTTACCTTGATACTGAAAATACATGACCCCGTGTGCTGGGAGAAATATAACTCGAGGCACATATGAGTGGCGGTTGAAAGCCGGACTGGTGTATGATGATGCTGGTTAACTTGGTTACCCATTACCGTGTGTTACTTTACGGTGGCCGATTCAGTGCTACGCGATAAGCTACCCCACTGGGGAGACTCAACGTGATGTCTGGTTGTACCGACGTAGTACACGGCACTGCCAACGTTACCCGTTACCGGCCACATAACGTAATACGACTGTAGCCAATTAATCATGATTCTATACCTTGTCCAACAGTCACATGAGACTTTGGGTGAGACAGGGAAATACATTGTTCTTATGGAGAAAGCGCTCACCTATACTACTAGCTAACTTGAAAATTTTTCGTAATCGAGAAATTAACACATAGGCTATACACATTGTAATCATAGAAGAAACACAGATATACGGCAGGAACTGAATATTGTGAGTATACTCGACAGGACTGCCCAGTATCGGCTGAATTGGTGGGAACATCTTTGCCGAATGGATGACTGCCGCCGCATCCCCAAACAACTATGGAACTATAAGCCGAGAGGACGGAGAGGTGTGGGACGTCCGAGGAAGCGCTGGAGTGACCAGCTCTAAACTTTACCTGTTCGAGACCGCAACAAACCATCCTTGGTTTAATCCTTCCAGATGATGAGAAATTAACTTCAGAATAGTCATAAAATACTGTCATTCATAAAATACTGTCATAAATACTGTTACTTTATGTCTTTTGGGTTACTTAAAAAATTACAATTAGGGTACAAATATAAATATATAAAAAATATTAAAATTGCTGTACTGAGAAAAACAGGAGTTTAATAGGTTAGAAACTCAACTGGTCATTACTCGTGTGCCGTGCAATTGATTAAAATTATTTTTGCCCCCTTGCAGGTCTATGTATTCTTGAGACTAAGGTGGCATTTAATCTATTGACTAAAGCAAAGAAAAAATATTTTGTTACATTAGGCTGTTTTTTTTTTGTTTCAATATTGAGGGCAAAAAGAAGATCAGCGAGGAACATTTTTATTATTGGGGATAGCTGAATGGTGTAAGCGAGAGATTTATTCAGAAAACATTAGAATTATTTTTGAAACCCATCCCAACTTATTACCTCTTTGAAAAATGAAAATACAGAGAGCAAACACGCCGTATAATCCGACTGGCTGCGCCGTTCCTTCCCGGCTGAACAGTGTGTACAACTTTAAACTTTATGGTATATATTTTTTTCAGTGAATGGTTTGTGAGGATCGGTCAAAAATGTAACAGAAATTTTAACTTATTTGTGTCGACGTTTCGACAATGTTTATTGTCATCATCAGACCTGTGTATGAATACAAAAGAAATGTACACACATACGCACGCGCACACGCACTCACATACACAAACACGTGCGTTCAAAATAATTGTTCTGTTGTGTTTTACATTTCTTTTGCATTCATACACAGGTGCTGATGATGACAATAAACATTGTCGAAACGTCGACACGAATAACTTAAAATTTGTGTTATATTTTTGACCGATCCTCACAAACCGTTCACTGAAAAATTCATTGATTGACGGTCACTACGTATTTAAGAATTTATAGTATAAACTTTATACAAGTGAAGCAACTGTACACAGTCGAGTCAGGAAGAAATTCACACGCAATCTGCTGCGCATTGCATCTCTATTTATTAGCGCAATAATCCGTCATATACTTATAACAAGTAAGGATTAACGAATCAAGTACGTTATCTATATGAGTTTCTGTCGTGGTAGTCTGACACGGTAATAACTGCAACTGTTATCATCTGTCACCGGGTAACTGGGTTGCTCAGTGATTCGATCGAAGTACCAGAGATTTGTTTACACGCGTACTATCGTAAATAAGTCAACTAGTGACCGCCAATGTCAAGTGAGTGCGTTACACAATGTACAGTAGTTGTACAAATTAATGTGAACAAGAGGGAATTTTCACATAATTTGACTTTCAGATTTTGGCAGCCCTGATTTACAGCTGATATTTACCTTCATTTGTTCTCAGCTGTTTATTAACCTCATTTCGTTTGTTGTTTGTAGTTAATAATGTGTTGTCGCTTGTTTCTGTGAAACTTTAATCCTGTGAACCGTGTTAAATCCTGTTTTATTAAATGTAAGCTATGGGTCTCACTCCGAAGAAAAGAAGTAAGATAGTCACATTGAATGAACACACTAATATGACACAAAGGGACATTGCTAGAGTATGTGAGGTTAGTTTGGGAGCTGTCAACAAAATTATTAAACAGTTTAAAGAGACTGGCAGTGTTTCACCTCAGCGAAAAGGAAAATGTGGAAGAAAACACAAAACAACTGACAGGGATGACTCAGTTTTTGCTAAGAAAATGAAAGGCAAATCCTAGGCTGACAAGTTTTGATCTACAAAAAGACTTAGCACAGTCAGGTGTTCATATTCCTGACTCTACTGTTCGGCATAGGCTACTGGATGCTTGGCGTAAGGCTGTTCGTCCTCAGAAGAAACAGCTTTTAATCATCCCAATGATGAAAAAAAGATTATCTTGGGCCAAAAAATATAAGAAATGGAATGAAAAAGATTGGGAAAATGTCCTGTTCTCAGATGAAACCCACTTTTTGTACAGGGTCAACGGTCATGCTACGTAAGGAAATCACACATTGGGAAACCTTCTCCTTAACACATTGATCAAAGTGTACAATACCCGAGTAAGAAAATGTTTTGGCGTTGTTTTTCTATTCATAGGCCAGGGCCACTTGTTCCAGTTGATGGAATGATGAATTCCGACAAGCACATTGAGGTTGTGAGAAGACAAGTGATTCGTACTCTCAATGAAAAGTAAGTGGCCAGAGGGAAACGGCATTTTTCAACAAGATCATGCTCCCTGCCATAAGTCGCGAAAAGTGACACAATTATTTCAAGAACATAATGTTAAGCTTTTAGACTGGCCAGGAAATTCACCGGACCTCAATCCGATTGAAAACTTATGGGCTATCCTTAAAGGAAGAATGCGCAAAATGAACTGCACAACCATGATTTCTTCGTTAATCAATGTATGGTTCAAAGACAATCAAGTGAAAATGATGTGTCAGAAATTGATCCAATCTATGCCAAAACGTGTAAAACTAGTTATTCAAGCCAGAGGTGGACATATTTCATACTAGAGGTATAATATTGTATTAATTCTGTATGCGTTATTAAAAATGAGTAAAATCAAGCGTGTTCACATTAATTTGCACACTACTGTATGTACGTTAGCGGTATTTTACATTTGACTTTAATAAACTGATGATGTGGACGGAGGACTCAACAAGAAAATGTAAGTTAGTTAATCTAATCGTATTTTTTTTTTTTACGAGGGTAGATGGGAAAATTTGCTGAAAAAGTGTCCACATGGGTGCGCACTAACGAGGTCTGTGGTTTTGAATCAAATATATTGCAACTTACCGTCTGCGGCTTCCAGAAACAACGTCCGAAAAATTTCTTCCGGAAAGATTCTTCCAATCTTCTTCGCCCGAAGAATCTCGTATGTGAAGCGTGCCACACAGTGTCCTCCCTCTAAGCATTGCGCGGGGAGTTCACCTACCTACTACCTAAATAGCCTCCTCGTTACTCCCAGCTGTTGTAGCAGACGAAGACCCGCTCTTCCTGCTCCCAAGCTCGCTGCCATTTCTCCATCATCTGGCTTCGTGCCTCACGGCATGCAGCTTCACTACCTACCGCCTTCTCCCTCTGACAGAGGAATCGTAATAATAATAATAATTATATATATATATATATATATATATATTGTAGCGTGACAGAAAATCCACTACATTTTAAGTCATGTGAAATCATAAAGTTTAATTACACCAACAAATGTTATAATAATATTGAATGACATTTAAATAAATCAGAGGAATGAACCACAATAAGATAAAAATCCTCACTACATTATATATAAAAACCACTGTTTTTAAAAAACCAAAGAAAGTATCGAAGCAACTCATCAAATCATAGTATAACACCAGTAAGTTACCCAGGAAGCTCAGAGCAGTAAACCAGTTATATAAGACAATATCAAGAAAAAAGAGACTCAATTAAAGAGTGGTGAATACCAAAATACCCTAAAAACAAGAAGAGGGAAGAATAAAGTTTGTGAACAGGAAGAAAACAATACCCTGAAACCTGTATAGAAGAATAAAGTCAGTTCAGTGAATAAATTAAATACTCCAAACTAAACCTCAGTCGTGATAACACCAAGTACCTTGGTTTACCCAAGAATGAGGAAGGAAGACCAGAAGAGTGAAGACTAGACGAGGGACAAGAATGAAGACTAGAAGAGGGACAAGAATGAATACCAGAAGGAAGATACGAAGAAGGACAAGAAAGAAGACAGGAGAAGAGGAAGAAATAGTATGAAAGAAACACCGTAGTAAAACCTATTATTATATAAACTACTATCAATCCCAAACCCACAAAAACTATGCAAAAGAAAGTATAACATACCCAAAATCTTATAAAATGTAATTATTGAGAAAACTAAAGTGCTGTATAGCATTATAAGAAGTGCACCGACTAAAGCTGTTGTGTAATAAAGAAAATAAACTAGTCTTAACGGTCCATGATTACTAAAGGTCTGGTCTGAGATAATAAGACTCAAAATATCAGAACCAACAGTGAAAGTGAATTTGTGTAAGTGTTGTTTTTTAAAAAAATGCAATAAACTTAAAGTTGGTGATACTATAACTTAGTAGTATGCTATATCACAACTTTAAAATCTAATAATAAACAGCATAATAAAATAATAAAATGGAAGGTTTCCAGTATTTTATTATTTTAATGTAAATCTTTATTTACAAGACATTTGTAAAAAATGATAATAAATAGAGTATGGGAGTTAATGTTTACTTATGTAGGGGATCACAATAATAATGGTTTAAGCCAGAAAGGACTGGTACTAATATAGTATGAATAAGTGTAACATGTTTAAATAGACTGTTATTTCACAGTCCTAAAATCAATGTGTTAAATAAATGTATTTGTAAGGTTTATTAGAAAATAAGATTTATGTTATGTGTTTTAAAAAGAATTATGTTTGATAAATAATAACCTACATACCAGTAATAATGTTCTAATAGGTATGCTATGTTAGCTCAAAAATAGTTAAAAGATATATGTTCAAACCATATCTCCAATATGTTCAATTGTGCAGATTGCTAAAACATGTTCATAATTATTTATTTTAAATATGTAGTGTTAATTAACTACTACACAACACAATAAGTTATAAATCATGTTATTTTCATATAATTGTAATTATGTAAAGTCAGAGGAGGAATTAAGTTTAAATTATTTGAGAAAGAAAGAAATATAAAATTCTAAAATCTAGGCCATTTGGTGAAATCAGAGAACCAATATAAAATAGTATAACTCACTTATAAATCCTGTAAACTACCAAGATTTATATAAGATAACCCAATTAACCACTACTAGGAATGATCCTATGAATTAAAATGATAATAAGGAAATATACCTTAACATTTTGTAAATTGTCAAAATATATAAATTAATTAATTTTAAAGAGCAATGTCAAATTTACAGATTAACACAAAAAACCAGTTCAAAGGTGTAATTTATATGTATTTAAGGAAAGGAAGAGGAATATGACTAATTAAAATTTATTATAATAGTATTAATAATATTTAAATGGAGGGGATTTTGTATAAAGACGGAAATCCAATTTTGAGCCTATATTTCCATAAAGTAAAGAAATTTGTTAATTTCCACAAAATACCTACAGATATGGACTATAATACATCAATTTAAAGGGAATGAGATGATTAAACCAATAATAAGGTTAATAATTCATAAAAGTGAGTTATAAAATAGATAAATTCCATACATAATGTAATATTTTATCATATGTATGGGAAGTCGAAAAATGTTAACAATACTTTTTCAAGGATTAACTGGGCAAGATTTATGACCAAGTTAATTAGTCTTTTGTTGAATATCAAGCTGGACAGTTGTGTAAAAGAACGTTTCTTTAAAAAATCGAGAAAGATGGCACTAGCGTTTAGCCATTGAAATCAGTGAACGAGAGTTAAACGGTTTAGACACTTTTTAAAGCTAAAGCTGTTCATACATTCACGACAATAGTGAAAACAAATACTTAACTACATAATACGAATGATAGAAACAAGTAAAACACTATATTTCAACTGATTTATTCTGCAAATCCTAACCAATAATTTGAGAACATAACCGTAGCAGTTGAACACATAGAAAATAAACTAACTAACTCAAGTTTACACAGAACACTTCACCAGAATACACCAAATAGATTAACAGACATATTACACCAGTGCGGGGACATTTTAGACCTTGACGAAGGTAATTTTGTCGTGATTTTGGGACATGCCGAGTTCACATTAACTACGCCAGAACTAGTAGCGGCCATCTTTTAATTCTACAGAGCCGGCCTTCTTTATCCGTCAGTGACGTCATCGTCTGCGTATGGTACGACAACGATCATACACATTACATATTAGAATTATTTAAATTTTATTGAATAATAATTATTGTATTTGTGTTAATTGTTAATGTTATACTTTCTCGTCACCCTTCTCTGACTATTAATTCTAATCGCTCAAAGAACCTGTCTTATAATATATTAAATATCATAAATTTTGTTCTGTATGACACAATCGATAATTCCCGAGACAGAGTCGATAATTGCTCTCCATCGATAAAATATCATTATTTATTTAAAATTGTCAATAAATCTTTATATTTCCATTATTTTGTATCTGTACTTATTTCACAGGGTAATTTAAGGGTATTTATAAGGCTGAAGGACTTAAGTGAGAAGAATATATTCTATTTTGAACAAGATATAGGACCAGTCAGAAAAGTCACCAATCGATTATTACCCGGAGTTAATCTATTTAACTCCAGACTTGGTGCAAATCTTCAAGAAGTGCTCGACGGTCAATAAATACCTACCTGTTATTAAAATTTTACCAGAACCTTTTAAAAAACAGATTTATCTCTTATACATACCTCTATAAACATAAACAAAATTATTTTATTATTTGAAAATTCTATAATTAGTGAATTTTCCGTATACATTTTATTCTTTTGTAACGACCGGCATACAGCGGTCTGGTGACCAAGTGGCTAGCCCAAACAGTGGGACTTGATTTGATTACAGCCACAAAAAGGGTCTTCTTAAAAAGTGGCTTCCATCGCGGGGCTTGAACGAGGCAGACGTCTCGTATTGTTACAATATATATATATATCGGTTCATAACGTTATCCTACGTCTTCCGGTCCCTAGTCTCCATTGGTCTCGATCTAACCAAGATTCTTCTTCCAATTTCCGGTCTCTCATTGCCCGATTGATGCCTTCTCTCCAACTCAACCTAGGTCTTCCTCTTCGCCTACGACCGTATGGTGTCCATCCCAAAATTTGCTTGGGGAGTCGATTTTCCGGCATTCTTTGCACATGTCCAAACCATCTTAGCTGTTTTGTTTTTATGTCGTCGACAATAGAGCACTGTACCCCCATTATCTCCCGGATTCTGACGTTTCTTACTTTTTCCAGTTTTGACCTCCCTGCCGCTCTTCGCCAATAATCTATTTCAGTAGCTTCCAACAGCTTTTCTGTTCTTTGTGTTATTGGCCATATTTCACACCCGTATGACGTAATTGGTTTCACGATTGTATTGTATATACGATGTTTATTTTGTTTTGATATTTGTTGCTCCCACAATATGTTGTTCAGCAATGCTATTGATTTTCTTCCCAAGTTATTTCTTTCTCTTATCGGTTTATCTAGACTACCATCTTCTGTAACTGTTGTTCCTAGATATTTATAGCTACTGCAATTTATTATTTCTTTTTCGTCTTCTAAAATTAAATTCTTCTTTTCCCCACCAATGCACATATACTCCGTTTTCTTTGTGTTTACTTCAAGGCCCCATAGCTTATATTCCTCTATAAGTTTTCGTGTCATGTATTCCATGTCGTGATAGACCATTAACATTAAAATAATAAATAATATCAGGACGTCGCTACCACATGTACGAAACGTTCATACAAACGGACGGGCTTCATGAAAGGGCTGGGGAATAGTCTTACCGTGCCTGGAGGTGTTTGGAGTGTCAGTAGATACTCTATAACAATTAAAAAAAATATATAAAGTAGGCGTAAGTATCAGTCAAGAATTGAACTCCAGGCTCGGGAAGAAGTCGTAGAGCGGTGTTCGTAACACCGTCCGGGCCTGGAGCTTTTCTTGGCTGAAGTTCAGCGAGCCGATCTGAGACCTCTTCCAAAGAGATGGTTTCGGGCTCCGCCGTGATCGGAAGAGACAGAAAGTCTTCCACAGCCATCTCGACTTGTTCGTCGAAGTCCCAGTCCATGGGCGGGTTGGGAGCGAACTGTCGCTCGAAACACAAGCCCAAGTACTGGGCCTGCTCCTCCGGGCGACCCAGGAGTCGTCCGAACGGTCCAACAATGCCGGGGAGTGGAGGTCGTCGCCTCCGTCCCGTCAATGCGGTAGGTATTCTGTACGGGTGACTTTTTTCTGTAAAATTTTTTGCGTAAAATTTTCTGCCGGCCCGGGTTTTATGCCCTAACCGGGATCGTTGGTTGGCTCGCTCCGAGCACGTTGTTGGATTGGCTCGCCTCGTCCACCGCTGGTACCGGAGAGCAGATGTTCGCATACCGCTGCCGTCACAACTCCACTGGGTCTTGAACGCTCTCCGGTAGCCAGCCTACTGCTCTTCTCCAGATGTTGTGGAGGTGTCTGTTGGGCGCAAGTTGCGTCATTGAGCCTATAATCAAGGAAAATGATAAGCTCTAGGAACTGGCCCACATTATCGACGTCGTTGTGGACAGTCTTATCTCCAATAATAATGCTGACTCACTGACGATACAAGTTCTGACACAGATATGGAAGGGATTGAATTATTCTCTGATAGCAACTGATAATATACAGTACACTGGTAAATTATAACAGCTTTTATTTCCGTTTTAAATAAACTTTACTTTTTTGTTTTGTTATGATTTTTAAACGGTTAATAAAAAACCCGGTGACATATTTCATTGTCGGTCTGACAAAGTTACACAAATTTTACTTTGGTCAGGACAAATTATTACAATTTACATGCGTTTATATAGTATCAATATTACGAGTACCCTATCTATACTCCTTTTGTCAGAATGCCACGCCTCTATTCCAAGTAGCAAATAGCGTTTCACATGCGCCACGCCTGTTCGTTTACATCAGGATTAAACTAAGAACGGAAATAGTATACGTGTTTCTCGGCTCTTGCAGCTGTAATGTGTGTGTGCGTACGTATTGCTGCTACTGAGATGAAGGTGAATTACGGGACACTTGTCACGCGTCCGAGACTGATCCAGATTTCACCAGTCCGCGCGCGCTGTGTGCAATGCCGCAATCAATTACGTTCTGGTGTTTTCTAGTAGCGTTCTTGACGCGTAGTATGGAATATTCTGGTATTTCAGCAGGGTATAAATGTAGGCAGTAAGCGGCGCTTAGTTCAGTTATTGTCGGGCGATCTACACAGTGCGGTTCGGAGTATTGTGGTGAAGTGTTATGGGTTTTATAATTTTGAGGGACAATTGTAATACAATTGTGTTTTATATTACTTGACATTATTATACCGTGTGAACAATTTTTTATTTCATTTATTGTAAGAGACTATCTTTGTTGATTACAAACTGTTTAATTATGATAATTAATGCTGGTGATTAGTGACTTAATTGGTGTCTTGTATTTTGTTTTCCACTGTACCATACGGAGACCGTCGTAACAATACATAAACTTGAAATCTTAGATGAAATTATTCATCGATCCATGGTGACTGAAAATTTAACGAAGAAACCAATGCCGTAGTCAGAATTTTTAGTTTTATTGGGTTTATAAAATAAAAACGTAATAATAATGATTGTCTCGTTTACAACCGTTATTTTACTAAAAAGAAAATAATAATGTTGTTCTGCAATTTTTGGATAATTGAAATACCAATTAATATTGATATCTATCCAGTAATAAATGTAGTCTATTTATTCCAAATGATGAGTACGTTCTGCAGCTCTAATTGCTTACTAGTAATAAGATTGTAAATATTGGGTTGGACCCTAGAGTGAGTCGTTTTTCATAATTTCTGGCCGAACTGTAAGCCGACCAAGTCTAATGAAAGTACTGTACTTGGACGCAAGTCCCACGTTGTTCTACTACGGTGTATTTTACGTTGGCCGGCAACCTTGGTGAAAGTGATATGCGTAGAACCTTGTTTTTTGTCAGTGTAACGGCACATCTCACTGAGTACGTAAGCGTTGATGCGTTTTCAAAAAAAAATATTTACTGTATAGGCCTGTATTTCATTTAATTATTATTTTCAACACAAGAAACATATCCTCCGCTACGAAAACTTCATCAATTTCTTAAGTCTAGTGTAAACTTGCAAGGTAGCTTTTCATGTTTAAGAAAGGTTGTTATGAACTTAGGGTTTAAGTGGAAGAAGATTAGAAATAATAGAAGTCTCTTAAATGAACGTCAAGAGATAAGGCCGAATAGAATTGAATATCTCAGGGAAATAAAACAATTCAGGATAGCAAAGCGGCCAATACTAGTAATTATTTATTATTTACATTATGTAACGAATAACATTTTTCTGGTATTACAAATATTTGATCGATACAATTTCGAGTAATACTGAGTAAAATTACAAATAGTAGTTGGTTGAATGAAATCCGGAAATGTTAACAATGTGTAAAACCCGACTTGTAATAATTAAATAGTTAAGGACACCCGCTGTGGCAACAGTAAGACGGACGTTTTTGAAATGTAGTGTTACAACTGAGGACACTTAGTCTCCACACTGCCCTCACTTTTCGCGCAGATATGAAGCGGCCACCGTAAAGTAACGCGATTTTATTTGTCCGGCACGTGGGTAATACAATGCAGCGTGACTTATATCACCCTAACCTAAACGGCCAACTTTAACGTTGTAATAATGATAATGTGTAGGCGCATACGAAGCTAATACAATGCAGAGACACTGGCGGCGTGTTATAAGAGTCAGAAAGCTTCAGTCGGAAAATCGCGTTATCAGAGCTGAAGTCGGCTTTCGCTTTTATTGCCTCCGAAACGCAGCCATAAACGAATTTCCGCTTGACCTCGATGTTGTGTGTCCGTGTGGAAAAGTTAGTCCCTTCGTCAACAAACGATTGCTGCGGAAAATCCCAAACCAATAAGATAGAATGCATTGGGAATATTTGTCTCCATGACGGACTAAGACACCCTATTGATTTTGGTGGCTGTCGAATTCTCCGTGTGTAGAGATATTTCTTGAAGTATATCTTTTCTTTCGTCAGCTAATACACTTTTTAAAAACACTTAGCCCAATCTACGATAAATCAATACTTAATTTACCTCATTCGTATTGACAGCTTATTAAGAACGTCTTATTAATAAGTCGTTGTAAATTTCTTCAGTAATAATTTTTTTTTAATAATACAGAAAAAATAATTTCTTCTTCTTCTTCCGTACGATCCGTTGCGCGCTTCTAGGTCTGACCATCTCTTAATCGGTCTTCCAATATTCCGCCGTCCTTTTGGATTATAAACCAAAATATGTTTTGATATCCTGTTCTTATGCATTCTTTCGACATGGTCTGTCCAATCCTGTCTGTATTACTTTATCCTTTCGCTTTGGTTGTATATCACAAGGATGTTTCTTATATCACTTATATCATCATTTCTTAGCAGACCCCTCCGTGATACTCCTAGTACTGATCGTAAAAATCTCATTTCACTACCCTGTATCCGTTTTTGAGTCTTTGCGATCAGTGTCCAAGTTTTACTCCCATAAAGGCCGCATGGCACTGCCATCACTTCATAAAACTCCAAAAAAGTATCTCTTCTGACCTTTCCATTCAGTGTTCTTCTTATCGTTTCACACGTGTGATTAAACTTTTCTACAGTAAATTAATTTGCTCAGTAAACTAACAAGTGTTTTGTGGCAGACATCAGTATCGTTTTTCTAGAGACGTAATCAGCGCGTGTTTCACGTTAAGTAGGTCTTCACCATTAAATTTAATCATTTAAATCTTAATTTTTGATTATGAGAACAATTGAGGATTCGTAAATGTTTTGCGGTTTGAAAGAAGTGACAAACAAAATGAGACGGCATTATTAGTACGTCTAGTGAATAAAAAAAATACATCATAAATAAGCAATCGACCACGGCTCAACAGCCTGGAAATTATTAATTCTTAACATAATGAGTCCGGTCTTGGTAGCGTACATAATAGAATTATATTTAATTATTTCACTACGACTCGGAACACAAAACCTTTTATGGGTAAAAACGTAAAAGCTTTACCTTACAACCTGAACCGGTTTTCACTTTTAAAAAGCTTCTTCAGAGGTTGCCGCGTGTAGTAGGCTACTGTCTGTCTTGTTGTTGGCGACGAAATCGATTTCCGAAAGATCGATGTTATGTGTGTGAGGTGTGATATGTTCGAATAATGTGTGTGATTTGAATTGAGTTTGTTCGTTTAGAATGTCGTTTTTATTTGTTTTCGTGTGTTTGTATATTTCCAATTGTTCTAGAGTGTCTAGTTTTCGGCCTTTTGTGTGTACGTGTAGAGTGTTCATGTTATTGTCGATGTTTTTGTATGTGTGGTTTGCTTCAATGAGGTGGTTTGCAAAGGTGGATTCTGTAGTGGAGTGGAGTGCCTTTGTGTGTTCAATGTATCTTTGTTTGAAGCTACGTCCTGTTTTTACCCGTAAAACGTTTTGTGTTCCGAGTCGTAGTGAAATAATTATATATAGTTAAGAAACGGACAAATCATGGACAACGAAATCCAAGAAGAATTATATTTTTTAGCAATATGGGGAAAACGTTGCAGTTGCCAGTTCCCTATTATCGTACCACTGTAAGCGTACCTACCAGTCGTAATAATTTTAAAGTTACACCACTAAATATAGTTCAATGCGTCCTTTAGCATAACGCTGTATGTATTTTGCATAGAAACATACGATTGTCCATACTTCATAGTGGACACGTTGCACTCCACAACGATACGGCGTATCGCCTACTTTTACGACTACATTTACGACTGAGTGGAAGTAATTAGCTGTATAGATTATTCTATCACATTACACAGCTATATTAAGCAAATCTGAGGCACAACCGGTAGGCTGAGCATTGTGAATGTATTACATTGGGTTCTCTATCACTGTTAACACTAGTAATTTTGAATTTCTTTTCTTCCTCAGCTAAAAGTCTCGGTGCGTGGTTGCATTCGTTTATGGCAGACTAACTAAATTCTTGGATTTTGTTGTCCACGACGTATCCGAGCGTTATCGAAACGTACGACGTTATCCGAGCGTAACCAAAGCGTACGATTACGACGTGAAATACAAGTATTTTACAAGCAGAATTATCACTGTTGCACACCACTATATAAAAATATTCCGATTAGCGCTTTCAGGCTTCACGAAATCGCTAATCGGAGTATTAGCTTGAAAGCGCTAATCGGAATATTTTTATATAGTGGTGTGCAACAGTGATAATTCTGCTTGTGATTTTAACCACTAACACAACTTTCTTCATTAACAAGTATTTTAGTTCAAATATTACAAAAAAAAATCTACCTTATTGCCTGAACTAGTTTTCGCCTTCGTCAGCAGTTTGAGACAGATTGTCTGTCTCAAACTGCTGATGAAGGCGAACACCACGCCGAAACGCGTACGGAAAGAATAAACAAGTAAGTTTCACAAGTGAAAGTTCTACATTCTATATTATTTAGTACTGTGAAAAAAGAGAAAAAAGAAGATGAAAAATCAAAACAACTAGTTTTCGCTCTTTACGAGCTTGCGCAAAACTAGTTCAGGCAATGAGGCAGACATTTTTTAAAATTTTTATCGAAAATACTTATGTTTTGCGTCGTAATCGTATATTTTGGTTCTAACCTAATTAAAGTTAGGCAGCTTACTGGCGAACCGCTCCACTACTTATTTCGTACGCTTTTTGCATCCTACTAGCCTAGCCTGGAAACATCGCGCACACTAATGCTTTGTATACCTCAAGTCCTAGACTCTAAACCTATTATCAACGTATTCGATCGATATAAAAATGCAATCCCCACAATAGTGTTACAAACTTATGCCGCTCGAGAGTACCAAGCGCTGTTAAACCTGCGGTCTGATATACATATTGTTATGACGGTCTACTGATCGTCGTATGGTACAATGGAAAACAAAATACAAGCCACCAATTACGTCTCACTAATCACCAGTTTTAATTATCACAATTAAACAGTTTGTAATCGACAGCATAGTCTCTTACAATAAATCAAATAAAAATTGTTCACACGCAATAAAAATGTCTACTAATATAAAACACAGTTGTATTACAGACGTTTAATGAAGAAATTTGTGTTAGTGGTTGAAATCACAATCAGAATAATCACTGTTCATTTTTCCGATCTGACGATGGGCTGTGAAGCTTGAAAGCGCTAATCGGGATAATTTTTATATAGTGGTGTGCAACAGTGATTATTCTAGTTGTATTACAATCGTTCCGCACAATTATAAAACACTTCGCCACGAACCGCACTAATAACCACTTGAACGCACAGAGTAATCGCCCGACAATAACTCGCAACTAAAACGGAACTGAACGTCGCTGAGCACTTGTAATTATACCCCGCCGAAATACCAGAATATTCCATACTGCGCATTAACAATAAAGGAAAACATTAGAGCGTAATTCATTGCGACCTTCACACAATGCGCGCGGCTTCTGAATCGGTCTAGCTAATGCGTTGAGAATCACGTACGTACACACATTGCAGCTGGATTCCACTGGAACATTCGATAAACTTGTAGAACGTTCCGTATTACGTAACACTTTTTCCGCATTACGTAACAATACGGTATGTTTTTAGAAATGACTTTTGAGACGACGTGTTCAAAAGGATAGTAGTGCGTCTTCTCCACGGCTCACCTCCCGAGAAGCTGCCGATTACTGTACCTAATTCTAATTGATTCTGAACTCACGATACCCCTGAAGTGAATTCCGTTTTGACATGATAATGTCGTTTAGCTTGACATCGTTTGAACTTTCTGTAACATGTAATGCCGTATGACGTCATCATTGCGTGACGCTTCCACACTTTCGAGTCCCCACAGTCTAGAAATTTGATATGTAAACGCATCAAGACAGAAATAATCGCTGCTGACATTGAGTTTAGCAAACGTTTTAGTGAGAATAAATTTGGTTTTACATGCTCTTTTGTCTGTACTGCATCGTTTGAAACTTTCTGTAACATGTAAAGCTGTATGACGTCATCATTGCGGCCGTCATCATTGCATGACGTCATTGGGATTGTTGTATTGTAAATAAAGGTTTCTTTTGATACGTCGCAATATGTAAATAAAGGTTTGTTTTGTGTTGTGGTGAAATACACTGCTGCTGATATATAGTAACCAAAAGTGGCGACTGACTAAAACAGCGTTCGACAATGGATAGCAGCGACGAGAAGGCTCAGATCAAGAAACGACAAAATGCCGAGCGAGTAAGAAAGTGTCGGGAACGAAAGAAGCTCGAGAAGGAACAGCAACGAGCGGCTGCTATCGGCGGTGAAGCTTCGGTACCAGCGGCCCCATCGCAACAAAAACGAAAGGAAGATGACTTGATGCGCGAAGAATTGAACGAGTACTTAATAAATACACCGTTCGCGTCGACGATGACTGAGCAGGAGAAAATCGATGCATTCTACAACATGAAACTGGCAGAGAAGCTAAGGAAAACCAACGAACGAGTAAAACGTTGTAGATTGAATAAGAAAATTGAGATGGCAACTAAACGCAACATTTGCGCAAAAGAAACAATCAGTCAGTTAGTAACCATAATAATGTTGCGTTTAGCTGGCGGCTGAAAGACATTATCATGCTCTTAAGCTTTTACCATTTGGTAAACGGTACTTTTTTTTCTGATAGGCTTTAAGGTATTTTTCTTAATATACAGTTTATAGTGACAACCTCATTTTCTTTCAATATCTCTTGTGACCTATTCGATTTAAGGCCTTGTTGTTTTCTTTCTAAGAAAACGTATTTGTGCCAAAAGTAATTTTTTTATGTATTCGTTTACGAAGCTGTATCGGCAGTAAATAACAAGAGAACTGGCGTCGGGAGATCAATGTGAGTACGGCGGGATATGATTAACTAATTTAAAATTTCTTGTTACAACGTGTAGCAGCGTGCAAAGAGTATAGTCTGTTGCTCTCAGCCATTCAGTTTAATAAAAACTAGATTCAATTACGGCGACTGGGGATGTAACATATGTCCACACCGTGTAATTAGTTCCTAAGCTATATTTCAGATTTATCGAATTTAGCCTTTCCGCGCCGTAGGCGAGCTCCAGACGTATCTGATGTATTACAGTTTTAATTTAATCAGTAATCCGCGTATACTGAAACTTGTATCGCATGTAGAGCTTGTAAAAAAAATGAGGAAGATAAACTGAGAAAGAAAACGAATATTGTTATTGATTTAGTCCAATCTGCGAGGCTTGTATGTGTTCTGTAAGTACGTGTTTGTCTGGTCTCTATTAGGCAGGTTTACCAGCGCTAAAACCCCCAACTTGTAGGACCAGGGACCACAGGCCTTTTTAAAACATGCTAAGGCGAAAAGGCGAGAGCGTCTTTTCACCCGTATCTCCGCTAGACTAGCAGGTGCAGCATTTCAGTCAAGCCCCCGCAGTCAAGGTACCTCCCACATTGTTCTGGAGAACATTTGAAATACGCATTATGCTGGCACGCCGCAGTAAGGATGGAAAGTTATTCTGGAACACCTGTGTTACCAAAAAAAAAAGCGACGGCGTCTGGCTTTGCCAGTGAGTTACAATGACCGATTTCTTTAGTGCGGATCGAGTCATTTGTGAAAAGTGAATATTGTGTTATAATTAGTGCGGGGATCTTAATAGTTGACATTATTATTGCGTGTGGACAAATTTAATTTGAATTATTGTAGGAGTTGATTACAAATTGTTATTTGTGATTAATTAAAGCTGGCAATTAATGACTTCCATACGTCAATTAAAGCTGACAATTAATGACTTCCATACGTCAATTAAAGCTGGCAATTAATGACTTCCATACGTCAATTAAAGCTGACAAGTAATGACTTCCATACGTCAATTAAAGCTGGCAATTAATGACTTCCATACGTCAATTAAAGCTGGCAATTAATGACTTCCATACGTCGGTCGTGAGACCGTCGTAACAGTATTATGTAAAATAAGAAACGAATCAGAAAATCTGATGTATAGTTTTTCGATTATGTCAGAACAGATGTAATATACATTGTAAACGAAGATTGTTGTTGCCGGGCTCCCGGCATTGCTGCTATTGGGTCCCGTGTGGTGGCGGTTGGGCGTCAAAGGTTATGGCGTGGGTGTGGGGTACCTTTTGTCCAAATTGCGAGAGTAAACATGAACGTAGCGGTACTTTTACGATTGAGGGGGTGAATACCGAAACACGGGAGCCCTGTGTAAAATATCAGTATGGAGACCCACGCGTGACTTGCATGTTCTAAGATTTATATTTAAAATCATTTTCTAAATGCAATATTTCCATAGAAACTACTTCTTTCTACTTCTTGCTTCAGCCTCAACCACAGTACTGTGGTCACTAACGTATACCACCTCACGTTTCGCACTCGATTTTCACTGATGATGGCAGTCGATAGCACTGCCGAAACATCTGGTTTTGCAGAATACACTGGACCACGGCCAAACAGCCCGGGAAGGAATTTTAACAAGAAACTACTTCTTTCTTGCCGATAACGTAGTAGACATATAAAAGATTATCCCCTTCAACTATCATTTTCATTTATATAAAATTACCTCCACCCCTTCAACTTCTCTTTTCATTTATAGATATTTCGTCTACCTTTCGACAGTGGATATTATGACCTTCTTTTCAGGATAATTTATTTATCAAAATTAAGTACTTTGCTCTTGTTAAACATAAAACGTTGCAGGTAAACTACCCCTTCCCCTTAACCGATCTTCACCAAAATCAATAGGCCGTGAGTCCTCTACAATTCAGGAACGTATGCAAAAAAGTATTTGATTCTGTTTGCATTTGCGGCAGTTATCGTTCGCCACAGAAAAAATTCTAAAAAACACACTTTTCGAAAAATTACTTTTCATCATGTTTTTAAGGCAGTACAATCGGAATCAGCCCTTATCTCGAACAGATTTTTTTCGCCATCACCATACTTCCATTTCCTTACGGAACATGGAAGTAATAAAACACGCGATATTGAGCGTATAGACTACGCGAGTGTGTAGAATTTGTACACAACTAGACAACGGGTGTGGCCCACATTGCCGCGAAACGAACGATCGCCTTCCCCCGCTAATCACCGTACCTGTGACTCACACCTTTGTGTATTGACGTGTTACTGATTAGCGTCTGCATAATTATGTGTCTGTTGTTGACGTTTTCAACCGTTAAGATTGTTTTAACTGTGGTGATCTGGCCTATATCCGCCCTGGTTTCCGTGGCTACTGTTGGAATTGTGAGTTGTTGATCGAGACCACCGTACAGGCCAACCAACCCTATGCCGGCTAGATATTTTTATCGACCTTCTCTGGTCTAGATCCGTCGTGTTTTCGTACAGGACCACCTAAATTCGCCACTCCAGAAGACGATATCCAGAGAGCAGTTTACATCTTACATAAAATAGGAAACGAATATAACTGAATCAAAAACAAAGTAATGGCATTTATAGGAGACGAACCGGTTCGGACCAAAATATTCATAGACAACACACGCATAGAAAACAAGTAAGACTTTTCAAGACGTGACGTTACGTATGATCAAGATAGAGGTATAGAAACAAAATGTGTTGAATTTCACAAGAATGTGTGGAACGATTTGGAAACGTTGGGAAACAAATGTAGAAAAGAAACACAAATAAAATTTTATAAAACAATAGCAACACCTACACTACCGTATGGTTCTGAACTTGGGTCATAAAGAAAAAAGATGAACAGAAAATACAAACAGAAGAAATGAAATTTCTGAGATCAGTTAAAAGGTGTAATAGACGAGAGCATATAAGAAATGAGGAGATAAGAAGTGTTTTAGATATTTTTGCAGTAAATGAAAGGATTAAAGCATACAGAAGAGAATGGATTAAACAGATAGATAGAATAGAAGAAAGTAAAATACCGAAGATAGCGAAAGATTACAACCCTAGAGGCAGAAGAAAAGTTGGTAGGCCTAAGAAAATGTGAACTGTGGAATAGGACAGGCCTCTAAAGCCTAAAACCGTTAAGAAGAAGACGATAATGATGAACCGGCCTATTTAATAAGAGCTAACCAACAATTTTCAAATTCGACTTGTAAAGTATAAGAACTACCTTCCGTACTATCAGGTCTTGGTCTCCTACTTTTTAACACAGACGTTTCAACCTCCCCATTGGAGACCATCTTCAGTGTATCAAGGACTTAAATTTTACTGTCAATGTGTCCGTTCTAACGGACATAAAAATGTGTGTATCTTAAAAAGAATTCAATATAGATAGTACGAACACAGATAGTATGAACAGTATCCGGTAAGAAGATGAAATATCGGTAGCCTATGGAGAACCATACATGACTTCCATGTTCTAAGATTTATATTTAAAATTATTGTAGAAAATATTTCCATAGAAACTACTTCTTCCTTCAGCCGTAACCACACTACTGTGGTCACTAACGTGTACCACTTCACGTTAGCGCACTCGATTTTCACTGATGATGGCAGTCGATAGCACGGCCGAAACGTCTGGTTTTGCAGAAAACATTGTACCACGGCCAAACAGCCCGCGAAGGAATTTTAACAATAAACTACTTCTTTGTTACCGAAGAAGAATATATTAAAAAGAATTCAATATAAATAGCAAGAACACAGATAGTATAAACAGTATCCGGTAAGAAGATGAAATATCGTTATGGAGAACCATACATGCAGGGCCGGTCCGAGAACATCTTTCCACACAAGCGACATATCGTTTGCCCCCCCCCCCCACACACACACACAAACAACAGTTGTTCTTTGCGCTCTTGGTAAGACCTTTAAAAATAAACCTAAATCTACCGATCGTGGAAATGGATTGTTTCTTCTTTTAAATTAAGTACTGCAAAGACATTCCTCTGTAATAGAAACAAACTTTGGAATGTCATTGCAGTACTAAATATTAAAAGAAGAAACAATCCATTTCCACTTAAGGTAGATCGTGAGATCTTTAAAAAGGTTTTAGTAAAAGCACAAAGAACTACTGTATTGTTTTGGCTACGATCAAAATGTGCTAATTAGTAAACTGAGTGGAAACGAGAAAGAATAAAAAGATCAATTTTTTTTTTTTTTTTTTTATGAAACTGCTTAATTCTATAACTTACAAATTATTTAACTTTCCATCGTCAAAAGTGGGAAAGAAATGTAAAAAACCTCATCTACTTTTATATTAACATATTAAATATATGACGTTGTTTGACTGCTGAATTTGTATGTTAGATGTGAAGAAAACTCACCTGTAAGTAGTTAAATTTTAGAAAATTTACCATGACATGAAAGTAGTTGAAAATTGAGAAACTAGATCAAAATATTTAAGTATAAAACTAAAAAGGAAAACAAATTTAAAATGAAATTATAATATGAATTTGAACATTTAAATTTGTGTGATTACGAAAGACAATTAGGCTATTAACAAAGTCATGTACAGTTTCTACAGCTGTTCAATATATGTACTGACAATTTTTCCCTTGGATAAAAACATTATATTGAAATTTTTCTAACCTTTAATTTAGCAAAATCTTTCAAAATAGAATCTGTATTTGTTGACTTCAAAGCGTCGCTTTCAATGGCTAAAGTTGACAGTCCACACAATCGTTCTGGAGAAAGTGTTGACCTAAGGTATGTCTTTATCAACTTGAGTTTTGAAAAATTTCTTTCGCCACTAGCTACAGATATAGGTAAAGTCAGGAGGATTCGTAAACTTACAAAAGAATTGGGAATTACGTCAATAAAACTGCTTTTTGTAATATAAGATAATAGCTATCTGGAGAACTTCCAGCGGAAGAAAGGGCGCTAAGATCAAAAGTTCATCGTTGAGTTCCTTCCCGTCGATGTCACATTCATCACCATCACTTAAAACAATCTGAAGAGTCATGCATACGGCTTTTAGTTTTTCACCATCCCACGTCTGCAGATCACGAATATCGTACAGAAAGCTGAAGCTCTTACTATGGTTGTCCGTAAGCGCAAATCTTTCTTTTAGTGAGTTGATAGCTGTATCCAGAATAAGGCAGACAAAATTTACCTTAATGGGGCGTTTTGCTTCACCTTCATCAATAGGCTCATCGTCAGACTCGTAGGTAAATTGCTTCTTCACTCACCTGGGACGAATTTGCTTTTCTTTTTCAAAATCTGAATGAGATCCAAGTTTATCGGCAAGCTCTTTTGTATCTTTTATCACACTATTGAAGCCCTCTTCTGATCTCATCTTCTTCAAGAAACTGCCAACACTTTCAACTAGATCTATAGCACTCTGTAGGTTTACAGTAACGTTTTGGAGAACTTTGATAACTTTGTTGATTTTGAACATATTTTCGTACCACACCACTATGCAACAAAGAAATTTGAATTCTTGTAACTTTCTTGCAATACCAATGGCAGTGTTTCTTCCGAAAGCATCTACTTTAGTCTTCGCTGGCTTCATAAACAGCATCATACACTTGTTCAATGTAATATCTAAGAGGCTCCAAGGCAGCTATTCGGCTTTCCCAACGGGTACCGCTGAGGGGTTTTACAGTCAGATTAGATAAATGCTTCTTCAAAATACCCCGTCGATAAATAGATGCAGAAAAAAATTGAAAACTTCTTGAACCGTACTGAAAAAGTTGACAGCAACAGGACATGATAGCGCTGCATCGTTCACGACAAGGTTTAACGAATGAGCCCCACGTGGAACATACAAAGCTCGAGGGTTAAGGTCTTCTCGAGGGTGGAACCGGCTGGCGAGGGCGCGTAATTCTGTGTCCAGAAATAGTTCATTCTTCGTCGCTGAGCTTCCGCTCTTCCGCGAAGCGCCCGGTATTTTGCTGTGAGGAGCGATTGTAATTTATTGGTCAAAATGCACTGAGGTTAATAATATTCAATCAGAAGCTTTTCACTTATGTCATATACATTATCATTAAACATTTTTTTATTGTAATTTTGCAAACAAATTTTTGTTGTTAATTTTACATTTGGGCTACCGCGTTGACCACCAATGTGAAGTGAGTGCGTTACACAATGTAGGCTATGTACGTTAGCGGTATTTTACATTTGACTTTAATAAACTGATGATATGGACGGAGGACTCGACAAGAAAATGTGAGTTAGTTAATCTAATCGTTTTTTTTACGAGGTTAGATGGGAAAATTTGCTGAAAAAGTGTCCACATGGGTGCGCACTAACGGGGTCTGTGGTTTTGGGTATTATACACAAACCAACCTCCTTCTTCTCCTCTTCGAGGACACTACGCTGAAACTGTTTGACAAATTACTTCGGGCTAAGCCTGTTGTGTTTCAGCACTTCTGCTTCTGCCTTGTTATTCTTCTTCTATATTAATGTTATCCATGTCTATCTTCTTCGCCCGAAGAATCTCTTATGTGAAGCGTGCCACACAGTGTCCTCCCTGTAAGCATTGTCCGGGGAGTTTCTCCTACCTACTACCTAAATATCCTCCCTTGTTACTCCCAACTGTTGCAGCAGACGAAGACCCGCTCTTCCTGCTCCCAAGCTCGCTGCCAGTTCGGAATCGGAACCGCAGAAGTGTTAACCACGAAGACAGGCTGCCCCCAGCTACACGGCCATGAAGACCGCGAAGTACCTATAATTTCAATTTTCTATTATCCTTTTCAACATTATAGAAAATTTAAGCCTTTTCAACATTCTCAACACTCAAATCCGAACTCAACGGTAGCCAAACACATAAAACAACAGTCTTGTGAATATGGTCCAATACAGCAACATTTAACCGTATTGAAAACATGCAGTGATGAAATAAGATCGAATATATATGAACAATACCGAATATACAAACATGTAAAAGAAGAGGGCCATGAAAATCTATTGAACATCATGACAGACTTCAAAAATCGTATCACATTTGAAATATTGCGGCAAAATGAAAATCAGCATTCAGTAATCAGCTGATATAATGTATAGAACGGAATGTAAACATGAACACTCTGTAACAAGATCAGTTCTCGGGAAACTTTGGACAACGACGTACGTATCAAGTTTATTAATCGATGTCTACGAATTCGTTTTTGTAAATAGTGATTGTTTTAATATACTGTGACCGCAAGTGTGCTGTGTATGACCTGACGATGTCTGATATACTGTGTATGGGTTCGCCAGGTGAGTCGGGAGTCCACGTGGAGCCCGAGGTACTTGACGCTGTTGGTCCAGGATACCTCGACGGGGCCTACTTTAAGCGGCCGAGGCCGCTTGCGTTTGCGCGAGAATATTACCGCGGCGCTCTTGGAAGCGTTAACGGCAACTCTCCAGTCATCGGTCCACCCGACATACGCGTCGAGTTGACGCTGGAGCTTAATTGCCGCATAACTTGCGTTTGGCTCTGAGGCAAAAGCCGCAGTGTCGTCCGCGAACAGCGACAATTTAACTCCAGGAACTCGGGGCGTGTCACTGACAAACAGCGAGAACAGGAGAGGCACAAGGACACTTCCCTGAGGGACGCCAGCGGTAATACGCTTCTCCGAAGAGAGAGCGTGGTTTATTCTCACTCGGAAGCTGCGGTCTCGCAGAAAGCTGCCGATCAAATGAACGTAGCAATCTGGAAGAAGGACTTCCGTGAGTTTGTACAGGACACCCTCGTGCCACACGCGGTCAAAGGCTTTCTCTACGTCTAGGAAGATCGCAGTCGTCTGTTTGCCCTGGCAGCCGGCCTCGGTAATGCATTCCACGAGTCTCATCAGCTGATGAGTCGAGGAGTGCAGCTCACGAAAGCCGAACTGTTCGGGGATCAGCAGCACGTCTAGGTGGTCGCGGATCCTACGCTGGATCAGTCGCTCGAAAACCTTGGACGTCGCGGACAAGAGGCTGATGGGTCTGAGGTTTTCCACGCGAGAAGAATTCTTTCCCGGCTTGGGTGTCACTATTACTGTAGCCGTTTTCCATTTCATCGGAAAGTAGGCCAGTCTGAGGCATGAATTGAACAGGTCAGAGAGGAACTGGGTTCCTCGCTCCGGAAGGCGATGGAGGGCGGAATTCATGACTCCGTCCGGGCCAGGCGCCTTCCGGGGCTTGAGCTGAACAATCCTCTCAGAGACCTCCTCCGGGGAGATGGGCTCCGGCTGGACTGTGATACCGGCCGATAGAAAGCGCTCTACCTCGCGACAGATTTGCTCAGTGAAAGCCGGGTTCTTGGATGGGTTGGGAGCGAACTGTCGCTCCAAACTGTCAGCCAAGAACTCTGCCTTTTCGAGGGGGCGGCCAAGGGATTGACCGCCGGGTCCGACCAGTGCGGGGAGAGGCGCGCGTTTACGCTTTCCCGTTAGGGCACTGGGAATCCGCCAGACATTACGGTTCTCGGCAAGGCCATCCATCTGTGTTACAGCTAGCTCCCAGCTGCGTCTACGGAACGCCAGCATGTCGCGACGCAACTTGCCGGACGCTCTGTTGAACGCAGCCTTGTCAGCCGGGTCACGAGTCCTCTGCCAGCGTCTCCGTAGGCGATTCCTCTCGCAAGCGAGCTGAGACACCTCTTCGGGGATACGCTGATAGTCGGGCGTGAGCCCCGGCTTCATCCGGGAGGACACGTCTACCGCCGAGACTACGGCTGTGTCGAATAAGGCAACTGACTCGTCGACATGCTGGATAGTGTCGAGCGGGATATGCTCAGGTAGGCGGCGACTGAACGCCGGGCCAAAGCGTTCCCACTCGATTACCCGCCGCTCGTCGCGAACGGTAGAGTGCTGGGTAGCTATATGTACACTGATGGGGCAATGGTCCGAGGACAGTTCCGAAATGACGGAGACGTGGACCGGGCAGTAAACGCCCCTGACCGCGACAATGTCCAGTACATCAGGGCGGAAGTTAGCCCTCGAGGGATAGTACGTAGGGCCGGTAGGACCCATGACTGTGACCCGAGCCGCATCAGCATACCTGCGTAAGCGGGCCCCGTTTGAGTTCACCAAGCGGCTCCCCCAATCAGGGTGCTTACAGTTCAGGTCGCCCGCCAGGACTACCCTTCTGTGTGCGCCAAAGACGGCCTCCAGATCGTTCGACAGGAGCTGCGCCGATGTCGTCCGAGAGAGGAGAGGAGATGAAGTGCGTCCGATGGCGTGGCGATGAAGAGTGCGTAAAACTTTCTGCCGGCCCGGGTTTTATGCACTAACCGCCATCGCTGGTTGGCTCGCTCCGAGCACGTTGTTGGATTGGCTCGGTGTGTCCACCGCTGGTACCGGAGAGCAGATGTTCGCATACCGTTGCCGTCACAACTCCACCGGGTCTTGAAAGCTCTCCGGTAGCCAGCCTACTGCTCTTCTCCAGATGTTGTGGATGTGTCTGTTGGGCGCAAGTTGCGTCATTGAGCCTATTATAATCAAGGAAAATGATAATCTCTAGGAACTGGCCCGCATTATCGACGTCGTTGTGGACAGTCTTATCACCAATAATATTGCTGACTCACTGATGATACAAGTTCTGACACAGATATGGAAGGGATTGAATTATTCTCTGACAGCAACTGATAATATACATTACACTGGTAAATTATAACAGCTTTTATTTTCGTTTTAAATAAACTTTACTTTTGTTTTTTAAACGGTTAATAAAAAAACCGGTGATATAAAATATTTCATTGTCGGTCTGACAAAGTTACACAAATTTTACTTTGGTCAGGACAAATTATTACAATTTACATGCGTTTATATGGTATCAATATTACATGTACCCTGTCTATACTCCTTTTGTCAGAGTGCCACGCCTCTATTCCAAGTAGCAAATAGCGTTTCACATGCGCCACGCCTGTTCGTTTACATCAGGATTAAACTAAGAAAGGAAATAGGAGGCCTATACGTGTTTCTCGGCTCTTCCAGCTGCAATGTGTGTGTGTGTACGTATTGCTGCTACTGAGATGAAGGTGAATTACGTGACACTTGTCACGCGTCCGAGACTTATCCAGATTTCACCAGTTCGCGCGCGCTGTGTGCAATGCCGCAATCAATTACGTTCTGGTGTTTTCTAGTAGCGTTCTTGACGCGTAGTATGGAATATTCTGGTATTTCAGCGGGGTATAAATGTAGGCAGTCAGCGGCGCTTAGTTCAGTTATTGTCGGACGATCTACACAGTGCGGTTCGGAGTATTGTGGCGAAGTGTTATGGGTTTTATAATTTTGAGGGACAATTGTAATACAATTGTGTTTACTGTTAATTGTGATAATTAAAGCTGGTGATTAGTGACTTCATTGGTGTCTTGTATTTTGTTTCCACTGTACCATACGACGATCAGTGAGACCTTCGTAACAATACATGAACTTAAAATCTCAGACGAAATTATTCATTGATCCATGGTGACTGAAAATTTAACGAAGAAACCAATGCCGTAGTCAGAATTTTTAGTTTTATTGTATTTATAAAATAAAAAAAGTAATAATAATGATTGTCTCGTTTACAATCGTTATTTTACTAAAAAGAAAAAAGAAAATAATAATGTTGTTCTGAAATTTTTGGGCAATTGAAATACAATTAATATTGATATCTATCCAGTAATAAATGTGTTAATTCAAAATGACGAGTACGTTGTGCAGCTCTAATTGCTTACTAGTAATAAGATTGTAAATATTGGGTGGGACCCTAGAGTGAGTCGTTTTTCATAATTTCACCAAGTCTAATGAAAGTACTGTACTTGGACGCAAGTACCCACGTTGTTCTACTACGGTGTATTTTACGTTGGCCGGCAACCTTGGTGAAAGTGATATGCGTAGAACCTTGTTTTTGTCAGTGTAACGGCACATCTCACTGAGTGCGTAAGTGTTGAGGCGTTTCAAAAAACATATTTACCGTATAGGCCTGTATTTCATTTAATTATTATTTTCAACACAAGAAACATATCCTCTGCTACGAAAACTTCATCAATTCCTTAAGTCTAGTGTAAACTTGCAAGGTACCGGTAGTTTATCATGTTTAAGAAAGGTTATTATGAACTTAGGGTTTAAGTGGAAGAAGATTAGAAATAATAGAAGTCTCTTAAATGAACGTCAAGAGATAAGGCCGAATAGAATTGAATATCTCAGGGAAATAAAACAATTCAGGATAGCAAAGCGGCCAATACTAGTAATTATTTATTATTTACATTATGTAACGAATAACATTTTTCTGGTATTACAAATATTTGATCGATACAATTTCGAGTAATACTGAGTAAAATTACAAATAGTAGTTGGTTGAATGAAATCCGGGAATGTTAACAATGTGTAAAACCCGACTTGTAATAATTAAATAGTTAAGAGCACCCGCTGTGGCAACAGTAAGACGGACGTTTTTGAAATGTAGTGTTACAACTGAGGACACTTCCCACTGCCCTCACTTTTCGCGCAGATATGAAGCGGCCACCGTAAAGTAACGCGATTTTATTTGTCCGGCACGTGGGTAATACAATGCAGCGTGACTTATATCACCCTAACTTAAACGGCCAACTTTAACGTTGTAATAATGATAATGTGTAGGCGCATACGAAGCTAATACAATGCAGAGACACTGGCGGCGTGTTATAAGAGTCAGAAAGCTTCAGTCGGAAAATCGCGTTATCAGAGCTGAAGTCGGCTTTCGCTTTTATTGCCTCCGAAACGCAGCCATAAACGAATTTCCGCTTGACCTCGATGTTGTGTGTCCGTGTGGAAAAGTTAGTCCCTTCGTCAACAAACGATTGCTGCGGAAAATCCCAAACCAATAAGATAGAATGCATTGGGAATATTTGTCTCCGTGACGGACTAAGACACCCTATTGATTTTGGTGGCTGTCGAATTCTCCGTGTGTAGAGATATTTCTTGAAGTATATCTTTTCTTTCGTCAGCTAATACACTTTTTAAAAACACTTAGCCCAATCTACGATAAATCAATACTTAATTTACCTCATTCGTATTGACAGCTTATTAAGAACGTCTTATTAATAAGTCGTTGTAAATTTCTTCAGTAATAATTTTTTTTTAATAATACAGAAAAAATAATTTCTTCTTCTTCTTCTTCCGTACGATCCGTTGCGCGCTTCTAGGTCTGACCATCTCTTAATCGGTCTTCTAATATTCCGCCGTCCTTTTGGATTATAAACCAAAATATGTTTTGATATCCTGTTCTTATGCATTCTTTCGACATGGTCTGTCCAATCCTGTCTGTATTACTTTATCCTTTCGCTTTGGTTGTATATCACAAGGATGTTTCTTATATCACTTATATCATCATTTCTTAGCAGACCCCTCCGTGATACTCCTAGTACTGATCGTAAAAATCTCATTTCACTACCCTGTATCCGTTTTTGAGTCTTTGCGATCAGTGTCCAAGTTTTACTCCCATAAAGGCCGCATGGCACTGCCATCACTTCATAAAACTCCAAAAAAGTATCTCTTCTGACCTTTCCATTCAGTGTTCTTCTTATCGTTTCACACGTGTGATTAAACTTTTCTACAGTAAATTAATTTGCTCAGTAAACTAACAAGTGTTTTGTGGCAGACATCAGTATCGTTTTTCTAGAGACGTAATCAGCGCGTGTTTCACGTTAAGTAGGTCTTCACCATTAAATTTAATCATTTAAATCTTAATTTTTGATTATGAGAACAATTGAGGATTCGTAAATGTTTTGCTGTTTGAAAGAAGTGACAAACAAAATGAGACGGCATTATTAGTACGTCTAGTGAATAAAAAAAATACATCATAAATAAGCAATCGACCACGGCTCAACAGCCTGGAAATTATTAATTCTTTACATAATGAGTCCGGTCTTGGTAGCGTACATAATAGAATTATATTTAATTATTTCACTACGACTCGGAACACAAAAGCGACATGGGTAAAAACGTAAAAGCTTTACTTTACAACCTGAACCGGTTTTCACTTTTAAAAAGCTTCTTCAGAGGTTGCCGCGTGTAGTAGGCTACTGTCTGTCTTGTTGTTGGCGACGAAATCGATTTCCGAAAGATCGATGTTATGTGTGTGAGGTGTGATATGTTCGAATAATGTGTGTGATTTGAATTGAGTTTGTTCGTTTAGAATGTCGTTTTTATTTGTTTTCGTGTGTTTGTATATTTCCAATTGTTCTAGAGTGTCTAGTTTTCGGCCTTTTGTGTGTACGTGTAGAGTGTTCATGTTATTGTCGATGTTTTTGTATGTGTGGTTTGCTTCAATGAGGTGGTTTGCAAAGGTGGATTCTGTAGTGGAGTGGAGTGCCTTTGTGTGTTCAATGTATCTTTGTTTGAAGCTACGTCCTGTTTTTACCCGTAAAACGTTTTGTGTTCCGAGTCGTAGTGAAATAATTATATATAGTTAAGAAACGGACAAATCATGGACAACGAAATCCAAGAAGAATTATATTTTTTAGCAATATGGGGAAAACGTTGCAGTTGCCAGTTCCCTATTATCGTACCACTGTAAGCGTACCTACCAGTCGTAATAATTTTAAAGTTACACCACTAAATATAGTTCAATGCGTCCTTTAGCATAACGCTGTATGTATTTTGCATAGAAACATACGATTGTCCATACTTCATAGTGGACACGTTGCACTCCACAACGATACGGCGTATCGCCTACTTTTACGACTACATTTACGACTGAGTGGAAGTAATTAGCTGTATAGATTATTCTATCACATTACACAGCTATATTAAGCAAATCTGAGGCACAACCGGTAGGCTGAGCATTGTGAATGTATTACGTTGGATTCTCTATCACTGTAACACTAGTAATTAGCTGTATAGATTATTCTATCACGTTACACAGCTATATTAAGCAAATCTGAGGCACAACCGGTAGGCTGAGCATTGTAAACGTATTACATTGGGTTCTCTATCACTGTTAACACTAGTAATTTTGAATTTCTTCTTCCTCAGCTAAACGTGTCGGTGTGTGGTTGCATTCGTTTATGGCAGACTAACTAAATTCTTGGATTTTGTTGTCCACGACGTTATCCGAGCGTAACCAAAGTGTACGATTACGACGTGAAACACAAGTATTTTAGATCAAATATTTAAAAAATTTCTACCTTGCGCAAAACTAGTTCAGGCAATGAGGCAGACATTTTTTTTAATTTTTATCTAAAATACTTATGTTTTGCGTCGTAATCGTATATTTTGGTTCTAACCCAATTAAAATTAGGCATAATTAATGCGGTCCAAGTCACTGTATGATAATGATATAATTTACCTTATAATTTCCGTCAAGTGACTTCTAGCGTAATTTGAGCTGGGTTACGCGTTTCAGGCCATATGACCCATCTTCAGACCTTCACTCCAAAGGAGCTCGTTATATATTAAAATCCATGGTAAAACAAACACACAATAAATAAACACGTAAAATACAATGAATGAACATATTATAAGCGTACTAGTAACCGACACGGTGCACCGCGTGTAGCATGTCAAGACTGTGTCGATGGGCACTATTATTTAGTTTATCTTTAAGTGATCGCAGCGCGGTATCATACAGTAGGTTGGACCTGAAGTTGAGTTTATCATTGAGTATGTCGTCACATATATCGGGGTTATTATGACCTCTATATATCTCGAATTCTTCGAGTGCATCCATGTAACGGCCCTTACTACAATAATGTAGAGGTATAAGGTTAGCGTTGAAATTGGTATATGAATGATTGCTTGAAATTAGATGCCGTGTAAAATTAGATTTAATATTTTCTAGGGAAAAATCACCCCTGTTAAAGTGGCTGTGTGGTGTGTGTTCACGGAATCGTTTGATAAAAGGTCTACCCGTTTGGCCGATATAAAAACGGTCACAATCGTCGCATATAAGCTTATAAACACCGGTTTTGGATTCAATGTTGGTCTAAACGATTGGACGAACCAAGTTCCGTAGACGGTTATTTGTTTTAAAGGTAACGGTGTAACCTATTTTACTTAAGGTGGATGTTAGGATCTTAGGCATCAACTCGGTGTATGTTGTTGAGATGAATTTGTTATTAGGTGTATTATCTTGTGTCTGTCTGGAACGACGGGCTTTGTGTTTTTTAAGGATGTTGTCAATCATTTGGCACTCATAGCCGTTGGCCATAGCTATGTGTTTAATTATGTTGAGTTCACTCTCGAAATCATCATTATTTAGGGGGATCATCAAACGCCTGTGAATGAAACTGTTGTAGGCCGCTAATTTTTGAGAGAAAGGATGGTGTGAGTCTGCATGTATGGTCACGTCTGTGGTGGTAGGCTTTCTGTAAATTTTAAAATTTAAGTTGTTAAGTCGCCTAGTAACGGTAAGATCGAGAAAGTTGAGTTCATTGTTGGTTTCAGTTTCCATAGTAAACTGAATATTGTGAGTAACAGTATTCATATGGTTTTTAAGATTACTGATTTGGCGTAGAGTACCATTAAAAACCAGGAAAGTGTCATCAACATATCGGCCATAGAAGATAATATTATTGGCGAAGATGTTATTATTAAGGATGTAGTTGGTTTCATAAAAATCAAGATATATATCAGCCAATAGGCCGGATAACGGTGAACCCATAGCCAGGCCATCTGTTTGAATATAGTAATTCCCGTTGAAAGTAAAATAGTTTTGTTGTAGGATGAGCCTTAGTATGGTAATTAGTTCTTTAATGAGTTGTGTGTCCAGTTTGTTAGTACCCGTGAACCAAACTTTGGATATTTTGAACAACAATCTCCACGATACTAACAAACTGGACTCGTATCTATATGCAGACTCACACCACCCTTTCTCTCAAAAATTAGCGGCCTACAACAGTTTCATTCACAGGCGTTTGATGATCCCCCTAAATAATGATGATTTCGAGAGTGAACTCAACATAATTAAACACATAGCTATGGCCAACGGCTATGAGTGCCAAATGATTGACAACATCCTTAAAAAACACAAAGCCCGTCGTTCCAGACAGACACAAGATAATACACCTAATAACAAATTCATCTCAACAACATACACCGAGTTGATGCCTAAGATCCTAACATCCACCTTAAGTAAAATAGGTTACACCGTTACCTTTAAAACAAATAACCGTCTACGGAACTTGGTTCGTCCAATCGTTTAGACCAACATTGAATCCAAAACCGGTGTTTATAAGCTTATATGCGACGATTGTGACCGTTTTTATATCGGCCAAACGGGTAGACCTTTTATCAAACGATTCCGTGAACACACACCACACAGCCACTTTAACAGGGGTGATTTTTCCCTAGAAAATATTAAATCTAATTTTACACGGCATCTAATTTCAAGCAATCATTCATATACCAATTTCAACGCTAACCTTATACCTCTACATTATTGTAGTAAGGGCCGTTACATGGATGCACTCGAAGAATTCGAGATATATAGAGGTCATAATAACCCCGATATATGTGACGACATACTCAATGATAAACTCAACTTCAGGTCCAACCTACTGTATGATACCGCGCTGCGATCGCTTAAAGATAAACTAAATAATAGTGCCCATCGACACAGTCTTGACATGCTACACGCGGTGCACCGTGTCGGTTACTAGTACGCTTATAATATGTTCATTCATTGTATTTTACGTGTTTATTTATTGTGTGTTTGTTTTACCATGGATTTTAATATATAACGAGCTCCTTTGAAGTGAAGGTCTGAAGATGGGTCATATGGCCTGAAACGCGTAACCCAGCTCAAATTACGCTAGAAGTCACTTGACGGAAATTATAAGGTAAATTATATTAAAATTAGGCAGCTTACTGGCGAACCGCTCCACTACTTATTTCGTACGCTTTTTGCATACTAGCCTAGCCTGGAAACATCACGCACACTAATGCTTTGTATACCTTAAGTCCTAGACTGTAAACCTATTATCAACGCATTCGATCGATATAAAAATCCAATCCCCACAATAGTGTTACAAACTTATGCCGCTCGAGAGTACCAAGCGCTGTTAAACCTGCGGTCTGATATACATATTGTTATGACGGTCTACTGATCGTCGTATGGTACAATGGAAAACAAAATACAAGCCACCAATTACGTCTCACTAATCACCAGTTTTAATTATCACAATTAAACAGTTTGTAATCGACAGCATAGTCTCTTACAATAAATCAAATAAAAATTGTTCACACGCAATAAAAATGTCTACTAATATAAAACACAGTTGTATTACAGACGTTTAATGAAGAAATTTGTGTTAGTGGTTGAAATCACAATCAGAATAATCACTGTTCATTTTTCCGATCTGACGATGGGCTGTGAAGCTTGAAAGCGCTAATCGGGATAATTTTTATATAGTGGTGTGCAACAGTGATTATTCTAGTTGTATTACAATCGTTCCGCACAATTATAAAACACTTCGCCACGAACCGCACTAATAACCACTTGAACGCACAGAGTAATCGCCCGACAATAACTCGCAACTCAAACGGAACTGAACGTCGCTGAGCACTTGTAATTATACCCCGCCGAAATACCAGAATATTCCATACTGCGCATTAACAATAAAGGAAAACATTAGAGCGTAATTCATTGCGACCTTCACACAATGCGCGCGGCTTCTGAATCGGTCTAGCTAATGCGTTGAGAATCACGTACGTACACACATTACAGCTGGATTCCACTGGAACACTCGATAAACTTGTAGAACGTTCCGTATTACGTAACACTTTTCCGCATTACGTAACAATATGTTTTTAGAAATGACTTTTGAGACGACGCGACGTGTTCAAAAGGATAGTACCGATTACTGTACCTAATTCTAATTGATTCTGAACTCACGATGCCCCTGAAGTGAATTCCGTTTTGACATGATAATGTCGTTTAGCTTGACATCGTTTGAAACTTTCTGTAACATGTAATGCTGTATGACGTCATCATTGCGCGACGCTTCCGCACTTTCGATTCCCCACAGTCTAGAAATTTGATATGTAAACGCATCAAGACAGAAATAATCGCTGCTGACATTGAGTTTAGCAAACGTTTTAGTGAGAATAAATTTGGTTTTACGTGCTCTTTTGTCTGTACTGCATCGTTTGAAACTTTCTGTAACATGTAACGCTGTATGACGTCATCATTGCGTGCCGTCATCATTGCATGACGTCATTGGAATTGTTGTATTGTAAATAAAGGTTTCTTTTGATACGTCGCAATATGTAAATAAAGGTTTGTTTTGTGTTGTGGTGAAATACACTGCTGCTGGTATATAGTAACCATAACGTGGCGACTGACTAAAACAGCGTTCGACAATGGATAGCAGCGACGAGAAGGCTCAGATCAAGAAACGACCAAATGCCGAGCGAGTAAGAAAGTGTCGGGAACGAAAGAAGCTCGAGAAGGAACAGCAACGAGCGGCTGCTGTCGGCGGTGAAGCTTCGGTACCAGCGGCCCCATCGCAACAAAAACGAAAGGAAGATGACTTGATGCGCGAAGAATTGAACGAGTACTTAATAAATACACCGTTCGCGTCGACGATGACTGAGCAGGAGAAAATCGATGCATTCTACAACTTGAAACTGGAAGAGAAGCGAAGGAAAACCAACGAACGAGTAAAACGTTGTAGATTGAATAAGAACATTGAGATGGCAACTAAATGCAACATTTGCGCAAATGAAACAATCAGTCAGTTAGTAACCATAATAATGTTGCGTTTAGCTGGCGGCTGAAAGACATTATCATGCTCTTAAGCTTTTACCATTTGGTAAACGGTACTTTTTTTCCCAGATAGGCTTTAAGGTATTTTTCTTAATATATACAGTGGAATTTGGTTATTACGGCCTCGGCTGTTACGTCAACTCGGGTGTAGCGTTATTTTGTCATAAGTCCGGTCAAACTGATATCTTTAACATTATAAAAATTCCCGGTTTTAACGTCACTAAATATTGTACTACTCTGTTATAGCGTCAAAAATTTCTCAGATATTGTACTCTAAATTTCATATAAACGTATATATGTGCGCGCGCGCTACGCCCATGGCTACAGACATACATTGTATGCAAGCGATAAGCGCTGTAACAGGACCAACAGGATCCAAAAAAGAGTGGATGACTTCTAGTATTTTTGAAGATGAACTAAGAAAGTGGGATAAAGAACTGTCATCGAAAACAGAAAAATTCTACTTCTAGTTGACAACTGTGCAGCCCATCCAAAGTTAAATTTGACAAACATTTATCTGGTCTTCTTACCGGCCAACTGTACGAGTGTCCTGCAACCTATGGACCTAGGCGTCATTAGAAGCCTAAAGTGTCACTACCGCAAGCAACTAAAAAAAAATTATTTTCTGTATGGACACAGCGCAACCTGCCACAATTTCACTCTTAGATGCAATACAATTCCTAGACGACTCTTGGAAGAGTGTAACACAGAAGACGATAGCAAAATGCTTTAGTAAAGCACAACTCTTACATGAAAATTTACCCGATGATGACGAAGACGACGACTTGCCGCTCTCGGAGTGGATTAAGAAATTCGACGTAAATGAATTTGGAAATGAACTTGATTCCTATGCATCAGTTGATGACCAAGTAGAAACATCCAAGTGATGAGTGACGCAGAAATTATCGCGGAAGTAAAAAACATAGAAGCAGAAGATAGTGTTGAAGAAGATGCTGAGCAAGAGGAGGATGCCGACATCGTTTGTCCGACAGTACAGGAAGCAATGAGAGCCGCCGAAACTCTTTCACGATTTTACTGCTTTAGGGAGACGTCTGACGACACGTTCAATGCAGCGCAGCATCTCCACAGCACAACAGAAAGAATTTATTTTTCAGAAAGGAGCGTTCAAAAGAAAATTATGGATTACTTTCGACAGTAAGCCTAAATGTAAGTTACATGTACTTTCTTTTTGATCTTTTAAAATATTCTTCATGCTGTTTGTATAAACGAAATGCAGTTTGTAAACTTTAGAATAAATATCACGAATAATGTTAATAATGCAAAGATCTTTTTTTTATATCTCTTTCCTTACTAGTGATTAAAAAGGGTCTTTTATAACGACTCTTTTATAACGTCACTCGGACATAACGTCAATACTTTTTTGGTCACTTCAATGACGTTATAACCAAGTTCCACTGTAGTATATAGTGACAACCTCATTTTCTTTCAATATCTCTTGTGACCTATTCGATTTAAGGCCTCGTTGTTTTCTTTCTAAGAAAACGTATTTGTGCCAAAAGTAATTTTTTTATGTATTCGTTTACGAAGCTGTATCGGCAGTAAATAACAAGAGAACTGGCGTCGGAGTTCAATGTGAGTACGGCGGGATACGATTAATTAATTTAAAATTTCTTGTTACAACGTGTAGCAGCGTGCAAAGAGTATAGTCTGTTGCACTCAGCCATTCAGTTTAATTAAAACTAGATTCAATTACGGCGACTGGGGATGTAACATATGTCCACACCGTGTAATTAGTTCCTAAGCTATATTTCAGATTTATCGAATTTAGCCTTTCCGTCCCGTAGGCGAGCTCCAGACGTATCTGATGTATTACAGTTTTAATTTAATCAGTAATCCGCGTATACTGAAACTTGTATCACATGTAGAGCTTGTAAAAAAATGAGGAAGATAAACTGAGAAAGAAAACGAATATTATTATTGATTTAGTCCAATCTGCGAGGCTTGTATGTGTTCTGTAAGTATGTGTTTGTCTGGTCTCTATTAGGCAGGTTTACCAGCGCTAAAACCCCCAACTTGTAGGACCAGGGACCACAGGCCTTTTTAAAACATGCTAAGGCGAAAAGGCGAGAGCGTCTTTTCACCCGTATCTCCGCTAGACTAGCAGGTGCAGCATTTCAGTCAAGCCCCCCGCAGTCGAGGTACCTCCCAGATTGTTCTGGAGAACACTTGAAATACGCATTATGCTGGCACGCCGCAGTAAGGATGGAAAGTTATTCTGGAACACCTGTGTTACAAAAAAAAAAAAGCGACGGCGTCTGGATTTGCCAGTGAGTTACAATGACCGATTTCTTTAGTGCGGATCGAGTCATTTGTGAAAGATCGTTGACATTATTATTACGTGTGGACAAATTTAATTTGAATTATTGTAGGAGTTGATTACAAATTGTTATTTGTGATTAATTAAAGCTGGCAATTAATGACTTCCATACGTCAATTAAAGCTGGCAATTAATGACTTCCATACGTCGATCAGTGAGACCGTCGTAACAATATTAATTAAAAACAGAAATGAATCAGAAAATCTGATCTGTAGTTTACCGATTACGTCAGAACGTATGTAATATACATTGCAAACGAAGATTGTTGTTGCCGGGCTCTTGGTATTGGGTCCCGTGTGGTGGCGGTTGGGCGTCAAAGGTTATGGCGTGGGTGTGGGGTACCGTTTGTCCAAATTGCGAGAGTAAACATGAACGTAGCGGTACTTTTACGATTGAGGGGGGTTAATACCGAAACACGGGAGACCTGTGTAAAATATCGGTATGGAGAACCATGCATGACTCTCATGTTCTAAGATTTATATTTAAAATCATTTTCTAAATGAAATATTTCCATAGAAACTACTTCTTTCTACTTCTTGCTTCAGCCTCAACCACAGTACTGTGGTCACTAACGTATACCACCTCACGTTATCGCACTCGATTTTCACTGATGATGGCAGTCGATAGCACTGCCGAAACGTCTGGTTTTCCAGAAAACATTGTACCACGGCCAAACAGCCCGGGAAGGAATTTTAACAACAAACTACTTCTTTGTTGCCGATAACGTAGTACACATATAAAAGATTATCCCCTTCAACTATCATTTTCATTTATATAAAATTACCTCCACCCCTTCAACTTCTCTTTTCATTTATAGATATTTCATCTACCTTTCTACAGTGGATATTATGACCTTCCTTTCAGGATAATTTATTTATCAAAATTAAGTACTTTACTCTTGTTAAACATAAAACGTTGCAGGTAAACTACCCCTTCCCCTTAACCGATCTTGGCCGTGAGTCCTCTACAATTCAGGAACGTATACAAAAAATTATTTGATTCTGTTTGCATTTGCGGCAGTTATCGTTCGCCACAGAATAAATTCTAAAAAAACACTTTTCGAAAAATTACTTTTCTTCATGTTTTGAAGGCAGTACAATCAGAATCAGCCCTTATCTCGAACAGATTTTTTTCGCCATCACCATACTTACATTTCCTTACGGAACATGGAAGTAATAAAACACACGATATTGAGCGTGTAGGCTACGCGAGTGTAGAATTTGTACACAACTGGGCAACGGGTGTGGCCCACATTGCCGCGAAATGAGCGATTGCCTTTCCCCGCTAATCACCGTACCTGTGACTCACACCTTTGTGTATTGACGTGTTACTGATTAGCGTCTGCATAATTATGTGTCTGTTGTTGACGTTTTCAACTGTTAAGATTGTTTTAACTGTGGTGATCTGGCCTATATCCGACCCGGTTTCCGTGGCTACTGTTGAAATTGTGAGTTGTTGATTGAGACCATCGTACAGGCCAACCAACCCTATGCCGGCTAGATATTTTTATCGACCTTCTCTGGTATAGATCCGTCGTGTTTTCGTACAGGACCACCTAAATTCGCCACTTCAGAAGACGATATCCAGAGAGCGGTTTACATCTTACATAAAATAGGAAACGAATATAACTGAATCAAAAACAAAGTAATGGCATTTATAGGAGATGAACCGGTTCGGACCAAAATATTCATAGACAACACACGCATAGAAAACAAGTAAGACTTTTCAAGACGTGACGTTACGTATGATCAAGATAGAGTTGTAGAAACAAAATGTGTCGAATTTCACAAGAATGTGTGGAACGATTTGGAAACGTTGGGAAATAAATGTAGAAAAGGAACACAAATAAAATTTTATAAAACAATAGCAATACCTACACTACTGTATGGTTCTGAAACTTGGGTCATAAAGAAAAAAGATGAACAGAAGATACAAACAGCAGAAATGAAATTTCTGAGATCAGTTAAAAGGTGTAATAGACGAGATCATATAAGAAATGAGGAGATAAGAAGTGACTTAGAGATTCTTGCAGTAAATGAAAGGATTAAAGAATACAGAAGAGAATGGATTAAGCAAATAGATAGAATAGAAGAAAGTAAAATAACGAAGATAGCGAAAGATTACAACCCTAGAGGCAGAAGAAAAGTTGGTAGGCCTAAGAAAAGGTGAACTGTGGAATAGGAAAGGCCTCTAAAGCCTAAAACCGTTAAGAAGAAGACGATAATGATGAACCGGCCTATTTAATAAGAGCTAACCAACAATTTTCAAATTCGACTTGTAAATTATAAGAACTACCGTCCGGACTATCAAGCCTTGGTCTCCTATTTTTTAACACAGACGTTTCAACGTCGCCATTGGAGACCATCTTCAGGTCTCAAGGAAATTTTAAATTTTACTGTCAATGTGTCCGTTTTAAAGGACATAAAAATGTGTGTATCTTAAAAAGAATTCAATATAGATAGTACGAACACAGATAGTATGAACAGTAGGTATCCGGTAAGAAGATGAAATATCGGTAGCCTATGGAGAACCATACATGACTTCCATGTTCTAAGATTTATATTTAAAATCATTTTCGAAATGAAATATTTCTATAGAAACTACTTCTTCCTTCAGCCGTAACCACAGTACTGTGGTCACTAACGTATACCACTTCACGTTAGCATCCTCGATTTTCACTGATGATGGCAGTCGATAGCACGGCCGAAACGTCTGGTTTTGCAGAAAACATTGTACCACAGTCAAACAGCCCGGGAATGAATTTTAACAACAAACTACTTCTTTGTTACCGAAGAAGAATATTTAAAAACGAATTCAATATAAATACCAAGAACACAGATAGTATGAACAGTATCCGGTAAGAAGATGAAATATCGTTATGGAGAACCATACATGCAGGGCCGGTCCGAGAACATCTTTCCACACAAGCGACATATCGTTTGGCACCCCCCCCCCCCGCAAACAACAGTTGTTCTTCGCGCTCTTGGTAAGACCTTTAAAAATAAACGTAAATCTACCGATCGTGGAAATGGATTGTTTCTTCTTTTAAATTAAGTACTGCAAAGACATTCCTTTGTAATAGAAACAAACTTCGGAATGTCATTGTAGTACTAAATATTAAAAGAAGAAACAACAATCCATTTCCACTTAAGGTAGATCGTGAGATCTTTAAAAGGTTTTAGTAAAAGCACAAAGAACTACTGTATTATTTTGGCTACAATCAAAATGTGCTAATTAGTAAACTTAGTGGAAACGAGAAAGAATAAAAAGATCAAATATATATATATATATATATTTTAGTTTAATAATAAAACTGCTTAATTCTGTAACTTACAAATTATTTAACTTTCCATCGTCAAACGTGGGAAAGAAATGCAAAAAACATCATCTACTTTTATATTAACATGTTAAATATATGACGTTGTTTGACTGCTGAATTTGTATGTTAGATGTGAAGAAAACTCACCTATAAGTAGTTAAATTTTAGAAAATTTACCATGACATGAAAGTAGTTGAAAATTGAGAAACTAGATCAAAATATTTAAGTATAAAACTAAAAAGGAAAACAAATTTAAAATGAAATTATAATATGAATTTGAACATTTAAATTTTTGTGATTACGAAAGACAATTAGGATATTGACAAAGTCATGTACAGTTTTTACAGTTGTTCAATATATGTACTGACAATTTTTCCCTTGGATAAAAACATTATATTGAAATTTTTCTAGCCTTTAATTTAGCAAAGTCTTTCAAAATAGAATCTGTATTTGTTGACTTCAAAGCGTCGCTTTCAATGGCTAAAGTTGACAGTCCACACAATCGTTCTGGAGAAAGCGTTGACCTAAGGTATGTCTTTATCAACTTGAGTTTTGAAAAATTTCTTTCGCCACTAGCTACAGATATAGGTAAAGTCAGGAGGATTCGTAAACTTACAAAAGTATTGGGAAATATGTCAATAAAACTGCTTTTTGTAATATAAGATAATGAGCTATCTGGAGAACTTCCAGCGGGAAGAAAGGGCGCTAAGATCAAAAGTTCATCGTTGAGTTCCTTCCCGTCGATGTCACATTCATCACCATCACTTAAAACAATCTGAAGAGTCATGCATACGGCTTTTAATTTTTCACCATCCCACGTCTGCAGATCACGAATATCGTACAGAAAGCTGAAGCTCTTACTATGGTTGTCCATCAGCTCAAATCTTTCTTTTAGTGAGTTGATAGCTGTATCCAGAATAAGGCAGAAAACATTTACCTTAATGGGGCGTTTTGCTTCACCTTCATCAATAGGCTCATCGTCAGACTCATAGGTAAATTGCTTCTTCACTCTCCTGGGACGAATTTGCTTTTCTTTTTCAAAATCTGAATGAGATCCAAGTTTGTCGGCAAGCTCTTTTGTATCTGTTATCACACTATTGAAGCCCTCTTCTGATCTCATCTTCTTCAAGAAACTGCCAACACTTTCAGCTAGATCTATAGCACTCTGTAGGTTTACAGTTACGTTTTGAAGAACTTTGATAACTTTGTTGATTTTGAACATAATTTCATACCACATCACTATGCAACAAAGGAATTTGAATTCTTGTAACTTTCTTGCAATACCAATGGCAGTGTTTCTTCCGAAAGCATCTACTTTAGTCTTCGCTGGCTTCATAAACAGCATCATACACTTGTTCAACGTAATATCTAAGAGGCTCCAAGGTAGCTATTTGGCTTTCCCAACGGGTACCGCTGAGGGGTTTAACAGTCAGATTAGATAAATGCTTCTTCAAAATACCCCGTCGATAAATAGATGCAGAAAAAAATTGAAAACTTCTTGAACCGTACTGAAAAAGTTGACAGCAACAGGACATGATAGCGCTGCATCGTTCACGACAAGGTTTAACGAATGAGCCCCACGTGGAACATAAAAAGCTCGAGGGTTAAGGTCTTCTCGAGGGTGGAACCGGGTGGCGAGGGCGGGTAATTCTGTGTCCAGAAATAGTTCATTCTTCGTCGCTGAGCTTCCGCTCTTCCGCGAAGCGCCCGGTATTTTGCTGTGAGGAGCGATTGTAATTTATTGGTCAAAATGCACTGAGGTTAATAATATTCAATCAGAAGCTTTTCACTTATGTCATAAACATTATCATTAAAAATTTTTTTATTGTAATTTTGCAAACAAATTTTTTTTTAATTTTTCATTTGGGCGCCTCCGTCGCCCCTGTCAGCTTGGGGCCCCAAGCGGCCGCTTGTGTCGGTTGGGCCTCGGACCGGCCCTGCATACATGACTTCCATGTTCTAAGATTTATATTTAAAATAATTTTCGAAATGACATATTTCCATAGAAGCTACTTCTATCTTCACCCTTAACCACAGTACTCTGGCCACTCACGTATACGCACTCGATTTTCACTGATGATGGCAGTCGATGGCACTGCCGAAACGTCTGGTTTTGCAGAAAACGTTGTACCACGGCCAAACAGCCCGGGAAGGAATTTTAACAACAAACTACTTCTCTGTTGCCGATAACGTAGTACACACATAAAAAGTAAAAATAGATATTTCATCTACCTTTCTACAGTGGATTATTATGACCTTCTTTTCAGGATACTTTATTTATCAAAATTAAGTACTTTACTCTTGGTAAAACATAAAACGTTGCAGGTAAACTACCCCTTCCCCTTAACCGATCTTCACCAAAATCAATAGGCCTTGAGTCCTCTACAATTCAGGGACGTATGCAAACAATTATTTAATTCTGTTTGAATTTGCGGCAGTTATCGTTCGCCATAGAAAAAATTCTACACACACACATTTCGGAAAATTACTTTTCTTCATGTTTTGAGGGTAGTACAATCAGAACCAGCTCTTATCTCGAACACGATTTTTTCGCCATCGTCATACTTCCATTTCCTTATGGAACATGGAAGTGAAAAGAATTAACCTTAGATAACAAGGACTGCGTAAAATGGGCGACACGAGGCCTATACGAGGCAGCGTAACGTCACACCGGGTCTGTCGTCGACAACAAGAAGGAACTCTGTACCACCCACACAGACAGGCAGAACAGCGATCTACGCACGAAGGTTGTCGGAACCGGTTTGCGCGCAGAGGAAGTATTTGTCTCTGATGTTTGTTTATTTCTCTGCGAATCATGTCAGTGCGTTCAATATATTTTGCAGTCTGTGGTGAATAATACATAAGCGCTGAACGACAAGCGAATCATAAATCATTCAACCGATTTGCAAGTCACCCGTAACCTAAAAGTGTTGTTTATGCGATCGTACAGTGTGATACATAACTTTAAAAGACAGTGAAACTCGCGACATTTGGTGTGAAAACCCTAGTCGACATTAAGGGCACCGAGATCGTATTATGCTCAATTGTAACGTGTTTCCGGTAGGAAGCGTTCAAACTTGAATCCCGTGGGTCAGTCCGTACACGGTATAGCACATTACTTGAATGCGGTTCTTTAATGGGACGGCTGCGGAGTTTACCATCCAAATCATCATCATCTTCAAGGATTAAACCAAGGATGGTTTGTTCCGGTCTCGAACAGGCAAAGATTAGAGCTGGTCACTCCAGCGCTTCCTCGGACGTCCCACACCTCTCCGTCCCCTCGGCTTATAGTTCCATAGTTGTCTGGGGATGCGGCAGTCATCCATTCGGCAAAGATGTTCCCACCAATTCAGCCGATACTGGGCGATCCTGTCGAGTATACTCATAATATTCAGTTCCTGCTGTATATATGTGTTTCTTCTATGATCATGGAGAGTATACCCTGCCCTGAGAAATCTCATTTCAGCCGTTTGCATGCGACTGGCCTGGCCTTTCGTTAAAGTCCAAACCATCCAAATCTGGTGCTAATTTGTTCGTTCACAAACGTTATATCGCTTGTGAACGGTTATACACCTTGTTAAATTAATATGGTTTAATCGAGTGAATAGTTAAATATATTTATGTATACACGTGTTTTTTCAGACGTTTCAAATACAGAGTGGGCCGTATGTAATTTGGCACGAGTAATCATAAACAAATGTATTTTAGTGAACGCACTCTAATTTATGTATTTCAATAATCAAATCGCGTCATTTTTAATTGCCGGTTGACAGCAGTTTTATAACTTCACTTTTTGCAAATTAAAAGTTTATCATGTAAAATACTGTTATATTATTTAAGAAATATAATATATACGAAAATAATAGTTATTTAAGAAATATAATAACATTATTAATAATTAAGAAATTCATATGATACAAATTCAATAATTCGAATAAAATTAATTCATTAAACCTAACACTAATTCACAAATTTCTTCAACTTAAACGTATAGTACTAAGTGCGCACAGACCTATAATTTAGATTTAGCTATAAATAGGCCTACTCATGATTTTAGTAATGCTATGAAATTAAATCAGAATATAACATGTTCACTTTAGCTATTTTATTACACTATGCTTATAGGCCTCCGACGCAACGTTGCCACGTTTAATGTTCCGGCCTTCTACTAGACCCGGCCATGGTTTGACACATTACTTGTGTGTGTGTGTTTCTTTTGTTCAGTTTAAAAATATAAACGCTTTTGCCAAGAGACGTGTAGATAATACACACGTCGTGATAATAACGAATGGAAAGTTGGGTGCAGAGACCTGCGGGGTACATAAACAGTGCTGAACAAGTATTTATTTTAGGTAGACACTAATTAACAGTAAAATTAAACGAAAACTATTAAATGAAATACCGTCGAATGCAACCTGTTACGGATTCCTGTTGTCAGTGGACTGAAATCAATAACGCGCGCGTACAATGCAAATAGTACAACCATATCATTATCGCTTGCTACAGACTGACTGACAGCATCGAACGCATGACCGCTGTCAACTGTGATTTCAAGGCGACACAGAGGTTATTTGCACATGAAACAATTTATTGTACACGAGAGAGACAGTGTGAGAGGCGAGTGAGTGGGTGAAAGAAGGAGAGAAAGGTATGCAGCAGCGCCTTTGTCACGGCATTAATTAGTCGTACTCAATGCACGTAACACTGTGGTCGGTCGCCACTGCCTCCATTATCACGACATGCGATGTGATTAACTCTGTCCGACGCATTCCAGTTACTGTGATGATTTAAGAAACGTTGATACATTTCTCGTTGTTGCTGACAAATTACTGATATCTTTAACTGCGATATGATTACATCATACGAGGTCAGACTACGCTGACATAATACAGCAGGCACTCGCGGCGTAGTAGGTTCGTGTACGAAAACTTTAGCAATTAGAAATACTGTATTAATTTAAATAACAACATAATTAGTAAACTTATAGAACCAGGCTCAGAATTTTAACTATTTCGGCTGTAAGCTCTTATGTAAAAACGAAGAACATATTAATGGGAAAATTAATAACAGGAATTTTCCTACGTGCAAGGCTTTCCATAATAAAAATTATACAAATTATACATTATGCATTAAATTAAAAATTATACATTATGGGAGTCCATTATAAAATTATACAAATCCATGGCAGTAACTACCCTTACTTATTGCTCAGAAACAATGTCTGCTAGACAAATATCAATAATTCAGGAAATGAAATTTTTGCGTTCCGTAGCTGGGTACACAATATTATATATGAAAAGAAAGAATCAGATAAGAGAGGAACTGAAAGTTGAAGAAGTAAACGGAATCATCAAGTATAGAGAAAGCTGGAAACAACACATTAGCAGAAATATATAATACCTTGGGTAGTTACAGATTCCCCAAGGTAGCCTTGTTGTATTATCCGAAAAGGAAGAGAAGCCTGGGAAACCCCAAGAAGAGACGGTCCTATCAGATTGGAGCCGGGACAGACTAAACAGTCTAAACCATGAAGAAGAAGAAGAAGAAGAAGAAGAAGAAGAAGAAGAAGAAGAAGAAGAAGAAGAAGAAGAAGAAGAAGAAGAAGAAGAAGTTTAGTTGTGTTATATATTTATAGTAATATTATAATATAGTAAGAATACATACACATTAGCAATCGAAACTAAAGTGTGATGCATTCGTTTGAGAAACATAAAAAAAAATGTACAGGCATTGCACAAATGCAATGCACAGAGAAGGGCATTGAAAATGCTTCAATAAATCTAAAAAATATATACTGTATATTATTTATGTTCATTCACCAATCAATGAATTCATTCTTCGTTTACCAATATACAGATTATAAGTTAAATGTAGTCGGATTCATAAGCGAAGTTTTATATGTGTACTACGTTATTGACAACAAAGAAGTAGTTTCTATGGAAACTCACCGGTTCCCATTTTCGATCACGCACGAGGGGTCGTTTTCAAGTGTGCGACACGTCCTTATCAACATTTTCAATGTTAAAAGTATTTCACTTAAAACACATTCTATTACAAGGATTTTTATTTAATTGTGTTAAACCTTCATACATATGTTTTTGTTTTGTACAAAACAATTCATTGTGTCCTGGTAAATACCTTCTTCTTCTTCTTCTCCTCCTCCTTCTCCACGTCACTCTATAGGCTTACATCCTGTTCCGCCTTCACTGAGGCCATCTCTTCCTTGGTCTACCTCGTCTTTCTTCAGGTCTGTATCTTATTACAGGTCTTATTATCTTATTACATATGCTTAGGTAGTCTTATGTCTTCCATTCTCTCGATATGCTGGCGCCATTTTATTTGTCCTTCCCTTATTCTGCTGGCCATATAATATAAATTTAACCCGATTCCTATATCGTCATTTCGTATTTGATCTCTAAGAGTGCAGCTTTTGGGTTTTTTTCAAAAACTTCATTTCACTTGTTTGTATTCTTTGGTCAAGTTTCACTTGCGTAAGTTAGAACAGGTGTTGCCATTGCTTTATAGAATTTTATCTTGGTGTCGTTCCTTGTCTTACTTCCCAGTATTCTATGTATAGTACCGCACATCATTTGAAATCGATTTATTTTTATATCGATGTCGTTGTCATACTCGTAAGTTTCATCGCAACCTAGAAAACTGAAATGAGATACGTGTTCTATAGACTTATTATAAATACCTACTTATAACCAGTGGCGTAGCTAGGCTATTTGGCGCCCGGGGCAAGGAGAACGTCAGCCGCCTCACCTTCACAATTAAAGGGCGACAAAAGAGCAAACATTAAGGCTCATCCAGTAAAAAAAGTACTTAATAAATGCAAATGTGTAGACTTTTGAATGAAAGCACGTCCAGCAAACAGCTTAATAATATTTGTTAAGTCAAAATTAAGGAATTATATATTATAATATTACTGCTATTCAGTTTGTATACATTTATTATTAACAAATATAGATTATAAAAAACGTAGTAATATAAAAAATTTATAACGTAAAAATGTTATAATAAACATCCATATTCCTTGTAGATCTAAAGCGCATCGTCAAACAATATCGTAAAGCAACATAAAGTTAAACAAAGAATTGCATTAAAAGTAATAAAATAAGTCACTTACCATTACAGGTAAATGGTTCCGTATTCTATTAATAAACACTTAATATTTATTTTTAATATTTAATAAATACTTAAAATGAGACATTTTAAATGAAACTTTCCTGGTCTTAATTGCTGCAAAGTGGGTTATTAGATCACTATAATCTAAAGACCAGGCAATGTCGTTTTCAATTGAAAGTATCGCTAGATTTGATATCCTGTCTTGAGATACTGTTGATCGTAGGTACGATTTAATCAATTTGAGCTTACTAAACGATCTTTCACAAGAAGACAGACACTGGTAATATAAGAAAATTTTTTAAAGCTGTTGCTAGTGTTTCTTAGGCTCCTAATCTCATTGAAGAAATGTATTGTAGCAGTCCCTGAGGTGTTAAGTCTTTTTGTTCTCCGTTAACTTTTTCCCTTTTAAATAAAAGTATGACTTCTTTCAAGTCACTGAACAATTCTTCACTCTTTAGGTCATGTGAATACAGTTTTGGAAGCACTGTGTACTGAATATTGATTCGGGAAAGCTGTTCCTTAAAATGTATATCCCCATCATTTACGTACGCCTCAAATTTACAGGGGAACCCAAAGCGTTTTTCTAACTCTTTTATGTCAGAGAAACGGTTTGAAATTTCAACTGACAGTTTGTCCAAATTTCTATTAGAGAACGTCGCATTTCTTGCCGAACGGTTAATGCAGAATCATCTGCATACTCCCCTGGCATCGCGCGCTTCTTCTTATCATTTTTGTTACACTGACACTCCTTCGTTACATACCTACTCTGGCTCAGTAGCGACATTGTCACACAGTTCATTCCTCCAAACTTTTAATTTGTCCGTTAGCGTCTCCAGAAGTGGGAATGCTTTATTTATCTAACGCATAACAAAGCATCTAATACGTTATGTACAAAGTATATTTTTATACGTTAAAAATTTATCCAAGTATTTTAACAAAGCCAGAAAGTTTCCAGGATTTGGATCGTTAGTAATTGACTCTCGATGTCGTATCAGTGCCAAATTTTGTACTGTGGCAATGACCCGTTTGAGGATTTCTTTCCATGTTTTAACTGCTTTACTAATTTTTTTCTGAAGCAGATCATCAATAAGTCCCCCTTTGTTTAAAGAACGTTCCAACTCCTTCCATTCAAAAAACGCAGAGCATTTTTTCGTGATCCTGATTACGGGGATTTAACTTTCGCGACGACGAAAACCCATTTTTAGTATTGAAATGGCGTCTTTGACAGTTTTTTTTTTTTTGTGGAAATAAAATGCAACAAAAGCAGAATAGAGATTCTTTTAGTTGGACAAAACACATCCAAGTGCGATTTACCTTTTTGCCATTTTGCAAGGTTTTTATCAAACCAATACTTGTTTAAGGAACGTCCGGCTTCGTCTTCAGGAAAAGTTTGAAGTACTCACGTTGTTAATTTTACTGTATTTATCAACTGCCTCGTCGCTAATACCATCCATTTTATGATCGCAAGTTGATTCCTTGTTAATTGTAATATTTCGACACTCAGGGTTCGACTTTCCTTGAATAAAAGACTTCATAAACTCTTTGGAACTTGTTGTAGTTCTTAATTTTATATTAAGAAAATCTTATATTCCTATAGTTCTTAAGGAATAGTCATATCAAAGAAACAAGTTGCTTGTAGTTTTATAAACGGAAAACAATTTTTTCAAGTCTATGCTCACTTTGCCGCCCTTCTGGCTATGCCGCCCTGGGCGGCTGCCCCCCCCCCTAGCTACGCCTCTGCTTATAACTACTGTGGAACTGGGTTGTTAACTGACCCATGTTACTTCCCCCCCCCCACACACATTCACTGCACGCAGCATCGCTCAAATGAAACCCCAACTTTCTACTAAGCAATGATTCTAATAAGACGATGTGCGCTTGCAACGAGCATTGTCATGCGGAGAAAAGGATTGGATACTGCAGTCATTCTCTCGTTATCTTCAGTGTTGTATTCTCCATCATTGCTGTCAAACATGAAATCCATTTTTTTTCGTTTGTATCCGTTTGAAGTGTATTGACGATTTTTCTGTTTATGTTTTTCGAGCACTAATTTACTCGCGTCAACTTAGGCCACTGTCTCTGTGCACCAATCAGATTGCACCAGTAGTAAGGTGAGATTACCACGTTGCCACATTCATCAACTGCAGCTTACCTCCTTCAGTGGAACCGAGCCATTCGTGTACAGAACCAAGTCAAGAGAGTAACTACCCTGTTGCCAGATAAACAATTAATTACGCTACGACCCTATGCTGGACGCCGTCTATCAGAAACTAACAAATTACTTTAATTCGATAGCAGAAAATTGACTGAGAATCTGTTAAAAGTTCATCGTCAGCATCACCACTCCAAGGACCAGGCCTTAGACCTATTCCGGAACCCGTATCCTCCTCGGTCTACCGACAATCCGATTTCCGAGGCTCGTATGAGTTCTGCAAGAACACACATTTTTACTTAAGCAGGTTACTGGCCTGCTGTAAAACCCCCAACCTGGAAGTCCAAGAACTTTGAATTCGGGCTGCTCTTCCCCTAGAGAGTTACTTTCACCTCAGCTGACGAGCTCTCTCTGTTCGATCGCAGTACACTAACTAACTTAGCCCATGTGTGCAGCCGTTCACCTACTGTAAACTCCTCCGCCTGCACACTAGGTGCACACCCTGCTGCCGATGTGCACCATCCTGCCAGGCCAGGCCCCAAGATACCCCCAGACTGCTCTGACAGAACCCCTATCTCCCGTTTGCTTACCGATCCACTCCGCCGAAGGGATTGGCTACCACAACCTTGGAGTGAATTGCTCGGCGTAACAGGGCCCACCAACGTGTAGGTGAGAGTGGAGTTGGGGTGGAGAGGCTGGTGCAGTTCTCTTCAGTGAAAGGATATGTTCGCGTCACACCCCCTTTTGGACCCCGTTAAAAGTTTTGGAAAAGATTTTAACAGTGATTCATAACGTTTGGAGTCCTCACAAAAGCAGCATACACAGACTGCAAAGAGTATTGGGTTGGTAACGTCTTTTGTTTCATTCGAAAAAGAGTAGATCTGTCATTAGCGTAGGCCGTAGCCAATAGCATTATTTGTTGTGAAATTTTGTCGCATAAGAAATATTCTAAACAAGCTCTTTGTGTACAACGCAATTCGTACGTCTCGTTCTCGTTGTTGAAATTTGAAAGCAGGATTGGAATGTTTTTCCTTTGAAACGTGCAGCGAGACTTTCTGTGTGACGTCTTTTGTATTGTATGCGAATTCTCTTGAAATGAAAAGGAATTCCGAATCACGTCGCCCTTTAACTCCTTGCTGATTAAAATTGCAAACCTGTATACAAATAATAATACAGGAGTAAAAATCATTACAGTATACCGTCCCAATGAAAGCAGACGACTTGAGAGATTATTTTGAATGTAATTGAAAAGTCGCTTCAAATACGTTTGGGGAGAAATCAGAGGTGTGTTTTTTGGAGTTAGTGGTTCTGTGTGCTTTTAAACAATGAGTAGTTTTATAAAGCACGATACTGTTTAACTTTTGCCTTCCGCTGGTTAAATTTAGTATTTAGCTACTGCAAAGTTACTTAGTGATGCTTTTAGCAACCGTTCATGAGTACGGGGGATATCTGGCGTAGGTAGACATACCGATAGAAGTGGGGTCATTCCATTATCAATAGTAGCTCTCTTTTTGGGCGGAAAACAGTTACTGTTTATTTTGTCATATGACAGCACTATGTACGTATGCTGCAGATATGTAGGTCTGCCTACTGTTTAAATGTGTTCTTTTAATCCCTCCACCACCCCAACCAACCAAATCAAAACAAATTTTGGTGCAACCACCAAAATTTGGAACCACCAGCCGCCACTGGTTTTCAGCCCGCTCATAAGCCTACTAGTAAAAGAGGCAACATCTACTAGTTGATAAAGAGCACATCAATTAGAAGCGTCTGAGTGTATACACAGTACAGATTATTACGGAGAACAAATGGATCACCCTGACAATGAACACTGATAAACGATTGATTACAATAGCGTTGTAAAAAATTTTGCGTTTAACGTTTGAAAATTCGTTCATAGAGAAAAGCGCCTGTTAATATACGTAGGCCTATCTACAATTAATGTCTGCTGGAAACTTGTGAATAGAAAGTTATGAGTTTTCTGTTACGAACTAGATACACAAACGTCGGCAGAGTACCCTGTTGCGATACTAAGCGAACTACTTGTACACATGATAATATATATAGCTACGTTGAGGTAATAGAGAACCTGACCCTTTGCGCGCACCGTGTGAGCCGTAGAATTACGCAACACTCTAGATCATTCCAGACGTTGGTCGATTGTTGTACAGGCGTCCAGATCATGTCTGTCACGTACTACACTACAGCAGGGATACGAGTACGGGGCTTCTGAAACTGTGTTAGTTTATAGTTTAGGTCCGCTTATCCTGACGTGTACTGTGTACGGACATCTGTAATTGATAACTTATATTAACTAGTGAGAGAGTGTTAAATAAGTGACATTTATTGTGCGTTGGTCAGTCATAAGGTTGAAGAATTTTAGTATACGCGTGTTTATTGTTGCTTTGTTTATTTAAACTATAATTAAAGAATATTAATGACTACACTTTCACATGTGAAACTTACTTTGTTTATTTTCCTCATACGACGTTTCAGCGTGATGTTCGCCTTCCTTAGCGAGGTATGATACAGAATGTCCGGAATTTGTAACGATTTAAATTCCGGGAAACCGTTACAAATTCCGGACATTCTGTATCATACCTCTCTGAGGAAGGCGAACATCGCGCTGAAACGTCGTACGAGGAAAATAAACAAAGTAAGTTTCACATGTGAAAGTGTAGTCATTAATATTCATTAAGTGGTGTGAAAGAAGAGGATGAACATTCAAAATAACATTCAAAGGTCTAACACAAGAGGTCGCGCGGTATGCCTTGGTCCTTTACGGACTTCAGACAGTGAAGAAATAGTTTACATCACTCTGAATAAATAAAAGTACTTCAAATGCGAATTTATAAATTTGTTGTCTGTGTCGTGAAGCGGCAACGAAATATTTTTACTGATTGGTTTTAACTGCGCGACTGTATGTTTTGGCCAGGACACGTAAGAATCGTACAAAGGAGGAGTTATGCTGAGGGGGAGGTGGGGTGGCTTTCAGCCAGATCGTGGTGGAATGTTTCCCCCCTTGCGGAGGTACGGTCGGAATCGCGGTTTCCAATCCATTAACGCTTGCACATAAAAGCTGTAAGGGTGGAGTGTACGAAATGGGCAGAAGAAAACCTTAAAGTGTGAATTTGTAATTGTGGTTCTAACAAAACTTCAGAACGGCGTTCGAACGTAAACATTCCGTTCGTAGGTAAATAACTGTTAACGCAAAGTCTTCAGAATATTCTTACACTTTATCTCTATGGAAACAGTTGTTAATTACAGAAAAAACGAAGACCAACAGATTGGGATTTAAACTGTGAATGCGAAACTATTAACAGAATTCCGAATAGAAAACAAGAACGATAATTGCAAAATATGTCAACAAAGTTCTAATGAATCGAAACTAAGCCTGTATCCGTCGTCGACATCCTTTACGGCTTAGGCTAGTAGCCTGTTCCAGTCTCAATGGAAGTCATCCAACCATCGCTTACGGGGTCTTCCCACACTTCTCTTCCCCCTTGGATGATAATCAAGGGCTCTTCTTGAAAATCTAGTTGGATCCAACTCTCTACGTGTAACCGCCACTTCGTTTTGTACCGGGAGATTTTCTCACTTAAGCTTTCAGCTATGCCAGGCTCCATTCTAATATTATCATTTCTGATAAGCTCTCTCCTGGTACAATCCTTTACAGCCATCAAGAACCTCATTTCCGCTCCTTGTATTCTAGTTACATCTTTGGCCTTTCCAATCCAACTCTCACTACCATACAGTAGTTGAGGTATAGCCATTACATTATAATATTTCAACTGCGTCTTTTTCCTTGTTTTCTTCTTTAAATGTTTAATGATACAGCCACAAAGCGACTGGAAGAGACTAAATTTTGCTTTTAGAAGTGATAAATGCCCTAGAACATCAGTTAGTAAATATTGCCTGAATCCGTGCGCAGGATAGACAAAATTAAAACAGTTGAATTAAGGTTCATAAAAAAGTATACGAGTGGTGTAGACTGACCGCTCCTTAGGAATTGAATATATAAAGATCAAAACGGGAGTGTTTACGGTATCGGGGAAAGAGTAAATGAATATAGAAAGAGATAGAATTGTACTGTGAAGCAAGAAGAACGTAGTAAAGCTAACTAAATAGTGTTCAGCAAACACACTGTTTACTTTGTCAAACACACTATTCACATACAAGGAAGAAATTGTCCAATGCGTTTGATTGTTTACACAAATCTATGCGTAAATGTAAACACGCAGTATTTTGAGTTTTCTAAGAAGTTCCCTAAGAAGAGATGTTATTTTAATTAATTGGATACAAAAACCAGATATAAAATACTAAAACCAAAAACTTTCTATCGTAAACTCTAATTATTATATCTGATATAGAAAAAAAATACATTTTTGGCAATATTCAATTTTATAAACCTTTAAAGTATGTACTCTACAGAATTTTATAATTTGTATGAAATTTTAAATTGAAAATTGGGCGCAAATTGTAAATAGTTATTCGCTCTTTAATGTTCATAGCGATGGGTGCTTTCTAAGGGTGCGTTCATAGCGCGGGATACTAGCATAGAATACTAGCACAGATTACAGTCAGTGTGAAAAAACAAACTCGTGAATTTATATGGGGCACCCACCGTGAATAGCGAAGATCGCACATCGCCTACCACAGAATATCATCGCTGATCCTCATCAGAAAGCAAACAAGTTTGTTTTTTCACATCGCACATGGAATAGTTCTGAGCTCTGATTGGTTGCTTCAAGGACATTTCCTCCACTTTAGCCACACGCAACTATCGAATATACCATTTCCCGGTAAAGTGTAAACAGTTCCGGCTGTTCTGGGTTTCATACAATAGTTTTATATTTTCTTGAGCAAAATAATGATTGACTTAAAAGAAAAAACTATTTTGAAATTTGAAAATAGCCCTAAAATGGTACAAAAGCCATAAGAATCACCACAACAGGTTTAGCCCAAACAAATAGCGGACAACCACAGCAGCACAACTTAGGTGTAGTAGTAAATTAAAATTTTAAATTTTGAAGTAATAATACGTAAAAACAACACTTGAATTCTTAAAATATAGTCATCATCATCATCATCATCATCAACCTCAAGGTTCAAATCAAGAATGGTTTGTTCCGGTCTCAAATAGGGAAATATTACAGCTGGTCACTCCAGCGCTTCCTCGGACGTCCCACACCTCTCCGTCCCCTCGGCTTATAGTTCCAGAGTTGTTTGGGGATGCGGCAGTCGTCCATTCGGCAAAGATTTTCCCACCAATTCAGCCGATACTGGGCGATCCTGTCGAGTATACGCATAATATTCAGTTCCTGCCGTATGTCTGTGTTTCTTCTATGATCATGGAGAGTATACCCTGCCCATGTGCCTGAGAAATCTCATTTCAGCCGCTTGGATGCGACTGGCCTGGCCTTTCGTTAAAGTCCAATTCTCAGACCCATAAAGAAGCGTGGGGAAGAGCCATCACCTTGTAGAATTTTAGGCGTGTTCCTTTACTTGCTGACTTAAGGGTCCGCCTGATGGTCCCGAACATAAGGTTGAACTTATGCAAATGCATCACGTATTAGCTTGTTCTTCCACTTCAGAAAGGTTAAGTTACTTAAATGATGACAATACATTTTTTAATAGGCCAATAGTCTATACTAGGGAAGGGTTGGTTCTGGGTAACGTTGACGATTTGTATAACGAGTGGAGATTATTTTGCCAGACTGGCAGGGCACAGTTTACTAAATCCCCAGTAAAATTCTTAAAACATAGTAATATTTTAATTCAAAGTAATCTTATAGGCAGGTAATACACGCTTCGCGTACACCGGTCTATACTATTTTGTATTTACAGGCGATGTCTCTACTCGAACAGCCTCCATGTAATGCTTTTACACTTGACGCTGCGACCGTCCTCGGAGTCTGCGAGCAACGGCATAAGGGGTTGTTAGGATTTTCGACAAGGTCTTCCAGCTGCCATTCACGGCTTCTGAGCACGATCCCAGATTCTGGGAATCGAAACATCAAGTGTACAAATACTACGATGGAGACGGTCCGAGTAAGAGGGGTGGCTGTATCGACGCGCTCGCTATTCCACGCGGTTTAGACAAAATGTCTTTTATTCGGTCGTTTTCCCTTGCAAGACGATGGTCTTGAGTACGAAACCTCTCTACTTCCCCGTTCAGTGGGTGTTGTACTGTAAGACCAGATTTACACTAGAACTAGACTACACTCTTGTGGCAATATCATAAAACGTCAATTCAAAAATCCTTTAATAGAATCTACAGCGTATGCCGATATAAATGTAAGTATGTTGAAAACATTATCAAATTATGATAAGAGATTACGGAGGCTATCACGGCCGGAGCCATTGATAAATGAATTTATATCCGGGCTGTTGTTTGGCCGGGGGCGATTGCTTTGTTCCGTCACTGTGTAAACGTTTCGGACACCCACCGGAGACCTTCTTCTTCAGTAGATAAAAGTTTATTGTTCGGCAAAAGGATGGATGCAGCGGCAAACGTACCTCTAGCCGAGATAACCAAACGGTCCGGATATAAACTCTTTTATCTATGACCAGAGAAGGATAACAGCCTGAAGCCTTTGATGTAACAGTGTGTTATTAATTGCGCGGCGCCGCTTCCCGACACTGTCTCTATACGGACCAATCAGATTGCACTGTTAGTAGGATGAGATTACCGTTTTGAGCTTTCGTTGACACCGCATTGCAATAATTAGTATGCATCAACCACAGTTTATCGCATTAAACGGAGCCGACCTGTCGTGTTGTCGTCATTCTACTGTCGGTATAGTCGTCCCATGTGTAGTAACATGGCAACAACGTATCTACACGGGATGCGAGATAAATAATTAAATACCACTATCATAATCAACCTTAAGGATTAGGTTCATCCTGAACCTGTTCCGGGATCGACTTCGCTCTCGGCCGTCCTACATCTCCCCTTCCCCACATATCTATATTCCATTGCCAGCACTGGAATCCTGTCACCCGCCATTCTTCCTAAACTTTCACACCATCTTCTTTTGTTGCTCTTTTGCTGTTCCAACAGTGGGTTGACCCCCAGTTCCGTCCTTACTTCCACATTCTTCCTTCTATCAAGAATGGGATACAGCCCGAAGTATATAGCCCACTCCTCATAAACTTCATCTCCGCTGCCTGAATCTTTGCTGTGTCTCTTCCGTGTCATAACTCTGGCTTCATCTCCGTACATCAAATTTGGGGTATCAGTTAATTACCACGGATAACAATTATTTTGATGCCAAGTGTTATCCTTCTGGCCGAGAGAACTATAACATTGTGTTGTAACTTCGTCCACTTATGGAATTATGCTGTGAAATTTGACAGAAATGAAGTGAAACTGTAAATGTAATCTTTAAACTTAAAGAAACCCCTTAAGAAACGTTACAAACATTGATTTATTTCGTTAGAAACGTTAAAGAAGTGGCTAATCTTTACACATATTGTGTTGTGGTCTCCAAGTTGCATATAACTAAATCAAACTTTGCAAGATAAAATCAAACTTTGCCTTGCATATAGTCAACCAGAACCATAATTACTCGAGTTTTCAAAGTAGCTTCAAGCCGTTGCATTTCTGTAAAAAGGGCAGGCTTATAGACGCGCTGGAAGAATTTGAAATTTATAAGGCCTCAAAAACCCAAGGTAATCAGCTCTTGAACGACAAGCTTTCTTTTAAGTCCAACGGACTGTATGACACGGCCATACGCGTGTTGGAACAACACATAGATAAAGGTAGAGATAGTGCGACGCGTAACGGTTAGTCGCGTGCAAGTTCCGATACGATGCGCATCGTGTAGTTGTGTAATTGTATGCACGCGGTATGTGCGAGTGAAACTTTTTATTTATTTCTTATTAAGTTGACGTACTCCATGTGAGTGATTCTTGTTTTTTATCAACCTGATGATGGGACCATGAGTCCCGAAACGCGTAGTTTTTAAAGAAACATTGATGAGACCAGTGACCAACAGACTAGTAGAAAACTGTTCTGGTATTTATAAAATAGAATGCGAGGACTGCAATAATTTTTATGTTGGACAAACGGGCAGGAAATGTCTGGATAGGTACAGAGAACATCTCCCTAGAGGTGATATCCAGAAAATAAAATCAAACTTTGCCTTGCATATAGTCAACCAGAACCATAATTACTCGAGTTTTCAAAGTAGCTTCAAGCCGTTGCATTTCTGTAAAAAGGGCAGGCTTATGGACGCGCTGGAAGAATTTGAAATTTATAAGGCCTCAAAAACCCAAGGTAATCAGCTCTTGAACGACAAGCTTTCTTTTAAGTCCAACGGACTGTATGACACGGCCATACGCGTGTTGGAACAACACATAGATAAAGGTAGAGATAGTGCGACGCGTAACGGTTAGTCGCTTGCAAGTTCCGATACGATGCGCATCGTGTAGTTGTGTAATTGTATACACGCGGTATGTGCGAGTGAAACTTTTTATTTATTTCTTATTAAGTTGACGTACTCCATGTGAGTGATTCTTGTTTTTTATCAACCTGATGATGGGACCATGAGTCCCGAAACGCGTAGTTTTTAAAGAAACATTGAAGTTGCAAGGAGGAGCACCAGTGTACCTGGATACACAAGGTAATATTAAATATAGTTAATCTTTACAGTTTAACCCGTTCGCGCTGTGAATAAGGAATAATGGATTATTGCCGTAATTTTCACAAGAAATGTTGTGTCGATTGCCAACACCGTTTTTCGTAGTTACACTGCATAGACTGACCGGCAGTACAGTCACAGTTTAAAGATACAGTACCGTTTACCAAATGGTAACAGCTTAAGAGCATAATAATGTCTTTCAGCCGCCAGCTAAACGCAACATTTGCGCAAAAGAAACAATCAGTCAGTCAGTAACCGTAATGAATCACATACGAAGACAACCATTAACTAGAGACAATAACCAATCTACAGCTATGCAGTGTTGTTTGCTTGTTAGGTCTTTAATCAGCGACGCCGTTAGCATGTTAGCGGTCGCGGTTTTAGTTAACGATTCCCGGCTGGTAAATTGTGCTAACACTTGATTTTAAACTTTCAGGACGCTTTATAAATCTGGTTTAATTGTTTCCAGTGATATTATTTTTAACACATAATATATATATATATATATATATATATATATATATATTATGTTATGTATCAAATGCGACGTATCAAAACAAACCTTTATTTATAACAATCCAATGACGTCATGCAGTGATGACGTCACGCAATGATGACGACATACAGCGTGACTGTAAATAAAATGTTACAGAAAGTTTCAAACGATGTCCAGCTAAAAGACATTATCATGTCAAAAATACAATACCGTTTCCCTCAAGTAGAAACCAACATAGCTGGCAGTATCTGGAGTGCTTGTGAACGTAATGTAAAGCGTTTAATGACTTCCTGCGAAATCACGTTTGTATTTCTGGCAGCGGTATTTGTGTGTGCGCGTGTTACTAAACTAATGCCGTAGTAACGATGCATGTTAACCTTCGAGGCAGTAGTTTACAATAACCCAGCTCCTCGTCAACACCTACACCTTGCCTTGATTTGTCACACCCTACGCGTCAGTTCGGTTTCGCATTGCTCAGCCTGTTATCGATTTCAGTTCATTGCCACTGAGAATCAATCGCAGTTTATTACACTCCGATTGCATACTATCAGCCAATCGGAAGTTCCTAAAATAAATTCTCGTTAATGAACCTAATCTCTCTCTCTCTCTCTCTCTCTCTCTCTCTCTCTCTCTCTCTCTCTCCCTTTATGTCTGTCATCGCTTTTTCCAATACCACTAGGCCTATCCTTGTAATGCGTTGCCACGTGATACATTTCATCCTACCCGGCTTATCAAGGTGTAAATAAAGTCTTGTTTCTTTACAAGTATTAATTCTTTGTTAGAAGTTGATAAGGGAACGTAGTAAAATTATATCTGTGTAATAAAATTATATTCTCGATATTTATCGGGTATCGATTTTTTAAATATGTATTACTTTATTGTAGGACTGTAACCTCCTCCCAGATATTTATTTCTGGAGAGATGGAACGATGTCAGTTTTGTTGGATCTCGGACCTCGAAGAATATGGGAGACATCAGAGACCTTTCAATTGGGAGGTAGGAATTGCCCGCCCATAACCTGCAGGCAGGGCGCCTCAAACCACCCAGGAGAAGTCTCCGAAGGCTGCCGAGTGGCAATGTCGAGGCACGAGAGAGAACAGAAAAGGTGTCATCGGGTTCGCCTGGACACTGCGACCACGGAGTACGTCAAGCTGCTGCTCCGTACAGCTTGACCTGGACCTGGAGAAAAAAGTTTAGTTTTAGATCAGAGACCTTCCTTACAGTGCGGTGCGGAGTTATTGCTATTTTGGCTTAGTGATTTAGTGTTATTGGTTTATGTAGTGCGAAACTGTAGTAAGATGTCTTTAATTTTTGTGTGTTGGTCAAATTTTAATTTGAAGAACTATATGAGTGTCTTTGTTATTTCCAACTGTTGTTTGTTTCTAATTAAAGTTGTAATTAGCAACTTAACCGGGTGTCACTTATTCCGTTTCCACTGTACAACATGACGATTCATGCGACCGACGTAACATTATTTTCAGTTCGAAGTAGTCATTCAGATCGTGTCGCATATTTGGTGTATTGTATTGTATTTTATGTTAAACAGAATTCTTCTTAGTCATGCTTTTCTACCCGTCGGATGTCGAGGTTTTCAAGAAAGTTCTCCATCTCGTCCTGTCCAGTCCCAAATCCCTGGGACGGGCCCAAACTGCTCCTCTGCCTTCTACACTTCTTTATGTTATCGACCCATCTCGTTGTGGACCGTCTTCTTCCTCTTCTGCCTTCTGGTTTCGCCTCCCATGCTCGTTTCGGGTACATTTCATGATTCATCCTACAGACGTGGCCAAACCAACGCAGTCGCGAGCTTTTGATTTTATCATTTAAAGAGAGTATCTTCAAATACTTCCGGATGTTAACGTTTCTCACGCTATCTCTATGAGATTTATTTTTTAATAACTACCACGAATATATAATACCACTTGTTTCACTTCACTAGTTTCAACTCGAGCGCTTTTGAACATTTCAGTGCACTTTCAGATCGGAACGAGCGCTGAAACGCTCAAAAGCAGTAAAAGAGGAAGTCGCTGAAAATAGTGAAGTCCAACAAGTGGTATTCTGTGTTCGTGAATCTACAAACCACTAATAAAAATCTGTTAGTAAATAAGTAAGTATTAATTATCTCCATTTATATCGGTTGGGTTTAGCGGCGAAAAACTGTCATGACTAAAGTTTTCAGCTAATGACGCCAGATAGTAATAGCGTTTGGCAGACCAACTGGTTCGTTAGTTTGTACGCCTACCTATTGTACTTTTCATCATCCTACTTTTTTGTTTTACAAAGTAATACAAAAATGTCAGTTCTAATGCTAAAAAATTCTTAGGTCGCAGGTTTTTACGCCGCGTATCTTTGTCGAGTCTAAACATGTTTTTTTTTACAAGAATTTTCTCTAAGGGGGGGAGTATTTTAACTCTAAAGTTGTGGCAGTCGGTTTTAAATCAGTAAAGACGGAAGAAGTGTAAACAGTTTGTGCTTGTTCACCGCTGTGTAAATTGTAACTGAAACGTTTATTAGCTAATTGAAGCTTAATTTTAGTGTCAAGATAAAAGAAAGTCGTGGTGTACAGGTTTTTATATAGATAACCTGTTCTAAAAATATCATATCAGAGTATAAGGAAGTTTTTGCAGTACTTGTTGTTGCTTAAAATATTTATTTCTGTCTCAACTGTTAAGGCGTGTTGCATCACGGTCACATGGGATGTCTTAATGACAGATTCTACCATCCAGAACAAATATTTTGTTCTTGTATTTTTTGTTTTATCTATCTTTTTATTCTGTCTGATGTGTCGAAAGCTTAAATCCATGTTAACTGTCCACAAGAGTTAATTCTTCTTCTTCTTCTTCTTCTTCTTCTTCTTCTTCTTCTTCTTCTTCTTCTTCTTCTTCTTCTTCTTCTTCTTCTCTCTGTCTTGTCACTAGCCGCACTTCTTTAGTATTCTTTCCTTTACTATTTGCCAAACGACCGATGTAAAATATATATTTTATATTATTTCATTTCCTTTATAATCTCTATTTCCTTTCTATTTAGTTGACTATTCCACGTTGTAAGCTTAACCTGTTCCTTCTCATTTCACAACCGTAGATCCGTCCATTTCCAAAGTCATTTGTATTTTGTTGACTGGCCCACTGAGAAGACTCCGTTATGTCGGTACAAGTGACCTTTACGGCTGTTTAATGCTGTACTTCACAGCATTACGGTTTCTAGGACTGCCTCCCTCAATCATTCGGAGGACGCGCCGTCCTCTAGAAATATAGTTTTCCGAGGCCATTCATTGAGAAGGAAGTGTGTATATGGAAATGAAAAATCGATGACCCCCTACCTCTTTAGTATTCTAATTCCACCGGGATCGGTAAAACACAGAGTTGGTCGAACCAGATCGACAGAACAGATTAGAGACGGAGCCCTCATTTAAGACAAGTTGAGGGAAAGTGAGAGTCCAACAAGGTGCTCACAAGATGTGAATGCCTAGGTGTTTTGTATCGACCTTTTCTGGTCTAGATCCACCGTGTTTTACAAGACGGGGGATGTCTTGTAAGATGCGCGGCTCTTCATTGCGCGAGGCAGCGAGAAGCTTGAGGCCTTTTCAGCTTTGTGTTAGCTACAACTACCCCTGAGATCGCTCTCTCCTCCCCTTTTGACCTAGCTTTTGAATTTGTTTCAAGTGTCTTTTTTTGGACTTTGACTGAAGCCACAACTAAAAAATTTTAAACTTTCGAAACGCGGCTTTATCGTAAAATACTGAGAAATTCATGGACAGCACATATAACAATAATGTTGAAGTTCTTAGAAAGATAAAGAAACAAAGGGAATTATTAACACAATGAAGATAAGAAAGCTTCAGTATTTGGGACATCTCATGAGAAACGAACAGAGATTTTACTTATTGCAGTCCATGCCACAGAAAAAAATACTTGAAAAGAGAGGAGTTGGGCGACCGAGAATATCATGGCTGAGAAATTGTAGGACCTGGTTTGGCATGAGTACAACTGAATCATTCCGTGCAGTTGTACAGAAAGTTAATATAGTCTGTATGATATCCAACATCCGAAACGGATAGGAACTATCAGAAGAAGAAGTGTTTTCTTACTTCAAATATATTTACAACATTCCCCTCCGCTGATAATTTATTGCTTCGAAACACGAATAAAGGTTAAAAATATGTATTATTTCTTCAGTATAATATCGAGGTCAGTTGTAATATAATAAATAACTTAAAATATAGATGACATGACAAATCATTCGAATTATTCTAGAGGAATGCAGAGAGCGCCCTCCTTGTGGTGTCGTTTAATTTATTATTCAGTTTGGTGTATCAAATTGATAGATACGTGATTTTGACTATCAAATTTGTTTCAATCAGTCTCGTAATAGGCTTAGTTTCTGTACTGCAACGACAACCAGTCAGATCCGGTATACGGTTGTCGATGTGCGAGTATGATTGTGAGTATAGAGTTCAGTGTCTGGTTTGACTAAGGCCGTCAACGTGTCATCTACCTTTAGACATCATTGCCAGAACTGAGTATCGCATCCTTCTTAAAAACGCATTTTGTCTTTAGTCGCTGCATCGTTTGATTCGCCTGTCATATCTGAAGTCACGGGTCAACTGAATTCTCTTCTCGCAGTCCAGTCCGATGAACTGTGTTCGTTAGTTCTTTAATTTTCACAGACGTGTTCTTCTATTCCTATTATATATTCTGTCCTGGCTTGACCCCCCTCCCCCGATCTGTTCTATCCATAGGAATTCTATCTCAGCTGTTTTATTAATAAAGTTCATCATCATCATCATCTTCACGGATTAACCAACGATTAAGTTCCGGTCTCAAATAAGCAAAGATTAGAGCTGGTCACTCCAGCGCTTCCTCGGACGTCCCACACATCTCAGTCCCCTCGGATTATAGTTACAGAGTTGTTTGGGGATGCGGCAGTCATCCATTCGGCAAAGATGTTTCCACCAATTCAGCCGATACTGGGCGATCCTGTCGAGTATACTCATAATATTCAATTCCTGCCCCGTATATCTGAGTTTCTTCTATGATCATGGAGAGTATACCCTGCCACGTGCCTGAGAAATCACATTTCAGCCGATTGGATGCGAAAGTCCAATTCTCAGACCCATAAAGGAGTGTGGGAATGGCCATCACCTTGTAGAATTTTAGGCGTTTTCCTTTACTTGCTGACTTAAGGGTCCGCCTGATGGTTCCGCACATAAGGTTGAACTTATGCAACTTATTCACAACATTGTTGCATGGATTATAAGACACTGTAGCCCAGGTATTCAAAACTGCTAACTTGTTCCAGGACAGTACCATCTATAACAATTTTTGGCCCTACGGGATCAGTTCCACGAAAAGCCATCATCTTGGTCTTACCTGTGGATATCTGCAACCCAGAGTATTTGGAGATTCGATTTAACAAATGTATTGATAATGTTCTTGAATCAAATTGTCTGGGATTGCCGACATTCTAGAAAATGTAGAGGTAAATAAGCTAGGCCACAAAACGGTTGGGTAATGTACAGCTTTAATGGTTCAGAAATCAAATAACAAGTTTAACTGCTAACGGATATACGTAAATTGTCGTTATACCTTGTGTAACGCAGTGAAAATGTTAATCTTGTTATTTGAATTAGCAGTCTCTGTAAGTCCAACTTCGTCGTACTGATTTCCTAAACTACTAAATGTCATGTTCTGGACGAGGCCTTTCAGTATTTCCACCATTTTCAAGTCCTAAACCACGACAATCGTCCTAAACATGTTGTGGTTTAGGAGTTGAAAATGGTGGAAACACTGGAAGTCCTCGTCCAGAACATGACATTTAGCAGTTTAGCAAATAAACACTACGAAGTTGGAGCAGTGAAAATGATGGTTACTTATCTCTGACCATCATCCGTCCGGGCAACCAGTACCTACAGTTACTTTCGGGAGCCCTCTGGCGGCAATCCTGCGAAGTCATTACTATAGTCATTAAAGTATGGACCGTGATCATTAGATAAAATTCCGGGCTAAATTTGCCCATGGTATGTGAAGTTTCGGGACAATTGTCACACGGTTCCTCGGTCCGAAGGTGTCTGCTCTACGTGCTGCCGAAACGTCGAAACGTCAGCAATGAAAAATTGTAATTACAGACCACGGACAGTTAGCTCCGACGTTTTATGTAATGATAAAAATCACTACCATAAGTCAGTAATGAGTAATGGTTCGTAATAGCGAACAACAGTATCCGTTGCAAACGATGTTTGTACCTAACAGAATTTTGATAATTTCCTTTATACATGAAAACTGCGTCATTAACCTGCCATTAACAATTTATTAAGCCAGATTCAACAGTCTTTGGCTTATTTATTCATCGAGTCTCTACATAAGGCATATTTTATCTTTATAAAAATTACAGATTACTTAATAAGACGGTAGAGAGATATTCAGGATTGATTCGAAAACAACGTGCTCAGGAGGATTATGTGACCAATATGTCATAAGGTGATATTAATTTGGAGAAGAAAAATGGATTTGTTAGGATTATAATCTCCATCAGATTTGAAAACTATACAATATGAAAATCTCCACTATAAAAACAAAGGTAATGGCATTTCGAGGTAAGGAGCTAATAAGAACAAAGACGATGCTTTTCTTCTTATTCTACTTCTTTTTCTTTTTCTTCTTCACGGCTTAGACTGTTTAGTCTGTTCCGGCTCCAAACTAGTCGGACCATCTCTTCTTGGGTCTTCCGAGGCTTCTCTTTCCTTTTGGCTGATACAATAAGGCTGCCCTGGGGAATCTGTCACCGCCCATTCTGCTAATGTGTTGTTTCCACCTTTCTCTATACTTATTGATGATTCCGTTTACTTCTTCATCTTTCAGTCCCTCTCTTAACTGATTGTTTCTTTTCATATCTGAATCTGTGTACCCAACTATGGAACGTAAAAATTCATTTCCGTAGCCTGATTTCTTGATAGTTGTCTAGCAGACGTTGTCCACATTTCTGAGCCATAAGTAAGGGTAGGAACTGCCATGGATTTGTATAATTTTATTATGCACTCTTCCCTTACCTTGTGTTTTAGAGCAGGAACTCAAGTCGAATACACAACTCAGTTATCATTTAATAATTTTTTATTAATTTGAAAGTTTAATTGTTTATCACAACAAGGGTAATATTTTTTAGGATATTACATAAATGGTGCACCAACTCTGGGGCATTAAAGAATTAACAGTTTATTAGATTAATAATTGTTGAACAGAACCAGCAGAAATATAATTGTTATAGTATATTCCAAGATTGGCATCCACTACGTGGGGCGTTTTAACCAAAAAATACAACACAACATCTGATTTGTAAGTACGTTACAATATTTCCATATTAAATTCTTTCGCAATGTTGTTTAAGGAGTGGAGCATCCTTACCAGGTCGTTCTCATTTGTGGCCAATAAAATCTGATAATCTGCAAACATCAGAGTATTAGGCATTTTGCCCGCAACAAAAATAATGATTAACGATCGAATTCTAGAACAGGTGAGGCATTTTGTTTATTTAGGAAATGATATCAGGTATGATATTGATATTAAGTTACGTAAGTTCCAAACGGTCAATCAACCGTATTTGATATTAAGTTACGTAAGTTCCAAACGGTCAATCAACCGTATTTGATATTAAGTTACGTAAGTTCCAAACGGTCAATCAACCGTATTTGATATTAAGTTACGTAAGTTCCAAACGGTCAATCAATCGTATTGATATTAAGTTACGTAAGTTCCAAACGGTCAATCAACCGTATTGATATTAAGTTACGTAAGTTCCAAACGGTCAATCAACCGTATTGATATTAAGTTACGTAAGTTCCAAACGGTCAATCAACCGTATTTATATTAAGTTACGTAAGTTCCAAACGGTCAATCAACCGTATTTTTAAAACAAGTTTCGTCGGGATAGAAAATTAAAGTTCTACAAAGTTACGGCAATCCCTGTATTGTCCTATGGGTGTGAACTGTGGACAACAACGAAGACTCAAGACACCAAAATATAGGCCTTTCGAGGAGTTAAAATGTGTTCCAAACTTGACCGTATAAGAAATGAGGCCATAAGAGAAGAGTTCTAAGTTTTTAACTTGAATGAAAATTTAAAAGATTACAAACAACGGTTGAAAGGACACTTAGAAAGGATTTAAGATTTTAGACTGCCCAAACAAGTCTGGAAGTACAAACCTAAATGACACAGGTGTGTTGGTAGACCCAGGAAGAGATGGCTGGGGGGGAACCTTTGAAGGCGGAACAGGCACCACCTTGTCTATGCCGTGTTGTGAAGATGATGATGACGACGACGATGACGATGACGATGATGATATGATGACTATGACGACGACGACGACGATGATGATGATGATGATGACGACGACGACGACGACGACGATGATGATGATGATGATGATGATGATGATGATGATGATGATGATGATGATGATGATGATATGACGAGACGACGACGATGACGACGACGACGACGATGATGATGATGATGATGATGATGATCTTACCCTCGTACAGCGGAATACCGGAAGTAAAGTGGCTGGATTACAGCAGACTGTGAAGAAGCTGTTCTTGAAATTACCCGGCAGAATAGGACCTAGAGGAGGGATAGTGTGGACGACCTCAAGCAAGTTGAGGCCGAGTATCAGGATAGAGACCAATGCGCCTGTACTGTCCCTGTCTTCTTCTAATAGTTCCTATCCGTTTCGGATGTTGGATATCATGCAGGCTATTTTAACTTTTTGCACCGCTGTACGGAATAAGTCAGTTGTATTCATGCCAAACCAGGTCCTTAAATTTCTCAGCCATGAGATTCTCGGTCGCCCGACTCCTCTCTTTCCAAGTACTTTTCCCTGTAGTATGGACTGCAATAAGTAAAATCTCTGTTCATTTTGGATGAGATGTCCCAGATACTGAATCTTTCTTATCTTCACTGTGTTTATAACTTCCCTGTCTTTCTTCATCTTTCTAAGAACTTCAACATTAGTTATATGCGCTGTCCATGAAATGCTCAGTACCTATTCTACGGTAGAGCCACATTTCGAAAGATTCCAATTTCTTAGTTGTGGCTTCTGTCAAAAGTCCAAGACTCTACACCGTAGAAGAGGACCGAGAATACGTAGCAGCGTGGAAATCTCATCTTTGTGTTTATTGTTAAATCGTGACTTTTGAATAAACTACTCATTCTAGTGTACACTGCTCTTGCCTTTTCAATTCTGCTCTTTATTTTTTGAGAGTAGTCCCATAGTTTATTGACTATAGTACCAAGATATGTAAATTAGCTTACACGTTCAACTGGCATTTGATTTATATTAAGAGTGCAGTTTGTAATTTGTTCTTATTGTCTCTGTAAATGAATAAAATTACACTTACCACTAAAACCTATAGTGTACGGTATGTTCTGTTACTGCATAGAGGTTCGTGTACGCACATCAAGATAAAGACACTGTAAAGCCGGCGTAAGTCGTTTAGGGCGAGAAATAATTATTTCGTTTTTATGTGTGCAGGGTTTTTATCGTTTCAATTATAAACGTGACCCGTTTATTACTCTAACCCGCCCCCCCCCAGACGTCAAATAGAGTGAAGTTAAGTAGTTTCATATTTTAGTGGCAATAACTTCTCTCGCCGGGTTGATATAAAACGTTGACTTATGGTTTTCTGAACAGTTTACTGTCCATAAACGTGTGACAATGTCGTCAGATAAGCCGCCTTCATACGACCGAGCAGGCGGTCATATGAAGGTTACTGCTACGTCAGTTCTTATGGTCAGTGACTGTGGTAGAGTGTTGGATGAGCACATCACGAGACTGGATCAGCCGCGAGCAAAAATACACCCTGACCTAGACAACCCGATTTCTTAATCGGCTTTGACTGGTGGGTACTCGCTTTTACAATTTAGAAGGTCGGTTGACCAGCGTAAAAGAACCTTCTCGGTCTTTACCGATCTTCTCATAGACTTTAGAAGGTCGGAAAACCAGCGTATGATATGCTTGTCTCGGGAAACCTATATTCCTTATATTCCTAGATACCGAAGTAAGTTCCGTATAACTGGAAGATAATCTGTGAAAGTCGCGGATCTGGATATTTTGAGGCCCTCGGTAGTTTATTCTCGGAGGGCTCCCCTTTTTAAACAGGAAAATTTATTATCATATTTTAACACATTTCCAACTTGTCCCCTTGACTGTGCAACATACTAACTAACTCACTAACTCATGGACAGTCGACACTCAGTAACTTCAACCGGACGATTCAATAAACAGTCCTTATTAAAACAGGTTTTATTCACAATGTCTGTATCGGTTTACAAAAACCGCTACAAAAAAAATGGATAAATGTACTTAATAAAACATATACTAAAGAAAGTGTTTACTAATTGGTTACTAATTTTATGATTTACTAATTGGTATTTTTTACGATTTTATCTTACGGTAAGATGGAATTTATATTTTTCCAAGGTTAGTACTAATAATTTTGAAAAAGTTAATGTTTTGGTATATTTAAGCCTACTGATTTCCTGTATTAAATAATTAAATTCACCCCCCCAAAATAACCCGTGCACTCCATCCAGCACTGTGACCCTAGGTAGCTGCCTAGTCGGAATCCGCCGCTGCCCATATACCCTCGTCAATACCCACATTAATTACGTCGTCGTATTTGTAATATAACTTGACCTTCAACATGTACCACCAGGGGTTTCAAGGGCATAAAAGGGATGACATTAAGTTTGCAGTCACACAGATTTCTAAGAAAATCAGATTTACTTAGCTGACGTTCCAAGATTGTCGTAGATACTGAGCGAGGCCTTTCGATGTCTCCACCGTTATCAGATAGACACATCGAAAGGGTTTGCCCATTGCGAAACAATTAGAGCTTCGGCAGCCGTCTACGACAACGCATGAACAATAAAGACAGCCAACAACATTAATCTAAGTACGCTGACGTTTTGTAGATCGTTATGCCCGCGCCCGCACTCGTGCATATGCAATGAACAGTACTTACCTATTTATATTTATTTTTGTGTAAATTGATTTAAGCGACTTTGCTTTACACTTTTACTAATATGAGTTTTTTTATTGTTTCAGGTGAGTACTGTGTTACACTCTGGAATATTTAACGTACACATATACCAGTAATTGGATTTGTGAGTACCGTTAGTCTAACTAACGTATTAATATAGTTTTTATACCGCGTTTGTTTGAAACAAGTGCGAAGACTTTCTTCCAGTGGAAGCAGAAACTTGGCGAAGTGCGATTCTGAAGAAATTGCGCGAAAGCAGTTCGTCCGAAGCCAGGTGTACGCTCCAGTTCTCATTGGCACACTGTTCAGCCGAATTAAATAATTTCAGGTGTGGTACTCGCGGATGTTCTACCCTGTAGCAAGAACGAAACCTAGATGCTCGGCGAGGCATTCCAAACACCAGGTCGGTAGCAGGGGCGGATCAGTGGGATAGCACTCAAACCCCTTCGAGAAGAAAATCTTCAGTTGTGTTCCTCAGGCGGTGAAAAATAACCGGTAGTTCGGTACAACTGACGGTAAAAGCAGAATGAAAGAACCGTTGCTAGAGGTAGCCCTTCCTATAATCCGGTACAGAGGCAGCCGTTGGTATTTATATAACGTATAATGTTGTCGTTAAAATCGATATCTTAGAACGTGTCGCTTTCATAGGACTGCGTAACTTGTCGCTTTGCGTGAATAACCACTCCTTCGTAAATGTTCAACTATATTTTGTTGAAGATACATTATATACGGTCTCCATTTTGCTGTATATTAATTAATTACCTTAATGTAATACGTTTACGTGTGGAACGATAAGAACACTGAATGAAAAGGTCAGAAGAGATACTCTTTTGACATGAGATGAAATTGGTACAGGCTAATGAAATGAGATTTTACGATCAGTACTAGGAATATCAAAGAGGGACCGGCTAAGACTTGACGATATAAGGAACATCCTTGGAATATACAGCCTAAACGAAAGAATAAATCATCAATACAGACAGGATTGGACAAACCAGGTTGAAACGAATATTGGAAGACCAAAGAAAAGATGATCGGACCAAGGAGTGCGCAGCTGATCCTAAGGTCCACAGCCTGAAGAAGAATAAGAAGTAAAGAATTATGGACGATTTCAAATGATAAAAAAAAAAACACGTAAAGTAGGAAAGAATTAATCGGATTATTGTGTACGAATAAACTAGTAACATCCGGAATTGACAGCCAGATGTGCGTTTCAGACACGGGTTGTCGCTGTGTTGGGATGAGAGGTGTACGGCAGTCGGCCAAATCGCAAACGTTTATTACTATCATTCACAGCCTTGTTTTGAATCCCAGGCACTCTACAAATCGCTACCATGTGTACATACAAGGGAAAAGTTTAACATTTTCTGATTCAGTAAAACAAATTCACCGTTTGCTGTAAGGTCAGAGTGCTCTGGTACTAAACATGTTGACGCTGTGATGCCAACGAACGGTCACCCGCCCCTCGAATGTAATATAATCAATCAACGGGTGGTATTCCTACCTAATAATATCTTAATATATACCGTTTCGAGGCGTCCCGTCGCGTGCGTCGTTTAAATGTAGTTCCCACATGTTTATTTGAGAATATATCAATACACGTACACACCACCACAGACATGGATCGAGCACAACACCCAGTAATGTAATGGTTAGTTGCAAATCACATTACGTCTCCCGTTATCAGAAATGGCGCCATCGTTTCGCGGTTTCACACTGTTCTCCGTGCTTGATCGACACATTCTGCAACCGAACAAAGAGTTTCTATTTCGTCTGTCATTGACTCTACTACAGGCAGTAGAGACTTGTGAATAGTGAATAAATGAATAGGTCTTCACTTTTAATTCGGTCCATCTTACCATCTTCATTTTTAATAGCCCTCAGCACCAGCAAGTGCGCCCATCGATAAGGTTTGACGCGCCCGCGAACCAGTTTGTAATTTTATTTATTTATTTTTTAACGAAGGAACGCACCACATTGTCGCATTGTACTTGCTTCGAACTATTGTATTATAAAATACAACCAGCCATTTACCGAACCGCGCTGACCGAACAGAGCTTGTCGCCCAGACCCTGTAAACACCTTTCTCCCCAAAGGAGAAATTTGATTTTTTCTTGTTTTACATTTATGTGCACTTTATGAAATAAATTGTTATTGTGGTACGTTCTTTAATTTATTTTTATTAAAATGTTTTCCTGTTTAACCATTTTTTCGTTTAAACTTTTGTTAGTTTTAACGTGCATGTGTATAATGATAAATTGTTGGTGACTTATTCCTAATGCGAAAAATTTTTACAAATTTATATGAAAAATTCTGTAAACGTTTAAACGTTGATTTAAAAAATCAAGGGTATATAATTTTTTCATTGTATACTGATGCATTACAGTCGGCTGTAGCTTACTCCCGTTTATCGTTCCATTCTCCACTCTGTTTTGTTCTTCTGTTCTTCTGCTTCAAACGTCGTACCTCTTATTGCTACCGTTGTTTTTTTTTCATTCTACGCCAGTTTCTCTCTTATTTTTTATTCTCACGTAGGGTTTCGCGGCCGGTGTCGATTATGTTTTGAAGTCTTCTTTCGGTATGGATCGTGTCAAAAATGTCTTGTACGACAAAGTTTCACCCATACTACAATCAGTATCCTAATGACTATGTGAGCAACGAAAAGCTGTGAATGTAGCCCAAATCGGAATTGGTAATCAGTTACTAATATCCAAATGAATAGAGGGTAGTTATTTATTGATACCATCCAGTTCGGCCCTATTATAGTGTCTTTGATTTGGGCTCTGACCACTGCTGTACTGGCGTTGGTCTCGTGACTTTTGAAGACCTGTTTTTAGTAGATAGTTTCGCACACACACGTACTACTTTGTTATCTCTGCACTTTTCTGGAATTCCAGTCCTGAAAAGAGGCTGTTTTTAACATGATAATGTTTTTAGGCTGGGGGTCATTCCACAAAAATGTAACGTCATCGAAAAATATAACGCTTCCACACTTTCGATTCCACACAGTCTAAAAATCTTCGGTCTCTGTCGTTTTAACATGATAATGTTTGTTATATAGTAAATATATTTGTTATATAGTAAATATTTGTTATATGCACATTATACGTTTCAAAAGCCTAAAAACATTATCATGCTTCGATGTTTCGGTTTCGTCGAAATTTCTTTAATTTTATACGTCTCAGCTGTCAAATCGTCGGACAGATGAAAACAAATCCTCTCCGTAGAGGCTGACTATATTCTCACGTGGCCTTCCGCGACCGGTGTCCATTATGTTGTTGAAGCCTTCTTCTGCCGTGGGCCGCATCAAAAATGTCTTTTACGACAACGTTTCACACTTATTACAATGATTATCTTCAGATCTCTCTTACTTTATTATAATGGTAATCTTTCAGATGTTTTTCTTGGCATCCCGTGTTTTCTTATGCCTTTCGTATGATCGCACCATGTATGCGTACGGCGTCAGCTCATGGTGACGGTAGCGATGACGACAAAGACACGTTTGATGACGTTGGCAATAATGACAACGGAAACTAACATCGCTGTGTGTGGAAAACTACTTGGATGATGATTCTGATGACGGTAACAGGGATGATATCGACCCCGGCAATGCGGACGTGATGTGACGATCAGGAAAACTACTGCAACGCTAAGGAAATAAATAGTGTCGCATCGCTGAGTGGCACACTGCGGCGCGCGAGAGTGTTCCAGAGGTTTGCAGATCATTCTACGCGGTAGAATTACGTAACGCTGTGGACTGTTGTAGGTCAGGAGAGATGAGGATGCCCCTTCTAGACGCTTGCTAGACTACCCTACCAGCACCTAGGCTCCGTATCTGGCGGCGGAGGTATAAATACTGGAAATATATAAACACTTGTTACGTTTCACAGTTTTTATTTAACTCTGAGAGCTGTTTCGACTTCTTAAGCCATTGTCAAAGAGATGAGTGAACACTAAACAGAGGATGTAAGAGGGTGGTGGACATCTGTTTAGGGCGTGTATCGGAACATGTGTGAGGTGTGAAGATGGAGAGGGGGGTTGCAGGAGCTAAAGGAAGGTCAAGTGTTTGTAAAAACTAAATATAATCTGAATGCTATATGTAAAATTAACTAAACTAAATAATAGCTTTTAATAAAGGGGATAGACAGAATTCAGTTTGTTTGTTCATTTGTTAAATTTTTGTTATTTTTTATTGCTTTTTTAATTTCTAGAATTTCCAACAAATCCATTTTTTTTACCTTTTTGTATGTTGTGGAGTAGTGTTATGTTTTTTGTAAAAGCTGTTATTTAGTTTAGTTAATTTTATATTTTCTATTCAGATTATATTTTACAGACACTTGACCTTTCCTTAGCTCCTGCAACCCCCCTCTCCATCTTCACACCTCGCACATGTTCCGATACACGCCCTAAACAGATGTCCACCACCCTTACATCCTCTGTTTAGTGTTCACTCATCTCTTTGACAATGGCTTAAGAAGTCGAAACAGCTGTCAGAGTTAAATAAAAACTGTGAAACGTACCAATTGTTTATATATTTTTTAACAACCTTTGTATTAATATGTTTCACCAAGTGCCTAACGAGTCATCAAAATTAATATCGTGATAAATACTGGGTTTCGAAGCGGCTCAGTTTCACTTCAGACTTGGCGATATTCAAGTGCGGTTTGCAGTGATTGTTGCGGTTTTGTCTAATTAAAGTTTGCAATTTATTAGTGACTACATTGGTGTCAGGTATTCTGTTTCCACTGTACCCACGTCGACTTTGTGTGACCGTCTTAACACTATAATGGTCGTGGTGACGACGATTCTGTGACAGAAACGATGACGATGATTGAGCAGTTGTTAAACTACTACTTTTAATATTTCTGGTGCATTATATAGCAGTGTTGCTCATATGGTAATATGGTAATTAATATTTACAATATTCTGTCGAATCTAATGTCTTTTGGTCTGTAGGACTCCGACCATGGAGTCGTGGACGGTTAACCATCCACGTTTTATGTTTATGCATGTTACGTTCGAGTTTAGAAGCGAAGCTAGTATGATGCTTAACCGCACGACTAACATCCCGGCTTAGATCACTTCAGCTGTGGGTTGTGACAGACTGGTCCATCACACATCCGTCATACGTGGAATGTAATACCAGTGTCAGTTCACTGTTATAAATCTAGTTATCTAGTTGAAAAGCCAAGTACAGTGAATTCCGCTCTTTCGGGACACGTCAGGACCATATCAAGTTGGCCCAAGCCCAATGGAAAACCAAACATAACGCTTAACTGCAGTAAACACCGCAATTATAAGATTTGTTACTAACGAAGTTCGCTCAAGGAAATACAGTAATAAAAATATATTTAGTATTTATAATGAAATTACCGCAAGATATATATTTTTTTCCTTATTGGGAACATGTTTCGAGAACCATTGTGTTCTCATCCTCAGCCTTCGTGATTTTGCGTCTGGTGAAGTACTTATGTGTTGGCTGGTTGTTGTTGTGGTTTTCTGTTGGCCTTTGACAATTTAAATTGGTATTATTGTGTGTGATTGTGGTGTATGTATTAGTATTTTGTGTATTTTCGATGTTGAGTGCTTTGAAAATTGTGTCATGTTTTGTATTGATTTGTATTTGTTCAGGTATTAGTTTGTTTTGTGTTTTATGTTTGTATATTTGTAAATTTTCCCAAATGTTCATTATGGTTCCTTTGTGTGGTATGTGTTTTATTATTGTCATGTTGGTTATGTCTGGGACTTCCTGTCCAGTGTTTATTGGATGTGTGGCCAAATTAGATTTGTATATTTGTATAGCAAAAAGTGTTTGAAGTAATAAAAATAAAAATAAAATATATATATATATAACTCAAAGTCTGAGGATTTATGTGTACTGAATACAAATCCACACCGTTACTCTAATTGCCACCAAATTTTGCACAGGTAACCTTTGACACAAGGATCAAAATACTGTTTAACTGGGAATTTGATATTTTGCCCAGTTTGCACGATTTAGGACCTTTTAATTGTGCCTTTTCGTTGACGCGTATAAAGATGTCAACAACACCATAGAGACCAGAATAGCAGAATAGCAGCAGTGGAAGATGAGAATTCAATTACTTCTGTAATATTTGGTTCCGGAAAATGTGTAAACATTGTACATCCAGAATAATAATAATAATAATAATAATAAAAGCTTATTACTTCTATTTAAGAAGAAAAAAACTGAGCCGTTACTGGGGGCCGAATAACCGACGGTCCGGATCTATTAAGCGAAGCAACTTTCTATGTGCAACCCTGTTTTTGTTTTTGTATTTTAAACATTGGCTCAATAAAGCGGCTGGCCCTAATAACCAGTAGCCCCATTAACAGGTAGTTATAACCGGTTATAAATGTAGTTGTAACAATATGAACACAACAATAGCATAAACTTCCTAGACCTTTCCATCACAAAATTTGAACACAGGCACAAATTCAGTATATACAGAAAACCGACTACAACTGAGACACTAATACACATCTCCTCCAACCACCCAATACAACACAAACTAGCTGCCTTCAGAACTATGATACATAGACTAAACATAACACTAACATACATCAATAACACGCTGAAAAAATAGCCCACACATTCAAAAAAGCAGGATATAAAATCGCATACAAAACTACAAACAAAACAGAATACACACTATCAAAACACACACACAAAGCACAAAACAAATTCGATCTACCTGGTGTTTAGAAACTAAACTGCTCAGATTGCAACAAATTCTACATAGCCCAGACAGGAAGTAGCTTCAAACAAAGACACATTGAACACACAAAAGCACTACACTCCACTACCGAATCCACCTTTGCAAACCACCTCATTGAAGGAAACCACACATACAAAAACATCGAAATAAACATGGATATACTACACGTACACACAAAAGGGCGAAAACTAGACTCTCTAGAACAATTGGAAATATACAAACACACGAAAACACATAAAAACAACATCCTAAACGAACAGACACAATTCAACTCACACGCATTATTCGAACATATCTCACCTCACACACACAACATCGATCCTTCAAACGTCGATACCGTCGCCAAGAACAAGATGGACAGTGTTTCCAGCGGCAGCCTCTGAAGAAGCTTTTTAAAAGCGAAAACTGGTTCAGGCTATAAGATAAACCTTTTACGTTTTTACCCATAAAAAACTTTGTGTTTCGAGTCGCGGTAGTGATTTAATTATATTTAGTATAACAATGTGTTTTAACGTGTGTTCAGCTTCGTCGTAAAAACGGTAGGAAAGGCGGTAGGGTGTACAGTATGTTACTACATTTCCTTTAATTAATAACATAAATGACGGTAACATGTGACGTTACCTACGCGTGCTGTGTCAGATCTGCGGAGCACACAGAGAAAGACATAAATATTATGACCGTGTGCTACAATGTATGCCTGTATGACGATTACTACTGTGCAGTAAATGTCAAAGGAGAAAACTAATGAACTCAAGTCAGCATTGGACGCACCATAAAGACTTTCTCAGTCCCAGTAAATATCATAGCAGTCAAACGCATCTCGTTGCAATGTTTATGACTCGTGTTGAAGCTCACTCGGTATTCAGCTGTACAACTCAACGCTCATTTATTATTTTTATTACTTTATATACTCGTAAACGAATACATTTTTAAAGAGACTTTTCTACAGTCTGTCATGTCTCGCGCCTTTTTCTGCCACGCTATTTCTAATTGCATATAAGTTTATGATTTTCTATAGCATTTTCAATTTGTTCTTTATATTTTCATTTCATTTATTCCCAGTAAAAGAACATACGTTTCTTTGCCATTTATCGTCTGTGATGCGTGTTACACGTGTCATGTGTTAGCAGCTAAAAGGTGTCCATAATTCTGTTATTTATTTTCATACAGTTTGATATGGTTTCTTGGGTAATCTTGTGTAACATTTATCTTGAGTGAGCTTGTTAAAGCATAATATAGTTTTCCAGTTTTACATTGATGTCCAGAGTTTCCTATCGTATTATTTTATTGATTATTGACATTTGTGTGCCGCTCATGACAAAGTTTCCGCCTTATATTTTGTCTTATACGGTTTATATCCAAGTAGTTCGTTTATCCTTCATTACTAGATTCTTATTCTTTCCGTCTCTTTATTCTTTCCTTTATTAGTTATGGTCAGCCTTAAATAATTGTATTCTTTTAGGCCCATATTCCTTGAATAGAATAAGTGAAGACATAGGTAGGTCTAAAGAGTGGAAATTACGAGTGGATTCCGGAATAAAAATAAATAGTAGAACAAGTAATCGTCCAAAACAATGAATGCGAGATTCAGAGATCGATGTTTCAGTTACTGCAAGTCTGTTCACATTACAGCATGAAAATTTCTGTGCAAAAGACTAAAACTGTGGCATTTATGGGTGCATACCACGTGCGAAGCAAGATTGTATTGGACAGAAGAGTATAGAGGTGTCTTCTCTTCCTTTACCCCCGTGAGTACAAAGGTACCGTTAGTGATTTTCTTGTACATTCATGACAGTGCTACCATTAGATTTAATATTGTTACGACGGCTTACTGATCGTCGAATGGTACAGTGAAAAACAAAATACAAGACACCAATTACGTTGCTAATCACCAGCTTTAATTATCACAATTAAACAGTTTGTAACCAACAAGATAATCTCTTACAACAAATCAAATAAAAATTGTTCACACGCAATAAAAAAATGTCAACTAATAAGAAATATATAAAACACAATTGTATTACAATCGTTCCGCACAATTATGAAAACACATAACACTTCGCCACGATAATTACTTTACACTAATAACCACTTGAACGCACAGAGTAATCGCCCGACAATAACTCGATCCGCGTTAACGGAAATCGCTCACGTAACGGAACTGACAAGCCGGCTGCTGTGGCTTTATATAGGCCGCGCAGAGGTCCAATACAGCTTTCCGTCCTTAGTCCACGCTGGCTTAATGCGTATCTCAAGTGTTCTTGAATACACTAGAACCCATTTGAGAGCAACCTTAACTGAGCAACACCTACCTAAATTGTCGGGGGGGGGGGGGAAGAGTAGAGAATGTTCTGGGTTGTTCGGTAGGCTTCTCAAACAATATCTACCTTGTATTTCTAGCTCGTGTCAGCTGTATTGCTTTATATTGTCAGTGTCCCGTTGCTTCATTAAGTGTGCCCTCCCATGACATTGTACACACTGCCCCACATCACACTTACATTTTATTCTCTTCTCTTGTGTTTCGTTTATTCTTTTGGCCGTAAGCCTAAGTAGTGCCGCACACTGAGGGCAAGACAGTCGGCAGACTGTCTTTCGCTTGTCTGCGGCGCGGCGCGACAGTAGAAAGACAAAACAGTTTTGTCGCCATCCTGCGCACACCGGCGACAGTCTCGCAATGGATTTTGTGGAAACCGCTGCTACTGTTGCTTTATTAATTCGTTTTCGAAAGAAAAAAAGAAGACAGTACTGGGTGCATCCTATTTATAGTTCGAGATTAACGAAAGGAAAATTCTATACACTGTATAAAGACTTGCGGGAGCATCCAGAAAAGTTTTTTTCATACTTTAGAATGAATGTAACAACTTTTGACGAGTTGTTAAAATTAAATTTACAACTTATCAAATCAGTGCAATAGTAAGAATCTTTTATACTCATATTTTGATTACAAATTTACAAAAGAATCACTGGATTCTTCCGTGAAATTATGTACGAGTGTCAGTACGCTTTCACTGCTATTAGGTGAAGTATAATCGGTATGTAATCGAGTAGAAGCTGGCGTTTGTCGTTCTCTGTTTGCGTGTCCGGTGTGTGAACTCGATGTAGTTGTATTTTGGAAGTTTTGCAGACCTGTGTTATACCCGGACATCCCAGCTTGATATGGCGAATACATTTGGGGTTGTCCGTTGATATCGTAACTTTGGATCATATTAAAAGGGGGGAAATGTGGTAACTGATTGTTTACTCCGAATTTTAAAGAGTTCAATAAACTTGGGATTTGTATTTTTGCGTCTATTTTTGTGGCGTCATCAAGGGATCGTAGTATCGGTACTAATGATAAGGCAAAATTGACGTCTTCATCAGCTTCAGTAGTGTCTCTTTCACGTTTATTCTCTTTTAACAATTCAAGAAGTGATTCTTCGTAGTTGCGTTTTCTATTCTGACGCCGGCTGTGTCTCCTTTACTGGCCGAACGGCAATCTCCAAGGGCATGGAGGAGATGAAAACAAACTGCCTTTATTCTCCAAACTGTATACTTTATTTTAAACTACTTGAAATTCTCCATTAGAAGATATAGCCATCTGAAATTTGAAAAAGTTGGGAATCCACTTTTCCCCTGTACCCTTCGAATTTATTTCTTGTAAAAATTATAAAAATTAAAGAATAATAAATAAATATTGTATAAAACTTACCAGCTTTTGTTTTATTGAATCCATCCAAATCACTCCAGTTTGGTACAACCATAGCGCAAACTTCATCCCACATTTGTTTTTTAACATTGATGTTGGAGTATTCTTTTAAATTTTTATCGTAAATCGCCGGTCTCTTTTCCACCTCCTCTATTAATCTTTCTGTGTCTTCCATCATTAAAAAATTACACCAAATAATTAAAATTTTCAAATTCAATTGTCGTAATAATAATATACTTGAGAACAAATTTAGACAGCACAACGCGCCTGGGTACAACACAATACTGGCATTGACTGATGGCGGGAGACAGTTTTGCCCTCGGTGTGCGGTAGGCCCATCTACATCAATGCATTTTACTTCCATATTCCTTAAGGAATGGAAGTATGGTGATGGCAAAAAAAATCGTGTTCGAGATTATTGCAGATTCTGATTCTACTACACTCAAAACATGAAAAAAAGTCGTTTTCCGAAAAGTGTCTGTGTGTCTGTCTGTGTGTCTGTGTGTCTGTCTGTCTGTCTGTCTGTCTGTCTGTAGATTTTTTTTCTATGGCAAACGATAACTGCCGCAAATTCAAACAGAATCAAATAATTTTTTGCATACAGCCCGGTTTTGCAGAGTTCTCGCGACCTATTGTTTTTGGTGAAGATCGGTTGAGGGAAAGGGGTAGTTTACCTGCAACGGTTTTTTTTTAGCAAGGGTAATTTTGTTTGTTTGGCAAACGATAACAGCCGCAAATTCAAACAGAATCAAATAATGTTTCGCATACAGCCCTGAATTGTAGAGTTCTCAAGACCTATTGTTTTTGGTGAAGATCGGTTAAGGGAAAGGGGTAGTTTACCTGTAACGTTTTATGTTTTAACAAGGGTATTTCCTATGGCAAACGATAACAGCCGCAAATTCAAACAGAATGAAAAGATTATTTGCATACAGCCCTAAATTGTAGAGTTCTCAAGACCTTTTGTTTTTGGTGAAGATCGGTTAAGGGAAAGGGGTAGTTTACCTACAACGTTTTTTTAACAAGGGTATTTTCTATGGCAAACGATAACAGCCGCAAATTCAAACAGAATCAAATAATTTTCTGCATAAAGCCCTGATTTGTAGAGTACTCAAGACCTATTGTTTTTGGTGAAGATCGGTTGAGGGGAAGGGGTAGTTTACCAGCAACGTTTTTTATCATGCGTATTTTCTATGGCAAACGACAACTGCCGCAAATTCAAACAGAATCAAATAATTTTTTGCATACAGCCCTGATTTGTAGAGTACTCGCGACCTATTGTTTTTGGTGAAGATCGGTTGAGGGGAAGGGGTAGTTTACCTGCAACGGTTTTTTTTTATCAAGGGAAATTTTTTTTTTTTGGCAAACGATAACAGCCGCAAATTCAAACAGAATCAAATAATGTTTCGCATACAGCCCTGAATTGTAGATTTCTCAAGACCTATTGTTTTTGGTGAAGATCGGTTGAGGGAAAGGGGTAGTTTACCTGCAACGTTTTTTTAACAAGGGTATTTTCTATGGCAAACGATAACAGCCGCAATTTCAAACAGAATCAAATAATGTTTTGCATACAGTCCTGATTTGTAGAGTACTCAAGACCTATTGTTTTTGGTGAAGATCGGTTAAGGGGAAGGGGTAGTTTACCTGCAACGTTTGTTTATCAAGCGTATTTTCTATGGCAAACGATAACAGCCGCAAATTCAAACAGAATCAAATAATTTTTAGCATACATCCCTGAATTGTACAGGTCTCAATGCCTTTCGATTTTGGTGAAGATCGGTTAAGGGGAAGGGGTAGTTTACCTGCAACCTTTTACGTTTTAACAAGAGTAAAGTACTTGAAAATTTATTTAAACTTTTTGAAACAATGGTAATTGTTAAAAATAAAATAATAATGTTGCCAGGCAATAAAATTATAATTTTTTCATTTTAATGTAATATAATATTTTTCATTTAATACAGCAATAAAAAGGCAGGTAAGACACAGCCTGGCTGTTTGGCTGAAAATGATTTTAAATATAAATCTTAGAATATGGAAGTCATGTATGGTTCTCCATACCGATATTTTCAAGTACGCACGACAGTCGGCGGGTGTCGCCTGAGCTCGAGGACAATTCTGTCGCGCTCCTGTCGTGTCTTACAGTGTGCGCACTCACATAAAGAATGTGTGCCTTTCCTTTGGCGACAAAACAGTCGGCCGACAAAAAGTTTCCAGTGTGCGGTAGCTCTAAAACAACTGTAGTAGTATGCTTTATTAATCTGTTTTAGCAACACATTGTTACCAGGATACTATTATGAACATAACGATATTTATTATTATTATTAGACTATTATTACTTCCATATTCCTTAAGGAATGGAAGTATGGTGATGGCAAAAAAAATCGTGTTCGAGATTATTGCAGATTCTGATTCTACTACACTCAAAACATGAAAAAAAGTCGTTTTCCGAAAAGTGTCTGTGTGTGTGTCTGTGTGTCTGTCTGTCTGTCTGTAGATTTTTTTTCTATGGCAAACGATAACTGCTGCAAATTCAAACAGAATCAAATAATTTTTTGCATGCAGCCCTGATTTGCAGAGTACTCGCGACCTATTGTTTTTGGTGAAGATCGGTTGAGGGAAAGGGGTAGTTTACCTGCAACGGTTTTTTTTTAGCAAGGGTAATTTTGTTTGTTTGGCAAACGATAACAGCCGCAAATTCAAACAGAATCAAATAATGTTTCGCATACAGCCCTGAATTGTAGAGTTCTCAAGATCTGTTGATTTTGGTGAAGATCGGTTAAGGGAAAGGGGTAGTTTACCTGTAACGTTTTATGTTTTAACAAGGGTATTTCCTATGGCAAACGATAACAGCCGCAAATTCAAACAGAATCAAAAGATTATTTGCATACAGCCCTAAATTGCAGAGTTCTCAAGACCTATTGTTTTTGGTGAAGATCGGTTGAGGGAAAGGGGTAGTTTACCTGCAACGTTTTTTTAACAAGGGTATTTTCTATGGCAAACGATAACAGCCACAAATTCAAACAGAATCAAATAATGTTTTGCATACAGCCCTGATTTGTAGAGTACTCAAGACCTATTGTTTTTGGTGAAGATCGGTTAAGGGGAAGGGGTAGTTTACCTGCAACGTTTTTTTATCAAGCGTATTTTCTATGGCAAACGATAACAGCCGCAAATTCAAACAGAATCAAATAATTTTTTGCATACGTCCCTGAATTGTAGAGGTCTCAATGACTTTCGATTTTGGTGAAGATCGGTTAAGGGGAAGGGGTAGTTTACCTGCAACCTTTTACGTTTTAACAAGAGTAAAGTACTTGAAAATTTATTTAAACTTTTTGAAACAATGGTAATTGTTAAAAATAAAATAATTTTGTTGCCAGGCAATAAAATTATAATTTTTTCATTTTAATGTAATATAATATTTTTCATTTAATACAGCAATAAAAAGGCAGGTAAGACACAGCCTGGCTGTTTGGCTGAAAATGATTTTAAATATAAATCTTAGAATATGGAAGTCATGTATGGTTCTCCATACCGATATTTTTATTGTTATATTGGAGTGTTAGTGGTCTCAAATATTTCTACTAGTAATTTTATACAAACCATTATGTTGTCTTTGGTATTGACAAATGTTGGTAAATGACCTGAAGATGGCTTGACTGCCGAAAGGGCTCGTCAATACCAAAGAAAACAGTGGTTTGTATAAAATTACTAGTAGAAATATTAGACTATTATTACCATCATCATCATTTCTGTTGTTATTGTTATGATATTTTTATTTATTAAAGAACATTAATGTACGAGGATTGTTCAATAGAAACACGTTTGATCTGCGCAGCCGTGACTTCGTCGCCATGACAACGGAATTGATTTATTTATATTGCCTGTTTAAGTACTAGTGACGCGTCTGTCAAAACTATTTGCAGTTTCCTCTTTTCTAAGCGTTGTGACCGGGTTGAAAAATGGCATCTATGATAGAAAATCCGTCCAAAGATAATCTGCGTGCCGTTATTCAGTTTTTGGCCGCTGAGGGGCGTCAGCCAATGGAAATTTATACGAGAATGAAAGCTGTATATGGTGACTATAGTTATTCTCATACGGCAGTGTTTGAATGGTGCAATAAATTTCGGAAAGGAAGAGAATCCACTAAAGATTTGGCCCGTCCCGGGACCTGCACGTGTTGCAGCATCAGATGAAAATGTGAGACAGCTGGAAACTGCTTTAAGCGCAAATAGGCGCATCAAAGTTAGGACCATTAAAGAAATCACTAAAAGGACGGCGGTTCAAGTCGGACGCTGAGGTAGAGTTTGCTGTTAGCGAATGGTTCCACAAACAGCCGCAAGAATTTTACCAGCAGGGAATTTATAGATTAGTGCAACAGTGGGAGTCATGCCTTAATGGAGACTTCTTTTAAAATCGTTGAATAAAAAATGCTTTACAGCCTCTAAACGTGTTTCCATTGAACAATCCTCTTAAACGTTGAGATACCAAATTTCATTAAGTATACCAAGTTTTATTAAGATATCTCAATCCCTTCTTCAGATGTAAAGGTTTCGTTAGAAACACAAAATGGCGGCCAGACGGAAAATGGGACGTTTCCGGACATAAGTTTATAGGAACTCTTTTTCCTTACACTGATGCATAGAATACGAATGTCTACCTTTTACGCTACACTCTGTTTAAATCTTTTAAAAATAAGTATCCTAGAAGTGCCAGGAAAACAAATAAATTCTGATAACCTTCTGTTGGAATGCGTTCATTATTGAAGAATTCGTTCATTATCCGTGTACGTTAGTACATTATCGTTAGTGCGTTAGTTCACTATCAAAAACTAAATTCGGGTATCCAAACTTTCGCAACCGGCCGTCGTCTAAGAAGACAAATCAGTGTAAGTTGAATACACAGATTTGTATTTGTTATCGTATAGGAATTTGCCACCAGATTCGATTAGAGCTGACACGATCGATTATCACGACCTTGTACTTAAATTGATTTATGTTCAAAACATGTCGTAACGTCTCTAATGCAGTTGCTAATCTTATAATTTTTCTGTTAGTTCCTCGTTATCTACAGCAACATCGACATAGTTCGCGTTGTTAAATTTCCTTTCTCCAGGATAAAAGTATGTTTAACTACAGTAGAGCGCTTCAGACTCGATTCATTTGACTAGGGCTACCGAATGGCGTGTTTTAATGAATTCAGAGATACGGTTGTATAAACTAATTTTACTTCCATGTTCCATAAGGAAATGGAAGTAAGGTCATGGCGAAAAAAATCGTGTTCGAGATAACGGCAGATTCTGATTGTACTGCCATCAAAACATAAAAAAAATCGGTATGGAGAACCATACATGACTTCCATGTTCTCAGATTATATATAAAATCATTTGGTAGTGCCTTTATGCGTACCCGCAGTTATTTCGATAATGCGATTTTTGGGATTCGATATGTATAGTGAATATCGCACATAATTTTATGTAGTGAAAGAATTATACAAATTTTAATTTTGTATGTTGCAAAATAGTTGGCTGGTGATTCCAGTTGATTTCGTTTGTTATTTTTAATGGAAAATGACTGTAGTAGTAATTTATCACCGGGTCGTGGCTGTGACACCAAAAATTGATTATGTTAGGTTAACATGAAAACTGTAATTATACATGGAAACCAATACGTGTGTAATATAAAACTATTTTTTTTCTAAAACCACGAAAAACCCAACTCGAAGTAAGGCGGGAGTGGCCCAAGGGTCAACCCCTTACCTATTGTTATAGGTCTACATGTCACATTTTTGTGGCAGAACTCTTTTTTTTTGTTGTAAAATTCGTTTTCCGACAAGTACTCCTTTTGTGACTAACAAAAAACAACAAACATCCATTATGTACAATTTGTAGAGCATATGTTGTCATTCCTTAATACAGTGTTTTTTGTTTTTTCATTAACCATAAATATTTGTATTTTTCATTTTGTATTTGCTGTTGTTTTTCCAATTTGTAAACTTAAAAACGTTAGGTTGTTTATTTTAAGTGTTACTCTGTTATACGCATTGTATTACACGTTTAATGTTATGTTTTCTCAACCACAGCTTTTATTTATTTTAGCAGTAAACTAAAAGCCCAAAACCATTATTACCTAACTACCAAATGAAAACAACATGTATTTTTGCTTTACATTAAGAAATAGGGCAATTTACAATTAGAATTTTGTCAAAGTGAAATAAAATGTTTCCATAGAAACTAATTCTTTGTTGTCAATAACGTATTACACATATAAAACTTATAAAATTTACTTCCTCCATCATCAACTACCATTTTAATTATTGAAAATTACCACCTTCCCCTCCAACAGTCCTTTTCATTTATAGATATTTCATCTACCTTTCTACGGTGGATTATTATGACCTTCAATTAAGGATACTTTATTTATCAAAATTAAGCACTTTACTCTTGTTAAAACGTAAAAGGTTGCAGGTAAACTACCCCTTCCCCTTAACCGATCTTCACCAAAATCAATAGGCCTCGAGTCCTCTACAATTCAAAACTGTATGCAAAAAATTATTTGATTCTGTTTGAATTTGCGGCAGTTATCGTTTGCCATAGAAAAATTCTACACACAGACACACACACACACACACACACACACACACACACACACACACTTTTCGAAAAATGACTTTTTTTCATGTTTTGAGGGTAGTACAATCAGAATCTGCCATTATCTCGAATACGATTTTTTTCGCCATGACCATACTTCCATTTCTTATGTAACATGGAAGTAAAAAGTCATTTTTCGAAAAGTGTCTGTGTGTGTGTCTGTCTTTTCCGCAAATTCAAACAGAATCAAATAATTTTTTCCATACAGTCCTGAATTGTAGAGGACTCAAGGCCTATTGATTTTAGTGAAGATCGGTTAAGGGGAAGGGGTAGTTTACCTACAACGTTTTACGTTTTAACAAGAGTAAAGTGCCTAATTTTGATAAATAAAGTATCCTGAAAAGAAGGTCATGATAATCCACTGTAGAAAGGTAGATGAAATATCTATAAATGAAAAGGGTAGTTGAACGGGGGAAGGGGTAATTTTTTTGTATAAATTAAAATGGTAGTTGATGATGGAGGAAGTAAATTTTATAAGTTTTATATGTGTAATACGTTATTGACAACAAAGAATTAGTTTCTATGGAAACATTTCATTTCACTTTAACAAAATTCTATATTTTTTCATTTTAATTTAAATCATGTATCAGAGAAAATATATCTTTCGTGGCAGGCAAGCATATCTCAATTATGTAATGTTTACGTTTCCATTTTATTATTATGATTACCGCAATAAAAGGGCAGGCAAGACACACACACACACACACCACTAACATTCTCGTCATTTCTGGCCTCACTCATGTTTATTTTCTTACATTTGCACGCTTTTTAAATGGAAAGTACCGAAACCCACACCAACACAACGCGTGCAAGCCGAAAAAGTGTCCAGCGTGGACTGCGATTTGGTTCCTGTGGATCGCTGGGCAGTGTAACTGCACGTGTTTACAGAGGAACGGTTCATAGACAGACTTTTCGTCTTTAGGGAATGAACCCTCTGCAAGATGCTCAGGGTTCATGAGAGACTTCGGAGCGCTTCAGAGGAGGGATGATTATCTGCGTAGTTCGGTTTCTTTATAAGAATAAAGTAAGCCTACCTAATTTTTATGGATAAAGTGACTGAAAATAACATTATATTAATATGACTACCCCATAATAACAAAAATATCTATAAATAGTGATATTAGTTTGAGGGTGGGTGATATTTTTTTAGAAAGTACCGAACCGAATTCAAGTAAATTATTTTAAACATAAATCTTACAACATGGAAGTAATTTATGGTTCTCCATACCGCTTTTTATGTATTGCCAGATATTTTTCTCAAACGTCGTTAAAGATACCTGTTTATTGTAAAATAATCTGTACAAAAATAATTACAGTAAGTAAATTTTCTTACTGTTTAAAAATTATTGCAATAGTTCTTTTATTTAAAAAAAACTGTCGTTGCTTAATTTTTTCCACACCGAGTTTTCCGCCGCGCTGGTTTTAGCTCTTTTAACAGCTTTTACTCCTACGTTCTAACTTCTTCTCCTATCAGAGAATAGGCGAATTGCCTTTTCCGGCACTTAAGAAAAAGAAAATACATCCACACAGGGCCGGCCCTGGGGTAGAGCGAGAGGAGTGACCGCTCTAGGCGCCGGGTGAGGAGCGGCGCCAAAATCCGATTTTGAAAAAAATAAAATTTTGTTGGTGCCTTTTTGCCACATTTCGCTCTTAGCTACCTACGTCCTATAATGAAACATAATTATATTTGTTTATTATTTTTATTATCATTATCACAGTAGTACGTAAAATACTACATAGAATATCGATGTACCTGTTTTTTTTTTATTATGTTAGCTGATTAGTTTTTAGTTTTAGAATTATTCAAACTGATCCAAATGTTAAATATCAAAAACTACTTAATAGGCATTTTGTTTATGTTGCAGCATGAGTACAATTGCAATATGAATAGTAACTTAATTTTGATTCAATAAACGTATTGATTTTTGAAAATTTGGTGTTTTATTTCACAGAAACTGAATTATAATTGATTCGAAAGGCGTCGATCAAGAGGCATCCAACGGGATTCTCGCTTCACCCTAATAAAGGACTAGGGCCGCCGCTGCATCCACAACCCTTTCCATAACCATTGTCTCCGACTTATTCCTTTGAGTAAGTGAAATGCTCTCATAAGTATCCTGTAGGGTAAGACTAGAGGCATGAGTGCTACCTTCAAGCCTCTGGTCTTGCTCTGGGTTTCGTTCGTAGACCCGCCTCCCAGGTTCGCCCCTAGTGCCGTTGGGAAACCTTCCTCCTCCGCCTCTAGGATCGTTGACCACCTTTGCCACCTTTAACCCTGCCCGGGCCCTTCCCGGGTTAGGAAAAATCCTTCCCACGAAAGAAAAATAAGAAATATGAAATTTGAAGTATGAAATGAAAGCTTCCCTATCCCTCAAAAGCTAATGGCGTCAGGGTCAAGAAGACCAAGAGTCGGTCAAGATGAAAGATTAAAGGAAGGGATTCCGCCCAAAACAGGTTGTAGCAAGGTAGGGTACATCGGGTGTGCTAAACCCGTACCAACCAGGTGTCAAGTTGTAACTCACCTTTTGAATCTCTTCACCGTCTTCCGCTTCTCCATACTATGATTACTCTTCTTTTTCTTTCTGTTCCTTTCCTTTCACTAGTTTCGTCTTGGTCGTCCCCTTCTCCAACGTTATCTCTCCTTCCCCTTGTCAGCAGTTTCTTCACACCCGGTATGAGGACTATACTTAGGAATACTCGTCTGTAAATCCACTTTCATCGTCTCCCCCATATTCACTAAGAACTCGTTTGTATAAGAAAACAGTAACCATGGCCGGATTAAGGCTATGGGGGGCCCGGGCAGGGGTCCATGTATACAATTTTCGTGTTTTGCACAATACTTTACTTTATTCAGACGATCATTTAGTAAATATAATAAACTGGGGAACTAGATGTAAATAGCCAATAAACCATAAATAAATAGCTTATAACTGGGGAAATTTTGAGCATTAAACTTTACTGCTTTGGCTTTTACCATAACCTTATGTACCTAAACATGTCCCCAAGTTTCATTTAAATCCGTGATCCGCACTTCAGATACTCTCCTTGTCAGTGCGGTTTTTAATATTTCGCTTGCTCGGAAAATTTTATTTATTTTTTCGAAAATGAGAATTTTTAAATGGTCGGACATGGGGCCCCCCGATAAGCGGGGTCCGGGTGTTTAGCCGCCCTAGCACCGCTTAATCCGACACTGACAGTAACACTACTTGTTCACAGCCCTTTACAAGCAGTAACACTTTAGCCTTTACAGCCCGTCTAGCTAGAAAAATGCCCGCACGAAATTTTTGAAACGCATTTATAGATAACGATTTCTGTCGTTTTTTACTTCCATGTTCCATAAGGAAATGGAAGTATGGTCATGGCGAAAAAAATCGTGTTCGAAATAACGGCAGATTCTGATTGTACTATCATCAAAACATGAGAAAAAGTCATTTTTCGAAAAGTGTTTGTGTGTGTGTCTGTCTGTCTGTAGAATTTTTTTTTCTATGGCAAAGGTAGATGAAATATCTATAAATGAAAAGGGTAGTTGAAGGGGGAGGGGTAATTTTCTATAAATGAAATTGATAGTTGAAGGGGGAGAGGATAATTTTTTATATGTGTACTACGTTATCGGCAACAAAGAAGTAGTTTGTTGTTAAAATTCCTTCCCGGGCTGTTTGGCCATAGTTCAATGTTTTTCTGCAAAGCCAGACGTTTCGGCAATACCATCGACCGCCATTTTCAGTGAAAATCGAGTGCGCTGACGTGAGGTGGTATACGCTAGTGACCACAGTACTGTGGTTAAGGCTGAAGAAAGAAGTAGTTTCTATGGAAATATTTCATTTCGAAAATGATTTTAAATATAAATCTTAGAACATGGAAGTTTTGTATGGTTCTCCATACCGATATTTTAGTAGTGGTTTACATAGTGCAGACTTGTGTCGAACTGATCTTACACAGAATTTAACACGGAATATTAGATTTAAGTACGCCATGCTATTTTGTTTCCACATAAGGTGTAGTACTATAACTGGAAGGACAAAATTATATCCTTAAAATCATTATAAAATTTATGATCTGACCGAACCTGTAGAATGAAATTTTACCGTCCCGCGGATTTCTCTCAGACTAGTTAAAGTTGACAGCAAAAGGGATGTTTTATGCACACGTCATAATTTATGTACTATAAATTTAAATTCCAGCTCAAATCTGTGACCGGACTAGTTTCGGCGTCTTTTGATCAGTGCGGTTTTATTACGCTGATAATAAAATTTTTTAAACTAACGTGGAAGCGCTGAAATAGGTTGTTAATACGTCAACAGAAATGAAGTTTCAACATAAATTTTGTACTTTATTGTTCGCGACGATAGGATAGAATGTAATGGTACGATCTAAACACACGCGAGCGCACGCGCATCGTCGTCATCCCTGTCTGTGGCAGGTCACGGACACAACCGCCGTGCCATCTTATCTGTTCCAGGCTTGATACTTCATTTTTTCATACTTCACGCTTCATCGTGTCTCATCCAACAGTTTCCGGATTAAGTCATATCTTTTCCAATAGCTTCACATTCACCTCATCCCGTATATAAAAAAATATTCAACAGCACTCCAAAAAATATAAAAAACCTTTCCAATTAATTAAAGTTCTTAGCAACTTATATTACAAGACAGCGGTTGTCGTGGATTTGAATGGTAAATTATCAGAAGATATTCCTACAAATAAAGGTGTGAGACAAGGGTGCCCTATTTCACGGACACTTTTTAATATCTACATGGACGACATATTTCAACGATGGACAGCTAAAATTGACTCGGGAATATCACTTCAGCGAAATATTCATGTGAATTAATTGCTTTATGCAGATGACAAGGTAATGATACAGATAACAGAAGACCAGTTACGAAGAGCAGGTAACCGTTAGTATATGAACTAAGATAGTCGTGAATAATCAGATTTTGGATCAGGTTAGTCATTTTAATTACCTGGGTTGTGAGATCTCATATGGAACCGATATTGATTGGGATAGTAAGCTAACGAAATTTAGACGCATCTATAGTTATCTGAAAAATAAAACACGGAAGGATACCCGAATGAAATGTTACAAAACTGTGGCTGTCCCCACATTCCTGTATGCTAGTGAGACATGGACTGTTGTTAGAAGGGACGTACAGAGGATTCAGTCAGCAGAAATGAAATTTCTAAGACGGACACAAGGTTGTTCTCTCCTACATCGGAAAAGGAACGAGGATATTAGACGCGAATTAAACACTGTATCGTTGCACCAGTAGATTGAAGACCACAGAAGAAGATGGTGTGAACACTTGAACAGCATGTCTGATATCCGTCTACCCGTGGCTACCTTGGGTTGTCACCCTACTGGGAAGAGAGCTGTCGGCAGACCGAGGAGGAGACGAGTTCCGGAATTGGCGCAGGGGCTAATCCTTGGAGTGGTGATGATTATGATGAATTGAGAAAGTATCTAATATCAATATGTAACATTTATGTAATAATAAATGTACTTCGTATAAAATAGTGACCGAGTTCTGCAGCTCACGGAGCATACTACAGAGTGTCCGAACAGTCCCGTACCATAGGGGTTTACAATATGTGTTCAATATGGTTACCGGAAGTGTCGAAACATAACTGTAAACGATCTCCCAAGTTCCGCAGAATGTTGGCCACCAAGCCAGGTGTTACAGAACGGCACTCAGTTGTGATTTGCTCACGCAGATGGTTTATGTCCATGATCTTGACAGCATAAACTTTGGATTTTACATAACCCCACACAGCAAAATCCATTGGGTTTAAATCCGGAGATCGTGGAACCCATTCCACTCGTTCCCTACGGCCAATCCACTGTGGGAAGTTTTCGTCAAGCCAATCACGAACTTGTGTACCATAATGGGGGGGGGGGGGTGCACCGTCCTGCATAAACCATTCTGGTCTTGGACCCAGCAGATCCAAATTAGGCAATAATGAATCTCCTAACATTTCCAAATAATTTTCACTGTTAACTGTTCCGTCAAAGAAGTAAGGGCCAATGATCCGGTCTTTCCACAAACCACACCATACCATGACGCGAGCTGCTCCTTGTTCCTTACTGCTGGAAAACCAGTGCGGCTTACTCTCGGACCAGTAACGTAAATTCTGTCGGTTCACCTCTCCGTTTACGTAAAAGTTAGCTTCGTCAGAGAACATAACTTTTGATAAAAACTGTGGGTCCTCTTCCAACTGTGCCAAAAACCAATCGCACATTTCCACACGCCGATCCGGATCATCATCTGACATGTGGTGTAACACTTGTAACTTGTACGGGTGAAACCTATTGTTTTTCAAAAATGTCCGCGACTGTTGATCGAGGAACGCCCACTTCCAAGCTTGTTCGGCGAATTGATTTCATTCGACTTGCTGCTACCTTTGCCAAAACCCCTTCCACCACATCTTCTGGTGTCCTTGGACGCCCAGATCGGGGAGCATCTGTCACACTGCCTGTAGCCTGGAATTTCCTTAACAGTCTGCCAACCGTGGTGTGCGACACTGGCTCTCGTTCCGGGTGCCTCAGATTAAATTCTCCTGCAACGTCTCTATTGGAGAATCCTTCTCTTCCACAGAGGAGGATAAGCTCTACCCGCTCTTCAGTAGTCAACATTTTTCAGTACTGCAACAAACAAAAACACAACCCCATTAATGAAATCCCTATGGTGCGGGACTTTTCGGACACCTGTAGTAAATATACCGTACATAGTATGTATGGCCGTATGCGTATAGGCTACTATGTACGCGGGTTTGTTGTACACTGTGTGTAATTGAGTTATGAACAACAAAGCTGTCAGCAGAAAAATTTCACGTTACAACGCTAATGAGGCAGTGTGCGGTGTTAGGTTAACCTATCACGTTTGTTACAACAGAAAATCGATAAATGCAATTTTTATTGAGTGTGAACTTGAGTGCATTTACTATAGCTTGATAGTTGAGGACAATTGCAGAGTACCAAGTGTTGGTTATTGCAGGCAGCTGCAGCGCCGACAAACTGGTTTGGCCGACACAACCGGTTTGCAAGTACATACTATTACCGACTGTTATTGATTGATAAGCACAGATAAGGCACACCGTGTTACAGTTAAACATACATATGACCTCCTCTGCGCGTATGGTTTTATGCGGTAATGTTGTGCAGTAAATACCATATGTGCGGGACCATCAGGCGAACCCTTAAGTTAGCAAGTAAAGGAACACGCCTAAAATTCTACAAGGTGATGGCTCTCCCCACACTTCTTTATGGGTCTGAGAATTGGACTTTAACGAAAGGCCAGGCCAGTCCCATCCAAGCGGTTGAAATGAGATTTCTCAGGCACGTGGCAGGGTATACTCTCCATGATCATAGAAGAAACACAGATATACGGCAGGAACTGAATATTATGAGTATACTCGACAGGATCGCCCAGTATCGGCTGAATTGGTGGGAACATCTATGGCGAATGGATGACTGCCGCATCCCCAAACAACTATGGAACTATAAGCCGAGGGGACGGAGAGGTGTGGGACGTCCGAGGAAGCGCTGAAGTGACCAGCTCTATTTTTTGCCTATTTGAGACCGGAACAAACCATCCTTGGTTTAATCCGTGAAGAAGAAGATGATGATGAATATTGTGCGGTTTTGCTGTTACTGATGGGGTACAAAAGCATCGTCATACCTGTACGAGTTTGTACAACCAAGAACGGCACGTGTGTTTCGTTTCTGAAGTCAATTTGTCATAAACAACGAGACAATTGAAGATGTGGACCCTCCTAATAAGCATGGTTGTCTATTGCGTAGGCTGTCAGGGCCGAAGTCATTAAAAGAGTTTTAATATCCGGGCCGTGGGATCGATTGTTTTCAGATGACATTTTTTATTTCCTAGACGTTTCGGCCACTCCCCGGAGATCTTCTTCAGTAGTAACAGTTTTAAAAAGTGTTCTACAAGGGATAGCAGGCCGGACGTATCCCTAATTTCGCCTCAGTTTGGGGTTCGCTTGGTCTATCATCCCTTGTAGAACATTTTTAAAAATTTTACTACTGAAGAAGGCCTCCGGTGTGTCACCGAAACGTCTATAAAATTAAATATGTCATCTGAAAAGAATCGACCCCACGGCCCAATAGCTCGGATGTTATAATCTCTTTTAATCATGGTCGTCTCCACAATCAACACAGACTTTGTCTAATAAGGACACAAGATTTCATGGTACCTGTGTAACAGATTTCTTTGGCTGAGACAGTGTTCCAGAGCATATTTTAAGCAATAAACTAGACGGCACTAATGTCCTAAATCCAAGTTTACGACTTAGTGCCGCCTAGTGGCCGGTGCCGAAAAGTGAGAAAAAAGGGGAGAAATCAGCAAATAACGAAAACGCGTTTGCATTTGCCTATATTAGCTTTCAGCATTGTCTGTACAATGTGCGAATTGGTGTTTTGCTTTCTAATGTCTAAAACATTTGTGTCTGTTTTTACGGTTAATTTCACGAGCAAAGAATGAACATGATCATGGTCAAGTTAAGTTCAAATTACATCATTTTCAATATTATATAAAAATCATATGTGTACATTGGTTGGTTTAGTGCCGCCTAGTGCAAATTCCTTAAAATATGCTCTGCAGTGTTCTAAAGGAACAAAATTCTCCCCCCCCCCGCTGTAGCTATGTATGCCACCCGTCTTCTTCTACTTCTTATTCTTTTTCTTCTTCTTCTTCTTCTTCTTCTTCTTCTTCTTCTTCTTCTTCTTCTTCTTCTCCTCAACCCAGAGGTTGGTGGGGTTGCAATTTTTCTCTTCCGACGAGAATCTTTTAATCACCACATACCTTCTTCCTCCTTTTAAGTCATCCACGTACTCCTGTCTGGGCCTTCAATCGTGCCATCGATCAGGGTGGTGAAGCAGTTTGAGTGGCGTAGCAGGTAACCACCTGACTGCTACTCCACTCCGCAGTGGTTTCCTACTCTCATCTACTCTCTTTAAAACCCCATCATTAGGTATTCATTCTGCCCACGGTATTCCTCAGACCCTCCTCCAGAATAATATCTCAAAAGCTTGAAGGTAGCTACTCTCCACTTTCCTCAGAAACGTACCCCTCTTGCACGTCCTCAAAATTCTGGCGTTACCATTCAAAATTTACCCTTACACCACAAGTAATGTCAAATATATGTAAAATAAATGTCAAATAAATGTAAATGTCAAATACCCTGCCGACTCTCGCACCCTGCACGTCAGAGGTTTCTGTCGTTCCATTCTCCTCGTTGCAAGCTTCTCTTGGTCATCTCATCATAGATGTCTTCTTTGTACAATCTTTTAGGTCATCCTCGTTTTCGTCTTCTAATTTGAACTCTGTTCAACAAATTTTGGGCATTCGTTCCACGAGTCCATACCACGTGAGGCTCTTCATATCTTCATATTTAATTGTTTTGTCTATCCGAATTTATCTATTGATTGTAGCCTCCTGTTTCCCTTCATAGATCCTGATTTCTTGGCTTCAGTAGACCAGTGGATACGGCGTTTGACTACTAATCTAGAGGCCGCGGATTCGATTCTCGCGCGCCCATAAACCTCAGGCCAACGTGTGGAAATAAGTTTTTGGGATAACATAATGAGGTAATAACGGGCAGTTGAAGCATAAAGCTGGCCACACTGCCTTCCTTGTTTGCCAAACATAAGGCAGCCTGCCCTGTCTGATTCCTAGACTGGTAAGTGGTGTAAAGGAGCCATTATTATATTTTGTCTTCATTTCTAACGCAGGACCTTCTCCAGAAGACCATTTCTGCTGCTTAGATCCTGCGTGAGTTTCGTTGATGTATCCCCCAAGTTTAGAGCGACAGGTGACTATACTACCTAAGACGGTAGAGCCTTCTTGATTCTGAGGATTATTTTGCCACTCCAAAGCGAAGAATTTACCTTTTGCATGCTGATACCTTGAGAACTTTAACCATAATAAATTGATGATTGGTTAAATGATTACGTGAAAAAATAGTAAATTATACCCCACGATATATTCAAATATTGTGTTGTAAGCAACCCCCCCCCCCGAAAAAAGAATTTTCTTAAGGGACATCGCCATGTAAATTGAATTCAGCGCTACCATTTATTTGTGTAATTGTAGTAGGTATACTATCGTAATAAATTAGTTGTAGCTTAAGAAAATATTACCAGGAAATATAGTATATTACCATGACTAAATAGTTATAATAAATTTAATACCAGTGAAAAGAAATGTTGACACATTACTATTACTGCTACTACTACTACAATTACTACTACTACTACTACTACTACTACTACTACTACTACTACTACTACTACTCTTACTAATACTACTAGTATTACAACAACTACTACTACTATTATTACTGCTACTACTACTACTACTACCACTACTATTACTACTGCTACTACTACTACTACTACCACTACTATTACTACTGCTACTACTAGTATTAGTAGTAATAAACGGGTCATTATTATTTGTTATTATTAGAATAATAATAATTATTATTTCATTCTTATTATTATTTTGTTGTTGTTAGGTGCAATACTCGCGAGCTCACTGTATTACGCGCACACGCACACACACACGCACACACACACACACACACACACACACACAACATTAGTCTAATGTCCATGCTTCTAATACGAGTATTACTATTTAAGGCTTCTCTTGTGAGTACAAGAAAAGGAACCCGTACATAGCGACGTAACACCAGCCATGGAAATTGCGCCGTATAGAACAGCAGTACCACGGATACCACAGCAGTCAAGCTTACGTGATGTAGCAACAAAAACCGTTCCAGTATTCACTCACAAGCAACTGTTTATCGGAAGTTTTTATAGATTGCAAGTAAAGCTTTTATACTGTAGTTAACGTCAGTTAAATATGTTCGTTTTTCTATAATTTCACACAGCATTTGTTAGTGAAATTACTTAAACCCAAGTTATCGATTATAACTGTTAACTCCATCCAACTCTAATTGTCTGGACTGAAGCTGGCCACTTTGGTCAGACTTGAATTTGAATTCTATCCATTGCCGTTTACACAGTATCCTCTAATCTATCGTTCGAGTTAAAAAAGTAATAAACCAATTTTTTTATGTCTTCAGCCTTTATGCGGTCGGTTTTAGTACAACTTTTGTTTCAAACGTAGATCTATTTTAAACCTAATAACATCGTTGTATTCAGTAAATTACATCTGTTTCCGAGGGGACACGCAGCGGAGGGATCTCTCCCATTTTGTTTGCGCTATTCTGACATCCTTTGATTTAACTTCATAATAGCGACCCAATTAAACTTTGCAAATGTATAGCAGTGCGAATCCCATGTTGGCTCGTACGAAATGGTCAGCGGAGCAAATTATATAAACTTTAATAACTAGTTAGCTCTGCAGGACTGGAGTCCGTCGCGCTCTATTTTCATAAAGATATTTATTACTGCATCGTCAGTACCGAGCCACAGATTCACGGAACCCATTATTCTCGCTTTTCGCGAGATTCTTCTTCAGTCGCGTGCATTGTTCTTCAGTCAGACGTTTCCTGATATATTTGAAAAAATTGAAAAAATCCTCTTCTTCTTCTTCTTCTTCTTCTTCTTCTTCTTCTGCTTCTTCTTCTTCTTCTTCTTCTTCTTCTTCTTCTTCTTCTTCTTCTTCTTCTTCTTCTTCTTCCAAAGCGCTACAGCTCTGCTTGTACCTTGACTCTCTCCACTGCTCGCTTCCATTTATTTCTTCTTGCCTTGCGTCTCCAATTCTTGATTTCAAACCTGCTTCCACCACCTCTTGCACCTATCGCCTTTTCTCTCTTTCTACTACCCGCCTTACTCTTGCGACTTCACCGTGTAGGATTCTGTTTCGTTGGCTGTGTCCACCCATTCTCGCCACGTGTCTTTCTGGACTTAATACTGTAAGTCGTACCATATCTTCTCCTTCCAATATAGAATCTTTCTCATAGTTGTTCCTAATGCTCCAGATTTTCCTCTAATTTACAAGGCCATTGATTTAGTATGTAGTATTTTTAGTTAAAAAGTTTTTAAAATGGAATTATCTGCTGTTGTAAGGTTCTAAGCTTCCGATTCGTATGTTACTACTGGGCTGATCAGAGTTGTATAGAGCTTCATTTTAAATTGTATTATTGAGATCTGTTCCCAGTTATGTAAAACGTGCTACCCTTCAATTTTCACAGGTTTAAAGCCACCGTTTTTACAATCTTCTTCCGTCTCACGTTTCCATTTTCATATGCAGTGGAACCTCACTAATTCGTCTCCCTCTGTAATTCTGTAATTCGTCACCCAATCAAGGCTCAGATTGCTGACAGATTCGAAGTCATGTAAGAGTAATAGTCCACCAAGGTGGATATACGAAGAGTGTGGACAACGAGCAGTGCGAAGTGTGCGGACAATGGTACACTCTGATACGTGAGGAGGGTAGATTGCATCATCATCATCATCATCATCTTCTTCTTCAAGGTTTAAACCAAGAATGGTTTGTTCCGGTCTCAAATAGGCAAATATTACAGCTGGTCATTCCAGCGCTTCCTCGGACGTACCATACCTCTCCGTCCCCCCGGATTATATTTCCATAGTTGTTTGGGGATGCGGCAGTCATCTATTCGGCAAAGATGTTCCCACCAATTCAGCCGATACTGGGCGATCCTGTCGAGTATACTCATAATATTCAAAAACTTACGTTAATAGTTCCGTCAGTGACTTACTTTTTTTGTCGTTACGACGCGTTTCAAGACGTATGTCTCATCATCAGGTGTTTCACTCGATAGGAGAGGTCGTCAGTACATTAAAATAAAATAAATAAACGAACACATAAAAACACAAACGTGAACGGAACATATACGGCCGGTGCGCACCGCGTTGAAGTCGAGCCCGCTTCGTTTATTTATTTTATTTTAATGTACTGACGACCTCTCCTATCGAGTGAAACACCTGATGATGAGACATACGTCTTGAAACGCGTCGTAACGACAAAAAAAGTAAGTCACTGACGGAACTATTAACGTAAGTTTTTGAATATAATTTCAAGTGACTTGGATACTTGTGAAAAATGAATCTTAAATCATAATATTCAGTTCCTGCTGTGTTTCTTCTGTGATGATGGAGAGTATACACTGCCACGTGCCTGAGAAATTTCATTTCAGCCGCTTGGATGCGACTGGCCTGGCCTTTCGTTAAACTCTAATTCTCAGACCCATAAAGAAGTGTGGGAAGAGCCATCACCTTGTAGAATTTTAGGCGTGTTCCTTTACTTGCTGACTTAAGGGTACGCCTAGTGGTCCCGCACATAAGGTTGAACTTATGTAACTTATGGACCACGTCGTTGCTTGCATTATAAGACACACTGTAGCCCAGGTATTCAAAACTGCTAACTTGTTCCAGGATAGTACCATCTATAACAATTTTTGCCCGTACGGGATCAGTTCCACGAAAAGGCATCACCTTGGTTTTTATTGTGGATACCTGCAATCCAGAGTCTTTGCAGATTCCATTTAACAAATGTATCCTCATCTGCAATCTGTTTTCAGAGTCCGACAGAATAGCCTGATCGTCCGCAATCAACAAAGTGTCAATTGTAGAGTGACCAATCGTAAAATGTTCTGGAAGACACATCTGCCAGTTTTGTATGACATCGTCAATATATAAATTAAAAAGAGAAGGTGATAACGGACACCCTTGTCGTACTCCATAATTGATGAGGCCAACTCTAGGAGCTGTTCTCGGTCTCCCTGCTTCTATTAAGATGTTATTCCCCATATACAGACTCTGTATTGCTCTAATTAGATGTTGTGGGATCCCTTTCCTTGCCACTACTGCCCATAGTTTGTTTTAAAACAAAAGTAGGACACAATAATAAAATTACAAAATTATTCAACTAGTAAGAAATTAATCATAAATTCACGGATGTGATTTCCCCAATTACAAATCGCTACCATTTTATTATTACGATGGATTTAAAGTGAGTAATAAAACTAAAACGAAAGTATTAAATAGTTATTTCGGCGTATTTAGAACACTGATTCTTATTACACATAACAAAACTTGGGCCAGTGGGAAGCAAGACAAAGAAATACAATCCAGAATTAATTCGGGAAAGTTGGCTATATCTACATTAAATGGAATCCTGTGGGATAAGCAAATTACAGCAGAAACTAAAACCAAAATATTTAAAACCATTGTTAGAAGTATCATGACGTACGGCTCAGAAGTTTGGACTACTAATAAACACACAAAAACAAAATTAATGACAGCAGAGGTGGACTTTTGGAGACGTGCGACAAGAGTATCCAGACGTGAAAAAATTAGAAATGAAGTTATTAGAGACAGAATGAATGTGAAAAATTCAATTTTTGATTTTATGAAAAGAAAAAAATTACAATGGTATAGAGACACGAAGAGAATGGCACAGGTAAGATTGCCAACGAGAGTTATGGAATGGACCCCACTAGGAAGAAGGAAAAGAGGAAGACCACCTATCACCTGGATAGAAGAAATTCATATAATAATGAGGGAACGAGAAATTGAAGAAGATCTTTGAATGGACAAGCAGCAGTGGAAGACGAGAATTCAATCAATTTTGTAATCTTTGGTTCCGGAAAATGTGTAAACATTGTACAGCCGGTATAAACACAAAATAATTTAACCCGTTCAACCTTTTAAGTTATGTGTGTTTGCATAGGCGTGAATAGCCCTATATTGAATAATTTTCAAAAACGTATATGTAACTGATAACAATATGCAATTTCTTTTTGCAAACATAGCGTAAACAAAATTTGCAAGACGTGTTGACAGACATTAATTTTGTCAAATTCGTAAAAATAGCGGGTTCATACTTTGGTAGCCCATAATTGCCTCATAATTTCGTCCCCACATAGACTTTAACAATATTTTCAAAATTTCGACTTCCATTTTTGGCCCGTGTTGCCCCAAAGTTACAAAATTATGGAAAAAATGGAATTCCGGAAAATGTGTAAACATTGTACAGCCGGAATAATAAATAAACAAAACTTGTTTTAATAGTTCTGTTTAATAGCCCCCCTCCAGCACTGCGGGTCTAGGCAGTGCCTAATTGGAAATCCGCCGCTGATCCTCAGGCGTCTTTGAATTGGAAACTGCTGCTCTATAAGTACAGGGGCGTGTCCGCAAGTTTGTATTTAAATATAGTTGTTAGTGTAAATTAGATACAACACGCCATGAACGGTGACTGCGAACAAGTGTCTGGAGAGGGACGGGACAGGAGACAGAGTGTATCTGTCACAGGACACTACAGCTGCGTAGTGTATTGGGGGGAAAAAACCTAATCCACTTTGTCTTGTCTCTTCTGTGAGCAAAACGTTTCTTATTGTTGTAATTTCTTTTGTTCTTAACATATTTCTCGTAAATAAGGAACAGTGATAAATGCTGCTGCTGACTTAAAATACTTTATTATTATTTTATTTTTGTAGTTATTATTACAGATAGTTAACATTGTTAACTGTAATTGTGCTTTTCACGTAAAGGTCAAAAGTGAAAAATTTTACATTTCTGTTTTTTTTTAGATTTTATGAATCTGTGGATATTTCATATTAATTTGATATTTATTTTATTAAAATATTCAAATATTTAGTATTTATGATTTTTTTAAATGTCTTGGTGAATTCCGAATATAAAGGGGAATATTCCAAGCATCGTTTTACAAAACACCACATACCTAAGGAATAGTTCACCCAAAAGCAAGCAGTTTTGCTTTTTTTTTTTGTGGAGAAATGTCTAGTTGATATTTCGGATACATTACCAGTTTGCACTGAAATATATCTGATGTGTAAGTAAGTGTACTTTTGTAAACAAAAGTTCTTTTTCAAACATTTTGTGTTGTTCACCTGTGTGTCGATTTGTTTTGATCCTTCTAATACGATGACTAATTATGATCCTTCTAATACGATGACTAAATATAAGAGACTTAAAAAAAATAAACTAAGGGGCCAAATTTTACAGAATCGATACAGCGACGCTGTAAAGTGAACGTATTGTGGAACAGTATTATAATTTAATTGTAAACAATAAAATTGTTACAACTCTTCCGAGTGATTCAAAGAAAAACACTACAGAACACACAACAAAAATAATACTCTGAAATATGTGAAGGTAAAACAAGTGTCAATATAATAGTTATTTTAGTATTGTGAATTCAGTCTTCTGTAATACAGTGTGTTGATATATATGCGGGGGGGGGGGAGATTGCTATTTGTGAAAATGTGCCTTAACATAATGGTCAGGTATGTAAAGTGATAATAAAATGTATGAACTGCAACAGCATAAAGACTTTCTGGACTTCAGAAAAGAATTTAAAATATCATGTTTTTTGAGATACTTTTATGGCCTTTAATGCATAGGAGATGGCTTCCCTGATCTACAAAAAGTGTCTGTAGCACTATACCAAGTGTTTATGTATATAAACATAGTCAAAGTTTAAAGTGTAGTGTAAAGTGTTTCTTCTGATGTAAATGTAGTGTTTACTTTAACTCGATTTACTGGAAACTGCTTTTTTCAACATAAACGCCGCGTTTTCTCAGAAACTACCACACAAAAATATTTATGTGAAATTTGTACAGTTCTGTTATATCGTGCCTCTACAGTGGTTGTCTTTATATATTAAATACTTATTAGTATTGTTGGTATTTTCACTGTGAACTTACTTGTTGTATTTTCTTATACGTCGTTTCGCAGTGGTGTTCTCCTTCTTCGCGAAGTGGAGGAAGAAGGAGAACACCACTCCGAAACGACGTATGAGAAAATACAACAAGTAAGTTCACAGTGAAAATATCAACAATACTAATAATTATTATAGTAGTGAACAAAGAAGTGATGAACATTCAAAATAGTATATTAAATACTATATAAAAAATAAAATAAAACGTTATACATTTTCATTTTTTAAAACACAGGTCTGTACAAAAGGTTTTAATTTTTTTTAATGCTCATACAGATGCTACCGCAGGTGTTCCAAAATAATCTTCCATTCTTTTGGCGGGGTGCCACCATAATTTGCGTAGTTAACAGTACTCGAACAGTTCGGAAGGCACTTTATTGATTACACGGCCTTGACGGAGACACTGCACCTGTCGACTGCACGAGAGCGTCACGTAATTGCGTAGCACTATGTATAAGGGATGGCTCAAAATTGTGTAAAAAAGTCCCATATCTGTGCCTACATTTATACATCTGTTTTAACATAGGGAAGACAAAGATTTACGAGTCCCCTATAATTGTGCTTTTGATGTTTAACATAATATATATTTTCTTTAGATGAATAATAATAATAATAATAATATATTTTTTTATAGAGGAAGAAAAATGCTTTATGCACCGTCAGGGGAAGCCGCGCTTCCTCTGGTGTGTAAGACTTTCACCCACTAAAAAACCCACCTCTAATTCAGGGATTCATATCCATCCTGGAACCACTTAGCGTATTACTTCAGGATGGAGCCTATTGCGCCCTTATCGGGCTTCTTCTAGATGTTCCTCATCTTCTACTGCCCGTTGGGCGCAAGGTGGGCCTGTCTTTTTTTTTCTAGTATGACCCGCTGAATAGATGCATTGATGCGGTCCCATTTCGCCTTACCACGAAGCATAAGCGCAACTACGCTCTCGGGCGTGAACTCCCCGAGCTCCATTTCCAGTACCATCCTCTGTCTTGCGAATCTGCAGCACTTGAAAAACGTGTGCAATGCATCTTCATAGGGAGAGTCCCACTGAGCAACTGACTGGGTCAGATGGTAGTTGACCTCACCGTGTTGGCGGTCGATCCATTCCTTCAAGTTTGGTATGAGCCTTGCGGTCCATCTTCCTCTATCCTTTCTATCCCAACGATCTTCTCAGTCCCGGAGAGTGAGTTCCTTGGCTTCATGTTTTGCGGCAGTTTTTCCAATTTCCTCTCGTATAATAATAATAATAATAATAATATATTTTATGCGCCAAAATTCCTGGTAACAGATATCGGTCGAAAAGAGAGGGTTCGAAAATTTAAGTATCTAGGAGAAGTAATTCAAGAAAATGGCTTAGAAAAATCTGCTATAGAAGAAAGGATTCATAAGATGGAAAGGGCATATGGTAGGTGCCTATAACTAAAGATATTTACAATAAAAAGTGCACATCTGAAAATGCGAAAATAAGGCATTACAGTATAGTAGTATAGGCAGAATGCCTATATGGAAGTGAATGTCTAGCACTGAATTATAATTTACACAAACCAGAAATATTGGAAAGACGAATTATTCGGAAAATATTAGGGCCACGAAAAACTTCAGAAGGTTGGAAATTAAGAAGTAATGATTAAATATATCAAAGTATAGAAAATATAACAGAAGCAATGAGAAAAAGGAGACTATTATTTTTTGGACATTTATATAGAATGGACGACAGTAGGTTAACAAAACAGATCTTCAAATATCTGTGGAGGAAGAAGTCAACATCAAGTTGGATTAATGAAGTCCAAAAGGATTTAGAAAAATATAATATACACGCAGAAGAAGCAATTGAAAGAGAAGTTTTTCGGCCAAATTAGAGAAAGGCATCCTAAGGGGATAAACAAATAGCTAACTTTGAGCAAAACTAGCCTGTGTCCAAATTCAAGAGTATTTTTTTTTTTTTTTAAAATGAGTATTAGATTCTGTCATTGTGTATCTATTCAGTGCAGAAGTATTGTAACAATTCAGTTTACATAGTACCGAATTAGCTTATGGCCATCGTCATAAGTTATCTTGTTACAGAACTAGCCTACTGTATGTCTACTTAATTAAAAAAAAATCTGAACAATTATTTATATAATAACTAAAGTGTGTATAAGAGTATTTACAAAGTGGGTATAAATCGTTTGGCGATGTTTCCGGGGAAAACCATACAGAAATTAAACTTTCAAATTACTCTCCTGAAAAGTTATGTTTTTGGACATAGACTAGTTCAGCTCCAAGGTAGCGAAATGTCAAAGCAGAACAAAAGGCATACGCTGTACACAATACAATAATAAAGTAGCTTCATTACTGAGGTATGGTCAATAAAGTAGCCTATGAATGAAACAACACTTGAATGCTACACGGATGGAATCTTTAAGGCTAGCCACAGGAATTTTAAGAAGAGGCGGGGTCATGAATGAGAGAGTTCGGAAGATTAGTAAATAATAATTCAACCTCCAAAACTGGTCGAAGACATAAAAACTAGATTGTTCCTGTCGTATGCAAAGGATGTCTATTAAAGCAGATTCTGCACTGGACATCGGGTAAATAAAAAGTGAGGTAGACCTGGAAGGAGTTGGAGGGATGAAATTAACTGCGGAAACGGATGATCAGAAGACAAGTGTCTGGACGGAGTTGCTGGAAATCAGGAATCTGCAGACACCGACGGAATTTGAACACACACACACACACACACTGTGTTCCCGTAAATGGACCCGTCCTGTTTGTATGTCTGTAGTAAACGATAACAATATCTTCAATAAAGCAGGAGACGCGCTGCATTGTAACAGTATAGTAACAACAGTAATTTTTTTTTATTTTTCAATTTTATTTTGAAGAAAGCTGCACCTCTTTCTTCATTCTGTGTATGTTACAGAAACCTGAATGAAATTATTCGACTACTGTTACAGAAAATTACTCCAGGTGTGTGTGTGTGTACGCGCGTGCCTGTTGCGAAAAGGGAGAGAAGGCAGAAAGATTATTTTCAATGCAACACCGGCTGGAATAGACACGACGAAGCCTAAATTTTATAATTTGTTATATATTTAAAATATTTCAGAATAGATATAATATATTCAGAGAAAATACTACTTCTTGAATTGGAGAAGCTATATAGCAAGATAATAAAATTATTTCTATTACATTGAAAACTTGAGGCCGTTGAAAAAAATACGTATGACTACTGCAGTGAAAGCGGAAACAGTAATTGCAACCGCTGCATTTTGTCGATTGGTTTCTGTTGTAAGAGGAAGAAGAAGCAGTGTACTGTTATTATACTGCGTACATGATACACGCATCCGCGTCATTGACAAAATTAAGAAGGCCGGTTTTTCATTTGGTTCCAGTTTATTTTTGTGTTATGTTGAACAGTTTTTGTATAACTTTTTAAATTGTATTTTGTAGTTTATGTGCAGTTTATTTATTAATACGGATGGCAACAATTAATTGTGTGAGGTAAGACGTTATGTAAATGTTAATCAACAGTAACAAGTAAAAAGTCATATTACAGAGATTCAAAGTTAATGTCTGCTGAAGCATTTATTTGCTTAGTGAATGTGGCGTCTATTTTTTGGAGACGAACGGATATGAAACTTTGATTGAAGCAAAACAAATAACCGTTGTTACATGTAATTCAAATAAACCTTTTATGATAAATTGATGACTATTATAAATAACAGTAGTTCAGTGGAAAATTTCGAATGTTTTAGTTACAAGATGTTTTCAATTATAAGCGTACATAAAAATAAAGGCACCACGTAATAAAGCTTGCGGTTCACCAGGGAACGCCATTTTGTATATTCGTTAAACGGTCTGTCGTAACGTTATAGGTTCGTAATTACTAAATAATTAATTACAGAAGAAAACAAGTGTAATATTAATAATAATAATAATAATGATGATAATAATAATAATAAAAACTACTACAGCAACAATAATAATAATAGTAATTATTATTATTATCATCACATAATACTATAACAATAATATTAGTAATTACAGTATATCTTTTGTTATATTACGGTAATACAAATAGAATACTAATAATAGTAATTAGTATTGCAATATTATATAGTTTATTTTGAAACTTTAGAGATTTTGTGATTTTAATATTTTTATCATCATCTGTAATTTACATGCGTAGCTTAACTACAGATATACTTTGGTGATCTACGAATTATATCAACGTTTTCTTTGTGAATCACCATGTCAAAACAAATCACCCATTAAGCTTATAGATTCACTTAGTGTTAGATTTCGAAGGCTTATTTTTAATTTCAAATTCAAGTCGATAGAAACATAAATTATAAGAAAAACTTGTAATACAGTAAAGTTAAATATGCAGTTTAAGTAAATAATATTCAGTTACACTAAGAAAGTTGTGAAAACGTTAATTTGATCATCAACAGTTATAGTTGAATAAAGAAATCGGCGGCCCTCTAAATTCATAGGGTAATAGCTAAGTCAACGAGCAAAGGTATTTAATTGAAAGTGAATTCGGTAATCCGAATCAGGTTCACTGTAAACAACCTTTACGCCCCCCCCTCCGTCATGGAATTAACATATGATCTGTGAAGAACGCGTGTACCTTACTGACCCATATTGTTTCGTAGGATTCTCTCATTATGTGTCTTTTCTTTTCCTTTAGATTTTCCTAAAATTGCAGCGCCAAAACCATGGCGTCGGGGTATAATATTTTCTCGAATCACAACATAAATATTTTCAAAATATAAATGCATGTTAGTGTGTGAATACTGTATATTATTCGTCATGAAATATGTTGTCGAAGCAGAAATATATTATTACATCCGTCAGTTTTAAAATAAAAAGATTAGCGCATGTTATTACACTGGTTTTTATTAATTTTTGTTTTGAAAGCACATTGATTTTTCGGTTTGAGTTTCCACGGATGGATTCACAATATAGTGCCCGACACATTTTCTGCGATGGGTACATGCCATATCCCGCGATAAACGTATACGGGGTCTGTAAATTAAATAATGAGACTATTTCAGTAAAACCTTTTATTTACAGTCAAACTATATCTAGACTCTATAGCCATCAAAATAGTTCCCTTGGGAAGCCACACAGCGCTTTAGACAGGTTTTCCACTCTTCATAAGCAGTGCTGGAACTCAGAAACTGGAATCTCCTTCAACTGGTCGGTTACATTTATTTTAGTGTTGTCTATAGTCCCAAAATGGTGTCATTTGAGATGTTTTTTCAATCTCGGGAAGAGAAAGTAGTCACAGGGACCCAAGTCAGGTGAATAAGGGGGCTGAGGAACAACAGGGATATTTTTCTTTGCCAAAAACACATTAACCGAGAGTACTGTGTGACAAGGTGAATTGTCATGATAGAGGATCCAGGTGTTCACGCTAAATTTCGTTTTTCAGAATTTGATAAACTGTAGTGTGGTTAAAATTTAGTTGCTCTGCGATAATTCTGACGGTTACTCGATGGTCTGACCTCACCAAGTCCCTGATTCGATCACAATTGTCGTAATTTCTTGACGTTCACGGTCTTCAAGGTCGTGGATCACCCTTAATTGATTCCCGGCCATCTGAAAATGCTTTAAACTGTGACGATTTAATAGGGTTAGCACAAAATAAAAAAAAGGTAAAAATAATATAATCCTAAATGAAACTACATAATTTCCATAATTTCTCTCCCTATGAAATAAATAGAAAACTAAATAATGTTAAACAAATAAATATGTAAACCACCTCCTGTTTCTTCAGCGAGTATTAAATTATAGAAAGACGTAATAAACCAGCAATTTAAAATAAGTAAAAATAATAATTAATAAATTAAGAACTATTTCTCGTGCCGGTAAATAATAACACGCGCGGACACGCACTTCGCTAAGCCAGCGGTGCGCCCCCCAAAATTAGTTGTAAATCAGACTCCGCAGCGAGAACAACACAGTTGAAAATTTAGTCAGTAACTACAAAATTATAGAGAATGAAAGAATATGTCATTCACTCTCTTAGTTTCTTTAAGCTAATGCTTAGTAAAGCTGATAGCAAATATTATCAGTAATTTCAATATGTTTAACATCTTTGATACGTTTTAAGTGTGTGTTTATGACATCTCTGCAGTTGATTTAATATCACGTCAACGTGATAGAGATCATAGTATATGTAACAGTTTAACTATAAGTAAAAAGTGCGGAAAACCGAAGTAAGTGAGTTCAAGTGAAAGTTTCTCACCACCGCCAGCACCAGAACCTGATAAACCCTGCAAAAAGAGAGAGACAACAATACCTTCCATTATTACACCTTCTTCAGACCTGCAAGATAGACCAGAAGCCGCATAGCCACCGTTTACTACAGACAACCCCAATTCGCCGAGGATGCTACATACAGGTGACACAAAAGTCAAACTTCAGTAGTTCAGAAATTACTTAATAAAAATATGAAAGACAATTGACACCAAAATAAAATTAATATAATAATACAAAAGACTGGCCGAATTAAATTACCATTGTAACTTTGTAATAAACAATATGATGTATTTAGCTTTAATGACTATAACATGCTAATATTAATAAGTCCATTCTTCAAATGGCAGCAAAAGTAAATTGTTTAACTGTAATATAAAGAAAGGATATCTCTCGGATCCGAGGGTATGAATTACCAAAGTTTTATAAATAATTAACCAAGTTGGTTAATGAATACATTATGCAGTTATTATCTTTTTATAGTTAACTAATCACTTGAACGAAATAGAGTAAACGAAAAGTAGGTTAAGTATATATATGTATGTTTTAACAATACAAATCACAAACCTATTTGATTTTTTAATAATAAGACAGTAACTCATTTTCTTTTATGCTAATTACCAGGTATGTAAATAAAGAGATGTCATGGACGTAAATATGCGTGGATTAATTTGGCAACACGAATCTAATATTCCTTAATTCACAGGTTCCAGTTAAGTGTTTTGTTACGTTGTATTTTAATTAAATATATATATTTTGTGAATATTATGGCAGCCTGTTTAATTGACCGACGTCAATTAACCGGGCTCCCGAGGTTATAATGGCGATAGTATACCGAAGTTATAAAAGATAGTATACAGCCGTTATAAAACCAGCTGTGCTCTTAAGCATACACCATCTCCATACACCTTTGTCAAATTTTTAAAGTTTCAGTAGGATTGAGCCCGAGTTTAACACAAAACTTGATAGCACAACGTTGTTCGTAATTGATGTCACTCATTTTTATAACGCACAACAAAAATTCACTTCACGAAAAGCTTGTTTACGTTTCACGTAGCAATAATAGACAATAAATATTAATATTCAATATCAATCGTCTGTTTATCTAACCATCTGTGTTAATAGAAACCTTACAGTGTTGCTATATTGACTGCTACATGAATAGTCTCATTACTTAGTTTACAGACTTCATATGTGTGGACGCGTAGAGTAAGTTTATTTGGAGGTATAAGGTATTTGGTGATAGAATTTTGCTGCTTTTTACTCAAACATCCAAGCACAATTGACGTTATCTGAGTTGTTCGTTTGGAAGAGCCGTATATTAACCAGCTGAGATATGACAAACGGCTGGACATTCTTTACCAACCTTTTTTACTAAAAAATGTTTTTCTATAATTTCACTTTTTTTATTTACCCGCTACACTCAGTTTAACCTTTGAATTGAATTATAGAAATATGAAGTTAAAAATTTTCGACTGTTCTGTTCAGTATGCTTTCTGATTATGTCAATACGGTTTGACGTTTATAAATAATTAACAACGTTAGCAAATTTGATGACGCAAAAACTTGATAGTTCTGATTTTTTTTACATTCGCCAAATTACCGTAGTAATGTCACCAAATAACCTATCCTGTCTTCAGGTAACCTGACCGAAAAAGCTATTGACAAAAATTATTATGACATATAAGAGTTTAGTAAAATTTAAATTTAACATTATAGAGCAACCAGATTACCTTACATTACTATATATAATAATTATTTCAAACAGAAATTACACTGCGATTATACTCATTACAAATTATAAGATTTCGGACATCAGCCATCGTAAGTTAAAATTAATAAACAAGGCGTTTCGACCTCTATAGGATCAGAGGTCGTCTTCAGGCAAAAACAATAAATTAATACATTAATAATATTATTATTATTTTAGCACTATATTTGTATAACTAAGGTTTGGAGTTTTGACAATATCTATTTGTTATTTATAAATTTATCTTTGTATTAATTTATTGCTTGCCTGAAGACGACATCTGATTCTATAAAGGTCGAAACATTGTGTTTATTTATTTTAAGTTACAATGGCTAATGTCCGAAATCTTATAATTTTTAATGAGAAATTACACTGTTCCAGACCACTTTAGAAAAAATTCCCCATTAGCGTTTTCAAACTCCATAGCTCATCATCAGATCACAGCCCATCTGTTTGTGATTATAACCACTAACAAATCTTATTAATTAAATATTAATCTTTAATTTCGTAGTGACCATCAGTCAACGAAATGTTACGATGAAGGGTTTGCGAGGATCGGTCAAAAACGTATAGCAATATGATGATGACAATAAATATTGTAGAAACGTCGACACAAATAATTTAAAATTTGTGTTACACTTTTTTGACCTTATCCTCGCAAACCCTTCATCGTTACATTACATGTTAATAATTTCATTGGTAGTTACGATTATATACTTCTGAAGCTGATTAGTTTCTTATATGGTCCTTAAATCTGATTCGGTGGTATACAATTATTAGTAATTGTATTGCTGATATTAATAATTTAACTAAATATAATTAAATCACTACTGACTCGGAACACACAATTTTTCCCCATGAAGGAAAGTTCCTTCAGAGGCTGCCGCTGGAGCACGGTCCGTCTTGTTCTTGACGACGGTATCGACTTTTGAAGGATCGATGTTGTGTGTGTGGGGTGTGATATGTTCGAATAATGCGTGTGATTTGAATTGTGTCTGTTCGTTTAGGATGTCGTTTTTATGTGTTTTTCGTGTTTTTGTATATTTCCAATTTTTAGTAATTATAATTTAATAACCACAACGTTTTGATGACTGAGGACATCTGTACACAAATACTACAGTTTTGTATGTTAATTATTCAAGCATTAACAAGCTACAAGTCATTAGTTTAAATGTGAGTCATTCATCAGGCTAGTTCAAAGCAAGGAGAGGGTGGCAAGATGCACCGTGTTACTGTTGGCTCGTCCCCCGTCAGCGGAACACGACATGACGAACTCACGTCTTGTGTGCAGTTGCAGTAACAGTGCTGCTTGTCGTGCAGACGTACAAAAGGTAAACTGCTGAAGCATTCGTTGTAGGATGAGAGATCAATACGACTCGCGACAGCACTTAGCGTAACGTGCTCGAAAACTGTGAAATGGACTGTCGAAACCCCCGTTTATTGGCTTCTCCGAGCTCTCGTATTTTTTGTCGTTTGTTCGGCTCGAGAGGAAAGAGAGGCAGTTTGTGCCGTTCAAACTCAATTTGTAACAAACAAGAGAACTATCAAAATATTCTCATAGACGTGGAAACAAAATTTATATAAGTGGAGATGTACACTAATCCGTATAAATAAACTATCTGCAGCAAAGGAATACATATTATACAAATAATCGGAATAGTTTCTTTTATTTGTTGAATAATATATTATTCATTCATATAATTCACACTCTCTTGAATACAGATTACATAATAACCTAAGTACATTAAAGGGGAAATACACGAAGTACTACAAGTAAATCACAGTAACATCTTAAAATAACAACTTTTGGAAGCAAGTTGGCAGAATGATGACAAACTGGAAAGATAAATATACTTTTTAGTTTCCTCCTCCTCCTCCTCCTCCTCCAACTTCATCATCATCTTCTTCTTCTTCTTCTTCTTCTTCTTCTTCTTCTTCTTCTTCTTCTTCTTCTTCTTCTTCTTCTTCTTCTATTGGTTGTCAGCAGTCTTCCATTGTGATCAATCCTGTGATTTCCTCGTCATTTCCTCACAATTTACGTCATCCATAATTTGCTTGATATACTGCACCCTTGGTCGTCCCTTATGTCCTTTACCTTCCATTGTTCCTTCCATTACCAATTTTAGTAGTCCTTCATGCTGCAGTGCATCTCCAAATAGTTCTACCCTTCTTCTAATTATGCTTTTCAACAAACACCTCTCATTGCCTATTCTGTTCGGCACGTAGTATAAGAAGGTGCCTATTTAAACTGTCTATCGCAGTACACTGTTTACCAGAGTAACACATAAGAAATAAGACGTTGCACTGCTTATAGATCATGTTAATAATCGAGACATCCATCTACTCTTAAGCGGTTAGACTCTCGACTGTTAGACCGTCACAATTAGACTCTACATATTAAAATCCTGACTGTTATACGGTACTGTTAGACTTATGATATTCAGCGGCGTATCTAGAATTTGGTCTGGGGAGGGGGTCGTACGGGGTCGTGTCGCCTTCAGACAAAAAGGCCTCCTCCTCCTCCTCCTCCTCCTCCTCCTCCTCCTCCTCCTCCTCCTCCTCCTCCTCCTCCTCCTCCTTCTTCTTCTTCTTCTTCTTCTTCTTCTTCTTCTTTTTCAATTTCATTGGCACGAAAAGTCAAGCTGCCTTCTGGCTGAGTCTATTATTACCGTCCCCCTCAACGGTTACTATCGTCATTATTACTAACGTCAACCTCATCTGCTTGAGATTATTCATGAAACTGATTTCTCATTGATCCGCAACCCCTCCTTGCAGTACAGTTCTCCGCATATCGTGTGCTTTTACAGCTTCCCAACTGTACTGTTGTCTGCCATTCTTAAGAATATGATTCTTACTTAAATCTTATATGATATCTACTTAAATCTCTGATTGCTAAACAAACAAATAGGCTCAATAAGAGTAACGTAACTTAGGTTTTTCAGAATTCGTAATGAACGTTTGCTCTCGTGGATAACGTAGCGCCATCTTAACAAAGTGACCGTTTTACCCTAGCGTGACCGTGATCTTAAACGCAAAGAGGTAACCCCAAAGGGTTTCGAAAATTTTATGACTCTTAGGCCCTACATGTTTAAAATTGAACAACATACAACATTCATGTAGAGCAGTGATTACCAAACTTTTCAGTCCGCGGACCGCCCCCCAAATAATTTAAAAATTCACGGACCTCGTCTGAGTTCTGAAAAAACAGTAAGTATGATAGAAACTCTTATATTTTAATTAAGATGTATTAAAATCAAATTTTCTTAACTTGCAAAATTATAATATTAATGATATCAAACACAGTTTATTGTGGATAATGAAGCTGCTTTTGAACAAATAGCTCTGCAATATTGGGTTTAATGTCTGATAATTTCAATATTATGTCACTGTCGACATCAAGTTTTGCGCCGTGACCCCCTGAAATTTAGTAAAATATGGGTACTTACCCCTTGCTCTGACGATCGTGACCGCACGTGAATGAACTTACTGGACTTTCTCGCAAGAAGAATCCCAACACCGCAAGAACACTCAGGCGCTACTAGACGCTCCTGCCCTGACGCACCGGTCAGCACAGGACCACCGCCACAACTCAACAGATTCTGAAACAACAAAATTACAAATTATAATATGGCCTTACATCTTTCCCCATACTGAACTGATATGTTCCCTTTTATTTTGACCTCAAGTATGTGAGCAGGGGGAATGCGGTTTCGCACCAATAAGTAGAGGGAAACACAGCTAAACGCTTGAAAGCTTTTTTTGCGAGTTCAGAATAGTTAGTCATTACATATAACCAGACGTCAGCTAGCTGTAATTGGGAAACTGTAATTTTAATGAACTGTCAGTTGAACGTTCTGCCAATGAATCTTCTTTTTGTAGTGTAAGAGAGAGGTCTAGTCAGTTCGGCTGACAGACATATGTGCAACACGACATGATTTAAAGACATTAGTTTGAAATTACTTTTACATTACAATTAGTTTGAACCCCCCAAAATACTGGATTCTTCTACTAATAATTTAGTATTTAGAGCATAATAAATCGGAGAAAATTACGGTATATTATAATTTTTCTTAAAAGTGTCTGCGGACCCCTTTGTCTGCCCAGGGTCCGCAGACCGCACTTTAGGAACCACTGATGTAGAGGGTACAACCAAGATTTTTCATTTTGTTGGAGGGAGGGGGATGTTCGATTTTTGTGAATAAAAAACTACAAAAATTAATAAAGTTTGGGTGCGTGTATCAGTAAGTGTGTACACGCGGAAGAAGTGAAACTTCTTTGGGTTATATCCATTATTTTTTGTTTATCCATTATTATTATTATTTTTTTAACTGTATACTTAAAATTTAATAGGATGGGAGAGGTATCAGTATAAGAAAAATTTTCATTTTTAGTAAATTAAAAATGTTTTATTATATACATTTACAGAAATTATTATTATTATTATTATTAATCTATTTCGTTAATATTTAGTGATATTTCATCATACACTTTTGTAACCAAAGGCTTATGGTAACTAAAATAAGAAATGTATGTTTTTACATTCAATATTATCCAGAAACCTTGTGAATACTGCATCAATTGTCGTATTCGATTTTGTCGTAGATATTTTTTTATCATTTTGTATAGACAGGTTTAAATTATCTTTTAAAAATTCAACCAGTTTTATAGATTTGTCTAATGGAAAATTGACATTGAAATCTCCACTTAAAATCAAAGGTATTTTATGATAATCTTTACGAAGTATGGCGGCACCTTGTGATGTATACGATAATAATGAACGCTGGAGAAAATCAATATCATCTAATGTTTTGTTAGGAGATATATACACTGCTACAATCACAACGTTTTGCCCATTTTCCATTTTACATTCAGCCATACACAAATCGCCAACTGTAGATGCCATTGAACCATAGACATCAGATTGAGTAACGGAAAATCCATGGATGGAGTTATAATGTTAATAATATCGTCAGAATTTTGAAATATCCCGACACCTCCCGGTCTAATATTTGGTCGTTTATATTTCACAATGCAGTTGAAATTAAGAACAGATACGTCATCTTCATTGGCTAGCCAAGTTTCTGATAAAACTATGACATTTGAATTTTTCACAACTATATCTTTTAGATCAACAGCATGAGCTGTAAGACTTTGGCAATTAAAAGTGAATATTGATAAACCTTTTCTGTTATTGATCAAATTAACTAAATTTTCATTTATAGTTTCTAGTTTGTTTAGTGAAAGTCGTTTAAATTCCTCTTGCAAATCAATTGTTGATGATGGTCGTCTTCGGCCATGGTAGAATATCTTCTCGTTGTTCTGTGTCGTAATATGTAATCCTTCAATAGGCCCTACTCGTCACACGTGATAAAGCAACGTATAATAATGATTGAGAATGACGTCGATCGTATTCATAAACAATTTTTAATATATATGTCATTAAATTATGTAGGACTAGGTAGATTATTTTTTACATATCGTTAACTTAAAATACTCGTAACAGTAATTATATATAACTGTACATTTCCTCATTTTGGTATACTACTAAACACATATACACACACATGCATGCATATAACGCATAACGCGTAACGCGTAACGAACATTGTTCCGTGCCCAAAGAAGTTTCATGCATATAACGCATAACGCGTAATGAAAAATTTTCCTACCGTGCCAAAAGAAGTTTCACTTCAAAAAATAAAGGTTCTCGTTATTTAGATTTTTTTTTGATGATCACGAAAATTTTGGGTGTGAAAAGGTAAGGATTACATAAATAGGTATCTAAAATTAACAAAGTCATGTATCAATAAAGACGACATCTTACACTGTAATATAAATAAAATAAACGATACCAGGAAACTAGTACACATTTTCTCCCATCTTCTGCAGACACTGATAGAGTTAAATGTTTTGAACGAATTTTTAAAACTTCATCTTATAGAGTACGTATGTCTATTAAATTTTTGCATTTAATGAAACTAATCGGTCTACTGATTTTATCACAGAAATTAATAAACGATTTTCGTAAAATGCGTACTACATGTCGTCAAAAGTAAACATTTCACAATCACGCTATGGGGTGTGGAAATACGTTGGTGGCTGCAAATTTTATTGAAATTAGCACACAGAGTGGTAGAGGCAGGAACGCTTGTAAACGGATTTACATATTTATGTACGAAATAACAGACACGATGTAAGACTTTAATTGTTGATTTATTTTTGAAATAGTAGTAAGGCTTTAGTTAAAATTTTACAGGCATTGCACAAATGCAATGCACAGAGAAGGGCATTGAAAATGCTTCAATAAATCTAAAAAATATATATATTTATGTTCATTCACCAATCAATGAATTCATTGTTCATTTACCAATGTACAGATTATAAGTTAAATGTAGTCGCATTCATAAGCGAAGTTTTATATGTGTACTACGTTATTGACAACAAAGTAGTTTCTATGGAAACTCACCGGTTCTCATTTTCGATAACGCACCAGCGATCGGCCGCAAATGTACGACACGTCCTTATAAACATTTTCAATATTAAAAAAAAACGATAAACTCCATACAATAACAGGCATATCTGTATAAGTTTTGAATAGCAAGCAAGATACTAACTGCTTAGTGTAGAATTTTTTTAACTTACTGTGGATTAAATTACTGCATTATATGTGACAAATATTGTAAACCGAATCGGATACACTGAAAGCTACACCTTCCCTACTCGCTAATAAGACATAATGTCAAAAATCGGGATAAAAATTTGAATCATCCTTCTACCACTAGACGACTAGAAATTTCTTTAAAAGTTGATTGTAATGGATTGTAGAGATTAAAATTTGAATTTAACTGACGAACTTTTGCTATCTCAGAAAAAAATGTAAATGCGACGTTTCGGCCACCCAAACAATCGGGGGTAGCGTCTTCAGGCTAATTTTAAACTAATACGCCTACATGTTATTGTTATTAGGTCCTTCAGTCTTTCGACTGGTTTGGAGCCTCCCCGCATATACCCGTCGTGCGTGTGTTACGGAGTCTCTGACAGATATATTGGACCTACAGTTTAACGCCGGATCCGAACAGCATAGTGGGGAGGGTTTATACATGTTGTAATGTGATGTTTCCCTCAACATAAAGAATATATCTTAATATAAAAATTTGTATTATTAAAATAATGAAGAACAAAACAATAATTGAGTAATTAACTTATATCTATACTGTAGATGTTAAACAATAAATATAAAATCATTGTAAAATAAAATAATAGACCAAGATATCATATATATGACTATCTGGAACTTTGTAACAAAAAAAAAAAAACAAATTCAACTCCAGTAGAATGAATAAGAAATATGGCACAAAATAGGTGAAAGCCTATTTAGCGGAACCTAACTGGGTTACCAATTAGGAAAGTGAATATGAACAAAATAACAACTTTATGAAACCAAACAATAAAGCTAGAGAATAATTCTACCTGAGTGTGAATGAAATCACATAGACAATTCAGAGAATAATTATTATAAGATAAGTGTATAATAACAGTTTTAATTTTGTATGAACATGTTACAATGTAGGTTAGGTTAAGAACCTGTGTTATATGTCAGAGAAACAGAAGAATATAAAGAAGACTGTAATATAAAGAATGTCGTAATAGAAAGTATAACCAATAAACTGAATAATAGATAAGACAATGATACATAACTAGTGTTGGTTATGAACCAAATAATACAAATAGTAAGAAACTAATATTACACCCAAAGCCTACATTAGACAAGGGAAAAGGGAAAGTAATTAATGGTGTATGAATTATTTTTAATAGTTGACATTTTATTTGCAATTTATGAACATTAGTGTTTACATCAACTCCAGAAGAATAAGTTGGTAGTACCTTTTTTGGAACAACACGTGCTTTTTAAATGATTTAACTAGGTCAGTGAACTCTGATACGGTAAAGAGAATAAATTAAATAAAACTTACGAATAACAATTAATACAAACTTTTAATATCTCCATTAATAATAAATAATAAAGGAAAATTAGAACTACCTAGTTTCAAACCAGCGAGCACAAGGGAACCATTCCACTATAATTACAAACCAAACCAACCTGTATAATTTATAATTAAAATTAGCAAAATGACTTTACACCACGACAAGTGAATTAACAATTAATAGAATAAAGTCAATTATAGTGAACCGTAGGAAACAAACTACTCATAATTTTATTTCATCATAATTATATTTTTAATATTTTTTATTACAAATTGGCGTCCACCACGTGAGGCTTGTATTTGCGAATTATAGCAAATTATATTCATAATTTGATTAGTAAATTATATTTGTTACAATGTAAAGAAATACGTGTACTAATACACGTGAAGAAATAAATAATACTCTATAAACGAGTGATAGATTATCAACACAATTTCACGTAATACATGAACAAATGATAAAATAATACAAAATGAATAGTTACTATAAAAAAACACAACACTCACAAATCACAAGCACAATGCGCATGAACGCTTGCACACCAACAAGGTCAACAAAACACTGCGACGGAAACGCAACGGGCCCAAATATTTTACAGTAAAAGTGAAACTAGCAATGCTTACACTGTTACGACGGTCTCACTGATCGTCGTCTCACGGTACAGCGGAAACAAAATACAGACACCAATGAAATCACTAATTACCATCTTTAATGGGCCACAAATAACAAATTGTAATCAATAAAATTCCCTCGTACATTATTCTAGTTAAATTTGTCCACACGCAATAATAATGTCAACTATTAGAGTTCCCCGCTAATTATAACACAATAATCACTTTCCATTATTTCCCAACAATCACTTGATCCGCACTCTACAATCTCGCCAGGTGTAACCGACTTGTAAGCCGGCCGCTGTTGCTTATCTGGATCCCGCAGATGTTCCAGTGTAGTGTAATCTTCAATAGTTACTTCGAGTACGCGGCCTTGACAGAGACACTGCACCTGCTCGACTAGCCGAGAAACGTGTAGGACTGTGCACCTGCCGACTTCTCGAGAGCGTTACGTAACTGTCGTTGTCATAGCAACACGAAGCGATTTAGTATTCACAAGACGACTGTAACTTACCGCAAATAAAGATTTTCGTATTTGCGTAACTCATTAGCATAATTAATTGACTTAACTTATTTGACTACATTTTTTAACATGATAATGTTTTTAGGCTGGGGGTCATTCTACAAAATGCGTGATGCAAAATGTGTAACGTCATCGAAAAATGTAACGCTCCAGGTGATGTTCACACTATATTTTTTCCACACTTTCGATTCACCACAGTCTAGAAATCTTCGGTTTGTGTCGTTTTTATTAAACTGCGTACTAGTTCATCCATTACTGTACAATAAAATCTAAATAAATAAAAAGTTACATTAAATAACAATTGTTCATTTCATTAATTTACCTTTACGGACGTTCGGGTCTCTGTATATCTTGTTGGAAGGTAAGCTTCAGGCACCAGCACAGGATCTCCAACAACGTGTCCGGTCTGTAGTTGTGAATCGGTCAGAAATCCGTACGAACATCGCTGAACAGGAGAGTTTGCAGTCTATGCACATTATACGTTTCAAAAGCCTAAAAACATTATCATGCTTCGATGTTTCGGTTTCGTCGAAATTCTTTTTTTGTTTTTAATATTTCCATCTTTCTTAATTTCTTTGTCCCTCTGGAATTCCTTCCCCTGCGCCACTACGAATTAAATAATCTTTTGTGTATTACGTGTTGCTTGTAATAAATATTCATCTAAAGAGGATAGAGTGCGACAGAAAAAAATGACAGCTGAACGAAAGCCGCAGTTGAATTTAAAAACGTACCAGTATAATAGGATTAAGCAGTATCGCGGTCTGCGTTATAAAAGAAAATTGGTAATGCTCCACTGCCATCAGCGGCTATATATAACTTAGTTGAAGTTTATTTAATCGTTCATTTGTTGTTCCACAAAGTCTGCTGTATATTTTTGAACTTCCAAAATCAGACAAACGTCGTTATGAATATTATTATTATTATTAAAACGTTTGTTTATTTGTTGTTTTAGAACGTTTCTTGTGTACTAGGTGATGGAATCCTGTGTTCCGTGTATTCTCAAGTTTTACTTTATTTACCAGGGAACCGTTTATATTTTCAATATCCGGTGCTGTTGAGTATCACCAGTATGTCGGTTGAAAGACAGTGTTCACTCTTTGTTAGGGGCGGAAATTTCTAAAATCGTTTCAGCCCCTACGCTGAAAGCTTCCTGTCGTCGTTGACGAACGTAAAAGTAAAATACTTGGATTTCGTTGTCCATGACGTGTCCGTTACTTAACTAAATATAACTATTACATTAACGACTCGGAACACAAAGTTTTTTATAAGTAAAAACATAAAGTTTTACCTTACAACCTGAACCGGTTTTCACCTTTAAAAGGCTTCTTCAGAGGTTCATTTAAAGAAGCCTTTTAAAGGTGAAAACCGGTTCAGGTTGTAAGGTAAAACTTTGTTTTTATTTAAGTATAAAAAACTTTGTGTTCCGAGTCGTTAATGTAATACTTATATTTAGTAAAATACTGTTAAAATGGAAATTAATTATATTTTTAATTTTGTGTAATACATAATCTTAGCGGCTGGCGACGCGTTGTACTGGCCATGCAACCGTCCCACTAAACACAAAAAAGCCGTGTGGGATGCCTTTGATCCTTTACGCACTGTTGAGCAGAGCTTTATTTATAATTTGTACTTGTTATGTATTTATGTATTTGTTATTAACTGGTACAACACAATTTAAAATAAGGACGGTACAAATAAGACAGTCTACGTATAATGTTAATAAACGCGTGCCCTCATACGCACGCGCGCGCTTCTACTAATGTAGTACGTGCGCAGTTAGACGTACGTTCAGTAACGTGTTAGGCAAGGCGCAAATTGAGACACGTATAGCACGTGTGAGGTGACACAGCACAGCACGTGTTTTTGTATCCTGTTGAAACCATTGTATCAGCGCAAATTGACCAGTGACGTGACTAGACGTGTGACGTTGTGACCACCCACCCATGTGACGTTGTGGTTGAGACACAGTTTTTCGCATCCCACGTGCCACTTGTGTGAATCGCCGTTGTCTGTTTTATCCTTCGTTCAGATCATCGTCGTCGTTTTATCATCGCCGTTGTCTGTTTTGTCCTTCGTTCAGATCATCGTCGAACATCGATGTATGTAATGTAATAGATGTGGATCCATAATAAGTATTTGTTTCAGGTGAAGCAGCGAAAACGATGTGGCTCAAGTTGAGAAATTCTTATCGAGACGCACGACGGCGACAAATGAAATCTCTTAAAAGTGGTGCTGCTCCTGAAAACATTAGACCTTGGCGGTTTCAGAAGCAAATGACGTTTTTGGAAAGTTTTATGTCTGCTGGACCCCGTGAAGGAAACGTTAACGACAGCGATGACGATTCACAACATTCATCGGCACTACCCCTAAGCAATGAAATTTTGGACTCCGAAAATGTAGAAGGGGAGCATTGTTCCTCGAATCATGAACAATCCAACAATGCAGATGTTGAAGAAGACAAAGTTGAAGAATCCAGCACAAAAACGACGGGTACATTAGAGCAAACTTCAGTAGCCAACACCAAAAAACAAAAAATCAGAAAGCAGGACGATGTGCATTGTTTGCTGAAGAGGTCTCTGCAGAAGCGAGAGGAGAGATCTAAACAACGGGAGGAAGAAAGGAGAAAATTGGAATCTAGGGATAATCCTTCAGACGACCCTCTATACAATTTTTTCCTTTCAATGTACCAGCTAACAAAAAATTTGCCCCCCCAATACCAGCATAGGGTGAGGGGCCAACTTTTTCAGGCTGTGTCAAAAGCAGAAGAGGACGTTATGAACCTACAAAGTTCGTCATCGTTAACTTCGTATAATTACTCGGTTGCAAGCTCTCCCAGCACTCATGCTTGGTCTGATTCCCATCAGACACACTTCCAAATATCCCAACAACTACAAGATCGAGACCAGCAAGATCAGACACACATCCCATTACCCCAACAACCACATGGTGGAGACCTCCAAGATCAACCTGATATTTCCGCTTTGGCTAACTATGTACAGACATTTGATTCTCATAACAGATTGTAAAAAAAAATAAAATAAATAGCTTTAACCTGAATTTAGAAATATTTATTACTTACCTCAAGAAAACTGCAAGTTTTTCCTCTGTTGATATCGGCTTTTGAGCATTACATCCATTTGAGTCAATGTCTTGTTGAATCATCCCATGAACATCAAAAAACTGGTTGCGATTCATGCGGAAGTAATTGGTAAAATCAGCATCACTCATCATAGTAGTAATTTTAAACTGTCCACGCCTATTTCTCTCTGATAAAATGTACTTATTTGGTAATTTTTTTTTTTTTTTTTTTAATAAGAAAGAGAACAAAATATCTTCTTCAGCATCATCGGATTCTGATTCAGAATTCAAGTTTAACAATAATAAATGTTTGGTTCTTGCATCCGACATTTTCAAATATTGGATTGGTTGCGAGATCCCACAAACTGCACCTTAAAATATTTAGATCACCGCACAACCGATACGTGGGGTGTCTTGATTTCAACTGCGCCTCAATTTGCGGATCCCCACGCAGCACGTGTGGCACGCACGTGTCGTGTCCCTCGTGTCAGGCCACCTCACACGTGCTATACGTGTCTCAATTTGCGCCTTGCCTTAGTCCTATGTCAGTTACAACGTGACTACTACGCTACGTACAATTATTTATACCGTGTACCGGAAATGACTAAAATTTCAAGTAGACCTCTTTGTGGAGTTGAGCAAAGCAATATTGTCAATAAAAAATTTAGTTATTGACAACAAAGAAGTAGTTTCTATGGAAACTCACCGGTTCCCATTTTCGATAACGCACCAGCGATCGGCTGCAAATGTGCGACACGTCCTTATTCTCAATGTTATTTATTTTCAATGTTAAAATTGTTTCACATAAAAACAAACTCCGACTAAACGCTACCTGACAGTATATGTAAAGCAGCTACGCCAGTTTTACTGTGAGGCATAACATTTTTAATTTACATTGAAGATGATAGTAACAAGAGTGGCGAAACGCGTGCAAGTAGATTAGGATGGACATGACAGTAGTTCCTCAAACTGTACACTGTTTACTGTTTGGAGTACAATATTTAGTAGAGGTAAATATTTGTATGGTTTTCTTCCTCTTTTCAACTGGCGTTGAATAGGTACTTATAGCTATTTTATAAAAAACACACACAAATTTTAACGAATTCTTTCATCTAAATAAAGTTATATGCGATATTCACTCACATCGATGCCAATAATCGATTAATCGAAATATAGACAACGAGTGCGGGTACGGTTATTAGAACGGTACCAAACAAATTTTAATAAACCGTAGAAGTTATAGTGAGAAATCTTACTGTTGAAAATAATGAATTGCTTTCTCGAAACATCCATACTTTTAATAGTTTTGGGGCAGTAAAAGTATAAATTAATTTTTTTGTATTTTTTTTTCTATATAAGTAACTCGACGTTTCTTGCAGTAATTATATAAATTTGCGATGTTATTCAATTTCTTTCTTCTGCAAGTAGTATAATTTATAATTCGTATATTCTTTTTAACACCTGACGCACGTTTCACTGAAAAATATCAGTATCATCAGAGGTTCTAAGTAAATTAATAACAATCGAAATAATTCTATTAATATAAAATTAACGAATAATCGAATTTGTATCGATTTTAATGTAAAATAACTCACAATTTGGTAATTCTCAAACGAGAAATTCTACCTTCTCCACATCTGTCCTAAGGTAGGTCGGCAGTGAAAACTGCTATCACAACTTCCTTAGCTGAAGAGGCGAATTGAAGCCGAAACAGAGACAAGCAAAAGTAACCAGAGCGTAATGCTCAAAGAATATGTTTGTGTTTGTCAATGCAACACATTGCATACAAGGACATACATATTGTCCTACCTTAGGACAGATGTGGAGAAGGTAGAATTTCTCGTTTGAGAATTACCAAATTGTGTTTGATACAAACTCCTCGTGGCAAAACTTTGTTCGTCTTTTGTCTTTCGACTTTGACTTACTTTTGTTTAACAACGTAAAATAACTGATAATCGATTTAGGTCGATTAGTTAACGATTGTTTTAATGTTTATTTTAATGTATAAATCTGATTATCAGTTATAATCACTGACCTATAATACTGACCTAAATCGATTATATACAAATTCGATTATTCGTTAATTTTATGTTAATAGAATTATTTCGATTGGTATTAATTTACTTAGAAACCTCTGATGATGCTGATGTTTTTCAGTGAAACGTGCGTCAGGTGTTAAAAAGAATATACGAATTATACTACTTGCAGAAGAAAGAAATTGAATAACATCACAATTTTTTTGTTTGTTTGTAGTATAAAGAAGAAACGTTTTAGAAATATTCTATTATGATTATTTAAAATTCAGATTTACATTCCATCCTAATGGGTAGGTTACTCAGCTTAACGGTGATGTATCGCGTAAAAAGAGGTGAAGAGACTGATAATTAAAAACATTCTTTGCAATTGAGTGACGTATTTGTTTCACAGGCCCCCAAAATTTTCGTATAACGTACACGGACGCGCGGTAACTGAACAGTATCCAGTTTACTAGAAAAAATAATTCTCTTGCAAAAAAAAACTCCCAAACGTTTTCCCCTGTTTGCGGTAAACCACAGCGAACAGATTATAAAACATTCCTAATCTTCCTCATTGTCTAGAGACACGCACACGGCAGTCAGCATTTCCTCTTTAATTCGTTTTTAAATACAAAGTTTGCTGCTTCGTTTCGTTTTCCACTCCCGTGCTGCCGTCGTTGCTTGCTTGCGCGTCCTTTGTCTTATGTCTGCTGCTGCTGCAAAAAGTTATACAATTCTTTTTATTTTATAAAGTTTGCCCGCTTCCCGGATTAAAAATTTATGTACTGAAACAATTTTTTTTTTAACGAAGTACTTGTTTCATAATTAGTTTTTAAAACAGTAGGCTATATAAGACATGTGCAACATGCATGCAGAAGGAGTAACGTGAGATATGGAAACCGGACGTAACCACCGCGAGTATGATAACTCAGCGTTTGTGATATGCATCGCTTGTCGTTAGCACAGAGATCACCCCTTATGTTACAAGTTCTAAATTGAAACGTCACCATTATCTTATAGTCCGGTAGAGTGTGTGTGGTCACACCATTAACTCTTGTCTTCTCACGGGCGTACTTGTGTGTGTGTGTGCGCGCGCGCGCCCGTGCCACAGGTCAGAGTGCTCACTGTTTTTGAATGCCACACCAGCCAGCCGATTTGGGTACGATTACCTGCAGGGTCATATTTCCGGACGAACGGGGCCGGACCCCTCCCCAAAGGGTCGAAAAAAGTTGACGAATTTTGTTAATCTCTTGATTTTTAGGCTCTTTTACTATTTCTTCAGCTGTGTGTTTTCAGCTAGTTACTCCTTTTTTTTTTTTAAATATACAAACAGGTTTATTGCACAGCATCTCCGTATACAATTGAACTATGAAATATAGGAAAATCTTGGATTTCGTTGTCCATGACGTGTCCGTTACTTAACTAAATATAATTATTTCACTACCGACTCGGAACACAAAACTTTTTATGGGTAAAAACGTCAAAGTTTTACCTTATAACCTGAACCGTTTTCGCTTTTAAAAAGCTTCTTCAGAGGTTGCCGCTAGTAGCACTGTCCGTCTTGTTGTTGGCGACGGAATCGATTTTTGAAAGATCGATGTTGTGTGTATGGGGTGTGATATGTTCGAATAATGCGTGTGATTTGAATTGTGTCTGTTCGTTTAGATGTCGTTTTTATTTGTTTTCGTGTGTTTGTATATTTCCAATTGTTCCAGAGTGTCTAGTTTTCGGCCTTTTGTGTGTACATGTAGAATGTTCATGTTATTGTCTATGTTTTTGAACCCTATGTGTGGTTTGGTTCAATGAGGTGGTTTGCAAAGGTGGATTCTGTAGTGGAGTGGAGTGCCTTTGTGTGTTCAATGTATCTTTGTTTGAAGGTACGTCCTGTCTGGCCTATGTAGAATTTGTTGCAATCTGAGCAATTTAGTTTGTAAACACCAGGTAGATCGAATTTGTTTTGTGCTTTGTGTGTGTGTTACACCCCCCCCCCCCCCCCGGCCAAATTCTAGTTACACCACTGCAGACCTGCAAATTCTAGTTATACCTGTGCAGACAACAAACGGGGATTTTTATTCTCTTCGGATAAAGATACTTCGATCTCATCGTCATTTATTGCGAGAGTGAGATTTTATAAGGAGGACGGTCCCTTGTGTAGGACTACTGTGGGTCAAGGGAAGCGCGCGATAAGAGCCCCAAGGAGACATTACGCAGGAAGTGTTCCATTAGTGTAAGGTCCGTTTGAAAGGGGGATTATTTGCAGTAAATAACGAATAAAAGCTTTCACAGCCGGAGTCAACAGATTGCAATAGGCTACGTTACGGGCAGCGGGCCGCCGTTTCCAAATCCTGTGTCAAATGTTTCAGCTGTGTCATTATCTTCAGCGGCAAGGTACGGACGAGGTTGTGGCGTCCGTTCAGAGCTCGCAGTAGAAAGTTAAAAAAAAAGAAGAGAAACAAGCCTAAAAGCGCGAATATTTACACCTAAGTGGAATAAAGCTGAAACGTATGAGACGTCATCAAGATTCTTCTACTACACGTAATATTGCGCTTTATGAATTACTGTCTACCTAGCTCCAGCAGCGTCAGGTACTGAGACTAATATAATGCTTTTATATTAAAAATTATCGTTATTGCCTTTTAACCAAACATAGTAAGATGACAACTACAGAAATGGTTATAATGTTGTGTGTGAATAAGGGCAACGTTTTGACTCGGTTCCAAGTAGTTTCCGAACGCCACGTAACTATCGATGGTGACGGCATCGATGACATAACATAACGTCTCTGTCGCCGTGGGTACAATACCCTCAACCATGAAATTGTATTCTCCACGCTTGACGCATGTCACCGCTTGTGCATTTCAAGTTTTATCAACAAAAAAGCGGTTATTTCAAGGAAGCGGGAATTTCTCTTGTGAGTTACGTCGCACACACCCGTTACTAAATTGTAGTATTAAAAAAGAGTCACAAGACCAAGTTTTTCAAAGGCATCTTGAAACTGTCTTCCTGTCTCGTTGTGGAACGAAGAAAATTATTCGGCAAACTTCCATTAATTTCGATATCTTTATAAATCACAAACTACTTACAGCTATGTGAAATACGTTCGATTTATTTATACATGTGGCTACGGTATACTCGAAAATCTGTTCACATTAATGACAAATCGTGAAGTAATGAAACAGACGGCTAAGATCCATCAGAAGTTATTTTAAAATAATTGTATCATAATTTCGTACTTTTATATGAGTTATTTCTGTTTTTATGTCTGTTACGAATTAAAGATGGTAAAAAAGGATTATAACGGTGAACATGAAGTTAATAACATAGCGAAATATTTAGCAAATTAAACGAGTTTTTCCGTGTTCTATTAGCCGAATGTCTTTGAATTTAACGAAAATGAAGCGTCAAACTGCCAAAGAGCACCATGATTTTGCTAGAACTTTGCTGTAGTAATTAATATAAAATGGGTAAATCTGATTGATTAATTAGGAGAAATTAACTGAAATGAAATAGCTTTTAAATGTTTATTATTATTAAAATCCTTTGTACACTTCATCATCATCATCATCACCACTCCAAGGATTAGTCCCTAGACCTGTTCTCGGAATCCATCGCCTTCTCGGTTTAACGACATCCTCTCTTCCCAGTAGGGTGATAACCCAAGATAGCCACGGGTAGACGGATATTAGGCAAGCGGTTAAAGTGTTCACACCATCTCTTTCTGTGGTCTTCAGTCTTCTGGTGCAACGATACAATGTTTAATTCGCGTCTTATATCCTCATTCCTTTTCCGATCCAGGAAAGAATAACCCTGCGTCCCTCTTAGAAATTTCATTTCATCGGCCTGAATCCTCTGTGCGTTCCCTTTTATTAAGATTCCATGTCTCACTAGCATACACGAGTCTGGGGACAGCCACAGTCTTGTAAAACTTCATTCGGGTATCCTTCCGTGTTTTATTCTTCAGGTACCTATGAATCGTTCCACAGATGCGTCTAAATTTCGTTAGCATACTATCCCAATCAATATCAGTTCCATATAAGATATCGCAACGCAGGTAATTAAAATGACTAACCTGATCCAAAATCTTAATCACGACTATCTTAGTTCTTATAGGATACTTTCCCTTAAATGGCATCGTTTTAGATTTTGTGGTAGAGATCCAGCCCATAGTCTTGTATGATGCAAATTAAACGTTAATATCGCCCTTTGTAAGTGGTCTTCTGTTTTCTGCATCATTACCTTTTCATCTAGACAAAGCAGTGAATTCACATTCACATTTTGTACACTAAACAATAGGAATTTCTTAATAAATTTTCCAAACAACATTAGGCATTACCGTCAAGAAATTAAAAAAATATAAAAAGCATTTTTCTAAACAAAAAGCTGCATTTTTTATATTAAAAGCTCATAATCTGAAGGCACAAGGCATAGATTAATTCTACGAGGAAACGTTATAAATATAAAATTTATACATTCGTTTCATAGGCGATGTTGTATCGCGAATTAATATTTACAATAGAAAATCTTTAGGCTTTGATAACTACTATCGTGATTAATACTACAGCAATTTTATTTGTAAGTTGACTCAGCATGTAGTAACTTCAGAGCGCAGCACTCAGAAGCTTCATTCTGAAAGCTCGCGTCATAAAGTTGAAAGTAGGTTTCCTTTTTTCTTATCTACTCAACACTGTCGCCTATAAAACAGTTCTTTATAGCTAGTATAGCTAACGTTTTGTACAGTTTTACGCTTGTTTCTATATCCAGTAAGTTGTAACGAAAACGTTTTACTGTGAGTTTAAAATTAGAATAATGAGGCACCTTTATTGTTCTAGACATAGTGTTTTAATTACAACAGAACTATGTTAAGTGTGTTTATTTTTAGATTGTTAAATCTTTCCTTAAATATCTCTCCTACTATAATTTTTATTCTTGCATTGTTAACTATTTTGCATTGTTAATTATTCTTGCATTGTTAATAGAAGTTGAACTTAATTAAAACTTTTATTTATTTTTATTTTTTTGCAATCTAAGAAAGTTTATGTTAGCCTCTTCTTTAATACAAATTACTTATATTTACTTTTCTTATAGGTGTTTGCACACTTGTACTGTCTTAAAAGTCTTCTCATCTGTTATAACAGAACGTACTTATTTATTTATTTTAACATTATAAACAAATTTATTTATGTTTATCGTACTAGCATGTATTTAAATTGGACTTTTGTTTTTATTGCATATAATAATGTATTTAATACTGACGAGAACGTATTAATAAACGATTTTCTAAGAAATAATTATAAATAATTATTCAGTCTTCTTAAATTTTCTTTACATAATAATTAAATAATTTAATTCTGTAACGAGAATCCTATCGAACAGCCCAGAACATTCCCCCCCCCCCCGCCAGTGTGGCAGGTGTTGCCTCAGTCAAGGCCGCTCTAAAGTAGGTTCCAGTGTATTCAAGAACGCTTGAGATAAGCATTAAGCGCATGAAGTGAGGATGGAAAATTTCTATAACACGTGCGCTACCTATAAAAATCAATAGCACCAGGCTTGTCAGTTCAGTGGTGCTGAGCGATTTCTTTAGCGCGGATCGAGTGTTTCTAGAAGTATTGTAAATAATGCAGAATTCTTTATAGTTGACATTATTATTGCGTGTGGACAATTTTTACTTGAATTGTTGTAAGTGACTGTCTTGTTGATTACAAACTGTTTAATTGTGATAATTTAAGCTGGTTATTAGTGATTTCATTGTTGTCTTGTATTTTGTTTTCATAGGACGATAAATACTGTACGTCGTAACAATATTTAACATCTTCACGTGCTCAGTATTCTTTTGAACCTAACATGTCTTAGAGACACATAGTAAAAAAAACCTCTGAAAATGTTAGTATTATGTATAAACAAAGAATATTTCATAACGTATAAAATATGTTCTTGGAGAAGGGACAAACATCAATATCCTAAAAAACATTTTTTGTAGTAAATCAGTCTTTTGAAAGCGGCTATGACAAGATCATAACTGCAACCAGTCAAGTAAACGAAGGGAAAATTCCCTTTTTTAAAATGTTCGTCTTGCTTGTATTCTTATTTTTGACAATATTTTATTGATGTATCGTTTTTGTAATTTGACGCTGTACCCCATATTTTTTGTTCACTTAGATATAGCCAACTATCGATTATCCTCGAGCGGATATCCACCTTGCGGATAATCCAAACGTGAAACGTGCATATATTATTCTTTACCGTGACTTACTGCTTATTCTTTCACGCACTTATACTAGGACGCATTTTAGTGTAATGCAGTACTGTTGACTGTGCTTTATCAGTAATCGACTGCATTCCACATCTTCTATGAGGTACAATATACGTCTTCGCATGATTTGATTTGTCTTTGTCTAATTTGTTTATTTTGTATACTTCATTCTTCCAGTCCTATTTAATTAACGTATAGAAAACGTTCGAACGTTATTGGCCTAACAAGGGAGATTCTGATATTTTCACAAAATAATGCAAAATTCTATTCTAGGCGTGCGTGCTTCTTTATGTACAATATTGTAGTATGAAGGCCTGTATCATCAGTTTAAATTATAATAGTTTAAATTTTTATTAAGGCGAAGTCTGTAAGAGTAAATAATGGAGAAAGGTATGCGCTAGACTTTTATTTTAATTAATCATTATTTTATTATTATTTTTAAGGAGATAATTTGCTGTAGTGTACATTTTCAAGAGAACACCATGGAAAAGTAGTCTTTTGCAGCTGTCAGAAACCTTTTTTGCGTTTTTTTATTATTTTTTTTTAATAGTTTGATATACAATGTTAAGAGTCATTTATACAGTATTTACATGAATTTTTCAGAATGTTTTTTTATTGCAATTTGTGGATGAAGCTAAGTTTGGAAGTTTCCCAAAAACTTCAAATTTTTAAATGTTTAAGAAATGAATTGATTATCTTCACAATAGAGATTTCTTCTCTTGTTTTCTTCAGGGTTCAAGGATATTCTGTCAAATGTGTGATCGTAGTACTCAGCGTCTTTTCAGAGAGCGTTGATCACTATGTAAAACTATGTAAAGTGAAAGAGAATGAATGAAAAATGGTGAAAGATTCATCAGTAAGCAACAATTTCTCGATACCACAGCATGGAAAGAATATTCTTTTATAAACTTAATGATGTAAGGACAAAAGGAGGCTAGAAGTTAACGTGTTGGTTAGGAGTCTTGGCGTTTCCAGTTTTCAAATCGATTGGTAACACTTTATAAGAATGTTTCTAAAGAAACGCTGGTAGGCCTACACCTGAAAAGTGCACACGGGTGAAACTCAATATCACTAGATTAATTGTGTGTGTGTGTGTGTGTGCCCGCGCGCGCGACCGCGAGACATCAAAATAATAGCAGAAATGAAATAGTAATAACAACAATAATAATAATGCATTTAACGTTAATAGTAATAGTTTTAATAAAGTAACGCGTATAATCAAGTAAATTATATAATTATGCAGTAATATGGTATAATAATTATTATAATTAATTGTAATTAATAATCTAAACCAGAACATCTGAGATTTACACGCAGAGAAAATTTGATCAGGCTAACTCAAAGAACTGCAAATATAAGTTGTTTTGAAATGATTAGTTGAATGTCGTGATATGAGCGTTCTTTACCTTTTTAATTTTTTTTTTTTAACTGCTAGATTAAATAAGGGAATTATTGTTGACCTTATGCAGACAGGCTGCCCACATAACAGTTTTTAAAACTCATCGTTGGCTTCTGTACAAACGTAGCTGCTTAATACCATACTATACTTCCTGGAATCATGAATTTCGTAGAACCATTGTTTCTCCAAGCAAATGCCACTACATTCGGTCTCGGAGCAAGTCGGTCACAACTAGTGGTGGGTGTTTTTGTCGTTTTTTGCAAAACGAAGACGAACTGTTTGTTAAAAAAAACACACTTTTTAAAAACAGTTGGACAAAACAGGTTGAATTAATGAACTATTTACATTTACTGATTTTTACCATTATATTGTTAAAACGTTTTGTTTTGAGCATTTCAATAACTGTTTATTTTAGTATTTTTCTTAAATGGATGGTTATGTAACTTAAACAATGGCATTAAGTCAATATTTCTCTTATTTACCAGTATCTTAAAAGGCATGTTTTGTTTTAAATTGTTTCATCAAAACTCATGGAGAATATCTGAATACCGGTAATATTTTTATAGTAACTGAAATAAAACTGAATATAGCGTAATTCTGCGCTAAACAGAACGAGGACAATACAATAATCGAACGCAAGTCAACGAACGTTGCAGTAAAAACGAAGTTTCCTGGTAACAGCTGAACAAACGTTGCAATGAAAACGAATAGTTTTCTCGTAACAGCTCAACAAACGTTGCAATGAAAACAAACAGTTTACTCGTAACAGCTCAACAAACGTTGCAACGAAAACGAACAGTTTACTCCAAACAGTTCAATAAAAAAAGGTTAACGCCAAAAAGCTCAACGAAAGTTCCACTGAAAACGAACTGTTTATTCCGAACAGAGAACTGAACTAGAACAGTGCGCTGTCGATACTGTTGTCAACGCCACGTTCGTTTTTAAAACGGAGAACAGTTTATCTCCGCGGAAAGAACAGTTCGTTCATTTTTCTTCAGAAAACTGTTGTTTTTTTCCAAACAGTTGTGCGTTTTTGTTCCCAGCACTAGTCACAACTTCGTTCTATGAAACCTGCGGCTGATCGCCGTTATAGCTGACTGGATGTTACGAAAATAAAAGACATTATTAGGGGAGTTGTGGTTTAGTAATCGATGTAGAGATAAGATACGAGGTAGAAAGAGCTTATCGCGTGTTGTATAAAACAGAAGCGGGTACATATACTGTAGGTTCTATGTAAGCAGCTGCAAGACAAGTATGGGTGTGTCCTACAGGTGGATTAACTGGGTGATGAATATTTTACAGGCTTCACGTGCAACAAGTAGCAACACACTAACACACTCTCAAGTTAAATCACAAAAACCTTATGTTGTTTTCTCGTCTGAATTTATATAAACAATTTTGCTTCATCAATGGAAATGATGTAGATAGCGTAGCGGCTAACGTAATTATTGATTTCCAAAACTCAGCGTTCACAGTTCGAACATATGTGCCGTTGCTGTAGCGTACCCAGACTTAGGATTTAACCAGTAGAATTTGTCATCTGGAAAAAGGCGATTTAGCCTTAGCAGTATAAACTGTGCAGCCAAGCCTTGAGAAAGCTTGCAACATACATACTCTAATTACAGAACATTCTACGTGTTCTCGGGTATTCTAGTGGAACCAACTGTAATGTTGTGTGCGTACGTGATTCTTAACAGGCGTTAACGAGATTGTTCCAGACTCACCGGTCCGCGCGCGCTGTGTTCAAGGCCGCAAGCAATTGCGCTCTGTTGTTGACGCGTATTATAGATGATTATATTCTTGAATCTCAGCGGAGTATAAGTGTGGGCATTCAGCGGTGCTTAGTTGAGTTTAAGTGGCGATTTATTCCGGTGCGGTTCGAAGTATTGTGGCGAAGTTGTATAATTATGCGGGACTCTGTTAGTTGACATTTTTATTTGATTTGCTGCAAGAGACTATCTTGTTGATTATAAACTGTTTAATTGTGATAATTAAAGCTAGTGGATTAGTGACTTAAATGGTGTCTTGTATTTTGTTTTCCACTGTACCATGCGACGATTAAGGAGACAGTCGTAACAATACTTAAATGTTTTTATTAAAAATGATACATATTCTCTCCGATCTACAACGAACTATTTAGAAAAGAACAGTTACAAAAACTTTTTTTGCAAAACTACGCGTGAGTTTGTACACAACTAGAAATGTTAATTTTGTAGCGGAAATCTTTGTAGCTACGTATTTACGAAGAGGAAGCAATAACATTGTTTTCATCAAGAGGAAATCAAATATTTGATCACCCGTTGAACCATTATAGATGAACGACGTTTCGTTTATTCAACCCTCATAAGACATACGTTCACATCATTATAAAGCATTTTTTTATGTTGCCAAGGTCACAAATTACGTGTACTAGTATGTTTCTGCTGGCCACATGGCTTAGTAGGCCAGTGGATGTGGCACCTAGCTACTAATCCAGAAGTTCTGGGTTCCGTTCCCGGACGCATCATTTTCCAGCCCCCAGGTCGACTCAATCTGTGCAAATGAGTACCTGGGATAATACTCTGAAGTGATAAGGGACGGCTGAGATGTATTACTGGCCAAACTACCTTACTTTATACCGAACGGCTTACGTAAGGCAGCCTGCCCTGTCTAACTCCTAGGCCGCTAAGACAGTAAAATATCGGTATGGAGAACCATACATGACTTCCATGTTCTAAGATTTATATTTAAAATCATTTTCGAAATACAATATTTCCATAGAAACTACTTCTTTCTTCAGCCTTAATCACAGTACTGTGGCCACTAACGTATACCACCTCACGTTAGCCCACTCGATTTTTACCGATGATGGCAGTCGATGGCACTGCCGAAACGTTGGTTTTTGCAGAAAACATTGGACTACGGCCAAACAGCCTGGGAAGGAATTTTAACAACAAACTACTTCTTTGTTGCCGATAACGTAGTACACATATAAAAAATTATACTCTCCCCCTTCGGCACATATGCCAAAAATTATTTGATTCTGTTTGAATTTTCGGCTGTTATCGTTCGCCGTAGAAAAAACTTTACACACAGACACTTTTCGGAAAATGACTTTTCTTCATGGTTTGAGGGTAGTACAATCAGAATCAGCCCTTATCTCGAACACGGTTTTTTTCCCGATCACTATACTTCCATTTCCTTACGGAACATGGAAGTAAAAAGAGACAGATTTCATATTTATTATTTATCTCAAAAATGACTTCTTAAAAAACCACGACAATACTTCCCTTTCCTGCGCGAAACAACGAACAGTGTCACAAGTTTGTGCGTAACAAATGGATGCGAGTGTAGTTTATAGAGGTTTAGGGAAAGTCTGATTTATGTAGGCCTGGCCGGTGGCGAGCGCATTGACTGTGAAACTGCGAGCAGGATGCCGCTGTCCGGGGTCTGCTGTTCCGGGGTAGCTCCGTCGAAGTTAAATAACTTTAATTGTTTCAAAATCAATACATGGAGCGCGCGTACGTCACCAGATGAAATACGCTTCTACCAGATTCCATCACCACTACTGCACAGCCGGCTGAAACGTTTCACTATATCCATGCAAGCAAATAAATCATAAAACATTTAGGTTTACTTGGTCGCCAATAACCACACAAATAATTCACTAATTTGTAACCTTAATTGATAATCTATTTATTGTAGTTTATTCACCCCACGTTGGGTAAATATTTACGTGCTTAATATTTACGTTACGTTACAACTTAGGTAGGCATATACATATGTTTGGATAAATATTTCAGAACGAGTTAAGTACCTGTGAATAACTTTATAATAACAAATGTCAGTTAACTATGTACTATTTATTTTGTATAGTATAGACGTATTTTTGGTATATCTGTGTCGATGTCATGATTTTATCAATAATATTATATCAGTATATAAGTGTTTACATCAATATAATAATAATAAGAATAAGAATATTGTTACGACGGGCTCCTTGATCGTCGTACGGTACAGTAGAAAATAAAATACAAGACACCAATGAAGTCACTAATAACCAGCTTTAATTATCACAAGTAACAGTTTATAATCAACTTGTACAGTAATCCAAGTTAAACTTGTTCACACGCAATAATAATGTCAACTATTAAAAGAATTCCGCACTATAATCACTTTTCACAAATAAACCACTTGAGACGCACCGTGTAAATCGCCGACAATAACTGAAAACTAAGCGGGAGGTGTAGGCTATTTATAGTCTGCCGGGTTCCATGACATGGTCCTTAACAAGCAATCGAAAATTCTAGAGGATACTCCAGCGCGGCCTCGGCAGAAACACGCACCGTTGGGCTAGTTGAGATGCTTGTCGAACAACACTATTGAATGTACGAGCATGTTCTGTATTATGTAACACTGCCTCGATTGTGACGCATGTTAAGTGTCATGTACGCACACAAACATTACAGCTGGCCTCTGCTGGGGTAGCTAAGAAACATGTAAAAGATTCTGTGATGGCGTAACAGTATTAATATGATAATGATCATGAATCCATTTTACTGTCTGAGCCGTGTAGACATACGACAGGATAGGCACACCTTATGTGAGCCGTTCGGCATACAAAGGAGTTAGTACTACGCTTCAGCCGCCTATCGATACCCCAGAATTTTATCCCAGTTACTCATTTCCGTGGGCTGGGTCAAGCTGAGGCTGAAAAAAGTACCTCGATTTCACGGTGTAAATACGAATAAATTATTTAAGTGGTCCTCAGGGCCGTAAACAAGGTTTTTGCCACAGTAGTGTGGTGAAGAACCGTACCTGTTATTCGAGTCGTTTTACACTGAAGATGGCGTCCAACGGTGGGGCCGAAACGTCTGTTCTATGCGGTAGCAGTATTAGGCTGGGTCACAGCCTAATAATCCGGAGAGTAGTCGACCGCGAAAGCCTAAGCTACCAATATTACTTATTGTTCATACAGCAAAAGCTATTCTGAAAAGAACGTCGTTTTTATGTATATTTTTAATCATTTTTTTTTTTTTTTTTATACGAACTGTGCCGGGGTTGGAATTTTCCCGGCGTGATTTAAACGTGGAAGGCCGCCAAAGCGCGTAACGGCTAACTTGATTAGTAAGGCCGTGTCTGCTCCACATCGACGCGATCTAGTAAGCCAACCAACTGTAACAGCTGATGCGTTGGTGGCCGAAGGTTATCTTCGACAATTCGAAACAAGTTGAATTTCGGTACCATGTTGGAACGCAGAATACGTAGTCGTTTCTCATTTCGTCTCCAACCTTATAACAGGGTGCTTGTGGTCTGACGGCAGGGCGAAGTACGTGTTCAGCTTTCAATATGACTTCGTAAAATTCTAAAGCGTCTCAGGGTCCCCGTACAGCCGGAAGAGAGGGGAATGCGGAGTTGGTGACATCTACAACAGTCACCATCTGCAGAGCAGTGCACCCGGATGCTCCCCAACGCCGTCAGGCCCCGAACCACTTCTCCTGCAACATACCAAGGGACAGCTGCCCAGAATGAGACGAGCTGGAGCTTCGGAACTCTTCAGGAACCATCACCAACACTCATCGCCACGGCTCTACCTGGTATCATTCCCGTTCTTCAAAGTACAGGTGGGAGCTTTCCAGTTACTAAACACTCAACAACAACTCCACCCGTTTTTTTTTTTTTTTTTTTAATCAAAAGTAATTGACGTTATATGTAAATGTAAAGACATGCTACACAAGGGGTATCAGAAGCCCAGGTGTTTCAAAAATTAATATTGTAACTAACCTTCGTAAATTTAAATTATGTTGAAAAATAAACCATATTAGAACTCATTTTTGAAGGATTAAATCAACATGTTACAAAAAAACAAAAAACAAAAGAAAAACACTAATAAAAGGTTGTTAATGGTTACATGAGTGTTTTATTGCAAGTCGTGTCACTCTGGACTCCAGCACATTATTCGCTCCGTCTAGGCAAAGCGGTCTAGTTTTTAAATTTTACGTAACGGCCTAAGTGGCCGCTATAGAACAGGCCAGTCGTGGAGCACGCGAATACCATTTGCTTTTCTCAGGGCCGGCCCCAGCGCTTCTGCCGCCCCCTCCCTATTCATTACACGTCATACAGGAAGGCAAAAAATTTGCTATGTCCCTTAATCTGTTGGAATCTTTCATTTAAAGCACAAATGGTAATATCTATAATTTTAAAAATAAAAATCGACTTTGCACCGCAACTCTAGATCTTCAATGCATTCGTCTTTTCCCCTTCGTAATCAAATCGTCTTTTAATCTTTCTCCTTCGTACTTGTGCTGAGCCTCTGTTTATTGGGTTTGCAGTGTCCAATCTAGTAGCTAGTTCCTTAGCGTCAACTTAGCTTTGAAATTTTAAGTCACTTCTGACAGACATGAAATAAATGCTTGTATTGTAAGTAAACTGACAGTAAACAAATTACATCCACGTCAATGCTTTGCAGTGTTTTAATATGGATTAATATGTCGTACCGTATTACTATTGAACACAGAAATGTAAAGTCACGTACATGACTCGCCAGACTGCCAGCCTCGTGAGCCACTATTTTATCTGTGTTCTCTTTTTTATTGATATCAACAAGCGCATCGTAGATCTCTTCTATTTGATATCTAAGTGGAGTGACAGCGTCTATTCTACTTACCCACCTTGTTTCACATAAAGGTTTCAGCGTAAGGTTAGAAATGTAATTTTTTAGTACAGCCCAACGACGAGTTGATGCAGAGAATAAGTTATAAATTTTTTCCACGAAACTTGACATCCCGGAATCTGCCGCCCTTTAAAATTTGCCGCCCTGGGCGGTGGCACGGTTCGCCCCTGCCTGGAGCCGGACCTGCCTTTTCTTCTCCTGCCAGAAGGCCCTCATTCGCACACTATCCGCCGCCTTCCTTTCCACTGTCCACCCCTTTCTTGTCTTCTTCTCACCGCAGAGAACCTCAAGATTTTGAATTTTGTTTCTGTATGTATTTCTATCCACACAGTACTTCAAAGAGATACCCAGTTTCATCATTTCCGCCTTGAGTTACTTGGTGTATCCGTTCATACTGGATAGTTGCCAAATATAGTTGAAAATTTGTTTATTTAATCTGGACCTACCTATCCGAACCATATGTCCAAGGAATCTCAGTCTTTTCCTTTGGAAAGCCGTTTCCAGATCTTCCAGATTCCTGTACAGGTCTTCTTTGGGTCTATTCCGGTAACCATTTTCGGTTTCTTGGGGCCATAAATTTTCCGAAGAATTCTTCGTTCAATTTTAAGAATACTTTCCAAATTTTGAAAGCACATTGTTTCCACTCCCCATACATGATCACCGGCTTGATCACAGTGCTATAATGTCGGACTTTCGCACTTCTTGAAACGTTTTCCTTTCCGTACAGTTCCCAAGGTTAGAGTAAACGCCTTTGCTAATTTGAGTTTCCGTATCTTGAAGGATTCTTTATCTGAGGCGTTTCGGGATACTTTTTCCCCAAGGTATTTAAAATTGTTAGTATAGGTATTTTATTTCTTCATACATAGTGTCCAGGCACGTTTTCGGGAATTTAAATAGGGTGGTCATAATTTCCGTTTTAGCAAAGGAGATTTTTTAATAAATTTATTATATTGTATAAAAATTTTTAATTATTTACTTTCATTAAAAAAACATTGACAATTCACACGTAACACTATTTAATAGTAAAATTTTATTTAAATTCAGAATAAAAAACAAAAGAGTTCCTTTTATTTCAAGTTTACTAAGAGCATAATTAACAAAATGTTTCGTGTTTATAAAATTTGGCATTATCAATAAATATATTCGTCCTAAAAAACTTGCAGTTTATGTACAGACCCGACCGCAATCCACAGCGTTGAACTATATATTAAGATATGTCATGTTTAAATAAATTCAGTTTCCCGGCGAAAGTGTCTTCTCCCTCAAATAGTGTCTGGTTCTACGTTGTGTACGCTGGGAGAACTTTTGACCTTTAGCGTACGCCTGGGTTCAACAACAGGTAGTACGGAAACGCGTGTCTGCGTTTGTTTTTGTTCTCTGCGCTGATGTCACTGCATAACAAAAGGAAGAATATTAAAGTTTTTATTTTTTCTGTGCGTTGTAATAAATCTAACTAGTGCTTCCATCTGTAGTCCAACCTTTCCATCTCAACGTTACGCATGAGTAACACAGTGCAAACGCTCAAATTACAAGTCTGTGGTTTTTGTTAATTAATCATAATATGGATTACTGTAAGAGAGTATACTATAAGAAGAGAATTCAATCTACAAGGGCCATTTGAAAAGTTCGTGGAGGGACGTTATTGCTTACAGCTAGAACTAACATGTTTCGTATCCTGTAAGATTCGTATTTCGTGTAAACGCCTGTTAATTTTCAAATCTATCTGTCAATTTATTCACTGTTTATTAGCTATTTAAAATTTACGTGACACGAGTGTTTTGAAAAGTAGACAGAATCAAACATTGTTCTGTAATTCAGTTGTTTGTTAAAACGGGCCTAGAGCCAATAAAAATGCTAAATGTATAAGGAGATGCTGCACCTTCAAAAACGGTAGTTTGTAAGTGAGTAGTAGACTTTAAATGCGATCGCACGAGCGTTGAAGATGATTCCTGCAGTGGGCGCCCAAAAAAATTAACAGCTCCAAATATCTAAAAAAATGTGATACATGGTGTTGGAAGACCAGCGATTAAGAGTGGATGGCATTGCTGAGATCATTGGCGGTTTGTGATACAGGGTGTTGGAAGGCCAGCGATTGAGAGTGGATGACATTGCTGAGATCATTGGCGGTTTGTGATTCAGAGTGTTGGAAGACCAGCGATTGAGAGTGGCTGACATTGCTGAGATCATTGGCGGTTTGTGATACAGGGTGTTGGAAGACCAGCGATTGAGAGTGGATGGCATTGCTGAGATCATGGCGGTTTGTGATACAGGGTGTTGGAAGACCAGCGATTGAGAGTGGATGGCATTGCTGAGATCATTGGCGGTTTGTGATACAGGGTGTTGGCATTGCTGAGATCATTGGCGGTTTGTGATACAGGGTGTTGGCATTGCTGAGATCATTGGCGGTTTGTGATACAGGGTGTTGGCATTGCTGAGATTATAGGCGTCTCACACGAGCGTGTGCACTATGTTTTAACTCAAGAACTTGGAGTGAAAAAAGTTTGTGCAAGATCGGTGCCGCATTTGGAGTGTTGCTTTTTTGGAAGTCGACTGCCGGGCACCATTTTCAATGCTTGTTCGAATAAGTTTAAACTCGAGTCCCCACTTTCCAACCACTTACCATTTCATTGTTAATTTCCGTTAGCGTTAGACCATTTTTAACTAAGAATTCATAGTTTTTCCCATTTTTCAATACACGCGTGACTCATTAATTTTGAATAGCTGATATACAGTGAATAAATTGACAGATAGATTTGAAAATTAGCAGGCGTTTGCATGAAATACGAATCTTAGAGGATACGAAAAATGTTAGTTCTAGCTGTAAGCAATAGACGTCCCTCCACGAACTTTTCAAATGGCCCTCGTAGAGACACATAGACTATGAGAAAACATTTGAGCGGGCGAATAGATACATATTTTGGAAAATATTAGAGCAAATATAATACCTACATCATGTAATAGAATATCCTATATGAAAGAACGGACATTACTATAAACACCGGGAAGGAAAACAGAATATATTACTGTCAACAGAGGCGTTAGACAAGGCTGCAGTTTATCACCCACTTTATTTAATATATATATTGACGATGTTGTAAGGCAATAGAAACAACAAATTGGTCCTGCAGTCTGCTTAATTTCTCCGTCAACACTCTGCTGTTTCGTGACGATCACGTTATCCTACAAGACAACGAAAATACAAACAGCAGTGTATCAACTCAGTAAAATTTGCCATGAATAAGATATAATTTAAAAATTTCCACGACAAAGACTAAAATAATGGCGTTTAAAGGAAAATTCCCAGTGCGCTCCAAAACAGTAGTAGACAATAAAAATATTCCACTATAGCTATCTAGGGTCCGACGTACGTTATAAATATGAAAACGATATCGATAATAAAATAAACAGATACCAGAGGTTGTGTGGCACAATTCATAAGACTCTGGGAAAGAAAGTACGAAAAGATACAGAATTTAAATTTGATAAAGTAATGGCGGCACCAGTATTGATGTACGGGAGTGACACTCATGGGCACTCACCCACAATCAAAGAAAACGAATTGAAGCTGGTGAAATGGAATTCTTAAGGAGAGTCAAAGGACGCACCCCAAGAGATCACATAAGAAATGCAGACATAAGACAAGAGCTGAACATATACTCGATGAACGATGAAATTAAACAATATAAAGAGTACTGGATACAATACAAAAATTGAATTGGTGACTTGAGTATACCAAAAAAGTTAATCCAGTATAAGCCTCTTGGAGAACGAGATAGAGGCAGACCAAGAAAACGGTGGCTGTGAAGACTGAACAGGCTGCAAGCCTAATCCTTGAAGTGAAGAAGAAAAATAAGAAGAAGAAGAAGAAGAAGATGATGATGATGATGATGATGATGATGAATTACAGTGTTAATTACAGGTACATAAGTTTAGTTGTTGGTTCTGAGATGCGGTGGCGAATTACCATTACAAGCTATAGTAATCTGATAGCATACAATCGTGACACAGAGAAAACATCACAGTATTCAAAGATGACATTTAGCCTACTTCTTCCTCCACCCTTAGTTCGGGGAATAGTCTTCTTCTTCTTCTTCTTCCGGAGCTCTACAGGCCGGGATGACCTTTGGCTTCCACCACCACTCGCCACCAGTTCTCTCTCTCTGTTGCAACGTTTTTCCAGTTTTGTACGCCCGCCCATTCTTCTTCTTGTTCCTTCCATATTTCCATTTAGCACTTGCTTGGGCAGTCTCTTCTGAGGCATTCTCTCCACATGTCCCAGCCAGATTATCCACCTCGCTTTTATGAAGCGCACTATATTTTCCCGTTGCAATATTTCATCAACTTCGGGATTCGAAGGCATCTCCACTCCCCTGCTTCTATATATCGTTCTTACTATCTTCCTTTCAAATAGTCTCAACTGTTCGGGGAATGATAGGTGATGAATATTCTGAACCAATGAGATCGTCCTTTTGATCGTCTTTTTTTTTGGAATCTCCTGTATCATTTCAAATAATCTGCAGTTTTGATTTCATAACCTCCTTGGTCTTGCTCTTTAATCTTATCAGTTTTCTTGATTCTGCCGTCATTTGACCCGTTAAGACTATCCCTAGCGTTCTTAATCTTTCAAAGAAAATACCCTGTGAGATTTGATACAATGAATGTTTTACCTCCTGAACGTTTAACTTGTGGAACCAACATAATGCAGTGACAGAAAACTATGAACATTCTGTACGATACGATACAGCTAGTAAACTGTCGTTATTAATAACAATAATAATAACACAGTTTTTTGGTTCAACTCACACGTTTCGGCCATACTACAATAAGACATCCTGAGTGGCTCGACTGAGACAGCGCACAGCGCATAGTCTTGGTCTACCCCTGTTTATACAGGAAGTCTCCTACACACTGTTACGATCTAGCCCTTAAGGGGCGTTCGTAAGCCCTATTTCGCCCATGTTAATTTACTAGATTTCATGACCTGTTTTTCAAACACTAATTAACTGAGCTATTTGAAACTTTTACCATTGATAGACTGGCCCTAAATAGAAACTTTAACACAGGGGTTTTAGGATATGCGTACGTTGAGCCGTTTTAGAAATTTTAGTCCAATGCGATGTTTAACACTTCAAAAAATTCGCATATTATAATTTTTTTCTCGTGGCAGGCACATTGTATCAAAAAATCCCAGTGTTAAAAGTTGTTACCCTTTTGCTATACACGTGTACAAAAAATTTGAGCTCTGTATCTCTAGTAGTTCCTGAGATAATGGGTCTTTTTTATAAAACTTTCAATTTTTGGAAAACAGCAATTGAAGATTAATCATCAATATAATGAATTTGTGTGCATTGATAATAAAGTCCGGATGCATATGAAGGTTTATCTGGGTCTTCTGCAGCTTGACATTCTTCTTCCAGCTTATATTTTGCCATTGATTTCTTCTGCCTGGCTTCTTTCTGTAGTTATCCAGTTGCTTGTTCAGCTCTCCGCACTCGTTTCATATCAATACCCAACTTAATTTCAGCACAGTTCTTTCCTACTGACATGCCTAGTTGTTTCAACACAGAGGACCTGGTTATGTAGACTTAACCTCTATTAAAGCATGAAACTGCATCATAAATCCTAAAATTCGATGTTTGTAGGGAAACAAAAACAGTTTAAGGAATGCGCGACCAAATTATGTTGTTTACCGACTCATTGGGGTTTTGCTTTTTACCATGGAGACACTTTTTTAAAAGTTCTGGGTTAGCTAGGTCTCTAGTATAGGTTTAAGTTCATCCATATGTATAGTATACAAACAGAAATAAGAACAAAAAGCAATGTTTCTGTGTACTACAACAAATCGAAATATGCATAAGCTCGAATGGGTGACATATTGGACTTAAGTTTATCCCTGACATCATCACCTAACAAAAATCGTAAAAAATTTTCTAGTTGTCCGATTAATTCAAAATTAATATCAAATGAAATCAGATATTCCATACAATATTTTGAAACAAAAAAATAAAAATATAATTTTTTGACCGAAATCCCTTAATACAAACATAGCCACTGTAGATGCGTCATCGTTTTGTGTTAAAAGTAATAAAAAGGCGTGTGTGTTCAACCGAAAGACAGTCGTTTTATTCTATTTGGTCTGTAGAATAACACCTATATTCTGGCCTATACTTTTCTTCTTCTTCTTCTTCTTCTTCTTCTTCTTCTTCTTCTTCTATGGCGTCACAGTTCGGAGTCGAACCTTAGCTTCCATTTTCCCTGTCCTTGGCGATCGATGTCCATTGTTTTATTTTACGTAAAGTATCAGCATCCTTCCGGGTCTTCCGACAGGCCTTCTACCCTCGATTTGACTAAACAGTACCTTCCTGTTGCAATCTATGCAGTCGGATGGTGGTGGCCAGATCATTGTCTTTATACAGTTTGTATAGTTTCTCATTGTGACGCGTTCTCCATATCCCATTGACTTGGAGGCCTATGCTTATATAACACCTATACTGCTGTATTCCTACGTCCGCGGGTTCTAAGTTACTTATAAACGTTTTCTTACTTATAAACATATAAATGTTTTCTTATTTAGGGTTAAAAAATAAACACAACGTAACTGTCTACTTGTAATAGCAGCAAAACTCTTTCACTGGGTTCTCGTATAGCTTGGTTCTCACTCTATAACTAGCTGAAAACTTAAGTACCGTATACAAGTTTGTGGGTGTAATAAAACATTTTTATAGCGAGACTTCGGATACTTTGAAAAGAAAGTATGGAAGTCATAACCGTATATTTTATTCAGTAAATTTAAATCTGACAGTCTGGATCCAATAAATTCGTCCCGTCTGCTACTACACTTCTTGTAACAGCAGACTGGTTGTTATGATACCCAGCGCTTCAACTTCTGTGACGATCTTGTTTCTAAACTGCTGTTTTAAATATGATTATAACAAAATCTGTTTTTGATGATAGCGAATTATAAATGGGCGCGCGCGCTAGTGTGCGTGTAAAAAATTAAATGTAATGTTTGTATAATTTGTTGTATAAGTTTACGAGCTAGATCACGTAGAATTTTCACAGTGTTCTGTTACTGCATAATGTTGGTTCCACATGTTAAACGTTCGGGAGGTCAAACATTCATTGTATCAAATCTCACAGGGAATTTTGAAAGGTTAAGAACGCTAGGGAAAGTCTAATGGATCAAATGACGGCAGAATCAAGAAAACGGGTAGAATCAAGAAAAATTGGAGAGCAGCAAGCCCCAAGGAGGTTATGTAATAAAAAACTGCAGATATTTTGGAATGATACAGGAGTTCCAAGAAAAGGCGATAAATAGGACGATCTCATTGGTTCAGCATATTCAGGACCTACCATTCCCCGAACAGTTGAGACTATTTGAATGAAAAATAGTAAGAATGATATACGGCCCAATAGTGGAAGCAGGAGGGTGGAGGTGCCTTCGAAATGCTGAAATTGATGAAATATTGCAGCGGGAAGATATTGTGCCCTTCATAAAAGCAAGGTGGATAAGCTGGCTGGGACACGTGGAGATAATGCCATAGGAGAGACTGCCCAAGCTAAATGGAAATATGGAAGGAACAAGAAGAAGGGGCAGACCCAGAAGGCGATGGACACACGAGGTGGAGGAAGACTTGAGAAGAATGGGCGTACAAAACTGGAAGAACGTTGCAATAGAGAGAGAGAGAGAGAGAGAGAGAGAGTGAGCTGGAGGCGACTGGTGGCGGAAGCCAAGTGTCATCCCGGCCTTGTAATCTTGGAAATCTGGAAAGTATTAGCGAGTCGTCACCAAATAAGATTGTACGAGTTTGTGTTCACTTTGTGTCATTGTATGATGGTGTGCGGTTTGAAGAAGTGAGTGAGTACAAACGTAAGAAAATTGTTTGTTTCGATAAAACCGTTAGAAAAACAGATAACGTTTTCCTCTCTGTTTCATATTTTTACGACGCTCACTCAGATCGTCGTATTGCCGCAGGAACTTATTTTTTACAATGTATTCAGAGTTAATTAAATTATATTTATAAATACAAATTATAATATAATTTTCAATATATTTATATTTCATAAATTTAATTTGTGCCATGCCTTTCCTAAATGATATTACCCCTGTTTTTATCACAGGATGTGTCACTAGCAAATAAAGTTCGGTAAGTTAAAAGTGGTTTTACTCAGAAACACGCAATAATCGTAATTATCGATCGTTTACAGTGAAACAGGCACTAACATTTGTTGGCAATGATAACTAACTACAAAGAACGGCGTGTGACATAATTGTAATGACTCATTATGATTCCTTTTTTTGTCGCGTAAAGTTTTAACATGAACTCTTCTGATACATTACTGGAAAATGACACCGGTCTTGGAGAAGTGGGATAAACAAATTGAGTGGGAGGGGGGATGAGAGGGGAGAGGAGAGTATGTGTTGCGGTTACGCAGAGTGCCTTCACCTGCGTACAATTTGTTCCCTGTCCAACTGTTGCATACCTCGTGGATCACTCCGACTGCACTAAACCTTAACATTAATATCTCTCTGTACGTAAGACGTCTGTTTTCACGGTTTCAGCGCTCTCTGTCGTGTCGATACCATTTGACTCCCATTCTTGTTTGCCTCCATCACTAGCTGATCGATTGTATGCACGAGCGTACGTACATATTAGGATCCGTAAAGCTACCGTCAAGTGATTGCTAATATGTTACTTGGAAGATCTGCCGTCATCACAGTTGTAATCAACGCAGCGTTTCGGCCACTACAAGTCGACGGTCGTCTTCAGGTGGTAAATGGCAGATACTTTAAAATAAACTCTCATCATCTCGTCTCTGCAAGGATTAAACCAAGGATGGTTTGTTCCGGTCTCAAACAGTCAAAGAGTCTAGAGCTGGTCACTCCAGCGCTGCCTCGGACGTCCCACACCTCTCCGTCCCCTCGGCCCATAGTTCCATAGTTGTTTGGGGATGCGGCAGTCATCCATTCGGCAAAAAATGTTCCCACCAATTCAGCCGATATTGGACAAGCCTGTCGAGTATACTCATAATATTGAGTTCCTACCGTATACCCTTTTTTTTCTGTGATCAAGCCTGAGAAATCTCATTTCAGCTGCTTGGATACGACTGGCCTGGCCTTTCGTTAAAGCCCAAGTCTCAGACCCATAAAGAAGTGTGGGAAGGGCCATCATCTAAAATAAACTGTTTCTTGTTAAATACAACGTATGGCCATCGGAAATAGCAATAACCAAATGAATAAAACATGAAAATACGTGAATTATAAATTGTAATTACAAGTATTATTTTACTTACCAAAGAGTTTTTCGGTTCTGAGGTGTGTTGTTGTTTTGAGCTCAAAGCGATGAACATATTGTCTGGTAAGTAAATTTATAATGTTTGTATCCTCATCTTATGTTGATTTGATTCTTGCAATTTCAGGCGTCGATGACTTTTGTTTTACGATACATAGCTTGTTCATCGTCAGCATCACCACTCCAAGGATTAGGCCCTAAACCTGTTCCGGAACCCACCTCCTCCTCGGTCTACCGACAACTCTCTTCCCAGTAGGGTGATAACACAAGGCAGCCACAGGTAGACGGAGATTAGGCATTCGGCTAAAGTGTTCACACCATCCCTTTCTGTGGCCTTCAATCTTCTGGTGCAACAATACAATGTTTAAATCGCGTCTAATATCCTCGTTCCTTCTCCGATCCAAGAGAGAACAACCTTGCGTCCCTTTTACCAAGAGTCCATGTCTCACTAGCATAGAGGAATGTGGGGACAGCCAGAGTTTTATAAAATTTCATTCGGGTATCATTCCGGGTATTTTTCAGATACCTAGCTTGTTTTACGTAGCTTGTTTTAAAATATAATTCTCATTTGCGTACCTGAAGACGACTACTGCGAAAAGTTTTGATGATTATACAGTAAACTCCGATTATCCGCGAGCGGTTCATCCGCGGCAACCCGCTGATTTTTATTTATAAGCGGAAAAAAAATTATCTGAATATTAAAGCTTCTGTCCCACTAAGCTTAAAACTCTAATATATTTTAATTCTAAAAAAAAAACAAAAAACATTATGACTTATTTTTTAAAGAAGGTTAAATCTGCAACACATTATAAGATCACCAAAATGCTGCAAGTACAGTAGTTACTAGTAGATTTTTATTGTGTTTTATGTTTACTTTAAAAATGTTAAAATAACTTATATTCTTTGTGTCAGTTACGTTCTGATATGACGATTTATACTGTACAATATAATATATAGGCCTACGGTAAAACCCGTTAATATACGCTCGTTTATTACGCTCTCTCGTCTCTTTGTGGTTTATTGTGCGTCTCTGTACATCTAGCGTACAGGACTATTATAAAATACCCCGATTATAGCGTTCAAATCCTCATAATGCGCCATTTTGTATAAAACTTGTTCAAAACGAAATTGTCTAGAATCTGCTCTCACATATGTAGGCTACTTTATTGCGACTGTGGGAACATTTAGATTTCTCAGTATGGCCCCTTTTATGCATCCGATGTGACACCGATTTTTATCGTGCCTCAAAAATATCGGAAGTGGGTGTAAACAAACTCTTTCAGTGTTGCCATCATCAGTACTGAAAATGGATCCGTGCGTGTTGTATGCCGCTTGTCGGTTCGTTTTGGAAGCGGGGTCCCATAGTGCTCTCCTGTTCTGGATTTCGTCAATGAGCCTTTCTGTATTAATGTCTTTCATATTTACAAAACAAATTAATAAAATCACACCATGACGTGAATACCACTGGTTACTTGGCACAACTGGCCTCGTCGACTCTAGGCAGGAAGGTTGGCAGCACTGATGTCTGAAAGTCGAACGATAAAACACTTGCACGAGTGTATAAACGGAACCATTGCGGCTTATGTATCTAGACAACTGGTCCGATTTTTATCGGATGCGTTTCCTAGGACACCAGGATATGTTTTTGAGTTCGGAACGATAAATTTATCCTACGACAGTGCATAAAACGGCCCATTTGTTTCTGTTGTTCTACGTGACGTACGAGTTTTTATCATAGGTCATCGTACGATATAAATCGGATGCATAAAAGGGGCTTTATGTTTATGGAGGTATAATTGAAAGCCGCTTGATGACTGTTCACAACGTGTAAACATCCGTTGCATCCAGTAGTTTAGTTAACGGATGTGAAAAATTAGACGTTGACGTTGAATGCCACCTGTGATGTTTACCGACAGGTCAGCAGTGACATCACATTTTTCCGACATTTTTTAATTCACACGATTGTGGTAATTCATTCCTGAAACTAATTAATTCTACATTTTAATATAAAACTGTTTTTCTGAAAGTGTTTATTTCTTGTCAGTACGTAAGTAAATTCCGTTGACACCTTAACTGGTTAACGTCATCAGAATAACTCATATATTTGTTTACGTATTGAAAATCTTTTGATTGTTTATTTATCCGTTACCATGCAGCTTTTGATCAGCTGTTTATATGTGTAGACGTGTATTGGCAAATTGTATAATCATTTCTATTATGTTAAATATTTTATATGAATTATTTTATCTTTTAATTAGAGTAATTATTTAAGTTAAAGAAATGGTTTAAAAAATAAACAAAATTGTTAGATTTTCTATTAACATGTGTTTCCCCTTTTATTAATAAATTACCGTATTTCCCCGCATAATAGTCGCACTTTTTATGCCCGAAATGTACCCGAAAAAACACGATGCGACCTTTACGCGAAACTAAGACTTTTCGTGATTTAAAAACAATTTTTTTTTCAAAGAACGATTTATTAATAAAATTAATTACAAAGTTAATTATAAATTGGCATTATTTATAATGTCTTTTTTCATTAATTCAAAAGTCGGTATTTATTCACATTCACTTATTTAATTTAACATTCTGGAAGGGTCGTAGGCGGGAAGACTGAGGAAATCTGAAATGAAATGAAAGAAAACATTAATAACTTTTTTTTTTTTTTTAATGTCAAGATTACTGCTGTGTATTAATTTATGTATTTTTTTTAGCAATATAAAGTTATGTTGACTTACTGCAGTCACTCATCGGTGTCCGAAGATTCTCCTTCCTCTTCGTTGTTATCGCCTAACTGGTGGTACAATTTCGTTGTCACTGACGCAAGAATCGTTCTCCCACAAAGCATCATCTTCAGTACCATCTAGCGAATTTGATATACCTGTTTTCCTGAAGCTTTTCACTATGATCTCAGCTTTTATCAAATTCCAGCTATTAATCACCCATGCACACGATACTTCGATTGATGAACGCTTAATTTTTCCGCTTGGAGTCAACTGATGGTCACCGTTTGTCATCCAGTTTGAGTAGAAACGGCGTAAATTATCCTTGAATGGCTTATTAATGCTTACGTTTAGTGGCTGTAGAATTGATGTAAGGCCACCAGGGATAACTATTTGCCCAGTATTGCCTTCTTCTAAAAGTTCTTTCACTTCCCGTACAATGTGACCCCGGGTAACGAGAAGGGCTGACCGCTTCAATAACGCGCCTGAACTTTTGTTCCAGACATATTTCACCCAGTCTATCATTATTTCTATGTCCTCTTTAAAGGTGAGAGAGCACTGGAAATACCGGTTATGTGAACACGTTCTACCACCTACCAAAGTATCGCACGAGAGATAAAGAATACATCTCTACTGAACTACATATAGTGTAAATTTCCCAACGTGTATTCGTTCTTTTTCTAAGAAATATTTTTCTTAGAAAAAGAAAAAAATTTTGTATTAAAAAATCTTTAATACAAATTTTAGCTTTCAAAAGTAGGGCGCGACCATTATGGGAGGGCGACTATTTGCGGTGAAGTACGGTATTACTTTTATATTTAAAAAATCTAACTTTACCAGATGTATATTTTTTTCATCTTAGAAAACAATTTTATTTATTGTACGTTACTTATATACGGACGTTTATGTGAATACGTGTGTGTGATGTGAGCATAATGTAGCATAAATAATTCAAGTAGAACCGTATTATAATAAAGTAAAGAACTTGTAGAAATACGCAAGAAAATGTCGAGTGATTATACTATTATGTACATGTGTGTGTACAGTGCGATTTTATTGCAGCTGTATTTACAAAAACTGCTCATTATTATATTTAAATAATGAGATAAATTCTGTGTAAAGCAAACAGTGGTTTGAGACCTTGGTTCGTAAATTGCAATTTCTGAGGTTCATACGTGCTGGTGTTTTCAACGTGACAACATTTGGAAACGTTCATTCAGTGTTTGAGTGTTTGTAACGAAAGCCTGTCGTTAAGTTCTGTGTTCTTTAAAATCGTATTAAACGTTGAATTAAGTTCCCACGTTTGGGATTTGCTGATCATGTATTGTGACACTTAGGTACGATTGATTTATAAATGTAAGCATTAATTTATGTAATAATGTCTTGAACACGGGCCGCGATCGTTTTTCCCTTCTTCCTCCATACCTGTCTTTTATTTCAGCGCAGGCCGGGAGCGAAGAAGGTGGAGACACATTGAAGGAAGAGTAGTACTTGAGTGTGTAGATGTAGTTGAAGTGGCTGACGGAAGTGCCATTAATTGTAGTTTATATATGAGGGCGGCCATGACGAGGGACACGAAGAAGAAAACTAAAGGTTTGGTAAGAAGTTAGGGAGGCGGAGTACGGTTTATATATACGTATGTGCTATATAGGCAATTCCTACCTTCTTGTACATCTCTCGTTATCCCATCCCTTTCTGCGTATGCAGGGGGTGAGTGAGAGAGGGTGAGAGAGAGAGAGTGTGTGTGTGTGAGAGGGAGTCAGACAGACAGATACAGAAGGAGAGAAAGAGAGTGCGGTTGTACGTATGTGGTATATAGGCAAATCCTACCTTCTTGTTCATCTCTCGTTATCCCATCCCTTTCTGCGTATGCAGGGGGTGAGTGAGAGAGGGTGAGAGAGAGAGAGAGAGAGAGAGAGAGTGTGAGAGGGAGTCAGACAGACAGAGACAGAAGGAGAGAAAGAGAGTGCGGTTGTACGTATGTGGTATATAGGCAAATCCTACCTTCTTGTTCATCTCTCGTTATCCCATCCCTTTCTGCGTATGCAGGGGGTGAGTGAGAGAGAGAGAGAGAGTGAGAGAGAGAGTGTGTGAGCGAGAGTCAGACAGACAGAGACAGAAGGAGAGAAAGAGAGTGCGGTTGTACGTATGTGGTATATAGACAATTCCTACTTTCTTGCACATTTCACGATGATCTCTTATCCCTTTCTCTGTGTGTTTGCGCGCGTGCGTGTGGGGGTATCATTTATTATGTATGTATCATTATTATTATTAGTATCATTGTTATGTATGTGCTATATAAGTAATTCCCACCTTCTTGTTCATCCCTCGTTAACCCATCTCTTTCTGCGTATGCAGGGGGGGGTGAGAGAGAGAGAGAGAGAGAGAGAGAGAGAGAGAGTGTGTGTCAGACAGACAGAGACGTAAGGAGAGAAAGAGAGTGCGGTTGTACGTATATGGTATATAAGCAATTCCTACCTTCTTGTACACCTCTCGTTATCCCATCCCTTTCTGTGTATGCGGGGGGAGTGAGTGAGAGAGAGTGCGGTTGTACGTGTGTGGTATATAGGCAATTCCTACCTTCTTACACATTTTTCGTTATCCCATCCCTTTATCTTTGCTTCCCCCGCTCTCCGTATCATTTCGTACACTTCACATTGTGTGTCAGTAATCGCTTAGTTTCTTTCATTATCTGATTCTCATACGAATCGACAAGTTTGCCAGTTGCGAGTATACTAAGATATAATCCGCTGATACACAAAAATATCAAATTTTCTACGAATCGGTATTTTTGATTTAAACGTTTCCATAAATGTTTGATGAATGTGCGTTTTAATCCCCGTTGTGGCCGCCATACAGCGATTGTACTGACTAGCGTATTCGTAATCACATTTGGTCGCTGTGAGTGACAGGCTTAGGCTACTGGCTCACGTCATTTCCACTCGCTGGCTTTTTATTGTCCATATAACCATGAGTTTTTCCTGTTGAAAAACATTGTTATTGCGTTTCTATTCGGGTATGAAAACCAGTGACGAATGTACAGAGCAGTGCCTGTAGGGTATTACGCCTATTGTCTTTTGTAACGACACGAAATACGTTGGCGAAGAGAATCGTTTCAAAACACTGTTTACAAAGAGCTTATTGTAATGACTGGAATCGAATCGGAATTTTAGTTTCGAATAGAACTGAGTTGAAATTAGTTTCAGTAAAGTGTTAACGAGCTTCGCAGTACGAGTACTTCATACTGTTGAGTGGCTTAATAATTAAATACTAGATATACAAAGTTTCTCATCATATCGTTGCGAGTTCTGTTAAGTATTGTTTACTGTAAGACTTAAGTCAGAGAAAGTACCGCGTCAGACTGGAGAAGTAGAAATAAAATGTTTGCATAAAAACGCATTTTAAGTTTGTATAATCTAAAAATACCAGTTTTGAGCATACGGTGTAGATAGATTTGGGTTCGTGGAGAAAATGTCTAAAAACAATTTGTAAATTTATGCTCACTACGTGGGCTTTTCTTTCTTCATCGTCATCATCCTCGTCTTCTCCCCATCACGTTTTACGCAGTCTGTCCTGTTAGAATTCCCTTTGCTCCCTCGCTCCACTTAGCCTTCGTACAGTCCGTTTTATTTCCATTTACTCTTTTGATTCGAATAAAATTCTTGAAGTTTTTCGATTATTTTATTATCATCGTCATTAGCATCTTCAGCAAGCATTAAACCAAAGTTGGTTTGTTACGGTCCCAAGCAGATAGACTAGAGTTGGTCACTCCCACGCTACTTGGGACGTACCCACACCTCTCCGTCCTTTCGGCTTATAATTCTATAGTTCTTCGGGGACGCGGCAGTCATCCATTCGCTTAAGATATTCCAATCATTTTAGCCGATTTGAGCAATTCCATCGAGTATATTCATAATATGCTGTTCCTGTCGTACATCGACATTTATTTTGCGATTTTCAAGAGTAAACCGTGCCACGTGCCTGAGAAATCTCATTTCGGCCGCTTGACTACGACTGCCCTGGCCTGGGATTTCCTTAAAAGTCCAACTCTCAGACCCACAGAGTAGTTCTCACCTTACAGGACTTCAGGCGTGTTTCTTTACTCGTTGACTTTAAGAGTTTTCTTGACGCTCCCACACATATTATTGACACAATATTAATTGATGACTCGTTGGGCACTTGGTGAAACATATTAATACAAAGGTTTTGTAAAATATATAAAAACACTTGGTAAGTTTTACAAATTTTTTAATTAACTCTGACAGCTGTTTCGACTAACTAAGCCATTGTCAAAGAGGCGAGTGAATGAAAATTACTAAACACAGGATGCTAGTGGAGTGTAGGTGGTGAACATCTGTTTAGGGCGTATCTGGAACATCTGTGTTGAGATGGCGAGGGGGGTGTGCAAGAGACCAGGGAAGGTCAGGTGTCTTTAAAAACTATATACAATCATGAATGCAAAATATAAAATTAAATGAACTAAATATAAACTGAATGCAAAATTTAAAATAATGATGAACATTCAAAATAATATAAAAAAAAACTAAACTAAATAACAGATTTTAATAAAGGGGATACACAAAATTCAGGCTGTTCATTGGTTATAGTAGTAGCTCATTGGTTATAGTTGGTTATAGTTCATTGGTCTGTAAATATATGGTAGCGTGCAATTTACACTTGAAACAGAAAATATGAAAAGTTTAAATTTTTTGGATCTTACCATTACTAGGTCACAAAATAATCTTTGTTTTCAGATATATAAAAAACCTACTTTTACAGATACCGTTATACATAAACAATCACTAACATCATGGCGCATAAAATTAAGCAGTTTTCATGCAATGGTTAATCGTCTCCTTATAGTTCCTTTATCCAAAGAAAATTTCAGTAAAGAGGTAGATATTATAAAAGCCATAGCACAAAATAACGGTTATGATGAAAGAATAATTGACTCTTTAATTAAAAAAAAACAACAGAAGAAAATTACTTAAAAGAATTTTATTTCATAGAGCCAGATCAGGGTAACAAAAAATTTCACTTAACAAATTACATTCCGTGTATAACAGATAAGATTAATAATAGGTTAAAAAACCATGGTCTTAACATGGTATCAGTAAACAAACGTAATCTTTTTTCACTACTAGACAATAATAAAGAAAAATCTAACACACTGGAGAAAAATGGAGTTTATGAAATACACTGTGCAGAATGCGATGCTATTTATATCGGAGAATGTGGCCGTGCTCTGAAACATCGCATTTCTGAACATAAGAAGGCGATTTTAACCAATACATTTAATACAGGTTTTGCAGATCATTGCTTACAACACAATCACTTCATAGACACAAAAAACATAACACTACTCCACAACATACAAAAAGGTAAAAAAATGGATTTGTTAGAAATTTTAGAAATTAAAAAAGCAATAAAAAATAACAAAAATTTAATGAATGAACAGACTGAATTTTGTGTATCCCCTTTATTAAAATCTGTTATTTAGTTTAGTTTATTTTATATTATTTTGAATGTTCATCATTATTTTAAATTTTGCATTCAGTTTATATTTAGTTCAGTTAATTTTATATTTTGCATTCATGATTGTATTTAGTTTTTAAAGACACCTGACCTTCCCTTGTCTCATGCACACACTCCCCCCCCCTTGCCGTCACAACACAAATGTTCCAGATACGCCCTAAACAGATGTTCACCACCTACACTCCACTAACATCCTGTGTTCAGTAATTTCATTCACTCGCTCTTTGACAATGGCTTAGTTAGTCGAAACAGCTGTCAGAGTTAATTAAAAAAATTTGTGAAACTTACCAAGTGTTTTTATATATTTTACAAAACATATTATTGAGCTAGTGCACCTTCTTCACCACATCATTCTGTGTAGTGTAAGACACATTACAGTCCAGATATTAAAAATTACTGACATGCTCCATAGCAGTACTGTCTACAACAATTTTTACTTGTACGGGATCAGCTCCATGGAAAGTTATCATCACCTTTGTCTTCAACATGGAGATCTGTAACCCTAAATCTTTGTAGATTCGACTTAGTGTACAGCCACATGCGTGTCGCGTTCCGAGTCATCAGGAAAATAACAACGTGCTAACTGCACAGTTATCAACCATAAAATGTTCCGGAAGGTTCATCTGCCAATTGTGTATGTGGTATCGTCTATCACGAGTGGGATCAAGAGATCGAGGTGGCCTTTTTACTGGTCCGTTTCGACCAATCCATCGCGTACCAAATGTATTATTTAAATTGTTCATCAAATCATGAGAGTGTAGTGAGCAGGTGCGCCGTCATTCAAAAACCACATCTGCATTCTGTCTGCTAGTGGAATATTTTACGTTAACAAAAAAATGTAAGTACTGTCTTCCATTAAGCCTTGGTGGTAAGAGAAAAGGGCCTAAGAGATTATCACCAAGAAGATCGCACCACACATTAAATGAAAAAGTATGTTGGTCATGTCTTGTAGCAGTCTAGTGGGTTTTCGTCTACCCAAGTGTAGGTGTTTCGAAAGTTTACAATGCCATTTCTTGTAAATTTTAACACTTCTGGCGCATTTTGGTCTGCTTTGTTTTTAATTAAAGTCAAATTTTTCAAATTTGTAGTTGTTTTAATAGACATTATACACATCAGTTTTCTCATAATTAAATTCTCTACAAAGTTAGTTAGAAACTTTTATTTCTTTATTAGCAAATTAACGAAGTTATTTTATCCCAAATCTAAAAATGTGTGTTTTTCGACTCCAATGTTTTGTGTTTACACAGTTTTTCTTAGAAACTAATTGAGATAGAGCTCTGGGACCTCTTTTATTCAATTTTTCAGATCAAAAACGATAAGAAACCACAAAATTTACCCTTCACTTTATACCCCACGAATTTCAGTATGGCGTCATTTTACCGTGGGAGCAGAAATCAGGGCGAACTGGTTCGCGAGCCGTAACTCGCTAATGAACCGTTTTCGAACCTATGTTTATATGAACTTTAGTTTTTATTTTTAGCTATAGAATCAGGTCCTGAGAGATTGCTGTGCAATTTCGAATCACCCTACATAAATTTAAAAAAATAGGTGACAGTGGATACCCTTGTCATAATCCACAATTGGTCAGGTCCACACTAGCACTTGTGCTGCGTCTTCTTGTCTCAATTAAGATCTTGTTTTCACATAAAGGTTTTTTTATCATATCTTAACATGCCCCTTTGATAGATCCTTTACCACGACTTAGAAGAGATCAACAATTGATCTGAAGTGTAACACACATAAAATTATAATACTTGTATTCTTTCTTTGGTAAAATATTTGATCTTGCTGGTATGTTCATTCTAACATACGTTTTACTGCCCTACCTTAATTAGAAAAATGCTATTATTTTATACAATTTTATTGCGATTTAGCTTTTATTTTAAATACGATTAGGTGTTATCAGGGCTTGATTTCACCTAATCGTAAAGGGGGACGGCGTTCCGGAACCTCTTGAATCCAAAAATAAATTACCGAAAAACTATAAAAATAAAAACCTAATTATTACAAAAATTTACTACTACTTTTTAAGTTGTGCAGTGCAGCCCTACTACTACAAAGCTAAACATTTGTCAAAATCAAACACCAGCAATAATCTTTATCTTAACTGCTATCGGGTTTTTTTTTTCCACAATGTTCGTCTGGGTTTTGGCAATTAAAAACTGAAAATTATAGCTTCGTTATTTGAAAGCAGAAAATCATTACCAAACCCCCATTATTCTATGGCCCTGAAAGCAGTACAAAACTCTTAACTTTTTTCGGAGTTCCAGTTCAAAAAATGAAAGGTAGGAAAAACAATAATCCCGTAGACCCTGAACAATTTTATGAGGCACTGAAAAAATCTATTGAAAACAGATTGCCTAGTGAACAAGATCTCGAGCTAATGGTGTCTCTACAACTTTTGAATTGATACGTTCCGGCACCGATAATTTTAGCAATCAACCGCTGGGTGTTATATGAAAATACATAATTTATGAATTTGTAAGATGTACGGTAATTTATTGTGTTTTATGAGAAAATGTTTGATAAGTGACCGTGCATAAAGGGTTTAGTTTTATTTGGAAAGAAACTGACATTTGAAAGGAACCCGATACCTTATTGTAGGTAGAAAAGGTTCGTATTTTTCTTTCAAAGCATTGAATTGATATTCGATGATAAAACGGGATTGTGACGTGTGTTCGGCGCCTTTGAATCGAGTTAAGAGATCGGTGCGCGAGAAGAGGGAGATTTAGGTTCAGAGGCGGTAAAAGCAGTGTAGACTTTTATGTATACATTGGGACGTCATAACGTAAAGCTCTCTTCGGAAAGGAAAATATTGAAGCAGCTTTGTTTGTCGTCTTTGCGTGTAATTGCAGAGACAGCAACTTTGTGTTCTTCGCTTGTACGGCAAACAATAAAACAAATGTAATTCAGCGTCGCACTTGTGCTCTGTCAAGTGCAAAAAGCCGTCTATTTTGTAGTGTGACTAGCTTTTTTATTTGCAAACAAAAATTTAATAGGAAAAAACTGTATAATTTGAAAAGAAATAAAGACTTCTTTTGGGTACAAAGTTTGTTTATTAATAAAGAAAAGATTTGTTTATTCAAGTTGGATTAAAGAAGTCCAAAAGACTTATTTATTATTATTTATTAGAAAAAAATAATATAAACGCAGAAGAAGCAATTGAAAGAGACGTTTTTCGGGCAAAAGTGTTAAAAATGGAGGGAGTCCAGGGTAGGAGAGAGAAAAACGCAGATTCAAAGTGGACTGAAGACAGGAAGAAGAGACACAGTGAAAAGATGAAGGAATATTGGAGAAAAAGAAAAGAATAAAGGATAAAGAATTGAAATTGGCATGTGGTCCTTAGATGGCCGATAAAGAAAAGGGAGATACTCAAAAGTTTTTCTGTGGATTTAAGTACTGTACGGGAAAAATCAATTTTTTTTTTTTATTAATCGAAAGAGTATGTTTCGGAAGTTTCAAAGTATGGTAAGGCGATGAATGTTTAGTACGACCTTGAGCTGTGATATTCGTATCATACATGGTTGTCACATTTTGGAATCATACATTGTTTCTTTCCGACATTGTTGTCATATCTGGAGGTCCTACACATTCCCATCATCGACTCAGGTAGTGTGATCTTGATTCTTGTGTCTGCGATCCTAAAGCCCCATTAGGAATGTAAATCTTGGGGCATCAATCTTAGAAAAACCGAACAGCTGGGTGGGAAGTGAAAGGATCTATATGATAGTGATAGAAGATTCGCTAATTATAAAATAATAATAATAATAGTAATAATAATCATCATCGTCTTTAAGGATTAATCAAAGATGGTTTGTTCCAGTCTCAAATAGGCAAAGATTACACCTGGTCACTCCAGCGCTTCCTCAGACGTCCCACGCTTGTAGTTCCATAGTTGTTTGGGGATGCGGCAGTCATCCATTCGGCAAAGACGTTTCCATTAGCCGATGCTCATAATATTCAGTTCCTGCCGTATATCTGTGTTTCTTCTATGATCATGGAGAGTATACCCTGGCACGTGCCTGAGAAATCTCATTTCAGCCGCTTGGATGCGACTGGCATGAGTATATCCAGACAATAATAAATCCAGGAACCAAAAGTATCGTTATACTGAAAGTGAGTAATGTGTGTGTGTGTGTGTGTGTTTGTATACATGTACATATAAGATAAAATTTATTTTCACAGGTTATAAGAATTTTATTGATTTAAAAACATATGATATGTTTTGTATTTAACGTCCTCGCTTTGGATTTGAGTCTACGTTTGTTGAACTAAGCCAAGAAGATGATCTAGTAGACTCATTGAAGGTGTTAGCATTCTGCAGTGTGACATTTGTAGTTACAATAATGACATCTGCATGCGGCATGTGATTAGTGTGACAGCAATTACATCCGCGTCCCTGATTGAGTTCATCTCGTTACTAGCAATAGTTCTGTACTCGGCATTAACAGCCATTTTACTGTTTGTGTACGCCCATTTGGATACGCAGTCACAGTATAGGATTAATTACTAAACCGGGCACGGGTCGGAGTGTTAGACGAAGTAAAAGGAGGCAGGGGGGGTTCGTTCTTAGGGCGCTAAGACCCCCCCAGATTAAATCATATCATTAAACAACCCATTATCACTCCTTGTGGAAAGTCATTACATATTTCTTTAATACTTCGGACAAGAAAATATTTTTGTATTAGATAATAGCAGAAATGTTTTCGGAACAGCATGCATTACGGCGCTCTGACAATCGCGCCCATTTCTCAGTTCCCCCATTCTATCCAAAGTTGAACGAAGTTGTAAGCTTAAATACGGCATTTAGGCGGTCGCTCGGCGCGCCGGCTTCCGCGCCACGTTTAGCAGAATGTGGCGTGATTCACTCAGTACAACTAATCGCAGACTATTGATAATAATATGAGATTTGCTCTTTTTAGTGTTTATAGTTCCTCTGGCGTGGTTAATTGAGTGCGGGCATTTGTTTAGATTTAGGTTTTGAGTTTGTGTGTTGTTTTAATAGCTTCACGAATAATTTAGGGAAATACTGTAGTGTCGAATTATTAGGTTTTGTTTTAACTTTTAATCCACCATGGGTAATTCAGTGCAGGCGTTTAAAGCAATAACTTTTGCAAGATCAAAAAATTGAACTTAAGTCATTAGGTAGGCCAACTCCTGAATTCTGCATGATGCAAACAGAAAATAAGAAAAGTGGGAATCGTGTTTTCAGATGACAACTGCTTTTAAAAGATGCATACAAAAAAAATAAAAAATGACTCGATCTGGGTGGCTGCGACGTTCAGAAATCTTCGTTCTGTTTTCCATGTATTTTATTGTCTCCCAGAGACAATGGTGATCCAATAATGTTGGATGCAGCACTAGAATAGGGGATGCAAAAGAAGTACGTGACATCATTATAAATCACATAAAAGATAGATTTACTTACACAGGTCACCTAGAAGCAGCTTCACTGATGTCCAATGACTTATTTCTACTTTTTTCTACAAACTTTCCGGAAGAAAAATTCAAGCTAGTGATTCGGCATTAACCTTTCTTACAAGAAAACAAACTCCGGAGTGAATTGGAACTATTATACAGACGGCATGATTATAATATTAAATGCGCAATAAAACTTCTTAACTTTGTAGAAGAAAACAATCTTACGTCAGTTTTCAAAGAAGTGTTGTTACTTCTGAAAATTGTCATAACTACCCCCTTGACAACTGCCGAACCTGAACGCTGCTTTTCGACTCTGAAAAGACTAAAGACTTTCTTGAGAAATACAATGAAAAACGATAGACTGAATGCCCTTGCGATGTTATCTATCAACAAGGAACTTGTTAAAGAAATGAAGGACTTTGATGCTAGAAAGTTCGTTAATTTAAAGGAGAGGCGAATGGACTTTGTATATAAATAAATGGTCTTTTTAAAGTGGAGGTATCATAAAACTAATATAATGTAAATATAGTATATTACTTCTTTTGTGGAAACAGCATAGACATTTTTGTGGACACTTTCGACAGTTTGTGGTTATGTTTATTAATAAAGCTGCTGACTCTCTACAAGAGATCACAATATTTGAGGTGAGATCAAAATTTTAAATAATCGTTGCATGCTGCACGTGTTACTATTCTTATTTTATTAATGAACTAGCAGAATAGCCGTGCTTCGCTACGGAGTTTCACGTTGTACGTAATGAAAATGTTAGTTTAATTAATAAAGTTCAATTAAAGTAGGCTTCTTAAAAATAAATAGCTGTTGCCCACAACTTCGTTCGCGTGGTCTTCAATTTAATGCGATAATATATTTAGAACAGAATCTATTCTATTGGGTTGCCATAGTAACCAGATCTAATAGTTTTTTAAGACCGTAAAGGACCCCCCAGAGGATCGTATCGAAAAAACACCTGTCCTATGTTGGTTCTCCCGTTGCGTAAAATATTTGTGCCAAGTTTGGTTGAAATCGGTCCAATGTTTAGGTGGAGACTTGGAAGACCCCAAAGGACCCCCCAAAGGATCGTATCGAAAAAACACTTGTCCTATGTTGGTTCTCCCTTTGCGTAAAATATTTGTGCCAAGTTTGGTTGAAATCGGTCCAGTGGTTTAGGAGGCGATGTGGAAGACCCCAAAGAACCCCCAAAAGGACCCCATCGAAAAAACACCTATCCTATGTTGGTTCTCCCGTTGCGTAAAATATTTGTGCCAAGTTTGGTTGAAATCGGTCCAGTGGTTTAGGAGGAGATGTGGAAGACCCCAAAGAACCCTACACAGGACCCCATCGAAAAAATACAGAAACCTTCGCGGGCGTGCGCACAACAACTCACCGAAGTTTCATCGCAATCGGATGAATGGTATAGGAACGCATACGGGACAAACAAAGAAACATTCATTTTTATATATAAGATGTAAACTATACCACTTACTTGACATAAACCGTGATAGCTAAGCTAGTGTACAACATATATGTATTAATTATACACATAAATGTTCCTCGATAGACACTCTATCTATTGGCGAAAACTTGAATAAAATCCGTTCAGTACTTCCTGAGATTAGCGATTTCAAACACAGAGAGAAAACGGACCGACTTTACTTTATACTATGTATAGATTATGTGATCAAACATTGGCGACATTTCCATTATGCGTTAACTTCAATATTGATAAATAATTAAGAAGCCTGAAGGCCGCGTCCTCCAGCCTCTTAAGTCACGAGCCGCCACTGAAAGGAGGAGAATGCTATCGTAGTCTGCTAGAAAATAGTAGAACGTGACAGCGTTTCTTGGACGCTGAGCTGCGGCGACCCAACGAATGAATTACCCCACTCACAAATACAGTATAGCTAAGTTATCTAGAGAGGAGAGATGGGAGACAACGCGATAACAGTATACCGTCTCACTCATGTACTACCTCTGTCTCTGTCACACACATGCGTCCATTGTTCTCGCCAGTCTTGTTGCAGCCGATGTTCAGACTATGAAATACTGTACAAGACTGTTGTGCGCATGTGCAAAATAAATGAAATTTTGTTAGGCTCGCAACGAGTGTTTTTCCACTGCACATCTGTAAGCCACTGTTCAATTTCTATCGTCAGGTTTCTACAGAGAAGGCACAGTAATAAAGGTCAAACTTCTGTTTTGTGTTCTATTATTCATAATAAATACATTGTTAGTCAGAAATGAACTTCCTTGGTTGACGTTACCTATCGGTATACGATATCTCAGATACTATACAAATTTCGGTGTACAAGGGTTATTGTAAAATTAATCTCCGCTTGGGTATTAAAAAGAAACTAAAATATAGAAATTCTAACTTAACGAGGTTACTTGTGTTAAAAAATTAACTGTATTCGTTTTTAAAGTTAAATATCGATTAGAATTCGATTATAATGAATAATAAGTTATAGTAATTTTAAAATGAACTCTTTTCTAAAATAATTGCAGTAATAATTAATAAATACTGTTTGATTAGTAATGGTTGATAAATATAGTGAATAAAGCGTTAATCGCTGGTCGACTGATGAATGTAGCCGTAGCGTCGATCTGGCAGCGGGACTCCTCTTCTAGGTTAAGTGTCGTCAGAGTACGTAACGGTAAGTCTCGTCTGGACAACAAAAATTTATAATAATATACTTTCACGTACCTGATCGTGATACTAGAAGTTCTGAAGTTCACTTACAATAATTAATAAGCTATAAGCTGCCAAGATGGATTTAATACCAGCTTGCTTTAACAACAAGGTTATATCACTCCTTGTTCGATAAGGGCGCCACATGGGTTTATTTCGGGAAAATCCCCATGAAAAACCAATTAATGAAATTTAATATTTGATAAATTTGCTTTAAAATTTGTGTTAATGCTTAATGCATTTACTGCAAGTTAAATCTAATAAAATACAGCCTCTATTCAGAGTTATTTTTGTATTCAAAGTTAATTATTAACTCACTATTTGAAATAAATAGAATCAAGGTTTATGCTGATAACAAACGGGTTTTATTTTACCCTTGAAAATAAACTCACACAATTACAAATATAATGGATACATCAATATAAAATTGGTATTACTCCGTCCGCTTGCAATACGAACTAGCTCAGATAGAACAAATCAACTCTTATGGTTATTACCAGATTAACTTTTAATTATATATTATTTTATATCTCATGCGTAGGCTCTTTTAAATACAAGGAAGAACTACTTTATGCCTAGGCAGACGTTAATGACAGTATTTACTAATTCGGCCTCTTTTTTAAAATTCGTACCTATTTTCAGGTTAGCGTGGGTCACGCTGACTTACTTACTAACAGATATTTTTATCACTTAAGACTAATACAAATCTTACATGGGATTGACAAATCCGCTAAATAAATTTGATCACAGTGTATCAGATAGAAAGTTTTGTTGTTTTGCGTCAGTACAATTTTGTGTTGAAGAATTACAAGTGCAAACATATTAATAAAATGAATTGTCACAGTGTTACCTTTTTTTTATTTTAATCTTATAGATTAAATTTGTTTAAAACACTCCAGTGGCCGGATTATATTGACCACCGGTTAATTACACTTCACACGAACTATGAACGGAGAGTAGTGGCCCTCTTCTAACTAAATCCGGGCTAAGTTAAATACTGATTATTAATCTCTCTCTCTCTCGTTCTAAATATCGCGCACAAATGAAAATATTTACTTTACATCGACGCACTTCCTGTTAATAAATTGTTGCGTAGTTATCTGTCTTGAAGAAAATGTTAAAGGGATTCACTATTTACATTATACGTTAAGTTATTAAAAAAATTGCGGTGACGAGCGACACCTTCTCGCTCGAGTGATGACAATAAAGTGTAACGAATTCGCTCCGTTTTTGATTATATACCCCCTTGCTTCACAGGGCTTACGCGGTGAGATCGTTTAATAAGCTATTTTCTGATTGGCTCTGACAGCCGTTACAAAAATGACGCATTGTTTTCCAACCGTCGTCTGGCGAACGTGATTGACAGTTGATTGTGTTGTTAGTGTTACCCGACCAATTTCTCACTTTATAATAACAAATGATGCTAACGCACACTACACATTTATTATAGTTGCGATCGCGAGTTTATTACTATCAAATTAAAGAATAGTTTATGGGCTTTAATTTGATGTGACTTAACACTGGTTTTAATCGCATTTTCTTTGACACTGCTAATAAATAATGTTCAGAAACATGGTTTCTCACTGTCGTCTGCTAGTGATGCCAAATACGATTATTACCTATCTATTTATATTTAGTGCTTCACATCGCGTTTTCTTTACAACGTCTTTGTTGGAACACTAACCCATTTGTCGTTATACTTAATAGCTATTTATTGCTATACAATTATTAAATCTTAGCTTAACTATGGTGATACATTATTATTAAGAATCCTTATTTTCTAATTACATTTTGTTTGGCCTACTCAACTTAATGTTACTCATTAATAATTGAGTGGTGATATTCACTATTACATTTGGTTATATTGATTGTTCAGTAAATTTTATGTACACTAGGAGTCCTTTCTCCTTATTAAATCACTGACAAACGTTTGTTTAGGCATAGTCTAGGCATATCTTTAGCATCGGTTTATGCCTTAATAATGGTCACTAGTTACATTTTGTATAATGAGGAAGTTACTTATCCCTATAAGGTTTCCTTTTATAAGTATTCTCGGTTACTAATATTATATGTAGGTTTGTAATGCTAGTTTTAATTTACATTATGGCCATAGCTAGTCTAGTCATAGGCTTTGTCATTTATTGGTCATGGTTCCTTTATTTTCAACCAAAATGCTGTTGCTGATATTACATTATTCTCGTCATTATTTGATCAGTTTTATAAACATGTGACTTTACATTCATATCATTGACTGGCTTGTTTGACAGCTTATAGTGAACTTGGCATGTCCATTAGTTAGAATCAGTCATAGTATTTGTTGTAGGATCATGCAGTGTATTCCTCACTGCTTCTTGGGATCCTCCTTCTTCTTTCTTCTTCGTTGGTCCTTCTCTTCTTTGCTACTTTCATCATAAATTATTCACTTTTATTATTTCAGTGTACTTATTTATTCTTTTGGTGCACGTCTAGGTTATGTAACATTTTGTGGTGTTACAAAATATATAGAAAAATATTTTACTACACACAAAAGTTAAAAACATATCTGCATTACATTCACAGTTAATCACCACCCACATACACACACTTTTTATATTTTTGTACTACCAGATTTTGCAGTTAATCTTCGAAATGCTATCGCCAAGTTACCCAACCAAGAGTTGACGTTATTAATGAGATTATCGATTATCACTGGTGTCAAAGCTCCGGGTAGCCAGCCAGACCATCGTATATGTGACACGATACTGTCTCCGGATAAAGTCTGAGAGTGTACCAGTGGATATAGTCTGAGACTGTACCGGTGGATATAGTCTGAGAGTGTACCAGTGGATATATTCCGAGAGTGTACCGGTGGATATAGTCCGAGAGTGTACCAGTGGATATAGTCTGAGAGTCTACCAGTGGATATGGTCTGAGAGTGTACCAGTGGATATAGTCTGAGAGTGTACCGGTGGATATGGTCTGAGAGTGTACCAGTGGATGTAGTATGAGAATGTACCAGTGGATATGGTCTTAGAGTCTACCAGTGGTTAATATTGTCAGAGAGTGTAACAGTGGATATAGTCTGAGAGTGTACCAGTAGATATGGTCTGAGAGTCTACCAGTGGATAATGTCTGAGAGTGTGCCAGTGGATATTGTCTGAGAGTGTACCAGTCTCCTTTCGGCCGCTGACAGGACACGCGTACGATCGTCTGTCAACGTCTCTAAAGTCGAGCCTTTCAGGTAAGGGACCCCCTTATCAGCGTTTCCAGGGATGCGACCACCTGGTTGTCATATAAGTGTCTTTGCGCTATCGTACAACTTTCGATCGCACGGTGATTGACCGAGGCTACTGTCGTACGATCGGATTTTTTGAGGCGCGGCTCCACATGATTCATTCCCGCCTTTCCTCGTCCCCCGACGACGTTCGGTAGTCCGAACTTACCCAACAGACGATGGCTCATTTCGGCGATAAGACCCCACGCCTTCCACCTGGAGGGAGACGCATTGACAGGCTCCATGTTTTGTCAGAGTGTGCAGAGAGACGCCTGTAGGCTATAATGCCTATTGCCTTTTCTAACGACACAAAATACGTTGAAGAAGAAAAACCTTTCACAACACTGTTATAAAGAGCTTATTGTAACTACTAGAATCGGAACTTTAGTTTCGAATAGAACTGAGTTGAAATTAGTTTCAGTAAAGTGTTAACGAGATTCGCAGTACGAGTTCTTTATACTTCTCAGCGGTCTAATAATACTTGATATACAAAGTTTTACATCATACTGTTGCGTGTTATATACGCAGTGTCAGACTTACGACAGAGGAATTCTGCGCGAGGATGAATCAAGTTTGCGGATAAATTCATATTATAAGTGCATCAGAATATAAAAATACCTGTTTTTGGAACACTGTCCTCGAGGATTTGGGCGTGCGGAGAAAATGTCAAAAATAATCTTAAATATAACACTGAATTATTTGGGCTGTTCTTTCATCATCTTTGCATTACGTTTTAGTCAATCTGTCCTGTTGCGGGTCCCATCACTTTTAACACGTCTTAGGAGGAATCATTTCGTATGCTAGTATTTTTACAATGAAACCTTATTTGTTCTTTCTTGTAGTATCTTGTTTGTCTCTAAATTACAATGCCTTGCATTAATTTGGGAAGTCATCAGCAGTATCATCTTCAAGGATTAAACAAAAGATGGTTTGTTCCGGTCTCAAATAGCCAAACATTACAGCTGGTCACTCCAGCGCTTCCTCGGACGCTCTACACCTATCCGTCCCCTCGGTTTATAGTTCCATAGTTGTTTGGGGATGCGGCAGTCATCCATTCGGCAAAGACGTTCCTACCAATTCAGCCAATACTGGGCGATCCTCTCGATTGTACTCATAATATTGAGTTCCTGCCGTACATCTGTGTTTCTTCGATGATCATGGAGAGTATACGCTGCCACGTGTGCATGATCCGCTTGGATACGACCGTCCTGGCCTTTCGTTAAAGTCCAATTCTCAGACCCGTAAAGAAGTGTGGGAAGACCCACATCAACTTGTAGAATTTTAGACGTGTACCTTTACTTGCTGACTTAAGGGATCGCCTAATGGTCCCGCACGTAAGGTTGAACTTATGCAACTTATTCACAACGTCGCTGCATGCATTGTAAGACACACTGTAGCCCAACTTGTTCCAGGATGGTACCATCTATAACAATTTTTGGCCGTATGGGATCAGTTCCATGAAAAGCCATTACCTTGGTCTTAAGTGTGGATATTTGTAATTCAGACTCTGCAGATTCGATTTAACAGATGTATACCCATCGCAATCTGTTTTCAGAGTCCGACAGAATAGCCTGATCGTCCGTGAAGTGTAGTGTTGTTTTATGTAATTTAATATCGATTGCCATTTAATTAATACACGGTTGGACAGTTAAACGAATGCTACCCCACACCTGGAGCTGGAGAGAGAGAGAGAGAGAGGCATTGATAGGCTCCATGTCTTGTCGGTCACTACTATTAAGTAGTATTCTCTTATTTGGTCGCTCCACCTTACTTGTGCTTCCTTTGTTACCTAGTGTCATGTTTTTCAGTTTTCTGGTCTGTCTGGGACTGAGAATCTTCTTTCGGCCACATTTCCCAATCCGTCCGGATTCAAATTTGTCATTGTTTACAAGTTTTTCTTTAATTCTTACTTACTTACTAGCCAACGCCCACTCTTGGCTGTTGGGCCATTAGGCGGCGTGCTGACCAGTAGAGACGTGAGAGCTTTGCCGTATCATCTTCGTCTTGGACTTGCGTGTCTGAGAGCAAGGCAGACCACGCCTTTTCTTTAATTCTACTAACTGTTTTTTGTGAAATTTTTAGCCTTGATGCTATCTGGCTTTGAGTATAACGTTTTTCTTGCAAAAGAACTTTTACTGTGGCAACTTTTTGTAGCGAAAGGTCAGGATTTTTACCCATAAGCACAAAATTGTACTTGTTTAAAAAGTGGAAGTGAAAATTATTTTAAAACACCTTTAACTCACCCAAAAAATGAAATTTATAGTGTTTCTAATAATATTTAACACTAATCTATAGACCTGTCCAACTTAAAACACTCACAACATACGTTTACACTAAAAGAGTTTAAGTAAGGATCTATAAAAGGGAGTATTCGCACTCGCCATCTTTGTTCCGAGACTGACATAATATTATGGTGCCGCTTGTGTATACAATGGGACGCAGTATAAGTTTGTTTTCGATATTACATACCTAAACTATTATAGTTTTTCGTGCCAAAAATATAATTTCAAAGTGTGAAATTATGTCCCACGTCCTTAAAAATATGGAAATAATAGTTTTCATCTTAAAACTTACTGATTCAGACCATAGTAAGAGGAGAATAATTTTGTCTAAAAAACAACAAATACCAATCGTTACCACTTACCACTTTGTTAGTTATATATTCTCAGATTTTACTTTTATTCCTGTTTATAATAGATGGCTGTTGAATTAATGTTTACTAAACTTCGTTTGTCCAAAAGTCCAAATAAAGTTACTAAAACTATTTTTAATAAACACGAATTTACATTTTTAACTTACTTACTATTAAGTTTATAGGGCTATTCAGGTTTTTTGCTTAACATTTAGTTAAAATTAATAATAAAAAGTTTAGCTTAACATTTTATTAAAATTAACAATAATGTATTTTTCATTGCACTAGACATTTTATAGTCAAAAGTATTTTTCTCGATTAGTAGGAAGGGTTAAACTTTGTTAGTACAGGCAAAAAATTTGCAAGTTAAAACTTCTCACGGCCATATCTTGAAAACAACTTGTGGATTAAAACCCGGCCAAAACGCATTTTGTTTGTTATTTCGTATAGAATAATTTTGGTCCTATTCATTTTTACTATAAACTCAAACATTTTTTAGTTATTCGCAAAAAATTACGCTAAAATCCTGTTTTTTGGGGGTAAAATCGAAAATGTTGATTTGGAATAACTCGAAAACAAGGCATTTTTCAAAACAGTTGCGTACTGACTTTTTTGCTTAGAATTTGATTCTCTATTGGATCTTGTGGTTAATTTTTTTTATCAATCACCCTTGAAAAAGGGGTGGTTCTCACCCCCAAATAAAAAGCGTACAGTTTAACTTTGTTCTAGAGTGCATATAGAACATACATATCAAATTTCGTGAAATTCCATCGACAGTCAAAATTTTGTTACATCAAAAGCTGCGCTTACTGGACTAGAATTTCTTCGTGCTGATTTTGTTCTCGACTTTGTTTACGATCTGCGTGTATGTTTCGCGCTTGGCTATCGCGCTGCTGATTTTCGAAAAACAGGTAAATGTGCAATTTTGTGCATTAAAACTACAGAATGTGCAATTTTATGCAGTAACCCCCAAAACGTGCAATTTTGTGCAAAATAAAATGTATGTTAAAATGACCTACACATCCCGATTCGGATAAATAACTTGTCACTGGCCGTTTACGAACTAGCAAAAAAAAAGATGCAATTGCACGTGAATCCGGGCTTTAGTTATAACATTATATTTATAATTAATGGATTAAAAAAATAAACCACCTTGTACAGTGATCTGCGTGGAACTGGGCCGATCCTAGGAGGTGGATTTGGTACGTCAAACAAAGTCGGTATGGCATTAGGCTTCAGTTTTTTCCAACCATCTACTCGTGCCTGTTCAAACTGTGAACTTTCAAAATGAACCTAAAAGTGCAAAGGTGTATTACATTTTTAGTCGTTATGATTAACATTCACAAACTTTTAAGGAACAACCATTAAATTTACCTTACACAGACGCATTCCCTTGCTTAGTATAAATTTGTCTCGTCTCATATTTTGAATCCATTTTGCACATCGAATAGGGTCTGCCGGAAATTTGAATGTTCTAAACTTAGTTTCTGTTCAATTTTTGCAATTTACAGCACAACAACCAGTCATTATGATTATGAGATGTAGTACAACAATCTGCAAAACATACTACATAACATTAATAATATCTCTAACACCAGTATTTATAACCTTGTTTTCACTGACAAGATGAGATGATTATTATACATATTCGTGTGTAATACATAAATCAAATTAGTACACTAAGGTTATAACCCTGATATGTAAAAATATTAATATTTACATACATAATTTACATTAAATAATCCAACGCACAACGTGCTTACATTGCTCCCGCCACATTACATTTAAAAGTCTCGGAGCAAAGATGGCGGGTGCGAATACCTATATTATAGATCTCTACTACTATACTAGACAGAGGCGAACAAAATGGGGCAGCTACAACAGTGGACAGATTTGGGCGCAACAGCGTAAAAGTATACTGGTCGCTACTGTTCGTGCTCAGTGTTCCTATGACATTTAGTTTGTGTGTAACAGCAAGTCGGAGCTTAATTTTAGAATAGCCCTCTTAATTAATTGAATAGATACAAAAGTGAAAGGCTCTTTTTAAACAGATACTCAAAACAAAGAGGACTGATAACTTTGAGCGGGAAAAACTAATGTGATTGCACACTTCAGGACTGGACACGCAAATGCTTAATCCGAGCATAAAAGAAGAAGAAGAAGGAGGAGGAGGAGGAGGAGGAGAAGGAGAAGGAGAAGGAGAAGGAGAAGAAGGAGGAGAAGAAGAAGAAGAAGAAGAAGAAGAAGAAGAAGAAGAAGAAGAAGAAGAAGAAGAAGAAGAAGAAGACAACGACATCCACCTCTGCCGCCCGAGCCATTTGAACTGAGGTCCATTGCAACCACTCATCACGTTCATACAACAAGGCATTTTGTAATCGGTTATACTAAGACATGAGATACTTGACGCCTTATTGTACTCTCTTAGTGAATGGAAATTCATCAGATAGTTTTGAACCTGTCTTTATACTGGTAGTAAGGCTATTATATAGCGCTTCGACAGCCCTAAAATATATACCAATTACGACATGTCTTAATAACACTGGCCATAGCTTGTTTAGTGGAAGACTGTCACATGCCTTATTGCGGTCTATAAATGCTAAATGGATTTCTACATTACTTTCCATTCTTTTTTAAAGAAGTTCTTTTAATGTGAAGATATTATCTACACAAGATCAGCCTGCACGAAACCCGTTGTCTTCCCCAGTATTCTCAAATCGACTTTCAATTCTTGCTTTGATAATTATTCCATATCGTCTTGAGATGGAGTTGGTTACACTTAGTCCTCTGTAGTAATTCCATAATATTTTCCTGCTGTCTTGTTTTTGGAGTTTGAAAATATATGCAGTCTTCTATTTAAGAGGGAGGTCTTCTCCTTTTTAAAACAGCAATTGAAGACATATGCCAGGAACTCCAAAAGCAGGTCTGTTCCATTTTTAAAGACGTCTATAGGGACCTGGTGCCCGTCCATTTTTCATGGTTTTCAAAGCCTTTTTAAACTCGGTAAGAGAATTTTTGTCTTCCTTAGACGATACATCAGAGAGATCAATCTTATCCTTATTTTATGAAAGGAGTTCTGGACAATTACACAATTAATTTTGTTGCAAAAGTAGTGCTTCGCTTTCGTTACTGATGGATGTAGTGAGTTCTTTGTGTACTTTGCAATATCTCAAACCATTGTCGACTCGGGGAAGTATATTTTCTTTTTGGACCAAAGAATGTGACCAAAATATTTTGCGTAAACAACTCGTTTCGGTTTGTACGTAAACGATTGTGACGTAAGCGTATTGTTCCTTTTTAAGGACACAACAATAAAAAATAAAAAAAAACGAGATACACTGGAACTGAAAACAGTTTCTTTGCAACCGTAAAAACTTGATGTTGTTGATTAAGAAATAAAAACAGAACTTAAAAACATAAAGAAACATTTTACTCGTCTTGTATGTAATCAGCGTATACGAGTTCTCTTGTTTACTTATCATAAATGTTTTGAACAATATTTATTTAATTTTTATGTCATGTAAATATTTGTATTACGTGTATGTAAATGTAATTTATATTCCGTTTGATCTTCAAGCCTGAGAATTAATCAGTTTTGTCGTAGAAAATATAAAAGTTACAAAATACTTTGAAACAGTTGAAAATCAAATCGGATATCTCTAAACACAAAATTTCGTTTGTTATCGTTTGTCGAACTATAAGCAGGAGTCGTCACGGACTGCAAATAAGAGCACCAGCACGCTACAACCAATATCTTCGAAATACGTTAGGTTGCTTTACTCAGCGTCTCCAAGCTCGTGGCGCAATAGAACTCACATAGAGGATTGACATGATTTTTTCGTAGTGTTTTCTAATTAAAATGTGTTTTTATTACAATGAAATTTTCTGGTTATTCTGTGAAGAGTCACAGAGCCTTGTCCTTTATTGTGACAATTTAAGTAATTCAACTGTTATAAACATTTAAAAAAATATTGTAACGAAAATCGTCTCGAACCGCGTAGAATAGCCGAGAGCGTCCTCGGCCCGTCCCCCGCCTAGTGTAGCATGTGTTGCCTCAGTCAAGGCCGCGTTAAAGTACGTTCCAGAGTACGCTACAGAACACTTGAATAAGCGTTAAGTGGCGTGCGCATTGAGGATGGAAGATTTCTAGAAGGCTACGTATAAAAAGCCGTAGCAACCGGCTTGTGAGTTCAGTGGTGTTGAACGATTTCTTTAGCGTGGATCGAGCGTTTTGTAGAAGTATTGTAGAAAACTGTAGTTGTGTTATAATTAGTGCAGAATTTTTTATAGTTGACGTTATTATTGCGTGTGGACAGATCTAAGTTGAATTATTGTACAAAATGAAAACGGGTTGTTACTTGTGATTAATTAAAGCTGGTTATTAGTGACTTCGTTGGTGTCTGTATTTTGTTTTCCAATGTGCCATAAAACGCCGATCAATGAGACTGGCGTAACAATACGTTTGTTTTCGCCACTAATAAATTAATTTTTGTGTTGTGTTACACAACTTACGTTTATTTGTTTTACCGTATTTAAAGCCTTTTTTTTTTGATCGGGAACTTTATACATATGATGTTTGTTGTATTTGTTCTTCTTCTTCTTTTATGGCGTCACAATTCGAAGTCGAACCTTAGCCTCCATAATCATCCGCCTCCATTTTTTTCTGCCATTGGCGATCGATGTCCATCGTTTTATTTTAAGTAAATTGTCAGCATCCCTCGCCACTGGGTCAATCCAGCGGTGCTTGGGTCTTCCGACAAGCCTTCTCCCCTCGATCTGACTAAAAAGTACCTTCATAGGTATTCGGTTGTCTTCCATCCTAATGATGTGTCCTGCCCATTGCAATCTATGCAGTCGGATGGTGGTGGCCAGATCATTGTCTTTATACAGCTTGTAGAGCTCCTCATTCTCCATATCCCATTGACTTGGATTGGTCCATATATTCTCCTTTCAAAAGTATTGACTATGTTAGCGGCTTGTTTGTTCAGAGGTCAAGTCTCGCTGCCATTGTATTTTGTTACATATTTTGTTACATCGCTGTTCGTTGTATTTGTTACATACAGAAATACAGGCGCTCTTATGTGTCCACGTGTATTGGCGGGCATAGTACGCGCGTTTGAATGTGTGTGCGTATAAGTATGAAGAAGGATTATAAAATGATGAATCGAACGTAAGGATGAAGACTGGCATTCGGCCTGTGAACTGCTGAACTAGGTGTAACGTATTGTTTCTCGGTGCGTGTGTGTGTAGTCTGCTGAAATAGGCACACGCAGTGTACAGAAATAGCAGTAGCACTACTGGGGGCTGAGTTATTCATACGGCAGCAGCTCACTCACTGTACTCAGTGATACGAACAGCCAGCCATCGTGTGGCCGGTTTTGTACCGCTTATGCTTTATGAGCCTTATCATGCTAATGCACATAGTTGGGTAGGCCTAAATGACGTCTAGATATGTTCTTATTGTGCGACTCTGTTTTATATTTAGAATTACGCGTTTAGGAACATATGTTCGATAATCAGATCACTTCACTCGGTTGAGATCGGTCAAATGTTCCCAAGTTCATGGGTGTATCGTACAGCGGTTCTGTACGCTACAAAAAACATTCATAGACAACATCAGTATCCGATCAGCCCCCGTAGGGTGCGCACCCATACTGACGTGTGTTTTTAACAATTGAGTGTGTGATTTTAACATTTGACGATCTCAACTGAGTGAAGGAATCTGATGATAGAACATATGTTCCGAAACGCGTAATTCTAAATAATAAAACAAAGTCACATGACGGATCTAAGGTAATTTATCAATTTAACTTATAAATAACAAGTGACTTAGATACCAATTATAATATGTATGTCTTATCGTGCGTCCGTCACAGCGTGCTGCTTGTACTCGTCAGTTTACTGTATAATCTGAAATGCGCGTCTTAAGGTTTAAGTTCGTGTCACAGTTTGTCGGGACGAAGTAATGTCTTTCCCGTCCTTCACCCTCCAAACACAATTTTTGTACAAACGAAATGAGTATCACAGAAGGTAGAACTCCACACACACACACACTCTCTCTCTCTCTCTCTCTCTCTCTCTCTCTCTCTCTCTCTCTCTCTCTCTCTCTCTCTCTCTCTCTCTCTCTCTGAAAAGCGTATATTAAAAGTCGAAACTATAGAAAGTAGCGTGGCGTCCATGTAACCCCTGTTGCCGGCGGCAACAGTACTGGAAATAAGAGAAAATAATATTAATTATATCACTGAACAAATACTTTGGTTATTGAATCATTTTAAATCCGAACAATATTAGTAGGGAAACTTGAAGAAAAGCGTAGACTAGCATTGGTTTCGAACTGTTGAGCACTTACTGCACTGTCTTGTGTTGCCGGCTCAGACATCGGCAATGTTTTACTGCGTACGGTCATTGACCTTGTAATAATTGTCACTGAACAAACTGTGGAGGGGGGACATATTCGTCCACCCAATGTGTTGCCGTTGTATAAACCGGCAAAATGCTCATTTAGCAGCTACGTTCGTTTTCGGAACTGACGTGCAGCAGATACTACGTACCTATTGTGTTTTGTTCGTTTAGTCATGTGTGTTTATTATTTTTAATTCGATTATTTGTGTTATGATTTATTCTGTGTAAGTATAATTTAGTCAGATCCCGTTGAACCGGGACCCTCTTCTTCTCCCAGCCAGTGGTTCCCAGAGTGGGCTCCGCAGACACTTTTAACAAATAATAGAATGTACCGTAATTTTCTCCGATTTTCTGTATGCACTAAAATCTAAATTTTAGAATCTTAAAACAATTAGTGGAAGATTCCAGTATTTTTTTCTTCAAACTAATAGTAATTGTAAAAGTAATTTGAAACTAATGGCTTTAGTAATGTGTTTAAATCATGTTGTGTAGCAGATGTGTTTATCAGCCGAACTGACTAGAGCGCCGCATCAACGCATAACTGATCGCGCGCTGTGTTAGTCCACGTATGAACACTATCTCGCGTATAAGCACTGTATCTAAGCAGAACGTTTTTACATGTAGCTGGTTTTACGTCTAAGTAGCTGAGTTGCGACACGCGTGGCTGGAAAGATAGAGCCGAGGTTGGCAACGCTGGTTACGCGGAACTTAAAGACTTAATATTGAAATTATCAGATATTAAACACAATATTGCAGAGCTACTTGTTCTGCAATTGTTCTTCAAAAGCAGCTTCATTGTTCACACTAAACTATATTTGATATCATTTTGCAAGTCAGGAGAATTTTTATTTTAATAAATTTTAATTAATATGTAAGAGTTTGTATCATATTTACTGTCTGTTTTATTTCAGAACTCGGACGGGGTCCGTGAAATTTTTAATTTTTTAGGGGTCCCAGGACTGAAAAGTTTGGGAACCACTGTTCCCAGCGAATGATAGGAAATGCTCTAAAAAGAACACTTGGTACGAGAAAAAATTCGAATTAATTTTTAGGTTTATCACAACCGGCAACAGTTCAGCAGTTGTTTTGTACTCCACTGCTATCACGCCACTGCTTTAGATCAACTTTATTTTGAATTTAGTGTGGCTGTGATGTTATGGCTATGTGTCCGTCTGTTCAGTTTCGGATCTGAGTTGAGGTCACCAGACAAACGTTACACAGATATTGTATAGACGATGAAATCTATATGTACCTTTACCGTGAAAATCTTCAAACATTTATGTGTATACGTAAACATGAACGCGCCGATTGACCGTCTGTTAATTAAGTTAAATCATAGAAGCAACGTTATGAAGTATACAAAATGATGAGGCCGAATTTAAGGCTACAGTAATTGTCTTCATAAGCAGCAGGTTTACGTGACCGTTCACTGTCTTAATGTGTTGGCTAAACTTATTGCATGATCGGGTTTATTATCTATATTATCGTCTGTATGGGGCTCTAGCAATGTGTACGTTTCATCTACATTTTTCCAGCCTTGTTCCGTCGCTCTTCTTAAGAAGAACCTGTATGGTCTTCCTTATTTTGTATAGGCAATCGTGATTATGGTATTGTTTCTAGACGTTCGTTCTACTGTGTCTACACATACTTATTTTGCCAGTCGTGCTGTGGCACACATTTCATCATCATTATCATCATCTGCACGGATTAAACCAAGGATGGTTTGTTCCGGTCTCAAAGAGTCTAAGAGCTGGTCACTCCAGCGCTGCCTCGGACGTCCCACACCTCTCCGTCCCTTCGGCTTATAGTTCTATAGTTGTTTGGGGATGCGGCGGCAGTCATCCATTCGGCAAAGATGTTCCCACCAATTCAGCCGATCGGAGGAATCCTGTCGAGTATACTATCACAGCTGTTGTCAGCAACCTTTGATCCGTCCGGCTAGTCCTTATTTGAGACAATCTAGTAATTGTAGTATGTCCCCTGGATATGTTAATAGCATACAGATAGGACATATTTCATCCCTTGAATGCTGGTTTCCTCCTCCTCTTCCTCATCATCGTCATCTATACGTAACGTTTTAGGCATTGTTGCCCGGTACGGTTCCCATCTTCAACTCAGTCGACCTGTGTTTCTCCTTCTTTTTCCTATATGTTCTTTGACTCTCCTTAAAAAGTTCTTGAGGTCGTATTCTTCTCTCTTGTGATTTCGTCGTAACCCAGATTTCACTGCTGTATTGCTAGCGTTTTATAGAATGTTAGCATGCCTCTCTACTTGTTTTATTCTTCTTGATAGTTTCCAATGTAAATGATACAGTATCTAACGTCCTGTTTTAGTTAGTCTCTTACAACTGTATTAAGGACAGTTTCTGTTCCGCGGAAACTGTAACGCTGATTTTTGTTATTGAAATCTCTATATTTTGCTCGTCACATAATTACTGGATCTTGAAAAACTGAACTTTGCAGGTCATGTTTACTGGGTTGGACACATAGAAAATCATCTACAAGCATTCGGATATTCTTACCTTGCGATATTTGAAATCTGTGATCTGCTGTTGGTTACGGAGTTTATTATGTTATTATTTATTAAGACGGTTGTGCAGATTATTAAGTTTTATAGATAGTCAACATAATCTTCAGAGTTGCGGTATAATATAGCCTATTTATTCAGATCATAAATGTATTATATGTGTAAACCACGCTTTCAGCCAGGAGCATTAAAACGTGTAAACGTTTTTGGATATTTTGAGCATGACGTATTCTCTGTAGTCGCTAAATCCCAGGCGAGGTTAGAGTTTCATGACAGTGTTAATTTTATTTTAATATTTAACTATATTAGTAGTTGTTAACACCGTTTACAGTATTTTGACGCCTCTGCGTATTAACACGTTTGTAGTAATCCTCGATAACAGCGTCAGGAAATGGGTTTAATTTAATTATCAGGAATCGTGAAGAATGTGATGAATCGTAAATCAGTAGATTCTTTAAAATTTGTGATTTATCTCCCCCTTCCTCAGTCGTATTGGCTACCAATGTCATAATACCTTTATGAGAAAAAGAGCATCTTACCACCCGTGAAGTAATTCTAAACCAATCAGGTAATACTGTTGGCGATGTGTTGCAACTATTGCAGAGCAGATTTAATTTTCTTGTGTTGAGAGTTATTTGTAATATTTGACTTCTAGTTTCTTGGCCATCATTATCATCTTCAGCAAGGATTAAACCAAAATGGTTTGTTCCTGTCCCATGTAGATAGACTAGAGCTGGTCATTCCAACGCTTCTACGGCGCCCAACACCTGTGCGTCCTTTCGGCTTATAATTTCACAGGTGTTTGGGGATGCGCCAGTCCTGTCAGGTATACTAATAACAGTTCCTGCCGTATTTCGACAGTCTTTTTTGCGATCTTGAAGAGGAGTGAAGAGATTTTTCCTTCGAAGAGTGATTCATTTCCTTGCACGCGCCTGAGAAATCTCGTTTCGACCGTTTGAATACGACTGGCTCCCGATTATGTTAACTTCCAATTCTCAAACCCATAGAGAAATGTGACGAGCACTGTCACCTTGTCGAACTTCAGGCGTCTTTTTTGTCTTTTTTTTTTTCAGTCGTTGATTTTAGTAACTTCTTGTTATTACCACAGTTAACAAAAAAAGAAAAATCTATGCTGTCATTTGTCTTAAATTTTTATCTCAGAAACGCGTACTATAACACTAACTTTATTTTATCAATATTTACCGCACTCGTGTGCTATTTTTATTTAATTTGGCAATCTGTTTTATGTCAGATTAATTTTTTTACTTGTGCAATTACTTGGTGTAATCGCGACATATATTCCAAATAAATAAGTTCAATAATAAAATATCTAGCCGCATTAGATATATATTCAATCACTTTCTGCTACAGTTCGTTTCTTGATATATATAAAGTATTTAAAATTTATAATTATATTACCTCAAGATGTTCTATTCCTTATTTGGAACATGTTTCGAGAGTTCCTGTTCTCTCATCTTCAGCCTTCGCCATCTTGTTTCTGGTGAAGTATTTGTGTGTTGGCTGCTGGATGTACATCACGTAATGTACATACATCCAGCAGCCAACACACAAATACTTCACCAGAAACAAGATGGCGAAGGCTGAAGACGAGAGAACGGGAACTCTCGAAACATGTTCCAAATAAGGAATAGAACATCTTGAGGTAATATAATTATAAATTTTAAATACTATATATATATATATCTTAATAAGATACGATTTCCTTTGCTTTCATGTCTGTTACAAAATCCTATACGCCTAGAGTGAATTACATCACTGCGCGCATTTTTATGTAAACTCTTCTTTGTATGCAGAAATTAACACATCATAGCTCAGTTGCTACGTTCGTTGAGATGAAAGACAATTACATAACGTTCTAGATAATTCGAAATTGCCTTTCCACACGTTTCTCCACTAGTCGGGCGGCGCGTTAAGTTCAAGGTAGGACTTTGATCTAGTGTCCAGACTGTTCTAGCGCCGGTAACTAAGTAATTATTCTAGGCGCGCCACTGGGAAAGCGGAAGATAATTCTTTAATTCCAGCGGGGTATAAATATAAGCATCCAGTTGGCGGCTCAGTTCATTTGAGACCTTGCGATATTAGAGAGCGGAGTGTTATTGTGGCGGTTTACTGGAAAGTGATGATTGTGTTAATTAGTGCTTAACTGTAATAAGGTGAATTTATTGTTGTATGTTGGAAAATTGAATTTCAATTATTTTATAAGAGTGCCTTTGTTGATTTCTAACAGTTGTTTGCGTCTAATTAAAATTAGTAATTAGTGATTTCATTGGTGTCAGTTATTCTGTTTCCACTGAACAACACGATGATCGGTGTGACATTTGTAACATTATTAATTTCCGGTTAAAAATTAAAACTGTAAACAAGTAAAAATTTTTATTGAAATTTAACGTAAAATAAAACAAAATTGATGACCGTTATACAAAAGTCGGGGAACACACAACAGAACTGGACGAAATTACATAGACTACGGTATCACCAGCAGGAAGACTATTTACCACAGTAAAAAAATGTACTTTCAGGAAACAAAAAAATTGTGACTGAAACAGGAACAGAAAAATATAAAAAAGTTATTGTCCCACATTGGTATATTGATCAGTCATGGAACAAGGATCGAAGAAATGTGAAAAATTAGATACAGCTGAAATGAGATTATTAGGAAAAAGTAGACAGTAAAGAAGCCATGGGTAAATTAAGAAATAACAATTGTAAAAAAAATAATGCTAAAAAACAAAACATATTAAACTGATAATAGATTAAATCCATCTGATTGGTCACGTCAAGGGGATAAGTGCGGAAAAAGATTAAGCGAAGGTTGTATGAGGCGAGACTGATAAAAAAGTTAAACATCGACAGGGTGAGAAACACTGGAGGATGAGATAGAAAAGCAGTTGAGAAATGTGGATAAAACCGGTGGGAATGGCTCCAAGAACACAGAACAAGAAGAAATGGGAAGGAATGTGGAATAAACATTTAGTCAGCTTTACAGATCACTTTTTATTTGTATATATAGACAGTATATAAGGATTAAACAAGTTTTATACACCTCTGTATATTTCATATATATATATGTAGAGGGCTTTAAAAAAGGCAAGCCTTTTGGTTGCAATGTAGAGTGCCTAGTACTGTAAGGTGTTTCTGTATTTCTGGACACATCGGAGCACCAAAAAAAAATTACAAAAAATATAAAAATACGTACAAAAAAATATATTGCAAATATAATATATTATTATATATTATATTATTGTATATTATAATTTAAAAATATTTTACAATTATTTATCTATTATGTATCACGGCCGGAATCAACATTATTAAAATCATTATCCACCGGGCCGTGGGCCAGTTCCGTCTTTTCCATAAGGGCACATGGGGCGTATAGTAGCGATATTACTGTGCGCGTACAAGTGGTTATTAGTTAAGTGTTGTGTTTTATAATCGGGCAGTATAATTGTAATACAATTGTGTTTAATATTAGTGACATTTTATTGCGTGTGAACAATTTTTATTTGATTTGTTGTAGTAGACTGTGTTGTTAATTACGAACTGTTTAACTGTAAAAATTAAAGCTGGTGATAGTGACTTAGTTGGTGCCTTGTATTTTGTTTTCCACTGTACCTATGTCGATCAAGTAGACCGTCGTGACAATATAGTATTCTTGTAACGTTAGCTTTAGACTGACGTAAAGAGGTATCATGAATATTTTATGAGTAACGTAAAATTAGTTTGTGGCAACTTGACAAGTTACGATAAGTTGACAGAGTACATCATTTTAAATATGTTAAATGTCTGTACTCATATATAACTCAAAATATAGTTCAGTCAACAAGATACGAACAACATATTTGGATATGGACATAATCTGTACGCGTATTTTCCTTCTTTACATGGTGCTCATCGAATTAACCGGACAGATAATGGAGTTGTAAAACAAACTGATGCAACGTGTTCAAACGACCACTAATTTTTTTTAAAGAGGAAAAATCTGTTCGCCTTGACACGAGGCAAGAACGTCCAACAGATTTAATAGCCGTAATGTTCGTCGGTTCTGTTGCCAACTGACGAGGGGGTGGCGCCTTGCGAAAGCATGCGAATGCGCGCGCATTGACACACACACACTCGCGGAGAAAACATTGGTTTGCCAAAAATATCAGGGAATGAATGTCACCGCACGTGACAGCGGATTTCTGCGCTTTCAACATTTCGATAATAGTAAAGAAAATGTAACGCGCTCCACCGAACTAATGAACGAATAAATTGATGAAAGTTGTATTCTTCAATCTGCAGAAAAATTCATCGTAATGTACACGTATTGTGATAACTGCGTCCTGTTGTCACAAGTATACGTATGTTTAAATGTAAGTTTGTAAATACGCTTTGAATTTAGATAAAATATTGTGTTTACTTAAGCTAACTATGTATTTAAAATTTTTCTGTGAAGTGTTTGTGAGGATCGGTCAAAAATATAACACAAATTTTAACTTTCATTTGTGTCGACGTTTCGACAATGTTTATTTAAAACTTTTACAATATTTTATAGTATACTCTGTACTATAATTTACAACAATATGATTATAGGTAAGTATTATACAATTTCACTTGATAGATAGATTTACTATAAACTTGTGTTTGTATTATTGTGTTAATTATCTGATCTAAGTTCGTAAAGTTCTACAGTTATTGTGTAATTTAGAATTTATAAATTAGTGATTGTTTTTAATACCGGTAGTGAGTGAAACATGTTAAAAATAACTTTTAATAATTAGATAATTGAACATCCCTTAATCTGTGTTTAGTTATAATATAGGCCCTATTTTACTACGCTATATGTTGACTGGTATATGTATAAATGTTTTCTGTACCAATTCTAACATCTAATTGTTGATTACTGCTTTTATAATTAATTTAAAAAAAATATAAATTAAGTTGTCGTTGTCTTTAAAGAAAATATTTGAAGATGTAAGACAAACTATCTCAACTCCTTCACAAATAAATTTATACATACATACGCACGCACACGCGCGTGCGCACACACACTCACATACACAAACACGTTGTGTTTGACATTTCTTTTGTATTCATACGCAGGTCCTGATGATGACAATAAACACTATCAAAACGTCAACACAAATAAGTTAAAATTTGTGTTATATTTTTGACGGATCCTCACAAACCCTTCAACGAAAAATTCATTGATTGACGGTCACTACGAATTAAGGATATGTGTATTTAAAAGTTAAATAGAATCATAACCGGCAATAGAGCCTACTATGCAAACCAATCATTACTGAAATCAAAGCTTCTAACTCCAAGAACCAAATTGATGTTATATAAAACAATGATCAGACCTGTTGTTACTTATGCATCCGAGACATGGACTCTCGTAAATAAGGATATAAGCGCTCTAAGAATTTTTGAAAGAAGAATTTTGAGACAGATATTTGGACCGGTGAAGGAAGGGAATATGTATAGGATCCGAAATAACGGTGAAATAAATGAGTTGATTGGTGGACAAGACCTGGTGAGACACATAAAATCAGCTAGAATTAGATGGCTGGGACACGTATCCCGTATGAATGTTACGAGGATGCCCAAAACTATATTAAGTGGAACGATACTGGGCAAAAGAAGAAGAGGCAGGCCTCGAAGAAGATGGCAGCAGGATGTGGAAGAAGATCTAAGAAAGATGGGCATTAGGAACTGGAGACTGAAGGGAGGCAGTGGACAGAGATGAGTGGAGACGGGTCGTAGCGGAAGCCAAGGCTCACCATGGGCTGTAGTGCTGGAGAGTAGTAGTAGTAGTAGTAGTATTTAAAAGTTACGAGGGTATAGATTTTTTAAATGTTCAACGAACATTCTTCAATCTCGAATGGAGAACGCACTGACAAATGAGCATAATTTCAAAATATTTAAATTCCATATCTTTCACTCAAATCCTTCCTTATCCTTTACGAAGGTCCTACCGCCACAGTTTCCAAACCTTACTCCGAGGCCGCTTTGGGTACGACAAGTATTATAAAGTTTTACACGAACAGGTTACTGACCTGTTTCACAACCCCATACCAGGAGGAGCGGGGACTCTTCTGTTAGGGTTAGAGTAAGGAATGAGGATATCAGGGATTAGAACTCGTAGACAACACAAATTAAATTGTTTCAGCTTACAGAAGACAATGGTGGGATTGTCTGCAAAGGATGACAGAGGATCGATTGCCGAAAGCGGCACTGAACTACAAAACCATTGGTAGAAGAGACGTGGGCCGTCCAAGAATGAGATGGGTGCCGGAACAGGTTTATATAACCTAATCCTTGAAACGAAGGAGGAGAATAAGATCTTTCAGTCATGACGCCACAACGCCCCCGCGATGATATTCTGAGAGTGTTAGCGAAAACTTATAAATAAAAATAGGCAACTTATGGATGATTCAATATTACTGCAAGTACAATATTCTACATCTGTGTTAACAATAGTAAATCGGTAAACAGAGCTCATACGCCTTCTGAAAGTTTCTGAAAACAACTCAACAAGACCGATTAGTAAAATGAAAGCGATTTATACTTGTATTATGTTCATTACTGGTAGTGTTAAAACGAACACAAACACACTCATTCCGAAGCCGAAAAAACGATTAATACGAAACGACAGAAAAGGCAGTAAAAGAATGGAGACAATAAAGTACAATCCTCGTAACATGGTCAACGAACAACCACGTTTTCGCTGCGTATTTCTCCAGTCAAATAAGGGCACTACACTATAGCACCGTGTTAGCGCTTAGGCGCAGATCTACGGGGGGAAATTCCCCCCCCCCCAAATGGTCACATTTTGTGATTGTAGCAGGGGTTTGTGATTGTAGCAGGAGTTTGTGATTGTAGCAGGGGTTTGTGATTGTAGCAGGGGTTTGTGATCGAGAATGACAAAAAAATGTATGTCACGTCACGTGTAGGTTCGTGGGTTTATTCTAAAATTACTTTAAATTATAACTGTATCTTACCAGCGTGTTAATTTTTGTTTGACACATACCTTAGAAACTGTGTAATTTACCCTTTAAATGAATATTATTAAAAGGTAAATGAACTGACAAACACATATGTGATTTTTATTCTTGTCCATCAATAGACTTAGTGTGTTGATAACAACAAACTATATGTGTATCTTCACTCATTCCTATCATTTATACTTTAGGTCTTTAAAGAATGGTCTACCTTTTCTTAACCTCCCCTCAAATTGCTTGCTGAACCCGCCCCTGGTGTTTTAAGAAGCTAACAACATTTCCCTACGTAAGGTATAAGTGGCCATTTAATAACACTCAAAGTGATAATACTGTAGTTTATAATTTTATCTAGATTTCATGTTAAGTGAAAGCCTGTATACAAGGCAGATTACAAGGCATCGTGAGGAAATTTTCAGGCCAGCTTCCAGTGTTTCGTGCGTAGAACACGAGGAAATACGAGAACGAACAAAACACGTCGGTAATTCACGACACAGAAAACTTTCGTGGAACGGGTATGTGAAGAGAATGTTGGGGGGGGGGGGTGGAAGAATACCTAAGAGCAGTGGTTGATTATTAAAATTATAGGTGCCGGAACGCATCTATTCAAAACTTATACAGACACAAATATACTTATATTTTATATTAGCCTATAAGTGTAGACAGGAGATATTACAAAGGAGGTCTACATTTTTAAAGCCTTATAAAATATGTAACATACGTATAAACTTGTATCTAAAAAAAATAATAAAGTTTACTGATAATTCTAAAGGGTTTCATCATCAGGTTGATCGCACGACAATCGAAAACACGTCACTCATGATGGCGTCATTCCGGAGCCTCAATCAAACTCTTAAGAGATGGTTTCGGTGGTTCGAACGTTTTAAAAAAGTTTCCATAGTTTCATCATTGTGTCGTCATATTGTTTGTTTCTTCATCTTTCCTTACTCTTTGTGTCCAGTGCTGTATGATGGCCAGAAATCAGCCATGAATCCACGTACTTTGATGGATCAAATAAACGGAGAGGAGGTCATAAATTTTTACAAATAAGAGGCTGAATACAGTCTTTGTCTTTAGAGGTGATCTTAAATATGTAATGATTAAATTCATTTGCGAAAAACCCTTCTCACATTTACTTGAAGATATTGGTATTGATTCAATAGGGTATTTCAAGATAGAAAGACTTCCCGGAAAAATTCTGGAATCCACATATTCTCGGAAGATCAGTTGCCTTTCATGTAAATTTTGAATCAATTTTATTGTTTCATTTTCTCCATAGGTTATTGAGAGTAGTACTAGAAAATAGTAGTAAATTGTTGTAATAATATTTTTCTTTTCATATTTTTTTGGTAATTTATTTTTGGATCCTAGAGGTTCCCGAAATGGAGTTATTCGTTCTCAGTTCTGTCTCCACCGTTTGGCAATTGTCTATCTGTCCCACGATAACTTTTGAATGCATCAACCGATTTTCGTCGTAAAACGTGGCATGCATGTCCATATACTTTTGCCCTAAAGAACCCTATTATTTTTTAGGCGGTTGCCCCAAAAATAGAGGGGCAAGAGGTAAACGTGTTAGGGTGTGAGAATTGTGAAAAAATTGCAAAATTCAGGGAGTGGGATTGAGTATGGAAATAAAAGGGGCTTAGAACAGGAAGATACCCAGAACACGGTTCTGTTGGAAGCTGAGATACGGGATGCAGCAGGAACCGGAGGACCCTCGAGAAATAATGAGTTCTTGTTAAAACTTGTATATTGTGGTATTATGCTGACAGCTGTGATATTAACTTGGTCAATGCATCAATGATATGAAATGATATGATACTGTTTATAAAGTGGTAATTGTATCTTTTTTTTCTTGTTTCAGGTGAGTGTTAATACTTTGTCACCGTTCTATTTCTTCTGGCAGAGTTCGTAAGTATAAATAAAACCATTAAGGCTGGTTCATGAAAAAACCGTCTTTGCTAAGCAAATTCATTATTCTCACGTGGTGTGGTTCCAATTAACCACATTATCGTTATCAAAACACTATACATTGTCATCGTATAATGTACGAGGGTCAGTTGAAAAGTTTGCGGAACAACATCTGTAGCTTAGCGGTAAAACTAAAATTTTTCGTGTGCTGCAAGATTTGTATTTTATGTGAACTTCTGTTAATTTCCAAATCTATCTATCAATTTATTAATTGTTTAGAAGCTGTTTAAAATTTACGTGTCCATGGGTGTTTTGAAAAACGGACAAAATCAAACATCGTGGTGTGATTGTTTGTTAAAAATTGTTTAGCGTCAACGTAAATTCAGAACAAAATTATAAATGTGTCAGGAGATGCTGCGACTTCAAAACCAACGGTTTGTAAGTAGGCACTTGAGTTTAAACGTGGTCGTACGAGCACTGAAGATGATCCCCGCGCTGGACGCCAAAAAAATGCAACAACTCCAGATCCGGCAGCCATCTTGCACAACGCTTTTTCACACCAAGTTTTTGAATTAAAGTGTGATGCACACGCTCATATGAGATACCTATGATTTCAGCAACGTCATCCGCTCCTCAATCTGCCGACTTCCAACACCCTATACAATTTTTTCAATAATGTCATTTTTTGTTGCACTTTTTGGACGTCCACTGCTGGGATCATCTTCAGTACGACAACGTTTAAACTCGAGTGTGCCCCACTTACCGTTGTTACTGAAGGGGCAGCATCTCCTAACACATTTACAATTTCGTTTTGATTTTCCATTGGCGCTAAAACGTTTTTAACAGAGAATTCATCACAATACGATGTTTGATCTTGTGCTTTTTAAAAACACGCGTGACAGGAAAAACAGCTGGTAAAGAGCGACTAAATTGACAGGTATATCTGAAAATTAAATGGTGTTCAAGCGAAATTTACGTCTTGCAGCACACGAAATATTTTAATTTACCACTGAGCTATAGATGTCGGTCCGCGAACTTTTCAACTAACCCTCGTACGTAGAAGGTACTCGGTTTTAACCGGAACACAAAGGAACCGCATATTACTTGTTGTTTCAAACGTTACACACACGCTTCTAGAGGGGAAATTGTAGACAGTTTGAATCCTCCTTTGTTAAAGTATAAAACCACAATACTTGATCGAACCTTTACAACTGGAATTTTTAAAGACTTAGCGAGTACAAAGTGAATCATTTTTGTAGAATTTGCTCAGATAAGAGACATCATAATCATCATCATCTTCACGGATTAAACCAAGGACGGTTTATTCCGGTCTCAAATAGGTAAAGATTATAGCTGGTCACTCCAGCATAGCTGGTCACTCCAGCGCTTCCTCGGACGTCCCACACTTCTCCGTCCCCTCGGCTTATAGTTCCATAGTTGTTTTGGGGATGCGGCAGTCATATCCATTCGGCAAAGATGTTCCCCGTCAATTCAGCCGATACTGGGCGATCCTGTCGAGTATACTCATAATATTCAGTTCCTGCCGTATATCAGCGTTCCTTCTATGATCATGGAGAGAATACTCTGTCAGGTGCCTGAAAAATCTCATTCATGTTTAGAAACGCGTTCTAAACCACGATATCTGATTGAGCCTTTACAACTGGAATTGTTAAAGACTTCGCGAGTACAAAGTGAATCATTTTTACAGAACGTGCTCACATAAGAGACATAACGGTCATTTGAAAAGGTGATGTCAGCTGCGTGACTAATGAGGTTCGTTACTTAGAATGAACTTAGCTGTGTTTGTCACAACAAACCGTGTAGTTTTCATTAAAAAATTTGTTGTTGTTAATACGTTAACAGCCCACAGACGCAAAGTTGTTAGCACCATTTAGATACGGCCGTTTACGAGCGACGCGAGTTGTCAGTATATTGACTCTACCGTTTGACATTTATCTTGTCTGTCTCCGATAAATTCAGAACGCATCAAACGGTTTTCGTAAAACCTGGGATCCGTGTTCATACTTTTACCCTACAGAACCCTATTGATTTTTAGATTGACACTCAGAGCATATTTTAAGGAATTTGCACTAGGCAGCACTAAACCAACCAATATATATGTATATATGATTTTTATATAATATTGAAAATCCTGTAATTTGAATTTAACTTGATCATGATCATGTTCATTCTTTACTCGTGAAATTAACTGTAAAAATGCTTTATTAACTGTACAAATGCTTCAGACATTAGGAAAATTAAAAAAAAACACCACAAACACTCAAATGGATTCATTATAATTAATTATGTAATATTCAATAAGCGCCCAATTCGCACACTGTATAGACAATCCTGAAAGCTAATAATATTCGCAAATCCAAACACGCCTTCGCAATTTCTCAATTTTTTCTCACTTTTCGGCACCGGCACTAATACCTGCTACTAGGCGGCACTAGCGGCGCCTAGTTTATTGCTTAAAATATGCTCTGTTGACACCCCAAAAATATTGGGGGAGCCGAAGCAAAAGTGTAAGAGGAATTGTATAAAAATTCACAAAAGCCCACAAAAAAATTCCCTTTAATTAAAGGGAATTTAAACCACAATTTGATATATATGACAAAAAAATACCTATACATTTGTGAACATTTTTTAATTTGGCCTCCATTTTCGGATTTGACGTTTTCCGATAAACCCTGGTAAGCTCCTCCCTACTTATATTATAACTCTCTTAAAAAAAAAAAAAAAAAAAAAAAAAAATGCCGCGCTGAGGACGGAAAAATATTGGCCTATACCAAATGATTCCACAAAGTTTTATTTCTCATTTCTTCTTTTTACTGCCTTCCTACATTTGAAATCCATATAACAGTAGTACGATTTATTTCAATTACCCCAGGCCTCAAAAATGAAATAAACAATTTGAGAAAAATTGTTTGAGAAATTCAGCAGTTTGTTGTGAAAAACTACAGTCTAAAATATAGTGTTCATTTGTCGAAACTTCAAAATATTGGAATGTCAGGTCCCAGAATATTCGGTGAAAAAATTTAACAAAAATCCATGTGCGGTTTCAAATTAAAGAGAATTTTAACTAACATCTGAATGTAGTGTTTAAGTTTTGGAAATTTAAAAACTTTTAAATCCCAGATTCCAAAAAGAGATAAAAAAAATTGTGAGAAATCCAACAAGTTGTTAGACTAAAAGCAATTGTAACCCAAATCCGAATGTTTTGAATTTTTAGTGTTTTTGAACGATTGTGTGCTCTACAATTATTGTTATATTACTAAAGAAATAGTAAAGATATTGGGATTTTTTCAATTTTGTCTATAATTAAAAAATTATCTAATATCGAAATTTATGCAATAGTATACAGTATGTACAGGGTCCGCCAGTGAAGCGGGAAAATTAAAAGTACCCAATTTTTTCATGATACATTTATTATCAGAATTTTTTTTACAGATTTGAGTTGAGTAAAGTATGCCATTATTTTACTTTTTAAAAATAACGCCGTTCAAGTGAGAGCCATTTCTGTGTAAACATTCTTCTAATCTTAACCAAACATTTTCCATCACTCGACGAAGCAGGTCAGGTTGAATCCCTGCAATTTCTTGTCTGATATTCGTTTTTAATTCCGGTATGGTGTGCGGTCTATCAATGTACACCCTGCTCTTCAGAAATCCCCAAAGAAAAAAGTCGCATGCAGACAAATCTGGGGATCTTGCAGGCCACGAGATGTCGCCATATCTGGATATGAGGCCGTCCGGGAAGAGTTCTCTTAAAGCAGCCATGGACACACGAGCAGTATGACTTGTGGCCCCATCCTGCTGTGAAAAATTAATTTCCGGAAACCTAGGAAGCTGTTGCATAAAAAATGTTCTGACCATGTGTGTGTAGCGGTCTGCATTGACAGTTGTGGTGTTTCCTCTATCGTTTTGGAAAAAATATGGCCCAATAATGCCAGATGGTGAAACTGCACACTACGCCGTAACTTTCGGACTATGTAATGGCTTTTCATGCAACTCACCTGGGTTTTCATCATTCCAATATCGACTATTTTGTTTGTTTACATATCCATTCAAATGAAAATGTGCTTCATCTGACATAAACATGCGGTGAATAAAGTTTTCATCATTATTTACACGTCGCAATATTTCTTCGCTGAAAATCCTGCGAGCCAGCATATCGCCATCTTTCAACTCCTGGATTACTTGAATTTTGTAAGGATGAAAAGATAAGTCTTTACGTAAATTCGTCGTAACGATGTGTCACTAATGTTTAGTGCTGATGTATGTTTCATTGCAGAACGTTATGGACTACGCGTCAATGCTATTCGAACTCTTTCAATGTTTTCCTCTGTTCTTACAGACCTTGTTGCTCTTCTATGCTTTAAGTTTAATGTGGAACCAGTTTCTTCAAACTTTTTCACCCATGACATAATTGCATGAGCGGACGGCACTCTTCCATGTCGTGGAATATTGAAATGATTACGAAACAATCGTTGTACAGAAGTCACAGTCACCATCCTTATAAAACGATTTTACGCAGGAAGCACGCTGTGCACCGGACCACTGCTCCATGTTTTAAAACATATAATAAATGGCATTAAATGTAAAACAACAATCGAAAACCTCCACGCCCTCTCGTGAGCAGAAAATGAACTATTGGACTTTCAAAATTTCCCGCTTCAATGGCGGACCCTGTACTTCTTTCAAAATAGTGAGCGAGTTCTGCAGGGAAGCATACCACGACGGGCTCACTGATCGTCGTATGGTACAGTGGAAACAAAATTCAGCCACCAATGAAGTCAATAATTAATAGCTTTAATTAATCACAAATAATTAGCCCAGCCAACCGTAACTGACTGACAAACCCAGCCGCTGTCGCTATACATATAGGCTGCGCAGAGGTTCCACAATAACTTTCCATCCTTTTGGTGGTGTGAGCATATTGCGTATTTACAAGTGTTCTCCAGTACAGTCTGGACGGTACTTTAGTGCGGTCTTGACTGAAACACACTCTCTCTCTCTCTCTCACACACACACACACACACACACACACACACACACACACACACACACACACACACACACACACACACACAAAATAGGAGAAACCGCTGGAAGGACAATCTCGACTGTTCGAGAGCGTTCCGTCGCAATAATATAAATTTCAAATACGTACGCAGTTAGTATTATATGATAGGTAGGGGAAGGCAGATTCTTCGTGTAATATCGACACATTTTAGTCGTTAACATCGGCTATCAAAGCGATTTGTATTAGTCATCTCCACTCGTTTAGTTGTTTTGTTGACATGCTCCTGCAGTCTTTCATACAAAGGTCCACACACCGACAGCAGAATGACGACTACACGGCTCCATTGAAGGTGATAAGCTGCAGTTCATGAGTAGTGATTGTGGCATAGCCGCGTCCACGTGGGCTGAACACGAGAACGTCACTTCACTAACGGGCCAATCTGATTGGTGGACAGAGGTAGCGTGGGAACAACGTCACACTTTTAAAAACACACTGTTACGTGAGATGTTTCCGATTGTCAGGCAATAATAATATCACCACAGGTGGTAATAATCAAGTCTGTAGACCGCGGACGTTTAACTGCGCAGAAACGTACGTACAATACGTAAGGCGATAAATAATAAATAATTATTGTGACGCGTCATGTAATGTGTATCCCACGCCGACTGCTACTGTTTGAAACTTGTATTATGGAAATCACATGCGGGACAGTCAACGACTGATACACAGACTAGTTTAATAGCCCCATAAAACCAGTGAGTGAGCGCTTCTTTGTTGATAAATCCCTGCTGCTGGCGGCCGCAGCGCTGCCAACATCGCGGCGCATAAATCAATCATGATGTTACGCCCAATATTTATTACCACCATTAATTATTATCAAAGACGTTGATTATACGCAAATCGCTCCCGCAGTGTTTGTGTGTTGTGTAATGCGCTGTCAGTTTGTACGCAACAGTATTTGGATGATTAACAGTCCAGTTAAATACGGTTACCTCAGGTAACTGATTTACATATTACATTTTCATTTTCGTCAGTCAGACGATTTTCATTTGACTACGATTCATTTAAACCCTTCCATTCATTTACGAATCGTACATATGTACTTATACGGGGTGACAGGTTAAGTACGCGGAATAACGCTGGCACAAAACTACCCTCATCCCACCCCTGTGGTTTTTTTTTTGTATGAGCCACTGTGGATTCCTCCCTTCTTCTCTCTCTCTCTCTCTCTCTCTCTTCCTCCTTTCCCATATCTCCTTCATTCTTGATCTATGTCTCTCCCTCCTTTCGTCACTCCAGGTGGGGCCTGCCCTCTTCTTGGGTTTTCCTGGAAACCTTAGGCATTTTTTAATTTCTTTTTGAAAGGTAGCATTCTTCAGAGTCTTATTGAGTAATCTGGAGTTCGTCTATGACTTTTTCTGTTTTTTTGAACCAGAAATTGGACATTTGAGCTTTCTGAAATAGTTAAAAAGTTACCTTGTTAGTCTGTCAGGATTCATTACTTGAATATGTTCGTAGAAAGTAATTCTCCTTTTTCTAATTACGTCTGTGATCTTCTCAACGTGTGTGTACAGCTCATTATTGTGGCGTCTTCTACGTATACTATTCTCCATCTTTTATTTGTCCCAAAATTTTTCTTAATATTTTCCTTCCCGTGACTTCCAGTTCTTCCATCAGACACTCAGCTGCATAAAGTACTTCTGGCCGAATTACAGTAGAGTAATGCCCAAGTTTGGCATTAATGGATATTGATTGGCTCTTCTTTATTAATAATTTATTAATTTCACCTGTGCTCAAAAACTGTGTTGCTTTTTATTGTTCGAGATGCTGTTAGACTCGTTATTTCATTTTGTCGTGTTAGACTCGGTAATATCGTGTGGAAGTAATGCAGCATGTGTGTGTGTGTGTGTGTGTGTGTGTTTCCTTTCAGCAGTCTCGTAAATTTTGGCTTCAGTCGTTAATTGAAGAAACTATTTGATATTACGTTCATTCAGTCGTTATATGCCAATCCGAAAGGTCAGTAGTAGTGTTTCATTTTGCATGTTTCATTTTTTCCTATTGTAATAAGAATCTCTTATTGAACGAACGGAGTTGTTGATGTTGACTTTTCAGTTTTAGCAGGACCGGTTTTGGCATTTGCCTGTCTGTGCCTGTATGTGTGTCTGGGATATAGAATGGACGACAATAGGTTGACAAAGCAAATCTTCAGATATCTGTGGGGGAAGAAGTCAACATCAAGTTGGATTAAAGAAGTCCAAAAGGATTTATATAAACATAATATACATGCAAAGCCGGGTCACCGCTCGATTTGCTCGTCTACCCGTACGTACGCTGACAAATAATACGTACGTCTTCTCTGGCATACCCGAGCCAGATAAGTAACAAGGGCACACAATATATACTACACACATAAACGACACACTCCCCCCCCCACCGTACGGCTTGCTCCCAGGCGTGGGTTAAAGGTTGGCTAATATCTCTCTGGCTGGGGTGGGGCGTGAGTTCTATCACGGCCAGAGGGCGCAACAGGTCTATGACCTAATGCCTGAAAGTGAAGACGATAATGATGCAGAAGAAGCAATTGACAGAGAAGTGTTTCGGGCAAAAGTGTTGAAAATGGAGGGGGGTCCAAGGTAGGAGAGATAAAAACGCAGGATGAAAGTGGACTGAAGACAGGAAGAAGAGTGAAAAGATGAAAGAATATTGTAGAAAAAGAAAAGAACAAAGAGTAAAGAATTGAAATTGCATGTGGTCCTTACATGGCCGATACGAAAAAAATGTATTGTATTGAATTAAGTGAAGAGTTATGTATCTTAGGGAGCTTGCTAGTCCCGAAAAAAATTATGTACAAATTTATGTTTGTCTTCTCCAATAACATGTATAACTTCCAGAATTTGACTTGTCTGTTCGTTGGGTATTTGTTGTTTTATGGATCTCCCGGCTGACCCCTTGCCAAAATTATTTTTTAGCGTTGGTCCTTAGTACTCTTTCTGTTGCTTTCTTCAGGGTGCCACATTTCAGAACTATACGTGTGATAATGTTATTTTACGTTAGTAAATATAACGGCTCCCAGAAGAGTTCCTAAAATTCCAAGCAAGGTAAGAAGAAGAAGATCAGGCAGACCAAGAAAATGGTAGATAGAAGGTATGGGTGCGAAATTGAGACCAAGGATGACCTACGGAATGCCTGAAATAGATGGAGATTGGAAAACGGAAAACGTTGAATAACGATGAAAACACACACACACACACGCGCGCGCGCGTGTGTTTAAGACTGTTATGGATTTAGAGAACTTTAAGAAGCGTTGTGGAATCGTTGCCGTCTATGGAAGTCTGTAAATATTTAACTTTACAGACTATTGATCAGCGAAACAGTTGTGGAAACTAGAAGTGTTTTTATTTTGACCGTATCTTTACACACACACGCCTACCGACAAATTGTCATCAATCTTAATGTAATGGTACATGTGCCAACGAACGCGAAGCCAAACTTCTTTTTGTGAAACTGTCCTAGATTAGAATCATTCCAAATTAAAAACTTCTGTTTTGCACAGTAAATATCTAGCGCTGGCGGCTCAGTAGACCACTGGGTATGGCACCTGGCTACTAATATACAGAGGTCCCGGGTTCGATTCCGGGGCCCGCACCATAAATCAAGGTGCGTTTTTCAGCCCCCAGGTTGACTCAGTCTGTTGAAAATGAGTACCTGGGATAACATCCTGGGGATAATAATGGGCGGCTGAGCGTAGTGCTGGCCACACTGCCTTCCTTGTATGCCGTACGGCTCACATTAGGCAGCCTACCCTCCCTACTCCTAAGCTACTTCGGTGGTACACATGGGAGCCATTATTATTATATCTAGTGCTTTATGTTGTTGACAATATGTTTATGTTGGCGACAGCGCGTCCGAACTTATAATTAATCTTCTCATAGATAATAAATCAGAATTTCTTTTGTAAGTATTTTCTACTTATAAGCCTACCTGACTAGTAGTACTACTGTATTTAATAGTCAACGACTCTTACCCAGTAAGACGTATCCATGATACTACAGACTAAACTCCATGTCTTTGAGAGGTATGTGACTTTAGACATGCGCACGCGTAGGCACGCTCAGTGGTGTAAACAAACTAACGACTACCGAGAAATACCGATTCACATTACATTATCAAAATTCACTCAACGGTGATTTTCCTCTCATCTAATAAAAAAATGTTTCAGATTCCCGAGAACTTTTAATTTGTATAAGATACTTGTAACGCATCATTACAACTCCTGTTTTTTTTTTTTATTATCACTTTTCTTTTACTTCTATGTTTCTTGTACTTGAATCCAACAGTTTTAAACACTCGCGTTAACGATTTTCCACCCCATCAAATGGACAAATGGGTTCTTTGTTTCACGATAGGTAGGAGTTTTTTAACAGTGAGCACAGCATTTGATTTCTATAAAAATCCTAAACAATATTTCGTGCTACATATTTATGATAATCATCAAGAAAAATTCCTTTTCTCACAACTATTGCGTTTTTCCTGGAGAGATTTCCGACAACAGTTGTCCTTCTGGCCTACATTTCCTTTGCTGTGAACAACAAAATTCCTTTTTCTTTCTTTCAATAATTCTTGAAGAGACATTGTGAATAGACAGCTACAAATAAATGAATAACAGTATAATTCACTCACTAACTGAAAGTAACTAAAAGTACAATAATCCAAAACGATAGTTCACAAATTCATATTGTTAATGTTACTGTAACACAACTACTTGAAAAGTACTAAGTTGGAAACAGAGAACCAGTAATATGTAGCCTTTGAGCGCACAACGGTGAATACCAGACTGCAGTAAAATTACAAAGTGTTCGATTGCCACTGTGAATGGATGATGCCAGTCTGACTGTGAACTGGGCGTGGCAGCTATCATGAATCACTGGCCTTGAAAAGCTAGCGTTACTAACACAAACACACTCACCCATGCTATATCCCCTCCATCAGAGACATGGAGTTCAGTCTGATGCAGTACCTCATAGTGGTGGAACATGGTTGTTCAATTCATACCGGTCCGGGGGCAAGTATAGAAGAAAGGGAAAATATAAAAACGCGCTAGGGAACCTAAGACGATGGTTGTTGACTCCACCCTATCGTTGAAGGTAAGGGAAGTCCCCTGCTTAATACGCGTATATTTGCGTTCAGTCACGTATCTCACTTGAGGGAACTGTGGCATAAGCGGCGGTAGATTTGATCGCGCGTTTCCTGTCGCGAGATATAGTTTTACGTCCTTTCAATTGGCCATACCGTCCGTACATTTAACTAATCCAAACGATATAACTATTTATTAATATTATTTTTCGGAATTATTTTTAGTATATTGTTGACATGGTCAGTAGTAATATACTGTTATTACTATGGTCGGCAACTTTTGATACGTCCGAGTACATCTTTATTGCCACATTTTAGTAACTAATACGTTTAGTTACTATTTTTTTTATTTTTTTTATTTAGTGTTTTGCCCTAAGGCAAGTCTTCAAATGGTAAAAGTTCTCCAAGGTGTCCTATCGCATGCCAGTGTTTTCGTTTCTTCGTAAACAGTAATTTTAAAAGTTACTGGTTTAAGTGGATGAAATTGGACTTCTCAGACACGCAGTGGAATGTAGGCCTACTCTTCGCAAAAGAAATGTCGATGTACAGCATGAACTGAATATTATAAGTATACTTGATAGGGTTGCCCAAAATTAGCTAAAGTGTGGTTGGAACGAATGGATGACTGCCGCATCCCCGAACAAGTATTGAGCTATAAGCCGAAATGACCGAGAGGTGTGACGCGTCCGAAGAAGCGTTGGAGTGACCAGCTCTGGTCTGTCTGCTCGGGAACGGAACACGCTACTTTTGGATTAATGTTCACACACTCCCCCCTCCTCTCTCTCTCTCTTCTCTTATATTACACGCACGTAACAGTGTTTGAACACATTCGCACGAAGCAATGAGCGGTAGTTGTCAGTGCACACCACTATAGAAAAATTATTCCGATAGCGCCTTCAAGCTTCACAACTCGTCGTCATATCGGAAACTCGTCAGATCAGATTTCCCGATCTGCCGACGAGCTGTAGGCTAAAGCTTGAAAGCGCTAATCGGAATAATTTTTCTGTAGTGGTAGTCTATAGAGCAAAGCTAAACGCGCGCACGTGTGTGATCATTTAACAATGAAACAGACTTCTGTTTATTTTCAAATCGCTGAAACGCTTGACGTCAGTGATGAAAGCAATCTTATCAACTGTAGTGATTCTTTTATCTCTGCCTATGTAGCTGTGTTGTTGACACGTTCTTGTATCACTTGAAGAAAGGCTTACGCTAATAGCAAAATGCCGAGGACACGACACACGGGTCGGCTTCATTGAAGGTGATAAGCTTCACCCGGATACTAGATAAGCTTACTGCATAATACACTGTCACCCTACCACACGCACAAAGTTGTGTAGTATGCTGAGTTGATATTGTTCGTTAGTAATATCTCTTACATATCTATTAGTACGTAGATATCATTCATTAGTAATATCTATTACATATCTTGGTACTACAGTCAATGAACAATGGGACCACTCTCAAAAAATAAAGAGCAGAATTGAAAAGGCAAGACTAGTGTACACTAGAATGAGCAGTTTATTCAAAAGTCGTGATTTAACAGTAAACACGAAGATGAAACTTCTACGCTGCTACGTATTCTCGTTCCTCTTCTACGGTGTATAATCTTGGACTTTGACTGAAGCCACAACTAAGAAACTAGAATCTTTCGAAGTGCAGCTGTACCGTAGAATACTGAGCATTTCATGGACAGCACATATAACTAGTGCTGAAGATCTTATAAAGATGAAGAAAGATAGGGAAGTTATTAACACAGTGAAGATAAGAAAGTTTCAGTACGTGGGACATCTCATGAGAAATGAAAAGAGATTTTACTTATTGCAGTCCATACTACAGGGAAAAGTACTTGGAAAGAGAGGAGTTGGGCGACCGAGAATATCATGGCTGAGAAATTTAAGGACCTGGTTTGGCGTGAATACAACTGACTTATTTCGTACAGCAGTGCAGAAAGTTAAAATAGTCTGTATGATGATATGATATGATAGGAACTATCAGAAGAAAAAAATGTCATTTAACACTGGATCCCTAAATTCCGTCTGATTTCGTCATTGCGTTTCTTGTCTAGGGAGGTAGACAAGATTAGTAATGAGCGCGGAGAGCCAACACTTTACGTTATGCGTGTGTGAAGTACCAACAGAGGTTACCAAAGTACTAGTAGGTTTACAAACAATCTAACTGTCTGCAAACGTGGTACTATGCCGACAAACCGTGGCGACAACATGAAGTTGTATTTATTAACGTATCTATTAATACATTAATATTATTTTAACAGGTGTGTGTGTGTGTGTGTGTGTGTGTGTGTGTGTGTGTGTGTGTGTGTGTGTGTGTGTGTGTGTGTGTGTGTGTGTGTGTGAACAGAGGAGAGAAATTGTGCTTAAAAAATGGAAAGGGTAACTGGAGAAAGTAAGTACAGTACCCTGTTCGTGACTACGTTGGCACTTCGTGGAACTGTTTGCCCGAAAGTCTTCAAAGTTATGCATATAGAAATTGGAGATATTTCTCAACAAACTAACAGAGCACAGATGTTTACTTCTTGGAATTTATATTAAACATTATAGCTTCGAAGAATTTCAAAGTGAAAGTTTGTTGAGGTTTCTCAAGATTTTACAGCCTACAGACGATTTTACAGTGTTCTTGATATGGCTTCTGAGTTTTAGAGCCAACGAAGAAATAACATTTAATCAAATATAAGGGTGTCTCATTTTTCTGAATTCTTTATTAATATTTTCTTGAAAGTTTTATTAAAAATTAAAAGCAGTCTTTTCTGTAGCTACTACACGGGGAGATGTTAAAGATTTATAAAGTGTGTATTTTACTATTGTGCCTCACATTCGTAAGATTTTTTGTGTTTTTTAAAGTAATGTTTCACTTTTTCGCTTTAATTTGTTTTAACATTGAAAATGTTTATAAGGACGTGTCGCACATTTGCGGCCGATCGCTGGTGCGTTATCGAAAATGGGAACCGGTGAGTTTCCATAGAAACTACTTCTTTGTTGTCAATAACGTAGTACACATATAAAACTTCGCTTATGAATACGACTACATTTAACTTATAATCTGTACATTCGTAAATGAAGAATGAATTCATTGATAGGTGAATGTACATAAATATATATATATATATATATATATTGCGACAACACAAATTACTAAACTATTGGCGCATAGGATATGATAGTATGTGTATTTCAAATTACAAGTCTATATTGGAGGGTTTAAGATTATTTATTGCACAAAACACAAGTTATAGTTTATATGGTATATTTGATATGTACAGAATGTAATGTTTGATATAGAGTCTTTCATTTAAAATGTTAAATAATGTTCATACGCAAGACGTGATACGTTACATAAAGAAGATTCCCACGATGATGTTGTTGAAGAGACGGGCAGGTCTTTGCGGTGTAGTTGGTTCGTCAGGTGTGGCTTATAAATGACAGACGTTCACCCAGAAACGTTCACAGCTGGGCTGGCGTCCGGTAACAGCTTGGCTGATGTCCTGTAACAGCTGGGCTGGTGTCCTATAACAGCTGGGCTGGCTTCCTGTAACAGCTGGGCTGGTGTCCTGTCAGCTGGGCTGGTGTCCTGTAACTCCCACGATGAATCTGACGCTTCGCACACACAACGGTACTACGGATCTTATTACTCGCCAAATTAATATAGAGTTATGACCAAGTAATATCTCAGGGGACAGTGAGTTTAATCTAATAACGGTATATTGAACTTATACCACTCCGGCTTCTTCAAGTGTTCACGCGAATACCCAAGGTCTACCGCGATCAGCAGACCACCCTATGAGGAAATCTTGCACTAACACGGAAACGTCTTGATGGAACAACTTACTATTGCGTAACTATTAATGATACTGACACTGCGGAAAACCTCGCACAGTGATACAGTTACACTCACATATTACACACGTAATACTACATTACTAATATCGTGTGTAGAGAGTTAATATTCAACCGTACTGCGTCACACGCGTTACTATCCCCGAATAGTCTTTACAGATTCCTGCAAGCGACAGAATCTTGAACAAGAATTGTATGTACCGTTCGCGGTAGCAGCAGTGAAGAACTGTCGTAATTATACGCGCAATGCGTTAAAACAATACTGTGTGCAGATGTACTACACACACAGTTCTGAGTCTTCCCGTTTCACTAACGACGAATAGTCTTTACAACACCTTGCAAGCGGTAGAATCTTGTACAAGGAGTGCACGTCCCGTTCGCGGTAGATGGCGTAGAAGAACTGCCTGTGTAACGACAGGCTTAAGAAAATTTCCAACCACCACTCAGCATTCTATTGGTGGATGGAAGTCACATGGTAAGTACACCGTGACATGCACTTTTCATGCAGTAGAGTGCATGTACTTTGTAACAGCATGCATAGCGGTAATCAGAATACCCTTATCTCATGCATAACTGCCTACATACTAATATCATACATGAACGTAAACAATAGTTAGAAATGTATAGGGATTGTAGCGATACATATGTCTGAGTTCAGTTCAATGCCAAACACAACGATAATTAATTTACGCACCACCCGGGAAACGTTTACCACTCGCGCACGCGCGCACATTTCCACAACACAGTACATGAATAACAATAAATAAATAATGCACAGTTTTACTAAACTAAACCCTTATCCTTACTAAATACAACTGATAACATAACCAAACTTAACCATCTACCAATATAACATGAATCTCCATTGTCTGTGTAATATATGAGCTTGCCCCGCCTATCATGATCCTGTGATTCGTTGCAATATATATATATATATATTTTAGATTCATTGAAGCATTTTCAATGCCCTTCTCTGTGCATTGCATTTGGGCAATGCCTGTAAATTTTGTATCTATCCTACACCTATTTCAATCCACACCGTTGTAGTTGGCTAAATGTGTATAATATTTAATTTGTTAGTCTAAACTACGCCCAAGTTTTACAGTTGTTACACTGTACAATTATAGAATTTTAGTTTGCCTGTCAACACATAGGCTTAAACTAGTATTTATTGTTGGAAGATTGGGTTTAGATTCTTGTTGATGAAGATTGGTGGCATTGGATTCTTGTCACTGGCCCGCGTTTCGCCACTTGTTTAGTCGGTGTTTCTTTGTCTAAAAAAAAACGAAAATGAATTTTTTCTAACAGAGCAGGTTATAGATTGATATAACCGTATACGTTTATAGACTAAAAAGTAAAAGGATCCTTAACATGGGCGCCCATACAAAATTTTCTAGGGGGGGGCAAGACCAGGGGGTTTGGGGGTATGGAATGACAGGGGTCTTGGACTTTAAGTAAAACAAGAAAACCAATAAAAGAAATATTATAAGGCAAAATTATACATCGTGTGTTTCAATAACTTTCTGAAAATAATGTATATATTTACAGAATTCTAAAATATCAGATATTTTTTCCTTTCAATTTTTTATTTTTCCCGGGAGCCAGGGGGGGGCCACGGCCCCCCCTGCCCATCCGTATGGGCGCCCATGATCCTTAATTTGTGTATATAGGGTTACCATACGTCCTCTTTTCCCCGTACACGTTGTCTTTTTTAGTGTTAAAAACCTGTCCGGGACGATTTTTTAAAAAACAGGGAAATGTCCCATTTTTCGTAAAAGTGAAAAATGTAGTCACGCTCAAGAGCGCTCCCAGCGGCGCCGCTTAGAAATGTACAATTGGCGTCGTAAATATGTTGCTTGCCCACAGCTCTTTCCCGCGTATTCTGCAATTCTAATAGGCGTCTACATTCGTGAGTTTTTAAGGTTATTGATAGTTCTGAATTGAGTTGCTTATTTTCGTGGACATTATGAGTATAGTTAGTGGTAGTTATAAGTTGTAGGCAAGTAGAATTCATTATTAGTAATATGCCAAAACAAAAGTCCAACGTCATCTTGTTATTCAGAACTTTTGAAAATTGTTGAGTATTTTTATTTCATTCCGAGTAACAACTCTGTTACAGAACGGGTATTTTCTCTGATCAGTTCGCAGCGGACCAAAGAGAGAAATAGGTTAATGGTAGAAAATGTTAAAGTTATAATTTGTGTACAGTACAACTTAAAAAGTCTTTCATGTGTTCAGTTCTACGATTATTTATTAGAAAATAAAAAGCTTTTGATGGGAATTGGTTCAGCTGATAAATACCAATGGCATCACAAAGATACAATTGAACATTTGGACTGTGAATCCGATTCAGACTGATTAGTGTTGTTACAACGGTCTACTCGATCGACGTAGGTACAGTGGAAACAAAAAAAGTACAAGACGCCAATTAAGTCACTAATCACCAGCTTTAATTTTTATAGTTAAAACAGTTTGTAATTAACAACACAGTCTACTACAACAAATCAAATATAAATTGTTCACACGCAATAAAATGTCACTAATATTAAACACAATTGTATTACAATTATACGCAGTGGCGGCTCGTGAGTAATGAAATGGGAGGGGCACACAGTGGGGAGGATCTAAGGTGGGCCACCATTCGCGGTAATTAGTACTTAGGTAAAAAAATATAGAATGTCTTACCTGGTATTTCACTTTTTGTATAACAATTCCATTCTCCTGTTTTTAGATGTAGCGAATTCCTCTATCACTTGTTTGTTGAAATCTTGAATGCCATGAATCATTTTTTTTTCTGTGGATAGCATAGCCTATGCATTCAGTCTATCAGTGCCCATGGAATTTCTTAAAAATGTTTTTATTCTTTTCAATGTAGAAAAGCACCTTTCACTTTCAACAGTTGTCATCGGTATGGTAACAATTATCTTTAAAATAGTCACACACTCTGAGAAGGTACGAAACATGTTATTATCAAGGAAAAACTGTAATAAGGGTGTTGCACCAGAAGCAATACGTAAATCTTCACGACTGTATAACACTTCTAGTTCGGTTCTCAGTTTCAGACCATTTATTGTTGGATAAAATTTAATTGTAGTCTGAAAATCATTTTCCGGAAACTCAACACAGTACTGTGGGAACTTTTCAACTAAAAACAATTTGGAAACACATAAATGATCTGAAAATTGAAATCTTTCATTAATATTGTTCACAATCATATCACATACTTCCAAAGCGGCCACACGGTTGCTCCTATTACTTAATTGTTCAACACACTGTCTCTTAGTCACAGGCTCACTTACAGACACTTCACTGTCTTCATAGGTCTTACGAATATTAACCACTGCACTCACAAAATGTTTAACAAATGTTCTCATTTTTATTGCATCAATGTTTCTTTGTTGAATGCAATCAAAGAAAATCGCCACATGAGGCATAATTTTGTGGAAAAAAGTCAACCAGAAAATGAACTGAGGATCCCTCAAAGTTCGTACAAATCCTGCAGCCTGGCTAGAAGCACTTTTGTCAGAAATCTCTATGTCCCTAATGTGTTCAAAACATTTTATTAGATTATCTTTATGTTCAAACACAGTATTAACAGCCCTGTGTTGAAAGTACCATCTTGTAGGAGGCACAGACCCAATTTTTTTTTTTTTACAATTTCTACTAAATAATCCATCCTCTTTGGAGATCTTGAAAAATATGGTCCTATTCCTTGCAGGTCTTGAAAAAATATTCTACTCTGGGAGGCAGACGATGTTGAGTTTTGAAGAATCAGATTCCCTTGATGGGCATAACAATGAATAAAATTTGCATTTGGATACTTCTCTTTAACCAAACACTGGACCCCTCCTTTCTGACCACTCATAACAGATGCACCATCGTAAGTCTGACAAATTAGTTTTTCCGGGGACTTGTATATTCCTATTTCTTCCAACTGTCCTAAAATTGTCGAGGCTAAACTTCGAGCACTTTTATCAAAAGGGACTTCAAAAAAACCCCAAAACCTTTCAATTACTGTATTCTCCCTTCAATGAGATATCTCAAAATCAATGCCATCTGTGTTTTGCACGAACTGTCAGTTGTTTCATCAGCCTGAAGTGATATGAAGTCTATCGTAGAAATTTCAGTCACAATATTCACGATATTCAGTGTGTCATTTTTTCGACACACTGACAAAATGGCATCTAAAAGTTCGTTCTGAATTGTTTTCGAGGTTCCTTTAAACACTGTTGAATTTTCTAAATGATCTTTCAAAACACTGTCAAGTGCTGCAGTATAATTGATTAGTCCTTTAAAAATCCCTGGGTTGTTGTCTGCTTCTTCCGTTTCATCGTGGCCACGTAAAGCTAATTCAAATTCCCCACAAAATTTAATCGCATCAATTATTCGAGACAAGATGTATCTGTTCTTGTCTACAAGTTCGTTATGTTTACGAACAGAAATTCTGTAACCATCATCGAGTTGCAATCTAATATTTACAATACCTAGCACAGCTAAACTCATTTCATTGTCTAAATGACATTTAGACAGCGAATGCTTCTTACTCTTTTCTGGTAAATGTTTCAGATCTTTAACGCCCGACTTAGTCCACGTGTCTTCACCGCCAAACAGAAGACAAGCAAAGCAAAATAAAGCATTGATTGTGGGGCATCCGCACATCGATTCCCATTTTTCGTACACTGTGGTATTGAAAGTTCTATTATAGGTTCTGTTTTTGTCCTTAAACACTTGGTTGATAGACAACTGCGGTCTTGGTGGACCCAATTGTTTTGCTATTAACCTATCTTCATAGCACAAAGTTTTACTCTGTAAATACTTGACATCATTCATTTTGTCTCAGAGATTTACACAAGCACACAAAATACCGACACTTGAATATTTTCAACACCGTTATTTACACGCGTCCGTAACACTGATTACTGAAAACCACTTGTAAACTTGTAACACTACAATTTATACAATTACTATAAGCACTGCCACCACAACTATCGTGTAGCACATAACATAACCGCTCTAGGTACACGTTCTATTTTAATATTTCCTTCAATGAGAATATAATTTAAAATTATATAAAATCGCAAAAATTATTATAATCATATTCACGATAGAAACATTATAATAACATTATTTCGAACAATATACACTAAGAAAGTAACAGTAATTATTAGTATTATAGAACAGCTCAGATGGCGGTAAAATGTAATAGTCTACTAAATAGCTCCGATTCATATCCGTTAGTTGCAGTAATGTGGCGCACCTACAGGATTCAGAGTTTACTACTTGAAGACTGTAAATGTTTGGTCAATGGTCACATAGTCTAGTGTGACCGAATGCTATGGGATTTTAGCATTACGCTCTCCCACCACAAGAGAGTTGAGAAGTGGAAGGGAGTAGTGCGACCTGGGTCACAACGGTCGCTGTGACCGTCGCTATGTTGCCACATTTGTTTTCGCGTTGCCACATTTCTCCAGACTTCGCACTGTTACAAACTATCATTTGAAACGAGGACGTTTCTACAATATTTATTTATTTATTTCGTGTTTTTTTGGTGGGGCACGTGACCATGTGCCCTTATGAGTGAGCCGCCTCTGATTATACGTCCGATTATAAAACACCACTCTTAACTAATAACCACTTGAATGCGCACAGTAATGTCGCCCGATAATAACTCTCGAACCGAACTGTAAATATATCGCTGCTATACTGACTTGAGCGTCCCTGAGTAATTGCATTTATATCCGCCGAAAATCTAGACGATTCCTAATTGCGTCTTAGCGTCCGCATGAACTACGTAATTAACTGCGGCCTTGACACAGTCCGCACGGCTGGAGGCATCGAGAAGACTCTCGCAAATGAGTCTACAAGCACGTACGCCATACACAGTAGAGCGAGATTCTTCTGGCACATTCGACAAACACGTAGATTGTTCTGTGATGTCGTAACAGTATTAAACTAATTATTGCTATGATTAAAAATAAATACAGCAAATATTCTTTTCCTATGGAAGTTCCGCTTCTAAATAATAGTTTTAAGTTTTGTTTGCAAACATTTTCTTGTTGTACCACTAAAATTAAATTGTACATTGTATAAACTCTGTAAAAATGCTTAACTTAATCATGAATACCTTCTTATCCATAATGTAGAATGTTTGTACTGTCAAATTTTTTTTTGATCCGTAAAGCAACGATCATACTGTTAAATTTTGAGGTTGTCTTCTTTTTTCACCTAGGCAATATGATAACCCTAAATAAAGCCGAAATATCTATGCATTATGAAGGGAAAACCAAGCATGTTTGTGGAATAAGTATTTGCATATTGAAATACAGAAAAGCGGAAAACAGACTGGAGTAAACGTTATCCTCTGACTCGTGTTTTTCACTCAGAACAACAGTGCACTATGTTACCGGTCGGTGCCGACTGTGTCTTCCCACGCTGGAACAGTGTTGTTAGAAAGTGGCCCGTTGATCCTGGTATAGCTGTCGCTAAAAGCTGGTATTTTAAATAAAAAACTGGTATACTTATGTAATAGCATGAATACAATTGTATGTGTTCTATGGATATAGTATGATATGATGCCGCTTTAATACGATACAGACTAATGGTTACATGCGTATATAAAAATACGTATATACGTATTTAGACATCGAAGCATTAAGGATTACTACCACACTTGTAAATAAATAATAACACAATATAAATAGGTTGGCAATTTTTATTTCAGCTGATGATTGGCGCGTAAATTTGAATTTGAATTACGAAACAGAACTTATATTATTTAAAGTGATTTGAAAATAAATATAATACTAATATCAAGCATAAATAATTAAAATTATTTAAAGAGAAAAAATAATATAACAATAATCATACAAAAATTATTGCTAGCATGTGTTTAAGAACATACTAGTAACTAATTGAGATCATCTCATTTTAAATAAAACTATGAAATTTTCAATAGTCAATAATAATAGTACTTCAATATTATTAAAAAAATTATACATCATAACTATTCGAAAATTTTTTCCATACTTGATTAAATAATAATAATTATTATTATTAGTCTCGTTAATTACTGTTGAAAATTTAAAAGAAAAAAAAAACTACTACTGTAATATCTAGTCAGAATAGCTTCTTAGGACCTCAAAACGGCAACATCTGCTGAAAACTCGATTTTAGAAAATCGGACTGAAACGGGAAGTTGAAAAAAAAAATATTAGTGGCAGCGGGACGCGAACCTCAATCTAACTCATGACAAATCTCTCACCTTAAAACACGGCCAGCACAAGCAATTGCTTGAAAATGATTAAAATGAATATGAATTAAATAACTTGAGGGCTTACGAACAACTATTATTGGAAACAGTAAATAATAACCTTAATCGACGCTTAAGTTTTTAATTATAACAATTACTGAAATTCCATTCTTGGTTACAGTACATGACTTATTGTGTTCTGTCAGTTATAGAAACTTATTGCTTGTTTATTTTTACCAATTTTCCACACAGGTAATGCTTCGCCACATCTCACGTTTATCGTTGACGTCAGTGAACATGTTATGTTATAAAGTGAGAAATGACGTCTTAATACACACGCGTGCGCACGCGCGCTCCCCCTCTCTCTTTCTCTATCCGTCTACCTACCTAACTGTCACCATCTGTCTGTTTTTCTCGTTCTGGTTCCCACACCCCGTGTTCCTTTAATTCTTCTCCTCTTCAAGGATTAGGTTATATAAACCTGTTCGGGCACCCATCTCATCCTCGGCCGACCCACGTCTCTTCTACCAATGGTTTATAGTTCAGCGCCGCTTTCGGCAATCGATCCTCTGTCATCCTTTGCAGATGATCCCACCATAGTTTTCTCCAAATCGAAATAATTTCATTTATGTCATTTACTTCGAGCTCTACTCTGATATCGTCATTCCTTATTCTATCTTGCAAAGTATAATTTAAAGTATTTCGAAGAAACTGCATTTTAGCACTCTGAATCTTGGAATTTTCCTTTATTGTCATGACCCACGCCTCACTCGCATATATCAATGTGGGTATTGCAATTGTCTTATAAAATATAATCCTTGTGCTGTGTTTTGTTTCATTTCTAAGATTTCTATGAATCGTACCACAACCTAAATTTAATTATCTTCTCTCTTATATTATATTCAGATTCATAGCTTACTGCACAGCCGAGATATTTGAAATGGCTCACTTGTTCTAAAGTGCTGTTGTTTATAACTATCTTAGTCCTCACTGGATATTTACCTTTAAAGGCCATGGTTTTGGTCTTTCTTATTGTCAGTGAGTACTCTCTTGCCACTTCTTGTAATTGAAACATAGATCTTTGAAAATCATCCTCATTTTCTTGAATAAAAACTATGTTATCCGCATATAGCAGGGAACCAATACAAATTGATTTGTTAAGCTGTATTCCCGAAGTCACTCTGTATTTCCATGCTCTCAACATGCCGTCATTGTATATATTAATCAAGGTTGGGGAAACATTCCTGCCTAACTCCTTTATTTATTGGAGTTATTTTAATTTTATAACAGAAAAAGTATGCACCTGTACTTTAGTGTGGTGCTGTTGAATGCATTTCATACTGTGGATATCAAGAAGAACACTTCGGGTATCTCAAGAAAATACGATTTGTGAAACCGAAATAAATACACACAGAATCCGAACGAAGACCCGGGCAATTATGGCTGTCTCTGAAATCTGTACTGAGAAGGTATCGGTAGCTGTGTAGTTATTCGCTATAGAGGTATGAGTGGAACGATGTTGGTCGATTAAAGACTGAATTCAGTGTTCTGAAGGTGAGTCGTAATATTAAGTGATCATTTATTAGTCATGATCGGTAGTCCGTTACAAAGTATTCTGAATTGTGGAAAAGCGTATAATGCGTATAGTGTGTTGTACTTACAGCTATAAAGAATTGTTTGGTAACGATTTGTGGAGAGTTTTGAAGTTCGGGTGGATCGTGTACTAAAGCATCAATCAAAGGAGGCATGCAACCCAGGTGGCTTGTACGAGGGTTAGTTGCAAAGGCGGCTTGCAACCAGGTGGCTTGTACGAGGGTTAGTTGCAAAGGCGCCATGCAACCCAGGTGGCTTGTACGAGGGTTAGTTGCAAAGGCGGCATGCAACCCAGGTGGCTTGTACGAGGGTTAGTTGCAAAGGCGGCATGCAACCCAGCTGCCTTGTACGAGGGTTAGTTGAAAAGTTCGCGGACGACATCTGTAAATTAGCGGTAAAACTAAAATTTTCCGTGTGCTGCAAGATTTTTATTTTATGTGAACTCCTGATACCCCAAATCTATCTATCAATTTATTGAACGTTTAGAAGCTGTTTAAAATTGACGTGTCATGCGAGTTTTGAAAAACGGACAAAATCAAACATCGTGGTGTGATTCTTTCTTAAAAATTGTTTAGCGCCACCGGAAATTCAGAACAAAATTTTAAATGTGTCAGGAGATGCTGCAACTTCAAAACCAACGGTTTGTAAGTAGGCACTTGAGTTTAAACGTGGTCGTACGAGCACTGAAGATGACCCCCCCCCCGCACTGGACGCCCAAGAAATGCAACAACTCCAGATGCGGCAGCCATCTTACACAACGCTTTTTCACGCCAAGTTCTTGAGTTAAAAATTTTAAACAGCTAATAAAGAGTGAATAAATTGACAGATATATATGGAAATTAGCAGGTGTTCACGCGAAATTTACGTCTTGCAACACACGTAAGATTTTAGTTTTACCACTGAGCTATAGATGTCGCTCCGCGGACTTTTCAGCTGACCCTTGTACATCTGTGGTATTATCTGGCGGTTTGCGTGTTAATATTTGGGGAGTATTCTGCAGGGAATACTCCTTTACATTTTCGTGTGCAGATTTTGTAGAACACATAAATGTGTGTGTGTGTGTGTGTGTGTGTGTGTGTGTGTGTGTGTGTGTGTGTGTGTGTGTGTGTGTGTGTGTGTGTGTGTGTGTGTGTGTGTGTGTGTGTGTGTGTGTGTGTGTGTGTGTGTGTGTGTGGTTTGACTGTGAGGCGTCGTCGGTGATAACACAAGTCTGAAAGGGCGTGTCTCGACGGTTGCAGTGTTATAAAGGGTTTGACAGATGATTCTGTCTGTGCAAGAGTAGATACTGACAATTACGACGAATTATACAACTCTCCTTATAGGTTCGTTAATAAGAACTTTAAAACAAACATTTAGGCAATTGAATTTTTTCCGTTAGCAGTAGCATATCAATTGTACATGTATATTTAATGTATTCGTTATAATGATGTAAAGTGTTAATAATGTTCAAGATAACGATGAAATCCATGATAATAACTGATTCAGTATTTTAACTATAAGTTAACAAGGCTTACCGTACACAAATATGACATGTCTCAGATCGAAGAGAAGTAAATAAATTTTTTAATGTATGATTTGTTTCATGACTTCTAGTTTTTGAGTAAGTCAGTGTAAAGTATGAGGCTTCAAAAAACAATATGTAGCAAAGTGCAAATATTCCATCTTGACTAATCGTTATTTTGGATTTTCTGTAATAAATCTCGTATCATTAAGAATCACTTTTAATTATAAATTTGTATTCTTAATAAATATTGGGAAAATGATTGTTTCTGAAGATATTATGAAAACAGTCTGTTTAACCCCATCACGCTATTTAATTTGTTGTTCCAGGAATGTTTGAAGCTACTTTAGTTTGTGTAAATTACGTTATTTGTATAGTATTCCTTCAATAAAGTCTCTAATTTCTCCGAATTAAAGTCAAGAACTGCTGAATTGCTTTGACTAAGATGACGATTCAAACCGAAGAGATATTAGACTAGAGGAGTCAACCCTGTAAGGGTAAGTATGTATCGGCGTAAAAGAGAAACGTAGGGTAATAGGCTCTGCCTTCGTTATCTGGCGCGTGGGAATTTGTTTTTTTTTACGCCTACAAATACGTACATTATTTCGTAAATATTGAGCAATTGTCATTTTAAGAAACCTTTCTTCTTCTGATAGTTCCTATCCGTTTCGGATGTTGGATATCATACAGACTATTTTAACTTTCTGTACTGCTGCACGGAATAAGTCAGTTGTATTCACGCCAAACCAGGTCCTTAAATTTCTCAGCCATTATATTCTCGGTCGCCCAACTCCTCTCTTTACAAGTACTCTTCCCTGTAGTATTGACTGCAATAACCAAAATCTCTGTTCATTTCTCATGAGATGTCCAAGATACTGAAGCTTTCTTATCTTCACTGTGTTAATAACTTCCCTTTCTTTTTAAGAACGTCAACATTAGTTATATGTGGTGTCCATGAAATGCTCAGTATTCTACGGTAAAGCCACATTTCGAAAAATTCCAATTTTTAGTTGTGGCTTCAGTCAAAGTCCAAGATTCTACGGTAGCAGCGTAAAAGTCTCATCTTTGTGTTTATTGTTAAATCGTGACTTTTGAATAAACTGCTCATTCTAGTGTACACTAATCTTGCCTTTTCAATTATGCTCTTTATAAGAAACCTTTAATTTTTCTTTATTAAATTTGAAATATTGTAATTTCCTTTTTTATGGACCCTAGTAAACTGACTAACTGGCTTACAAATAGGCTCACGTTAAGTGTTTATTGGAATTTTACTGAAATTTTATAACTCGTGGGGGGTATTGATCACTAAATCTCCCCCTTCCCGTGGGTGGGGGGGGGGTCTGGGGCTTTCTCCCCAGTAGCGTGAGGTTGAGGGTTATACAGCTTTACCCGATGCCTTCCTCCGATCGCCGCACTCCCTGCCTGGCACGCACCGCCTCATCGTCGACGCGGGAGTGAACTGGTCCTTCGGCTGGAGTGGAACTGATGGATGCCAGGCAAAAATTGCGATGCTTCACGCGAACGGCACCAGAGTACTGCCGTCCCGGGTAAGTAGCTGCCCATTGAGTCCGAAGTGAGGCCGCGTGTTTTGGGAACCAGGGCTCTTTTCCCTGGCAAGTAGTCTCAAGGGGATCCGTTCTTTGGAAAGTTGGCGGGCGAACTCGACTCACGCATCCGTGAAAGGCGTGCTGGCGGTGCTCGCGTGACTAATGACCCCTGCGGATGCCCGGGGAGGTGCTCCGGGGACTCACCGTTGGTTATAAAAGCCGATTGCGGGTGGCTTTCCGTATGTCTAAGACCCCACCCAGAGGGCGGGGCACCCCTTCCTTCGGTGGCATTGGCACTAATGGTTGGAAAATTTGCGTATCGTCACCGCGACGGTATAGAATGTGACGTTACTCCTAATAGCGTTTTTCGGGACTAACGGGAACCAAGGTGCGCATTCCCTGGCATATAACTGTGTCGGACCTCTCACGCCAGTCCGTGTTGTACCCTAGTAGGATCAGGCTTGGTCTGCTTGTTCTCCCCTGTTTGGCGGATTGGCGTCCGTTGAGTCTGTGGAGACCTAAGTTGGACTGAGCGAGAGGGGAAGGTTGGGGCAACCTGCCTTACCACTGGCTTGGTGGGCTAATCGTCTCCTGCTGCCGCCAGAAGGTGGAAGAAAAGCCGTAGACCTCGGAGGGTGATCCGGTGGATCGTCCTGGGAGTCAAACCCGCGACCATTCAGGGCCAAGGGGGTCGTCGTGCGGATCACATGACGTATGGTACCACGGGATCGTGAACTAGTTTGGCCGGCGTCCTGCCCCCCCCCCTCCGGTGTTCACGAGTTGAGTAGAGGTTTCTTGGTGGTTGTGGTTTTCCCAGCTAGAGTAGATTTTCCTTAATACTGGTCTTTCTGAGAATTCGGATGTGTGTCTTGAAATCCTTTGAACTTTGGAGGGGGGGGACCACACTTGGTTCCTCTTCGGAAGTTCTCTAACTCTTAGTTCGCGTCTTCTTCGACGTTCGGACAATATACTGGTTCCCCCTCCCGCAGATACACCACTGTATAGCACGATGCCAACTGCGCGACGTTAGTAGTAGTGATGAGCATTGCCAAGAAACCATCAATGTTTAACATCGATGTTAATATCAAGAAGAGTACATCGATGTTAGAAAAACGTCGGTTTGAAAACATCGATGCTTTAAGATTGAAAACATATAATGTTTTCAAGCCTATGTTGCAAACTGCGCTTTTATTGTCACCATTTTTTACAAAATGTTTCTATAATTCACTTTTGGCTGTGGCATAATTAACGGGTGGATAATTACAACGATCCCGATGATATTAAAACCTCAAATATAAACTAAAACTCATTTAAATTATGTTGTAACACTATCACAATTAAAAGAGAAAAAACGCAAAAACTAGAATGAAAAATAACAGTGAAAAACCATAAACTATATCAGAATGAAAACCAAATACGACTGATGTAAATGGTAAACCGTTATTCCGTTCGTTTGTAAGCTAAAGCTAACTTTGAAACTGTTGAAGCCTGTGTAACGGTATCCTATGAAATGGTTTTGTTCTATTTTTAGTTTTACCATATTACGTCACTACGCTACTACGTAGCTCCATGTACATTGTACTATGTACTAGTTTACAAACTAGTCAACTGCCTAGGATCTACCATTAATATCTTGATCATCATCATCATCCTCAAGGTTTAAACCAATAATGATTTGTTCCGTTCTCAAATAGGCAAATATTACAGTTGGTCACTCCAGCGCTTCCTCGGACGTCCCACACCTCTCCGTCCCCTCGGCTTATAGTTCCATAGTTGTTTGGGGATGCGGCAGTCATCCATTCGGCAAAGATTTTCCCACCAATTCAGCTGATACTGGGCGATCCTGTCGAGTATACTCATAATATTCAGTTCCTGCCGTATATCTGTGTTTCTTCTTCTGTGATCATGGAGAGTATACCCTGCCACGTGGTTGAGAAATCTCATTTCAGCCGCTTGGATGCGACTGGGCTGGCCTTTCGTTAAAGTCCAATTCTCAGACCCATAAAGAAGTGTGGGAAGAGCCATCACCATGTAGAATTTTAGGCGTGTTCCTTTACTCGCTGACTTAAGGGTTCGCCTGATGGTCCCGCACATAAGGTTACCATTAATATCTAAAATAATAATTTGCCGATTTAAAGTAAACAAAATATAACGATCGATCTAAGTTTTCGTTACAAATTTTAAAAATATTCAAAGGAAAATCATCGAAACGAAACCATCGATAGAATGAAAACATCGCGTCTAAAACATCGATTGTAAAAACTTCGAACATCAAATCTTAACCATCGATGTTTTTCGACCATCGGCCATCGGTGCTCATTCCTAGTTAGTAGTGGTTAAGACGCGTTACAGACAAGTACGAAGCTATGACCGAGGACTCTATTATGAAAAAAATGTTTTTCTGTTACTAATCATCAGTCATTTACTGTAGACGGATAACAGAAAGTAGATACTGCCTGTTGGTTTACGTAGAAATATATTTTGTTCAGCGTAACAAGTAGATATTGGATAGAATTTGTAGTTGGTTTGTCTCCTGCAATTTGATTCGTTTCTATGTTTACCGTACTTAGTATCTACGCATTTTTGCAACAATAAATTAAAAGCAGTAGCGTAGCGTCCATATAACCGCTGTTGCCGACGGCAACGGTACTGGAAATAAGAGAAAATAATGTTAATTATATTGCAGAATAAATAGTTCAGTTATTTAGTAATTTGAAACCCGAACAATATTAGTAGGGAAACTTGAAGAAAAGCGTAGAATTGCTTTCGAACTGCTGAGCACTTGCACTGTCTTGTGTTGCCGGCTCAGATATCGGCAATGTTTTACTACGTACGGTCATTGACCTCTTATTAGTTGTCACTGTACAAACTGACGAGGACACACACACTCGTCCGTCCAATGTGTTGCCGCTGTACAAACCGGCAAAACGCTCAGTTAACAGCTATGTTCGTTTTCGGAACTGACGTGCAGCAGATACTACGTACCGTACACAGTTTGTGTTTTGTTCGTTTAGTCATGCGTTTCTCTGTTTGTCTTTATTATTTTTAATTCGATTATTTGTGTTCTGATTTATTCTGTGTAAGTATAATGAGAGTCAGATCCCGTTGAACCGGGACCCTTTTCTGCTGCCAGCGGATGATAGAAAATGCTCTAAAAAGAACACTTGGTACAAGAAAAAATTCTAATTAATTTTTAGGTCACGTTTTAGGCCTATCACAACTGGGAACAGTGTTATGTACCCACGCCACGTCACTGATTAAAAGTAAAAACACAGAGGACATTTTTTTGTGAATAATTATTGTTTCAAGTGTGAGACATAGAATTATTGTATATGTGAAGAAATATCTTTGGTTCGTCGTGTATTTAATAATGTTTGTAATTGTTTCATTGTCTCCGACTTTAACCGTTTCCATCTTTACCCGAGTTTCCGTAACTACGTAAGAATATATTTAAAGTGAAACAGAGAAATTACATTTCTGAGAATTCGTTGTGACTACTCTCTACTTTAAATATATGCTACAGTCTCATCGGTTTTCATTTTTCGAATAAAATTGCTCGTTCTTGTGAAGTGGTGTGCTCCCCTTGTCAAGGGGTCCTATATTATATTAATATTTATAAATAAATTTACCTCAAGATGTACTTTTTTCCTTATTAGATACATGTTTCGAGAGCTCCTGTGCTCTCATCTTCAGCCTTCGCGATCTTGCGTCTGGTGAAGTATTTGTGTGTTGGCTGGATGCTATTAAGGTTGTTTGTTGGTCTCTGGTATTTTAAAGTTGTATTATTGTGTGTGATTGTGGTATATGTATTTGTATTTTGTGTATTTTCGATGTTGAGTGCTTTGAATATTGTGTCATGTTTTGTATTTATTTGTATTTGTTCAGGTATTAGTTTGTTTTGTGTTTTATGTTTGTATATTTGTAAGTTTTCCCAAATGCTCATTATGGTGCCTTTGTGTGGTATATGTTTTATTAGTGTCACATTGGTTATGTCTGGGAATTCATGTCCTGTGTTTATTGAATGTGTGGCTAAATTGGATTTATATATTTCTGGTTTTTTGTATGCGTTTAGGTGTTCAAAATAACGTTTTTTCAGCTGTTTTTTTGTTTGTCCTATGTAACATTTATTGCAATCTTGGCATTCAATTTTGTATGCTGGATGCTATTAAGGTTGTTTGTTGTAAAATACGAGAGACCAACAAACAACCTTAATAGCATCCAGCCAACACACAAATACTTCACCAGACGAAAGATCGCGAAGGCTGAAGATGAGAGCACGGGAGCTCTCGAAACATGTTCCTAATAAGGAAAAAAAGTATATCTTGAGGTAAATTTATTTATAAATATTAAATTATTGTTTCAAGTGTGTGTGTGTGTGTGTGTGTGTGTATATATATATATATATATATATATATATATATACATATATAACACGACGGTGCCACAGAAGTTAATACTTCAGCATGAACAAAGTTGGTTCGATCAAACTTTTCAACCAAACTTGTACCCGTCAGGCTCAGTATGGGCGCTGACAGAGCAAAACGTCTCTGTTCGCAGTTATTAATCTAAATTGTAGTTTTCACTGGAAATGTTCTTCATGTTTGAGATACTCAGCCAACACAACTTACAGGAATACTATACAGAATAAGTGTCAGACTACATGTTATGTATTGCTACGACGGTCTTCTTGATCGTCGTACGGCACAGTGGAAAATAAAATGAAAGACACCGATAAAGCCACTAAAAACAAGCTTTAATTATCACAATTAACCGTTTGAAATCAACAAGTTACACAACAAAATTATACTCGTACAATAATTCGAGTAAATCTGTCCACACAAATAATAATGTCAAATATAAAGAATCGCTTTTCTCTAATACACCACTTGAGACGCACTGTGTAAATCGCCCGACAATAACTGAAAACTAAACAGCAGTATCAGGTAACTGACAACTAAACGAGCATGTTACGTAACACTGGCTCGCATGTTAAGTGTCACGTACGCACACAAAAATTACAGCTGGGCTCTGCTGGGATAGCTGAGAAACATGTACACTGTTTCCGTTCTTAGCTTAATCCTGATGAAAGTAAACAGGCGGGGGAGGTCTGAAACTCTATTTGCTACTTGAATTAGAGGCGTGTCACTCTGACAGAAGGAGTACAGACAGGATACATATACTATTGATACTGAAACAACACAGTTAAATTGTAATAATTTATCCTGACCAAAGTAAAATTTATGTGACAGTATCAGACCTACAGTGAAACATTTTATAACACCAGTTATTGTTTTTTTTTTTCTTATTAATCGTTTAAATATTGCAACAGACAAAAAAGTAAAGTTTATTTAAAACGAAAATGGAAGCTGTGATAATTACTAGTGTACTGAAATACTATCAGTTGCTGTCAGAGAGTAATTCAGTGCCTTCCGTATCTGTGTCTGAACTTGTATCATCACTTGAGTCAGAGTTATTAGTGATACGATTGTTCATTGTCTAAAACGACGTCAGTAATGTGGGCGAGGTACTATAGCTTATCATCTTCCTTGATTGTAAGCTGTCGTTGTTTCATTTACCGCCTTCTCAATAAATTATTTTATATCAAGCGGCCAATGTTTTGTTGTGACGGGCAACATATCCTTTCAACTGGCTCCATATTAATTTAATACGATTCAGAATACAGTGATAAGAAGGAAGTCTTAAAACGAGTGCCCCGACTTAAGTAGTAAGATAACTCTCACGTGACTATACAGACACTCTGCACATGCGCGTAATACTTCAGATTTGCCACGTGGGTTTGTTTACGTGGGTTTTGGCGAAGCTAGTAGTTAATGAATAGGTAGGCAAAAATCTTACCTTAATTTTTTTTAAGGAATCACTAAAAGAACGGTGGTTCAAATCGGACGCTGAGGTAGAGTTTGCTATTAGCGAATGGTTCCGGAAACAGCCGCAAGAATTTTACTAGCAGGGAATCTACAGATTAGTGCAAGAGTGGGACTCATGTCTTTTAAAATCGTTGAATAAAAAATGCTTTACAGCTCTAAAAGTGTTTCTATTAAACAATCCTTGTATCAGTCATACACAATAATACATCTGATTGAACTTCAAATTTTTAAACTTGATTAGTTTCTATATTATATATTTAATGTTACAAACAATTCAAAAAACAATCTTGATCATCTGTTAGTTCAGCGGAATAACAGGCACACTTTTAATAACCGCATAAAATAAGCACACTTATAAACAACACAGCGCGCTTTAACTTAACTGTTTGCACCATAGAAGTGACACATGCCTCAACGGTCTATGTGTACAGCACGGGACAACCCCCCTCCCCCGCACTTCCCATTCACGCCAGCACATTGCTTACATACGATGTATACAAAAAACTCTGAGGCAAGTTCACGTTGCCTCATTCGCTTTATGCCGAATCTCACCTGTCACCATCTAGCGGTCGCTCAGTAAAGCACATTTCGGCTTAATAAATTCGACAGTCACAGTAACAATGTATAATCTTTACGTTACGTAGTTCATACGTATTTATAATTTTTATTCTACAGAATTTTTAGGGTAGGCATTGCCTCAATTGCCTCCATGTAACTTCGCCACTGGTCGTCAGGCGTTTTGCTTGTCGTCTTCTGTTTGTGATATTCCCTGTATGCTTTGAACCTATCTCCCCAGCCACTATAACCGATTTCTTCTCTTAATCTACCTCTATTATTTCTCCCTTCATTAACCTTTTCCTCTAATACCACAGTCGTACGGCTGTGAAGTGCCCCAAACGTACATTATTTTCATATTTTGTATTTTAAATCATGTCTCAAAAGAAATATCGAAATTTTCTTCTTCAAGGATTTTTTATGCTGTCAAAAAGATTCATTCCTTGACCCTCTTCCCCGTGTTCATCTGAACACAGTGGCCTAACTAGTTTTCCTGGGATTTCCGCATGACTCCTTTGCGGGCCCCCCCCCCTACTAACCTTACTTAATTCATACTAGCACGGAGAAAACCAGCTGCTTGGCGTGCTGAAGGTAATGTAAAGGTATTATCCCCCTCGCACGAGACTGTTAATTAAAAAATCCCAAAGTTGTATTTTTCTAAAACTTTAATTACAATAATATTGGGCGAAAAACATTATATTATCAACTGGCAGTATATACAATTAATCATTATCTGCGATAACTTTGAGGGTACTTTAAGTATGTCAAAATTTTTAAGTGTGCAATATTTTGTATGTATTTGTGGGGATACTTTCATTATTTTATGAATCCAAAAGTTTTCAGCGAGGCTGGAGCTCGTTCATCCGCTCTTTAAATATGCCTCTGAATGGTTAACGCCTTTGCAGCAGTTATAAATATGATAGTTTCCGCAACAGACAGTCTAAACTTAATCTCTTAGCATCCCCGATCTGTAGCTCTCTTTTTCTTCTTCGTTTTTTTCTCTACAATCCTTAATTTTTCTCCTCCACGCGCACCACTTACTAAAAACAGCGAGTCCTAAACGTTTTGGTTTGTCGGCATTTCTCGGCAATATTTGTTTTTTTTTTTGTTCGAGGCTGGTCGGTGAGGACCAGTCTCAGGCTGTTCTGGGGCAAGCCCCCTTCAGCCATTTGGGAAAGATTTTTAGAGACGCGCGCCAGAGAGAGCAGACCGGCCGTTGAGAAGGTGGAGGCACCAGAAAAGAAAATAAAGTTGATTGTGAAACTGTATGATGTAGTGCGACAGCGTGCAAGACTGAGGCGACCAGAGACGAGCAGCGTTTGACGTCACAATGGCGTCAAGGAATCGCCGTGGAACAGTTTATGTGGGTTTTGAGTTGGACAGGAGTTTATTTGCCTTAAGTACGTGGGTTAATTTAATAAACCAACGCGCTTAGTGTAGGGTGCAGTAAGGTCTGCCAATAAAAATTGCATAAAAATTACAGTAAACCGCGACAATGGATAAGAAAGTGTGGGCCTCATTATTATTAACACGCCGGAAATAACATGTTGTCAGAATCTATTTTATTGCAAACATGTTTACATATAATATTTGTCAGTTTAATACTGTAACTCTAAAATGTCGCGGGCACCGTTTGGAAAACGCTGCATTATAAAACTTCAATTTTTCAGTTCGCTTCGACAACAGCTGCCAGCCAAGAGTTGAAAACAGCAGCGTTTGACAGAAAGGCAGCAGAATTAACCAGGCTAAAATTGCTTTCACCAAACAGAAAACCCTCTTACTTTAAACACTATAAGCCTAAAAATAAGGAAGAATCTAGTAAAGACATACGTGTGGAGTGTTGCCCTATACGGGAGTGAATCTTGGACAATTGGAGAAAGTGCCAAGAAAAGACTCCAAGCGTTTGAGGCCTGGTACTACAGAAGAATATTCAAGATAAGCTGGAGGGAGAAGATAACGAATGAGGAAGTCTTAAGAAGAGCTCAGGAGAAGAAGAGCTTTAAAGGCAGAAGAGCTAATTTATAGGGCATATACTACGACACAATGGGTTGGTTAAGAGAATAATAGAAGGAACAATTGAAGGGAAGAATCACAGAGGACGACCCCCGTTTAGAGCACATGAAACAGCTTACGTTCGACATGAACTGCACATCATATTGTGAGTTGAAAAGAAAAGCAGAGAAGCGGGAAGAATGGCGAGCTGCTGCCAACCAGCCTATGGGCTGCTAACCTAGAAGAAGAGACAGAAAGGCATCAAAACTAACAAGTGTACTTATTTAATAATTCACAGTCTAGTCTTGAAGCGTTAAACATAATGTGCAAACGATAAAATGGAGAAAAACAGTGCGGATAGAGTTATTACACAAGTTGCAACAATGTTGGCGAGAGCATTATTATTATTAGCGGTAATAGTAACATGATAAATGCTAACATTTATTTCTGTTCTACTAATAGCTTTGGCAGCCGACCGAACGCTAACTCCTGCCGAATGAAATCATTTACATACACAAACAGATTTGTCCACGTTGTTAAGGAATTCAAAATGGCCAGTTTCATGAAACTGATGCTGTGCACTCAATTAATAATGTTCGTTTCAAACGTTAGGTTGGCACTTAACAATCACAGAATCACACAATAATTGGCGAGAGTCACGACTGTGGACGACACTAAGCTAATACGAAGTTTTATTCCTAACGAAAATGGAGGACATTTTCTCCCCGTCTGCAGAAGATGGAGGAAAATTTGTGCGTATCTGGTAATGTTTATTTGATTTAAATACAGTAAACTCCCGATTATCCGCGGGAACTTTTTTTTTTTTTTCAGCTTCCGTTCCACTAATCTTAATACACTAATTTATTGACTACCGTTAATAATATTTTATTAAAATTATTTAAGTCATGTTAACGTATGTCCGAGGGACGGAGTGTGTCACCGCTCACCGACAGGTACAGTATTATTGTTTGCCCCTCAGCAGCTGGCTACCGTGAGCCATCCGGGCATGTCTACTTTACTGCGTCTGCGTGAATATTTAATTTTCTCAGTCTTCGTCTTCATATTTACGCGCTATATTTGAAAGCCGATGTACTCTACTAGCCTAGTTAATGCATCTGAAAAGTCGTTAACGTTGAACGCCACCGACAGGTCGCAGTAACTTCAGTGACAAGTATTTTTCTGACATTTTTTAATGCACGCGTTTGCGGTAATTCATTCCTGAATCTAATACCTGCTGCGCATGAGAACGTGGGGGACATTCGCTTGGATTTTCTAAAGGCGTATATAACGTTTTCTACGTATGTAGGTAGTAACTTCAGAATACTCAGTGGAAGTGATATACCCATCATACGCATAAAACAATTTATCAGTTCAACTTCTTCTGACGAAATGTCACTTCCTGTAAATTAGAATTTAAACTGTACACAAAATGTTATTATTAGTTAGAGGTTGTCAACGATAGAGAAGCGTATGCGCAGTGAAACACGAGAGTGGAGTAGTGGGGGGAGTGGGTATACCTACCAATATTGTCGTGTATACACACCGGTACCAATCTGAAAGCTTGACCTTGACGACAGCTGGCAAGGACAAACGCTAATAGTCTACTTAAAAATATCGTGCCATTACTCTATAGATGACTATTTGCATTAGTTTATACCGGATCATATTTTAATAGTTTGCGCTCATGTATAATAAATCTTTGGTATACTTAAATTTATACATTTTCGGAGAAGAAGTTGAATACTAAAGCTGTAAATTATTAATGTAATTTTAAATGCCTTCAAACAGGCATCGAATAAGTACGCGAGCGTAAGCATTTTTTCATTGAGCGGGGAACTTTCTTTCCAAAGCGATGACCTATACTTATTTTTTGCTTAACCGTTTTCTGAAACACCAAGTAAAATTTTAAGATCACAATCCGAGAAAGTGTTGAGGAAAAGTTTCGAGATATCAAGGATGTAAGCAGAGCGTAGCGGAGCATTGCAAGCCGTTGACAGCGGATGTTTTCAGTTCCAACTGCATACAACCCGTCCTTCCTTACCCCGCCTGTCGGCACTGTTTCAAGGTCAAGCTTTCAAATTGGTACCGGTTTGTATCCCCCACCTTTCTGCCCACCGGCGCAAATTGAGCTTCTCTAACGTTGACAATATCTACATTGTTTCAGTACGAATATAAGCTACTTGATACTTGCTACTTGGAGATGTCCCGGTTAACATGCCGATTTCACGAGGTCCCTTGATGAGCGTCTTAACGGGGGTTTTACTGTATGCCTTTACTTTAAACAAACAGCTAAGATTAAGAAACAATTTTCAGTACTTTCTGCCTTTTTTTTTAACATAGGGTCTATTGTGGATTATCTGCGGAATTCGGTTATCCGCTGCGATCACGTTACATAATTCTGCGGATAATCGGCAGTTTACTGAACGTGGTTTAAATATTTTTTTAATGCAATATGATGGCATCTATATTGTTTCACGGATTTATTAAATTTTATATATTCATTAATTTAACAACTTTGTTTCCACATTTACTTTTTTGATTACTCTAAATTAAAGAAAATAACGAGTTCTTTATCTTTAAATTTTGTAGTCGCATTCATACAAATCTAACCCCCATCCTGCAGGAGGAAATCCTGGATGCACCTCTGATACCTACACAATATTCATGGAACGTAAAAGATATAAATAAATAAGAAACGGGGAAACGCTCCAGTTAAAAAGTGATGTTGGCTACTTAAGCGTTGGTGTATGGACAGGAACTTCGTTGTAACCCGCTCCGTCTATTTTTCAGTTGTCACACAAGGTGACATTCAACATCAGTTTATACTTATTACGTAAAGTAGCACTTGAGACGACATTGCGTTACACGTGGAAACGATACAGTCGTTAAGTTACAGTTGATTTGACGTATGTTACTGCTTCGGAATCAAGTTACCCGGTAACCATAATGTGCGGAAACTCCGTGGCGTACACATTATCATATATAGTGTATGTTTCACACGTGGAGTAAACACAATGGCGGCTTTAAACGTGATAGGTAATTGCAGGAAGTTGTTTGTTACTGGTAAAACGCATTAATATATGCCATGTCAAGAAGCAGATTACGTTTAGATAACGAGTTCCTGTACACAGTAAAAAGATTTGTATTAGAAAAGTTCACGGTTGAACAGCAAACAACGACACGTGGCGATCATCCTTCCGTGGAAAAACTTCGCTAACTACAACTGCCAATTAAGTGACTTGTTCTTGTTCAAATTGAATAACTGTTTTGTTTTGAATGTTTTAAAATAAGCGTTTGTGACAGCGGTATTTTTGTTTCTCAACCTTCTACTCTTAGTCCAGTATTACAGCATCTTCAGCCTTCCGTTTATCAGTCTTTTCTATCCTGGTCTTAAACCTCAACACCAAGAGTTTTTTCCTCTTATAACCCTGTTACATCACGAGGACTAATACGTCCTTCACGAGATGTGACCGTTTAAAAATGGCGCTTCAAAAAGATGACATATTTTTGACTTTGAATAACTCAAAAGCCATACATCTAATGAAAACAGTAGGCTAATCATAAATTCGATTAATGATCTTTACGTTGTCTTTCAAATGAATTCTGTTTTATCGTAATATTAGTAAGAGTAACAAAATTATGATCAATAAACAATGTGCGTTCTTCAGCAGAGAATTCCGAGGTTTGGAAATTTTTCTGACTTCATTGAAGCAACTAGTCGTTGGGAACGTGATGTTTTTCCACACACTGTAATGTGCAGAACGATTGTAAAATTTCCATAAGAAAAACAAAAGTAACGTTTGGTTTTTCTAAGTAAAGTCATAGTTTTTTTTCGAAGATTCACCACCGTGCGTTACGTAACACACCTGCAGTACATTGGATATGACGTCACTGTTGGACATGACTGGGACACTGCTGATTAGCTAGCAAACATTACAGGTATCTGTGGTATAATAAGCAGACAGTGTAGGAGGGAAACTTTAACGACATTATGGCAGTCCAGATCTCACATACCGTATTGCAGTGAAATATACGTGATCGTTAAGAACGGTGCGAATCAAGTACTAAGTGCCGAGATGAAGTTTTCTAAAAGCTGTACAGGGTTTGCCATAACGAAGAATGCTGAGCACGAAGTGTATTAAAAATGTTTGCAGTAAACGACAACATTAATCAACGTCGTCTTCAAAGCGAAAGAGCACGTCATCGTCTGGAAGAGTGTTGATCACCCACACTAGCCACTGAGTTCCCTTCGAAGGGACGATGGGGCACACTGCGCCCGATGAAGAGATTCTTCGTACACCTGGCGTAGGTTGCATACCCTAATCCGTGACGGAGATGATGATGGTGATGATGACTAGGGTTAGTTTGCGCGATCGCGATTGTGAAAGAAAATTTAAAGTTTTATTTTTTTTGGAAACATTATTTGCCGCCGGGCTGTTAGCCGTGGTCCACGTGTTGCGGACAGAAGTTTCGGCCCCACCATCGGAGGCCATCTTCAGTGTCGGAAACAATTGGCACGGCGTCCTCAGCACAATTGGCAGTCTGTACCTCAGCACTGGGGTAATTGGCGGACACCGTGCCAATTGTTTCCGACACGGAAGATGGCCTCCGATGGTGGGACCCAAACTCATACACGCACGCGCGCGCGCACACACACACACACACTAGACCACGGACTAACAGCCCGGCAAATAATGTTTCCAACTGTGTTGATGCCTTGATGCCGGTCGTGAAAGTCTTTGGTTTTTCTTCTTCTCTTCATGTTTTAGCCATTCTGCCTGTTACGGTTCCCACCTTTTCCTGGGTCTACCTAAATTTCTTCTTCCTCTGGCTTTATATTTTCTAGCTTTTACTGGAATCCTGTATTGTTGCATTCTTTCTAAATGTTCTTGCCACTTGTTTCTATTAAATTTTATCTTTCCATTTAAGTTGAATACCTGAACTTCTTGTCTAATCGTTTCATTGTTTCGGATTTATATAGATGACATAATCCGAAACTGGAAGGAATTACATAAAGAGGGAACATATTTAGACAAAGACACCATATTAAATGTAATTTTATATGCTGACGACCTCACACTAATTGGGAAAAAAGAGGAAGAATTGTCTTTGGTTTTCTTTTTTGTTATATCTGTATTTATAGGAAATCGTAACCCTTATACAATACATTTCATATACAATTCATCTTGTCAACTCATAGTACCATTACTCCCTCTTCAGCTGCAAGAAAATTATGCTTTCCAACCAGTATTGTCAGGCTGGACTGATCCTTCTTTTGGGCTTGACAGACGAACAAAACGTCGTTCAGATACTAAAGGCTCCAGGATCCGTCCCCGGCAACACAATAAAACCAAGTTGCACTTCTAATCCCCGGATAGAGTTAGCGGATGAAAATGAGTAATTATGGTAATAACAAATGACTTAATCGTAAAACTGGTCAAATCTCCTTCTTTGTATCTCAAATTGGTACACATCTCAAATTGGTAACTCACCCTGACTCCCTAACCGCTTTCGACAACACAAAGAAACGGATAACCATTTTTAAACATTCCGTTTCCCATCATCTGGTTTCCCGTACGGTATGCTCAGTACCACTTCTATCGTAGTACACAATTTCAAATACCTTATGTAACAGTTGCCAGCCAACGTACTAAATTCAATTAAACGAACGCAGACAAACCAAGAAAACAACAAGAGAGGCCGACGAACGTAACGAAGATTGTAATTAGTTTCTGGAAGCTACGAGTAATTTAATTCCGAAATGAATGTAGATTTCCTCACTCCGGCCGCGCGGTTAAGTAAAACCCACAAAGTCAGCTGAACCACCACGCACATAGAAGCAGCGGATTGTGCGGTGCATCGCGGCATCGGCTCTTAGCTACATTAACTGCCTACAGATTACCATTAATTACAGTGGCACTGACTTGGACCTGTCGTGCATATGTAACAGTTGGCCTCCTTCTTCAGGAAGCCTACACAGTAGGTAAACCTCTTACATAGTAGCCTATATCAAAATAAATTAATAAATGAGTTTTATTTTAGACTACTCGTAAAGTAAATTCAGTGTGGTTGAAGGAAAAATATATTTTGTACGGCAATAAAATGAAACATTGACCAATTTTTGAAGCTCACTACTGTGAACACTGTCCGGAAATTTTTAACCCTAGATTAAACGGTCCCATTTAATAAGGGGGCAGTTGTCTCTAACATTGTAAGTACAACCGACCTTACATTGTTGGTTCGATAATGCCATCATAACATTCTTTCTATTTTCTGTAATTACAATAATATTTTCCTTTGTTAATGGAAACTTTGAGCCGCCGCCAAATATGTAACTAAAAAACGAAAATAAACAATAATAAAATGTTAATAATAATCAAATCATCATCATCATCACCACTCCAAGGACTAGGCCTTAGGCCTGTTCCGGAACCCATCTCCTCCTCGGCCTACCGACATCTCTCTTCCCAGTAGGGTGATAACCCAAGGCAGCCACAGGTAGACGGATATCAGGCATGCGATTCATGTGTTCACACCGTCTCCTTCTGTGGTCTTCAATCGTCCGGTGGAATGATACAATGTTTATAATATCCTCGCCCCTTCTCCGATCCACGAGAGAACATCCTTGAGTCCCTTTTACCAAGACTCCATGTCTCACTAGCATACAGGAATGTGGGGACAGCCACAGTTTTATAAAATTTCATTCGGGTATCCTTCCGGTTTGTTTTATTTTTCAGGTACTTATGAATCGTTCCACAGATGCGTCTAAAAATAATAATCGTAATAAAGCAAAATAAACATGAAAAATTGTAAATACTATACATGGCAATAAACTCCTCATCAGGTTAATTTCGTTGTATATAAACGTTCAACCTATTGCGGAATGAACGTCAAAGATAATTGTACAGTGACTGCTGTCTATAAAAACATTCAAGACAGCGTAGAATGTATAAAAAGTTATACTTGAAAATTGTGTTGACCGATACATGCAGAACACTCAAGAGAAACAACATTTGTTATCATCGAAGATCATTTTCTACATCAGTCGTGAGGATCCTCCTGGCAGGGAAACTGCTCCTGTCATTTTCCGTGATTTCGTAGCGATATCATCACCATAATTCCTCTTCGTCCACCAACGGACCTTGTTCCACAAGAAGTCTTTACGTTGGACATTAATTGTTAAGTACATCGGTGCTTATTTTTCGTAGTTCTTTTAAAAGTTCAGGAAAACAGACATAAATTTTTTACTAATAAAATTTCCGAGCATTAATTCCTGTTACTGGTTCTGGATACAGTGTATCTTCAGAAAGGATAGGTCGACTGTGGATGCATTGTTTGTATTACGACGGATAATAGAGAAAAGGCGGGAGTATAACCAGGAAACGCATATCGCTTTTGTTGATCTGGAAAAAGCATTTGATAATATAAACCGTCAAAAGTTATGGAATATTATGGAAAGAGGATGATATCCACAGAATTTAATAAATTTAGTTAAGATCCATTACAAAAGTACATCTGTAGTCCCGGATCTGAATGGTAGGCTCTGAGGTGACATTCCAATAAATAAGGGAGTTAGGCAGGGATGCTGTGTTTCCCCAATCTTGGTTAATATATACATTGACGACATGTTAAGAACATGGAAATCCGGAGTGACTTAGGGAATACAGTTTAACAAATCAATTTGTATGGGTTCCCTGCTATATGCAGAGACACAGTTCTTATTCAAGAAAATGGGGATGATTTACAAAGAGCTATGTTTCAATTACAAGAAGTAGCAAGAGAGTACTCACTGACAATTTCAGTACGAAAGACCAAACCCATGGCCTTTATAGGTAAATATCCAGTAAGCACTGAGATAGTTATAAACAACAGCACTTTAGAACAAGTGAGCCGTTTTAAATATCTCGGCTCAGCTGTAAGCTATGAATCTGAATATGATATAAAAGAAAAAAATAAATAAATTTAGGAATATTTGTAGAACGATTCATAGAAATCTTAGAAACAAAACAAGGCACAGCACAAGGATTAAATTTTATAAGGCAATTGCAATACCCAGATTATGCGAGTGAGGCGCGCGTCATGACAAAAAAGGAAAGCGACAAGATTCAGAGTGCTGAAGTGCAGTTTCTTCGAAATACTTGAAATTATCTATTGCTAGATAGAATAAGGAATGGGGATATCAGAGCAGAACTCGAAGTAAAGAACATAAATGAAATTATTTCAATTTAAAGAAGGCAATGTTGGGATTATCTGCAAAGGGTGACAGAGGATCGATTGCCGAAAGCGGCACTGAACTATAAAGCCATTGGTAGAAGAGACGTGGCTCATCCGAGGATGAGATGGGTGCCGGAACAGGTTTATATAACCTGATCCTTGAAGAGAAGAAGAAGAAGATTTCCGGTGTGTGTCGTAGTCGTGCTTCTGTCCGAGGTGCTGTGTCTTTAATTTGTGCTTTTATGAATTAAATTAAATATTTTTTTAAATATTTATTTTCGCTAATAAAGTTTCCGAGACGTGTGTCGAATTCGATTTTGTCGAGTTGCTGTGACTTTAGTTCGTTCTTTTTAAAATTAAATTAAATACTTTTTAAATATTTATACTTTAAAATAATCACCACTTTAAGCGAGATTAGCTTGTAGCAACACTGGGGTTAAGCCACCACGTATATGAAATATATAACGACGGTTGAATTTCATACACTGGAGTTAGATTGAAAACAAGACAATTTTTATTAGACGTTTGAGACTCTCTTATATAAATAATGTTTGTAAACATTTAATAATTTCTTGAACCTTTAAATATCAGGCATTGTTCCATCGCTGTCAACACGTAGAAATAACGGATTTATTTGTATTTGTTTTTTGTGCAATTAAATGAAAATAAAAAAATTAAATTGACTGAATATCAAGGCTATTGGCAATTCGTTTTCGGCGGAGATCAAATAATACTGTGGATTAACTGGCGACTGGAGTAACAAAAGAGCCAACAATTCTCGAAGCGAAGCAGTGGCAATAACGTTCGTTTGTTTCACGTGACTCTGTCAGGCTGTCAGCGTTTGTCGCTTGTTTGAAAGTGGAAACTTTCTGATTCGAAACTGTACAGGCTTGGGCTTGGGTGGAATAATCCATTTGATTTATCCCAATTCAACATGACCGGATGTTTTGTTGTAAGGGTCTAATTTTGAAATTCTAATCCTCAGTCCTTCGGCAGACCAATGACTTAGACCGCGTAAAAACCAATGAAGAAGTCGTAATTGTTGATGGCGTGTTGTAATATTTACTGTTGTCGGAAATTTGCATACAATGACACGCCAACCACAGAACTTGTCAACATATATCAAATGTTAATTTACTGGCCACGTGTCAGCAAGGTGTGTGTGTGTGTGTGTTCAGCGAGTGGGAGCCTCCTAAAACTGGATTAGGAAGCTTGCAAAGTAGGACTCCGTATAAAGGAATGAAAGACCAATACGGTGGTTCTATCCTATTTGGTTCTATCCTAGTTCTATCCCGGGAAGAGGGTGGTGCAACACCAACAACATTATGTATCTGGCGGGTTTGTTTTGGGGGCAGCCACTAGCTGTAACTGTCTTGGCTGGCCTATCAACGAAGACCTTGATAAGAAAGACGAAGTATTGCAGGAGCAGGACTGCAGCGGGAAACAGGGCGTATTTTGCTCTGAATAAAATCCTCAGCCGTCGATTGTTATGCTTTGCGACTAAGTTTAAAATATTCAAGACCTTAATCAGATCAGTTGTCATATATGGGAGCGAGGTCTCTGGACTCTTGAGAAATTAACAGCTTCTGTGCTGGACAAATTTCAAAGGAAAATTCTGAGGAATGTAGAATGTGATGGTGGAGGAAAACAGAGTACTGTATGCAGCCTTTGAAGATTCATTAGGCTAGAGACTGATGTGGTTGGGTCTTGTCCTGAGAATGGAAGACTGCAGGATAGCGGATAGAACGAAGCGAATTACCTCAAAGGCGATCGTTTTTCACGGCGGCCGGTATAACGTCTCCCCTGTCTGAGACATTATAACAGAGGGAACCAGTTCAATTGGTTACTTTCAGTCAAACCGGCTGCCGTTGTTAGTACAAATTACTTACCAACAAAATTGAAAATATGTAGAACAGGAATTAGGATTAGGTTACGCGGTTAGGGAGCAGTTCACGCGGAGAGAGAAAAGTAGTTCGTTCTTTATTATTATTATTTTCATACTAATTAACTACTATTAATAATCCTACATTTTCTTTATTGAGTTAGGTATTTCGATTATTATTATCACGTCTTTTTATTTAATTATAATAATTATTAATTTTCGCTTCAATACAGAGTAATTTTCATGTCCGTACTAGATTTTTACAAGTTGATACAGGCATATAAATACAAAGGGGAGGGTTAAATATTTTCTCACATGTTATTTTGAATAAAAATTATTTTGTGCTATTTACATTCCTTTTAAATCGTCACACCGGTGAGGGTGAGACTCTGCGCTCAATGGCTGCCGGTGAGGAAGATAATGGCAGTTGATGCGCATTGCAAGCCTCAGTAATGCAGCCTGACGTACATTGTACACGAAAAACCCTAACAATTGTGAGTTTAATTTTTAGTCTTTCATTTATTATCTATAATAATAAATAGATTATTGAGAATAATATAGACGGGTTATTGAGAATTGCTGACAGTTTGATCTTAGCAGAACAACATGGGTTTGGGAGGGGAAGGTCCACAATTGATAATATCTTTATGTTAAAACAAATAGTGGAAAATAGAATTGAATTTAATGCAGAGAGAGATACATCTTGCGTTTGTGGACCTTGAAAAAGCATTTGACAGATTGGATAGAGCAACATTATGGAGGGTAATGTAGAGAAAAGAATACCTTATTGATTTAATAAAGGTATTTAAAAGTTTACATAATGTAACGCAGATACGGATAAAACTAACAGATTGTCAGAACCCATTGGAATAACCCAAGGCGTTCGGCAGGGTTGCAGTCTTTCTCCTGTTCTATTTAGTCACAGATGTATAGGCCTATAGATGATTCCACAAGGAAATGGAAATTGGACACCTCCAAATACAGACAATCTTGTGATCATCCAAGAGAATGAAAATGACCTCCAGAGGTCGTTGGTTTATCTTACTGACATTTTGGCAGATTACAATCAAACCATTTCCTTATCAAAAACAAAAGTTGTGGCTTTTTCTGGAGCAAATCATATTAGAACAAAGATTGTCATACAGGACTCGCCAATAGAACAGGTGCCAGATTTCAAGTATTGTTAGCATCGCATACCAAGGTGATAAGGAGGTTGAAAGAAAAATTGGTCCTTCCAGTCAATTTGTGGTTGTATCGTTAAACATTTAAAGAAGAAATAAGGAAAAGAGACCCAATTGAAATATTATAATGTAATGGCTATACCTCAACTACTGTATGGTAGTGAGACTTGGATTAGAAAGGCCAAAGATATATCAAGAATACAGGGAGCAGAAATGAGATTATTGAGGGCTTTAAAGGGTTGTACCACGAAAGATCTTATCAGAAAAGATCATATTAGGATGGAACTAAGCTGAAAGCTTAAATAAGAAATCTCCCGGTACAAAACGGAGTGGTGGTTACACGTAGAGAGAATGGATCCAACTAGATTTTCAAGAAGAGACCTTGACTATGATCCGAGAGGGAAGACCCCGTAAGCCAGTTGATGACTTCCACTGAGACTGAAACAGGCTGCTAGCCTAAGCCGTAAAGGATGACGACGACGACGACGACGACGTTTAACCTTTCGATCATTATTATATCCGAGGGGTGTTACGTCGTAGGTATTTGTAGTACGGATTACATCTCCGCAGACAAGTTGTCATGAATCAGTTGTTGTTCCTGGGAAACACATATCCTTGTGTATAGTAATTACAGATGGCACCTTGTTAATACTGTTTTACGTCATTTGGTCATCAAATGTATTGTAACGAGAACCCTCTCAAACCCCCCCCCCCCCAGTCAAGCAGATGTAGCCTCAGCCATGGCCGCGTTCAAGTATGTTCAAGATTCTTCAAGAGTACACTTGAAATACGCATTAGCTGGCCTGCGTAAGGAGTGAAAACTATTGTGTGCCTCTGCGGGACCCATAAAAGCAAAGCGTCTGTCGTTGTCAAGTTAGTTGACGGTGAACGATTTCCTTAGCGCGGATCGAGTGTTTATGTAGCGAAATATTGTTGTGTTATAATTAGTGCGTAATTCTTTATAGTTGACATTATTATTGCGTGTGGACAAATTTTACTTGGATTGTTGTTGAGTGACTATCTTGTTGGTTATAAATTATTAATTGTGATAATTAAAGCTGGTTATTAATGACTTCATTTTGTTTTCCACTGTACCATACGACGATCAATTAGACCGTCGCGTCGTAACAGTATATTTTTATCTCACAGATAATTATCGAATTCGGCTTCAAACCTTGCAGCAAGTCGGTGAGCAAATGATGAAACGATGATAGGCCAGTGTGACACTAACTGACCTATAAGGCCATAAGTTAAAATGATTTTATTAATGCTTATCAATAAATTATCAATCAGTGGAGATATTCTAAACACTTTGTGTAATAATGTGTAACTTGATAAATAGTGCTGAGCTCGTAGGCGTGGTTTGCTGTTCGTGAGCAGATCTGTAGAAGCAAAGGTTCGAGCTAGTGCTTTTTTTCCTATAGACTGTCTGCAATGGATTTCAGTTACATTTATCCGAAAGTTAAACTGTATAAAAATAACGAACGGTATCTGTCAGCGTCACATACATATTACGAAGAAACACGCTTCATAAAAAGTAGCGCTCGCCTTTGTAGGCTTTAGAGTAACGTAATTTGTTTTAAAGGTTGCGACGACGGATCAAAGGGAGATTATATTTCATGTTTCCCTCCAGTGTTTACAAACTCTTGACATATGAAAGCGATATTATGTATTTGTATTACAGCTGTGTAGCAGTAAGTGACAAACATGCTTTCAAGTAAGTGAATGAAACAGTAATACAAGTTGACACTTTTAAACGCTTTGAACTTGTCTGTATGTATCTTGTAGAACGCTAACGAAGAATATAATAGACTATGATATAATTTTTTTTTTCGAGGATCGAAAATTGTGAATGTTTGATCCATTGACACTAGGAGCTACGTAAAGCTGGAGCTAGTTCTCGAAACTGGAATTTTCTCGCAATATTTCGCTCGCTTCTGAACCACCGTGTAGTCACGAATTAAATGGACGATGTAGAAGCCTTAACGAAAATACTTTAAAATATAATATGTTACGTAATACAGAATATTCTCGTACATTCGATAGTGTCGTTCTACAAGCTTGTAACTAGCCCAGCCGGTGTGTGTTTCTGCCAAGGCCGCGCTGAAGTATCCTCTAGAATTTTCGAGTGCTTGTTATGTACGCTTATTATGAAACCCTGCAGACTATAAATAGTCCACATCTGCCGCTTAGTTTTCAGTTTTACTTAGTTTCGGGCGATTACACACTTCAGTTTAAGTGGCGACTTATTCAAGTGAAGTTCGAAATACTGTGGCGAAGTGTTATTCTGTTGCAATTGTGCTGGACTTTATTAGTTGACATTATTATTGCGTGTGGACAAATTTTATTTGAATTATTGTACGAGTATAAACTTGTTGATTACCAGCTGTTATTTGTGATTAATTAAAGCTGGTGATTAGCGACTTCATTGGTGTCTGTGTTTTGTTTTCCACTGTACCATACGACGATCAGTGAGACCGTCGTAACAATATACTGAGCAAAACAAGGGGCTTAGTACCAGTGGATATGGCACCAGTCTGTTATGCCTTTTTCAGCCCCAGGTCGAATCAACCTGTGGGTAACATCTTGGAGCAATGGAGTAATAGTAATAGGCGACTGAACCGTTGTTAAAGTAATATAGTCTAGTTGTTTGTAGACACATAATGGACATGCAATACATCGTGTAGTCATCATGCAATACATCGTGTAGTCATCATGCAATACATCGTGTAGTCATCATGCCGTAAATCGCGTAGTCATCATGCAGTACATCGTGTAGTCATCATGCAGTACATCGTGTAGTCATCATGCAGTACATAGTGTAGTCATCATGCAGTACACCGTGTAGTCATCATGCAATACATCGTGTAGTCCAGTTGTGAGATGTATTGAAGTTGCCAACCTCTGCGTTGACGTCCTCAGTTTCTTTGGTGACAAAACGAAGTTTCATCGGGGAGAGGATGGAATTTTCTGACTGCACGTGTTTGACTCACCACATTATTTTTATGGAGTGAATTCTTAGAGGCGTAGTACTTAGTAGAATTTACCAAGTCTTCTATTTTTTCTTGTCATAGATGTATTTATTCTTACTTGACACAATGAGTCTCTTTCAAGACAGTGTGATATACTAACGTTCTACGAACCGTTCTATCCACTTGTCCCCGTGTTTCTCTACTGGGTGTCCTTCTGTCCCAGTGGGTGGATCGGCAGGCAGGGTGTAGGGGCGTGTGGGAGCTCTGTACACATAAAAAACAAAAAATTATTACCTTCGACTGTATATATATATATATATTCTTCCGGTCGTTGTCCGTTCTGTGTGTACGGATGGTTTGAGACGGCAAGAGTAGAGTTTGTATTTCTTCTCCTCTGTTAACGTCATCTCCCATACCCATCGCTTCAAGAAACATATGGCGGACAATGGATAGAAGAAATCGGCAAAAGATGGTGGTATAATATATGGTAAACGTTACGGGGGCAACAATGGAACTGACTGACAGCGAACTGTAACAACTTGAAAACCGTGCAGCGCAGAGGATATTTTAAGGAATTTGCACTAGGCGGCACTAAACCAACCAGTGTGTGTGTGTGTGTGTGTGTGTGTACACACACACACACACACACGATTTTTATATAATATTGAAAATTATATAATTTGAATTTAACCTGACCATGATCATGTTCATTCTTTACTCTTGAAATTAACTGTAAAAATAGACACAAATGCTTTAGACATTAAGAAAATTAAAAAAAAACTACCACAAACACTCAAATGGATTCATTATAATTAATTATGTAATATTCAATAAGTAGGTACATTACAGTGCGATGTGCACATTATTACTACATGGAGGCCTGTTACAAATTCAAAACCTTTATCACTGGTCTACTTAAAAATACAGACTGAGATTAGCAAAAGCTTAAGCAGTATAAGTTTAATTTTAAGTAATTAAAAAAAAAGATGCCTAAACATTTCATATTACATTGCTTTGAACTAAATAAGTTAGTTAAGAAAGAAAAAGGAAAAAGTATGCTAGTAACAAAATATTTCCTTAATTCACATCAAAGCTACAAACTTAAAAAATAGTCTTTAAAAAAAACTTCTTGATGTAATCATGATATTTGTATAGTTCTTCATCAGGAAGTCTTAGCCTTCGTTCTTTAGCTTGTAAGAACATTTCCACTGCTGGCCTTGGGTCAAAAATGCAGTGTCCACTCCATTTAGGGCGATATACATCCTGGAACTCAATGTCTTCCTGCTGTAAGATGATTGTTTGTTTGTTTTAAGCGTAGTGTGGACGGACACCGCTCCTTCAGGCCCAGATGTATGTGGTGTCAAACACATGTATGTTTGTACGAGCTTTGAAACACCGAACCAGGCTCTGACACTTTTAAGAAGTGGTACAATATAGCAGATGGGAGTTTCATATCTGACGGTGAAGGAAGTTTCTCTGACGCATCGTTTCTCACTTTTCGGCACCGGCACTAATACCTGCCACTAGGCGACGACACTAAGTCCTTCACTAGGCAGCACTAGTGCCGCCTAGTTTATTGTTTACAATATGCTCTGGTGCAGCCCAATTTCTAACTAGCGATTGGACGAAAACGAAAGTGTTGACAACGGAAAACGAATATAACTACGTAGTGGGTTATTACTGATTTAAAGTGTAATTCCGATTAAAACTTCCAATCTGTTAACGTAGTCCGAAGCCACGTTTTGCCAGGCATTTCAATAATAGTCATCCCAAGTGGCATAAATCTTCCTCCTGCTTGTTCAAGTTGTTGGGACAAGAACGGTTCGGACTGCAGCTTTACAGCCCTCAGTGTAAATCTTTGCGATCATTCGAAATTTCTTGACAGCACATTAAAATTTATGACAGATTTACATTGATGCAACAAAATATGAAAACGTAGTTTTGAATAAAATTTTCTGTCAAAAATCGATTTTTTTTTTCTAAAATATCAATTTTTATTTTACTTTACTCGCTCGAGCACATACCATTTTCTATCTGTAAACCGAATTTTGTAATTTAGTTAGCCGCTCCTTGTCAGTAACTTCGTTGGGTCTCTCTCTCTCTCTCTCTCTCTCTCTCTCTCTCTCTCTCTCTCTCTCTCTCTCTCTCTCTCTCTCTCTCTCTCTCTCTCTCCCTAATTGACTTTACACATCATTGAGTGCGGCAGATGCGGGTGGGCCAGTTCGTCTACAAACTTGGCCACAACTTTGCCTGAGCAAGCGTATTGTCTAACCACACGGCACGGTGGTGAGGGTAATTAATTAAGGGAGGTGGTTTGCATCCGACTTCGTGTTTACAGTGTTGAGATTAATGGGAAGAACAAAGTCAGCCATGTTTGCAAATTTCAGGCAAGTTATTTAATCTGAAATTGCAGTAAATGAAAGAAATAACTCAACTGTAGGTACGCAGTTGCGATCAATCATTTTCCCCTTCTTCACGGTAAACTATAACTGTGAAAGTCTAAAATGCATCTGGGTTTACACTAGGCGCAACATACTCGCGCAACTGTCTCGCGAGAATGATTCGCTTGACGGCTGTCTCGCCCTTCCCATTTACACTGAGCGAAACGTTGCGCGAAGCAGGCACGAAAGAAGGTGGGCCGTCAGTTTGGGTGAGACAACCATGTCGTCGTGTCCTGTAGTTGTACCTCCGAGTGCTGCATCCGCGTCCGCCGTCATGACAATGCTGTATTTGAACAAGAAAAAGAAAACGAAACGAAATCGGCGCTGGCGGAGCAAGGAACAATTCGATGAGGCGGATGCATTCCTCCTAGTTCATTTTCTCGCGCGCAACAAGTATCGACGTTCACACTACACGAAACGGGAGGAGCGAGGCTCTTTGATGCGCGTCCAAAAACCGACTGGGTTTGGCTCGCCGCGAGTCTGCCTCGCGCAACAAGTTTCGGGGTGGGGGCCCCGTCTACACTAAGCGAGTCTTGCCTCGCGAAACAGTTGCGCGAGTATGTTGCGCCTAGTGTAAACCCACCTCCCGGGTACGGTTAAGCGAGCGTTTTTTTCAGGCCGTGCACGCGCGTGGAGTTTGTAAAAACGCACAGTCGTCACACGTGCGTTTTTTTCTCGTACGCACACGGACGGAAGTGTAGTCACACAGGCGGTTTATAATCGGACGGTAGCGTTGGGACCTCTCGGAAGCGCATCCCTACAGCTCTGGCTATAAAGGTTAAATGTTAAAACACAACTGCACAGAAACCTCCGTGTTTGGATTAAAGGAAACATTGGTTATCAGTAGTAAATAAATCTTTACTAAGAAAATTGTTGACATATTTTTAACATTGAAAATGTTTATAAGGACGTCTCGCACATTTGAAAACGACCGCTGGTGCGTGATCGAAAATGGGAACCGGTGAGTTTCCATAGAAACTACTTCTTTGTTGTCAATAACGTATACTATTATCAAATAGGGAGTGCGGCTGGGCGAGGGTCAGGCTCACTCACAAACACGCAGCCCGCACACACACAAGCGCAGGGGATTAGGACCGGCCGGATTCTCGCCCCATTAGTCACCTAGTGGACTTCAGTTGATCAAACTTTGATTTATTTTATTTGACATTTTATCTTAAAATGTTTAATATTTATCAATTCTACACACCATTACACAGCCGCACTCCCTATTTGATACTAGTATAGTACACATATAAAACTTCGCTTATGAATGCGAATACATTTAACTGGTAGATGAACAGCTCTACCAGTAAACTGGTAAATGAAGAATGAATTCATTGATTGGTGAATGAACATAAATATATATATTTTTTAGATTTATTGAAGCATTTTCAATACCCTTCTCTGTGCATTGCATTTGTGCAATGCCTGTAAATTTTTTTTATAAAAATGTCAGCAACACCATGGAGACCAAAATTAAATACCAAAGTAACAAGTAAATAAACAAATGCTATTATAATAAACGCACTAAAAACGCAGGAGGTTGTGTTTCGATGTGGAAGACATTGAAAACGCAGCAGAGTTGACAACCCGTGCGTTTTTTTACACGTCCGTGTGACCAGTTTCATTGCCCCCTGTGTGTTAAATTCAATTCGTTTCACAACCGCGCGCGCACGTTCGGAAAAAACGCTCGTGTAACCGTACCCTAAGGTGGGTTTAACGCTTGACCGAAATAGCGTTTTTTTTACTTGTTGTCCGTTCAGATAACATGGTTTTCAATTATAGTTTGAAACATAATTATTCAAATTGCAGACTAGTTCTATCCACAGACCATTTTGTCACGGCGATTCAAAAATAAAAAGAAACTAAATAACCCCACATATCATGCATAAAACAGGAACAGGATTGCAGTTTCGAATGTGTGACTTCCTTAGGGTGGTATAATGTTATCAAATCATACAGCGCACTGAAGCGTGATTGGCTGATTTGTATGCCCTTCAAGGCGTCTAGCAGCGTGCCGTTAAATGTTGATTCGCCAAGGCATAATAGAGCCGTTCTTCTACACGCCGCCGCCAACGACAAGCAGAATCCTATTCCTGTTTTATTCTGTATATTATACGTGCTGTTGATCGCTTAATGGAGTGTGATGACACGTCAGACAATAATCTGATATGTTGTAAGATTAAAAAGCACGTAGTAAGGTATAAATATGTCCCCAAATTCCCTGCATATACCTACGTAATTCTGGTGGTTGAGAGACCTACGTAAATAATGCTAGTTAGTTAACAAGTTATAGCGATCGTTTTTGTGCGAGTAATTAGTGTGAAATGGTATTAAGTGTTTATTCGTTTTTAACTATGATTTAGATTACTTAACGGCTTTTCCAATTGATTATGATGACTGTGAATAACACGTAATGGATTATGTTTATGTTAAAGCATGCTTTACGTAATTGTGATGTGAATAAAAATGATAATTAAATAAAATGGATTATAGTTAAAGTGTTTTGGGATCCAGTTTAATGCTGTCACATCAAAGACAGCCATATCGTAACAATGTCATCATCATCATCATCATCATCATCATCATCATCGTCGTCGTCGTCGTCGTCGTCGTCAACAACAACAGCAACTTCACTGTCCAAATCATACTGGTTTGTTTCGCCTTCACATCATGTGATCGCTCTGTTTTTCCCTAGCACGTTTTGCACACCATCTGCTACATCTAGTATTATATTCCCTTAACAGATTACTAGCTCGTGAATTAATAATACGGTCGACATAAACTTTTCAGTGAATTTCTGTATGTCTCTAGGGCCTTGCTCAGATTAAATATATTTACTTTCTGTCGTTACGACTCCTGTCGGCTATGGGCTACTTTTGTGATGGCTGTGTACAGTCTTTGATTGCCCATAATAGAGTACCAGTTGCCCACTACAGAGCACAGGAAACATTGCCAACGAGAGTTATGGAATGGACTCCACCAGGAAGAAGGAAAAGAGGAAGACTACCTGTCACTTGGTTAGAAGAAATTCAGACTATATTGAGGGAAAGAGAAATTGAAGATCTTTGGATGGACAAGCAGCAGTGGGAGATGAGGGTTCAGTCAATTCTGTAATGTTTGGTTCCGAAAAATGTGTAAACATTGTACAGCCGGTTTTATATTTTGTAGCAGTGATCTGTAGCCCTAGACTCGTTTGATGCTACTGAACGTAAATATCGCCCGCTGTAACTGGTCTTCTGTCTTCTGTATCATTACCTTGTCATCTGCATAAAACAATGCATTCACATGAATATTTCGCTGCAGTGATATTCCTTCAACCTTAGCTATCCATCGCCGAAATATGTCGTCCATGTAGATATTGAAAAGTGTCGGTGAAATAGGGCACCCTTGTCTCACACCTTTATTTGTAGGAATATCTTCTGATAATTTACCATTCAAATCTACGATAACCGCTATCTTGTAATATAAACTCATAAGAAATTTAATTAATTGCGAAGGAATATTACTAAGGGCTATTACTACTAAGTACTAAGGAATGATGTTACTACTATAAATTAATATTTTCCGGCCCCAAAGCTGTAACTGGTAGGACCATATATAACCAATTTTGTTTTACAAAACACGCTCTTATCAACGTGGTGTTATATTAAAACTTGTTATCTAACAAACAACATACAGGCATACAAATATGTCAAGACCACTTGATGTTCCGAACACTGTAATTAATTCCAGTATCCCGGGGTAATTGTTGTTTAATGAATATTACGATAATGGAATTTATTTCAGAATTAATCACTCTGACGTTATGATCAAAATAGTAGTTTCAGTGTAACAGCAAATGTCATTTAATTCTGTACTGTCATAATTCCACTGTTTTCGATAAGTCGTTATCATTGAGGTGTAATTTGCCTAACTTGTAAAGAAAGGTTAGTCTGAGACATTTATATAACCAAATATAATTAATGTTCATTTACCACTTCTAGTTGTTTTTTATAACAACTGATATTAAAAATTTCAGAATATACTTAGATTTCCATCGACTTATCATTCACACGTTCTTTCAACCCTCGACATTTGTTATTTTACGCAAAAATACATTTTTTTTTATTCGGGGCCAAAACGTCCTACGACTTTGTCCGATGCCAACCTCCATTATTGTCTGTCGTTGCAGTTTTCATCGTTTAGTCCTCTATCTCGCATTGATCATCTTATGCTCTCTATCCATGTTTTGTTGGGTCTTCCTTTCTTTCTGTGCTCTCTAGGTATATATCTCATTGTTTCCTTTGGTAGTCGGTCTTGCCCATTCTTTGTACGTGTCCGTAACAGATTAGTTGTTTTTCTACAATGCAGTCGATGATTGTACGCCCACTTCTTTGATCGTTTCATTTAGTATTCGCTCTAGTCTTGAAGTTATAACAGCTCGTCTCAAAGCATCCATTTCTGTATCTTCGACTTTTTTTACCTGTGCCTTTATTCTCCATATTTCGGATCCGTACATCAACGTGGTTTTAATCATACTGTCGTTTTCTTCCTTTCTTTTCCAATTTCTGTGCTCCATAGAATCCCATTAAATGATCTAATTATTTGTTTTCCTTTGTTTATTCTTGATTTTATTTCAACATCATCTGTTCCTTCTTCATTAAAGTTTATTCCTAAGTGTTTGTAGCTGTTGCGTTTTTTATACGTTCGTTGTTTTGTAAGATTAAATCTGTTGTTTCTTCTCCGACACACAGATACTGCGTTTTTTCTATGTTCATCAGTAATCCCCATTTTTCATACTCTTCCTTCAGTTTGCGTGTCATATATTCCAGGTCTTCTTTTTCATTTGCATGTATCATTTGTTCGTCTACAAGCTGCAGGGTGTACAAACATATGTCACCGTCAATTTCAATATCCAGCCCTTTGGATTTTTTCTTCCAGTTGAAAAGCGTGGGGGAGATGCAACAGCCCTGTCGTAATCCCTTATTTACTCCGAACGGTTCTGATACCCTATATCCCACTTTTATTGTGGAGGTCATATCGTTGTACAAGTTTTGCACAGCCTTAATAAGTGTATGGTTGATGTTAGTATCTTGAAGCGCCTCCCATAGTTTTGCGATAGGTATATTATCGTAAGCTTTCTGTAAGTCTATAAATATTAAGTGAGTTGATCCATTATTTCTTATTTCTTTCCAGTGATTTGTTTTAGAGAAAACACGTTGTCTGTACAGGACCTACCTGCTCTAAAAAGCCACTCCGCTCTTTTTCTTCATAGCCCTTATATTCGTTTTCTATCTTATCTCTGATAATTATTGTAACGACTAAATCTTTATGTACTCTCTGTAAAATTGTAGATTTCGTGTGTTCGCCTCACACAAGTGGTCGTTACTTCTATTTTGCGCTTACGATGTCCGTAGCAATCCTTCAATTACCAGTACAACACGAGTGGAAACCTTACCTGTTCTTCGTTAGGTGTTCATAAATCCCGGGTGGCGCCAAATTGTTTAATTAAAACAATTAAATTAACAAATAGTATGATTGAGCGTTCTTCGCTATGACGGTATGGAGTATTCAAATTTACTCCCGCCTTCGTTCGACCTTCTTAATCGAGCGGTTAGTTCGCCGAGTTTGCGACGTGAGCGCTTACCGTCATTTTCGCTCCTTGCTAAATAATACACAATTCATAATATACTTTCCTATGGAATAAAAAAACAGTGGTTACACTCTGTACTAGATTATTTATTGGTGATTGGTAATTACTCAGTTTGGCACAAAATTATATTTGGTTATTCAACAAATTTGCACCGATAAGTAAGACAAATATCTCAAGGTTGGCGAAAATCGATTTTGAACGATGTTAGTTAATTCGACATGGTGTCTGAAGAACAATGTTTACTTTTTACAATTTGTCGTTCAATAAATCTGGGTTCTTGTGATTACGAAAGAAATATTAATAATGATTACAATAAAGTAAACTACCTTACATTATTTGTACTTAAATAATATAATGTGTAATTATAATTTGTTCCTGAAGTGTGGTAAAGTGTGTTTCAAAAGTTCGTAATTCTCATACAGGTTATTTTTCTAGTTAACAAAATTTCAGTGTTTTATTTTTTTTAATTAATCTTTGAAAGAAATAATATTCAGTTTATAGTGAGAGTTCAGATTACTGTGAGATAAATTTAAAGTGACTTTATTTCAGATATTCGGGTAATTTAACAATACTTATCAAATCCGTCGACTTGATGTGAACTGTCATTCAGTCGTAATGGAATGGGGCTTCAATAGTCATCAATTTTCAATTATCTTGGGGCTTAAGTATGTCTGGCATCTTTTTCATGTTAGTTGTAGAGATTTATTCATTTAAAATTTATTTAAATTGCTCCTTGGCATCATTTAATTGCTCTCGTCCTTCGTCTGCTTCTTACGTTTTCATCTTTTTGAATTTTGATTCCTTTTTAAACATGTTATATTAAAATTTTGGTCATTCACGGCCTGGCGTCTATTCTGGAAGAGCGTCACTTATTGAATAATAAGATTTAACGGAAAATTCGTAACCAACGTTCCGTTGTCATGGTTACTAATAAATTCTGATTGGCTTAAGACCATTGATATCACATTTGAATTTTTATTCAAAATCACTGTATATCTTCTGATTGCTATTATTCTTCCGTCTTCCTCTCTACGTATTAAGTATTATCACTACTGTTCGTATTTTCTTTCAAAGATCATTTTGACATCCCATAAAGTTGGGTTTTCTAATGTATTATGTTTGGACAATTATTTTGATATTTGTTAATTACATTTCTTTTTTATTTTAAGTCCTTATTCTAACATTTATCTTTTAATCTGATTCACAAATTATCCTTGACTAGTTGCTTGCCTTGGATTTGCTAATATTTTTGTTAGTTTTTTACAATTTGTAGTTATTTGTTTTTTACAGTTAGGCATTTCATAGGCTTAAGTAGTAACTGATTATATTTACTCATTTTGTACAAATTACATCTTAAATTACCCCCATACATGTTTTGTTTTGATATTATAAATGATTTGTTTACTTATTGATGTCTTTTGGTTCTGTTTTTATAATAATTGTATGTTCCCATTAGTTTCTATATTACCGTTTGTTAATTATTTCCTAACTGATTTTCCAGTGTTATTAAATCTGTATTCTTTCTATTTACTTATTTTGCTATTGTTAACAACTATTACTTACTATTCTCTATTACATAAAACATAACATTTAGGCTTATGGTCTGTATAATTCCTTCAGCCATATCCTATTCATAGATTAAATCAAACAATTTTTTAACAGTTATTATGCAACGCTTGCTTACAATTCGTTTCATTCTTACTTATTTTTTGGGTGATAAACATCATTACACCATCTAAACTTTCTTAATTGATTATCCCTTAGAACATGGGGTGTTTATTTTATTTTGCTCTTGTTTTCTTTATTATACAAACTTTATCTTCTATCCATGGTAACCCTAACTTTTAACCTTCCATGGGATCCCCCTTTGAATACTATTGTATCCCTTACTTACAATTAAACTTAATGCTATCAATAACAAGATTCTTATTAAATAATATTGTTTACCATTAATCTTTTAGTGTTTATCACAGATTATTAAGTGTTTACACCTATCAGTAGGGTTTCTAATTATTTTGGGGTTTTACGCTATCACTTTTGCACTTCTTAAATTTTATTTTAAGTGTTATTAGTGGGTAATCCCTAACATTACATTCTCTTTGTCACTCAGTTGTGTTTACTTTCTCACTATCTCACTATCTCTCTCTTTACAAATGTTATTGATACGATTAATAAGTTCATGTCTTTATAGAGTTCTTTATTACATTTAAACTCTATTTCTTTGGTTAGTGTACTTTTATTTTTCTCATTACCTTATTGGGTTTTATCAATTATCATTTACATTTGTCATTTAATCGATAATAATAATTATCTTTTACATTTATTAGTTATTGGTTTCGTTTCCATTATTATTTTTGAGTGTATCATTTCTCCTTTTTCTATTCTATATTATTTGTTTGTGTCTTATCATTTGTTTTCCTTTTATTTACTTTATACTTGTTTTGGTTTCATTTTCATTTTCCTCTTTCTTCGATTTCATTTTATTTCCTTTTAATTTCATTTTATTTTGGTTTTCCCCTTCTCATTTGGTTTTATTTTATTTGGTTGTATTGAGTCAAGCACTTCATTCAATCACTTTCTCATTTGGTTTCGGTTTTCCACTTCTCCTTTGGTTTCCTTTGATTTGGTCAATCACTTGGGTTAGGTCATGTCGTCGTTTGTCGCGTCATTGTTATTTTATTTTCATTAGTTTAAACATTTTATATAGTTGATTCATCATTTTTATCCCTGGTATTGGGTTTGGCTTATTTGTGTTGTAACATAATCCCGTATACTCTACTAATTGTACTCGTTATCGAGCTTGTATATTGGTATAATATAGACTGTTTTCCATTTCCGTGGCATATTTTTCATTCTGTATGTAATTATTCAACAAATAAAGAATAAACTGCTTGACCAAAAACAATTAATCCTGTTTTCTTCACTCATTCATGCTGCCTTCCTGCTCAGAAACAATCCCTTTCAAGTGAACTTTCAAACCACGCTAATGTTGTTACAGAAACAAACTCGCGGTTTTTGCAAAACAAACTGTCAGTCACACGCACGTATATTCTTCACTCACAGACAGGACATTTTTTGTCAGTACTGAGTTTCTCTATTTTAGATGGTATTTAGACGAAGTTTAAGAACGGGGGGTTTTTTTTTGTCAAAACGGTACTTTCAATGGCGAAACAATACTGGAGTCAGAGCATATTTTAAGCAATACTGGAACAGTGCCGCCTAGTGGCAGGTATTAGTGCCGGTTCCGAAAAGCGAGAAAAAAGGGGAGAACTCAGCAAATCACGAAGGGGCGTTTGTTCGTGCGTATATTAGCTTTGTCTGTACAGTGTGCGAATTGGATACTGCACACTGGAATGTACTTTTTGAATATTACATAATTAATTATAATGGATCCATTTAAGTGTTTGAGGTGTTTTTTTTTATTTCCTAATGTCTAAAGCATTTGTGTCTATTTTTACAGTCAATTTCACGAGTAAAGAATGAACATGATCATGGTCGAGTTAAATTCAAATTACATAATTTTCAATATTATATAAAAATTACATACATATACATATATATACACACATACATATACACATTGGTTGGTTTAGTGCCGCCTAGCGAAAATTCCTTAAAATATGCTCTGACTGGAGCAATGGGGCGTGTTTGCGGGGATGTACACGGTTTGAGAATCACTGGTTTAGGCAAAAACTGGCAAAGAATCTTTCACGTGAAGGTCAAACCGGTGACCGAACGCGACTATAGCAGCAATGATCGATATCCAGTCTTTACCCGTTACGGTAGCACTGGGTTGCTTGCTGTCACAGTGTTTGTGACTACCAGCTAGTCGGTCTGGCGCTCCGCGTTCCACACAAATCACTAATTTATATACTATACAACAAAACTTGTAGCCTATTGATAAACTGTAAATTTGATTTTTTATTGCTAAACGGGATGTTGACAAGTAACTCGGCCCGTTTTAAGTAGGCAATATTAAACTCATAACTGTTGTAATTAGGGGGCGTATTTCTATGATATGTCATATTTTTTCCTTGACATTATTTCAGGTTTCAGCTTGATTTAAACTTGATTCCACGTATTCTGATGAAGATTGATAGGGTTTTATTGTACATATAATTGCATATTTCGGTAGTTTTTAAGTTTTGTAGCATATTTAGCACTAAAATGCATATTTAAGTTATATTTTTTTACTTTTCATATGCATATTTAGACATTTATTAAGTTTTACAGCATATTTACAGTGAAAATGCATTATAATGGCATTTTTCGTGTATTTTCCACACGAAAATACATTTATTCGTTACATAACAAATTGTGGTGTGTTAAAGTAGTAAAAACTTCTTTCAGGATATCCTTAAAATACCTATATGTTCGGAGAAATGGTGAATAAGGTGTGAAATGTCTTTGGAATGCGGATTTTCAAGTACCGTTGGCCTGTATTGTTTGCCTCCGTGAGCAATAATGCCAGCCGGCAGAAGTGAAGGGAGTGTGAGGGTTTTCCTTACATTTTGTAGATAAAGCAAGATGTAGTGTGGGGGTCTGTAAAATATGGGTTTCAATTGATGAAACAACAGATGCTGATGGGAGGTATGTTGCAAACGTGATTGTTGACACACTGAAAGAAGACAGACCTGGAGAAATATTCCTCGTAACATGTGAAGTGCTAGAAGAGGACAAATCATTCAAGTATTGCTGTTTTATTTGACGATTCTTTGAATATATTGTGTGGCCAAATGGGGCAAAAAGAGAAAATTTTGCTCAGGATTAGCTCTATATAAATGTAACACATACGTGCCATTGTTGAAGTCATATTTTGGATTTTACTTGTCATGTTTTAATGTTTTTTAGGTCATAAATGCATGCATATTTCCTACATTTTAAGGTCATAGAAATCCGCCCCCTAGTTATAATTATACTTGTGTTTAACAGTTGTACTCGTCCCGAAATAACCGCATTCTTATGTCTGTTTCTTTCTGAGTACAGAAAATACTGGAAAATATTGTATAAAGTTGGCGATTAGTATATGTACAGGTTACAGCGTGTGGATCACCCAGAACAGGTGATACAGGAAAATTACGGGGAATGTGGAAAAGTTAATAAAAAAAATCCAAAAAAATAAAATATCTGTGCATTAAAAAAGATTTAGAAAAAAATAATATACACGCAGAAGAAGCAATTGAAAGAGAGGTTTTTCGGGCAAAAGTGTTAAAAATGGAAGGAGTCCAGGATAGGAGGGAGAAAACGCAGGTTCAAAGTGGACTGAAGACAGGAAGAAGAGACACAGTGAAAAGATGAAAGAATATTGGAGAAGAAGAAAAGAAGAAAAGAAGAAAGATTTGAAATTGGCATGTGGTCCTTAGATGGCCGATTCAAAAAAAAAATGTGTGTATATGCAGGCAATAATAGAATACTGGGACAAGAGGATGGATATCAAATTTCAGGCTCAAATGAGTAGGATTTTTTACTTACACTGTCTCGGTGTATCAGTGAGCATGTCAAAGAAATGGTAAAACATGACAAATACAGTAACGCGGAAAAAAAGGTAATCGTAAAGGATTATAGTAAAATTGAATGTGATGGAGTAAAAGCATTCTTACGACGGTCACACCGATCGACGTGTTGTTTAGTGGAAACAGAATAACTGACACCTATGAAGTCGTTGATTGCAAACTTTAATTAATTCAAGTTGAATTTTGTCCAACAATAAATGTCACCTTATTTCATTTTTACACGAATTAACACAATAATCACTTCTCAATAAACTGCAACAATCACTGCCAACCACACTATGGCGAAAAAAATCGTGTTCGACATAAGGACTGATTCTGATTGTACTACCCTCAAAACATGAAGAAAAGTCATTTTTCAAGATGTGTGTGTGTGTGTGTGTGTGTGTGTGTGTGTGTGTGTGTGTGTGTGTGTGTGTGTGTGGAATTTTTTCTATGGCAAACGATAGCAGCCTCAAATTCAAACAGAATTAAATAATTTTTTGCATACAGTCCTGAATTGTAGAGGACTCAAGACCTATTGATTTTGGTGAAGATCAGTTACGGAGAAAGGATAGTTTACCTGCAACGTTTTATGTTTTAACAAGAGTAAAGTACTTAATTTTGATAAGTAAAGTATCCTGAAAAGAAGATCATAATAATCCACTGTAGAAACGTAGATGAAATATCTATAAATGAAGAGGTTAGTTGAAGGGGGCGGAGGTAATTTTCTATAAATGAAAATGATAGTTGAAGGGGGGGATGATAATTTTTATTTATATGTCATGTGTACTACGTTATGGGCAACAAAGAAGTACTTTGTTGTTAAAATTCCTTCCCGGGCTGTTTGGCGTTGTGGAATGTTTTCTACAAAACCAGACGTTTCGGCAGTGCTATCCACTGCCATCATCATTGAAAATCGAGTGCGCTAACATGAGGTGGTATACGTTAGTGACCACAGTACTGTGGTTAAGGCTGAAGCAGTAAGTAGTTTCTATGGAAATATTTCATTTCGAAAATGATTTAAAATATAAATCTTAGAACATGGAAGTCATGTATGGTTCTCCATACGGATATTTTAGATAGCGGGCCTGGGTGCTGGTAGAGTAATCGAGTAAACGTCTGAAAGGGGCACGGACAATCTCGAAGGATCCAAAACGTTACGATACTCTACTGCGCAGAATGTCTCCAAATAACTGGAACAGCCTCGGGCGTGCAAGATACGAAATACAACCGTTAGAGATATTATGGAAATGAATTAACTTAAACACAGACTACTGAGAGACGGCAGTAAATATGGTACGGTTATGTTGTCAAATCGTCGATGAGTGAGCATGGTACCACAGGAAGAATGAGGATGGACTCAGCAAGAAGGAAACCTAAAGAAAATACTAAGAGACAAACCTAAAGAAAGAACGTGAGGAGACAATGCTAGAAGGGCTCCGAGCGAGAGAGAACTAGCAAGCCACAAAGTGAGAAAGTAGTGGTTTTGTTTTTAAAGTCAGTACGAGTGTGAAAAATGTTTTGAAATGTAATATAATTATGATATTCTTACGCACTTAAGATAACATAAGCATCATGTGAGTGAAGAGTCTCATGGTTACTAGAGGAAAAATTAATTTCACCTTACTATCATGATCAAGTTTAATATCTTCTAAAACTATGACACAACAAAGCCTGAAGACGACATTCCATAGTACGTATAATGAAGAAAAAATTTAGAAACCACGAAATAGAGTAACAAGTAATTAAGACTTATATCCCGTCTTTTAACTGCCCAGGATTTTAGTCCATATAAAAGGGTTGGAGCAGAAGCTCCTGTGCTTCTTCACGGTAGTCTTCTTACACCACCGAAACGAAAACCACTAATTTGTTTCACAGTACCAGTTACGATCTTAAATCGTTAATTTTCATAGTCATATTCTGTAAAAACATAATGGTTTTGTTTGCTAAGCGTGTAGAAATGTATAGCCAATTGTTGAGAGCTTTTCATGTATGTTAAAACTAGAACTCGGTGGGATGTTGTTATTATTATTACTTTTACTTTACTTTATTTAGTTACTTTACTTTATTATTACTTTTACATATTATAATTATTGTTAAAAAAAATTGTAATACAAATTTGTACTTACAAAGAAATCCTTATAAGGCGGCTTTCTTAGTTAGGACAAATTTTTTATTTTGTTTCTAATACTCTCAAAAATATTTTTGTTGGTAAGTTGTGACGATATCTTTTTTTAGTTGATAGATATGGTGTTGTAAAAAGTTATTTACGCCTGAGGACGGACTCAGTTTTTAGAGCTCGAAACGTTGTGATTAGAACTGTTTCTAAAAAAACGTTGGCTACTATCCGATATATATTGTATAATGTGTAAAAGTAATAATAATTAAAAACAATTATTACTTTAAATAATAATGTTTAGTTTGTAAACACTATTCCAACGCCAAATACTAGTATTTTACGTAAAAATTATTTTAAAAAAATCGTCAGAGGCGCATACCCTTTCACAACGAGCGAAACTGGCTTAGGGAATAAGGTAACATTTATAAAAAATTGTTATCTGAAATACTATTTTTCTGCGACGGAATAGTGTTATAAATGTGTAGTGGTACTCGGATACGTGGTGGACAATAATATTCAAGAACTCAATGAATGTTGTATACGGACAGCGAAGTTGTGTTGGGCTCAATAACTTCTTTGGGTCTTAAGCCCTTCTTTCTCAATCTGCAATCAATACTTATAAAAAAAAGGCATGGCCTTCTTTTATTGTTGATATAGACTGCTTCCTAGAATAAATGCCTTATAACCGGTTGATCAAGCCAGCTTCCTTTAAGAACTTCAGAGTTCCCTCAACCCATGTCGTCTGATCAGTGAGGTCTGTTTTCAGATCACATCTGACCTCGCATGTCTGTCTTAAGGCCCGAAAAGCAGAGCACTCCTTTATGATGTGTTTTGTTGTGAGTACTCTGCCACATGAACATACTGTTACGAGAACCCTACCGAACAACCCAGAACATTCTCCACTCCCCCCCCCCCGTCCACTGTGGCAGCTGTGCGTCATTCAAGTAGGTGATTCTAGTGAGTTCCAGGAACACTTGAGATACATATTAAGCCGTCGGCGTGCAGTAAGGAGGCAAAGCTGTACTTGACCTCACCACAGCCTATATAAAGCCATAGCAGCCGGGTTGTCAGTTGAGTTACGTGAGCGATTTTCGCTAGTGCGGATTGAGTGTTGTCGAAGTGAAGTAGTATTGTGTCAATAATTGTGTGAACCTCCATTAATAGACATTGTTATTGCGTGTGGACAAATCAGACTGGAAATATTGTTCGAGTTAATTATAAACTGTTTAATTGTGAAAATTAAAGCTGGTGATTAATGACTTAATTGGTGTCTTGTAATTTGTTTTCCACTGTACCATACGACGATCAAGTAGACCGTCGTAACAATACTAATCGTTGTTGTTCAGACTATAGCAGGTACGACGATGCCAAGTTCGAATGGCCTATACGTTGTCTTGTGAGATAAGCCTGTTCTCGTTGATTTACTGATGTCCTCTTAACTCACTGATACGTCAGTCCGTTTTTGCATCCACCTTGTTCTTCGTAATGCAGGTCGTACAGAATATATGAACGAAACAACTGACTGTTAAGTAGCTTAGTTGCCTTGTACATTTCAAACTCCACTAAGACACCAATGTATCGACGTTTATCGTGGTAACACGTCCCCAAAATATGTCGTGTTAAGAAAGCCACTAAGTCGCAAAACGGATTGTATTGAGGTAATTAATTAACGTATTCCGAACTGGAGACCGTATATAACGCATGTATGGTAATCGTTGCGGCAGGACCAACATATAATATGAGCAGAGGAAATTGATACCGAATATTTGTCGTCATCATCATCTTCTACAAGGATTAAACTGTAGGCCTATAGTTGAGTTTCCAAATGTACCGATACCATATGCAGAGAGGCGTAGCGTCCAACTACAGTAGACTCAGTTGAATCGTTGTTGGTGTTCCCCGAGATTAATAAAATTGGACCGCAGATAAACTTGGAGAAAACAAAATATGTGATTGCTACCAACAAACTACCACTAAACTGAATCATTAAAAACCTTGAAATAGGCACAACAAATGTAGAGGCAACAATAGTTCACATATCTTGGCTCCAAGGTAAACAGCACTAACGACACCAACACTGAAATATGAAGAAGAATATATGTCACAAGTAAAACATATTATGGATTAAAAAAGCACCTGGCATCTAGTTTCATCTCAAGAAGCACAGAATGCAAAATTTACAAAACCCTTATCAGGCCAGTGCTGACATATGCTTCAGAAACCTGGACAGTGACAAAGAATAGCGAGAAACGTCTAGGTTGCTTTTAAAGACGGGTTCTAAGAACAATATTTAGAGGAGTACAAGAAAAAATGAAATGTGGCGCAAGCGCTATAACTATGAACTATACCATCTTTACAAAGAGCCGGACATTGTCAGGATAATCAAAATATACAGACTAAGATGGGTTGGACACATACAGAGAATGGACGAAGAACAGCCTACGAAACATATCTTCTACCAGTAACCAATGGGTAGTAGAGCCAGGGGAAGATCCCGAAGTGGATTCAAAGATCAGAAAGCTGAACATAAGAAACTGGATAGCAATAGGGAAAGGAAGAGTGGCGTCGACTCTTGGACGTTCACCGGCACGTTGCCATATTCTCTGCCACTATTGGCATTCTCCGCAGACCGGCATGTTGCCATGTCTGCCAATATTCTCTTATACTACCCGCCAGCTCTGTGCTTAAGGTGTAGCTTATTTGGTGCCATGAGGTAAGAATTGCTGTTATGACAACACTCTTGAAGTTTTGCTTCTAAAATCAGATCATACGTGGTTTCTTCTGTGGTTTCTTCCGATGGCTCCGTCTTCGAAGATAATTGTTATGCCAGCAAGCGGCACCCCACCCCCTGTTACAATTTGTAATATAACTTACAAGATGTAATATCTCTATGAGCGTAGTATATATATATATATATATAATATATATATTTATTAAACTTAACGTGTATTGTCACAAGAAAAGAGGGTTTAGAATAAAGTGTGAAAGAGCGCAGCGCGAGGGAGTGAATTACATACACTCATTTGGAGAGGGGATGCAGAAAATATTATGACATTTTATAGAGTTACATTTGGGAAGAACTCGGTGAAAAGTGATATTGTAAAAACTGTAGAAATACGGTAGTGTAGCAGCGTAAGGTAGGAAACGCCAGCGTAGAGGGGGAGTGATGTATAAAAAAAAACGGCAGATTCTCACCAGACTGAAGCGAGTTTTAAAGATGATTGATGGCGGAGGGTCAAAGTCTTTATTACTTATTGCCAAAACAGAGAAGATCGATCAGCTATTGATATCTAATGGATTCTTGAAAATGAGAAATTAATTTTGTTATTTTTGAAAATGTCTTGTATAGCCAATATTTGTCTTGTATCGCGTAAACTGAAATATAATAGCAAATATTCACATACGGCTAACAATTTAGTACGGTATATAATAACTATTACAGAAACAGTAAAATATATTTTAGGAAACATTACAAGTGTTGTAATACTGAATATTATTTTATTCTATAATAACTATTATTGGTTTTGGGGTCTCGAAATAAATACGTACAAAACTGAGTACCTTATAGTAGGCGGTGAAGGTCAAGACCTAAAACTAGGAACAAAAGTGATAAAAAATATTAAAAACTTCAAGTATTTGGGTGTAACAGTGACATCGGATGGTGTCAGCAACCAAGAAATAAAAGTAAGAATAGGACAAGCTAAGACAGCAACAAAACAATTAAACTGTCTGCTTTGGAATCTACGAATAACAAAAAACAATAAAATCAGAATATATAAAAGTATAGTCGAAAGTATAGCCCTATATGGAGCAGAACTGTGGGAAATTAATAAAAGAAATAAATCCAAAATAAGAGCTATGGAGATGGATTACTGGCGGAGGTGCTGTAGACTAACAAGACTGGATAGAATGAGAAATGTAGAGATAAGACAAGCGATGGGAATCGACCTTGACATTATAGAAACAACAGAAGCAAGAATAGTGAATTGGTTCGGACACCTAAAAAGAATGTCGGATGAGAGATGGCCAAGGAAGGTATGGGAATGGACTTCACCACCTAGAAGAAAAAAAGGAAGACCTAAGCATTAATGGAAAATGGACGTCGAAGATGCAATGAATGGAAGAGGCCGTACAGAACAGGACTGTTTAGACCGGCGCCAGTGGAAGCTAGGATGCGAGAGGCGGCGCCAGCCGTAAATAAATCGCCTAAAAAAAACTATTATTTCATTGCATGTATGTGTTGATCATTAGTTTATTGTTATTATAATTCTAAAAGTAACTGTACAGTATACCAATTTGAATGTGTTTAGCTGTAAGGGGGATTTAGGACAAGCTAGTTTGTTCTTAATCATTTAACGCTTTATATAACTGTTCATGAAAATATTTTTGTTTAGTGTCAGAAGCCCTACTGACAAAGGATACTTTCTAATTTATTCTAGTAATGAGAATAGTAAACAAGCACAGTATAAAATCGACAGTACGAACGTAAAATCATCAGTTCCAGTGAACTGAGTTGGCGAGTTGCCTTGCGTGGCAAGCCGCCGTGGGGTAAGATGGAGAGTTAGTTTTGAACATTGTTTCTTGTTTATTTAAATAGCTATTGTATCAGACGTTATAATTAATTGCACTAAGTTAGAACTAAGTTAATTTCTAACTAAGTTAGAAACAAATTGCTTTTGTTTCTAATTAAGCACTATAAATTTTGTCTAATTTCATTAATTAAATTCGGAGTATCTTCATCTTCCTAGTTCTTTATTTGGGCAGAGTACCACATTTAATCCGATCGCTTTCCTTAGCCACTCGAGAGACGTAACCGCTTTTGTTATACCCAGGTGTAACACAAATAATTTTTCTTTGTTTTCTCATTACGTTTTAAAGAGTGGTCTGAAATATCAGTTCCGTTTTCTAACCAGAATTAAACATGAGTAAATTAGAAGTCTTGAAATTAGAAACTGCAGGAGTGTATAGAAGAATGGCGAAATATTCTGAAGAAGGCCACGGTCCACAAGGGGCTGTCGAGCAAATTATGAAGATGAAATTATAGTCATAAGGATTCGTCGCAGTAAGATTCATTGCACAATTGTTTATTGCAACGGTTCCCAATCGGTGGTACTCGAACCACTAGTGGTATGCGGAGGGATCAAAGGTGGTACACAAGAAGACCTAGCTAGCAAAAGGTGTTTACTTAACAAAAACAAATAAATACAAATTTATATTTGAAAAAACAATATAGGAATAGGATGTACACTGAGTGTGATTTAAGTCTAAAAATAACATCAATACAACCTGATATTAATTCTCTGGTACAAAATAAGCAGCAACAAGTTTAACATTATTTTATTTTTAATAAGTTGTTACTTTCTAGTACTAACAAAAAAAATTGTAATGAAAGAAATCACCTGTGTTTTGAAAAAAACGTTATACTTTATTTTAGCATAGAACCAACCTGAAATTAATTTTAAAAATCAGATCCTGTTTTGTCCTTATTTGAGGCAATTTAGTAGTGAATTTGAGGCAAATTTAGTAATTTGGAATACCTGGGCTACAGTGTGTCTTATAATGCAAGCAACGACGTTGTGAATAAGTTCCATAAGTTGAACATTATGTGCAGGACCATTGGGCGAACCCTTAAGCCAGCCAGTCAGGAACACCCCTAAAATTCTACAAGGTGATGGCTCTTCCCACACTTCTTTATGGGTCTGAGAATTGGACTTTTAACGAAAGGCCTGGTCAGTCGCAGCCAAAGAGGCTGAAATGAGATTTCTCAGGCACGTGGCAGGGTATACTCTCCGTGATCATAGAAGAAACACAGATATACGGCAGGCACTGAATATTCGCCCAGTGTCGGCTGATTTCGTGGGAACGTCTTTGCCGAATGGATGACAGCTACATTCCCAAAAAACTATGGAACTATAAGCCGAGGGGACGTCCGAGGAAGCGCTGGAGTGACCAGCTCTAATTTTTGCCTATTTGAGACAGGAACAAACCATTCTTTGGTTTAATGTTTGAAGATGATGACGATGACGGTGAGTTTCCGTTTTGTAAATTCTATATTTCGTAGTCCTTCAGTCTTCGACTGGTTTGTACCCTCCCCGCATATACCAGTGGTGCGTGTGGTACTGAGTCTCTCACAGGTATATGGGACCTACAGTTTAACGCCGGATCCGAACGGCATAGTTGGGGAGGGTTTATACTAAGCAGGATACCTCTCGCTGGTTTGCCATTACCTTGCGAGGGGGAACGGTCGTATCTAAATTAGATGGCCCCCGGCGGGAATTGAACCCGCGCCGACAGCGTAGCAGCGCAAATTCTATATATTAGATTCAAATAATTATACTTAACTAGGAATCATAAGATATACTATTCATGTCGCATCAAGTTTTTGTTGAGAAACCCCCAATAACCTTTCTTTAATCTCTGGTGGTACACGAAATAAACGCGGAAGACCAAAGTGGTACGCGGGTCTGGAAAGGTTGGGAACCACTGGTTTATTGTGTGTATGTATTAACGGTCTGTGTGTATTGTTTGTTTACTGAGTTAACAGTCCGTTGTGTTTCACAGTAACTTGTTTAATGTTGTTACTTGTTTCACCAGTCAAAGTAACGTAGCTTTGTCTTAGTAAACTTATACGTACGATTGGCTAAACTCTCAGAAACTGCTGTGTCGCTCGAACCAAGTTTGTCAGAACTGAATAACTAAGCCTTAGTGTTGTTAAATATTAATCATTACGACGTTTTCCAAAGTGCGAGTTCGAGGAAACATTACGTGTCTTCTTCTTCTGATAGTTCCTATCCGTTTCGGATACTGGATATGGTACAGACTATTTTAACTCTTTCTACTGCTGCACGGAATAAGTCAGTTGTATTCATGCCAAACCAGTTCCTTAAATTTCTTAGCCATGAGATTCTCGGTCCCCCAACTCCTCTCTTTCCAACTACTTTTCCCTGTAGTATGGACTGCAATAAGTAAAATCTCTGTTCATTTCTCATGAGATGTCACAGATTCTGAAGCTTTCTTATCTTCACTGTGTTAATAACTTCCCTTTCTGTCTTCACCTTTCTAAGAACTTCAACATTAGTTATATGTGCTGTCCATGAAATGTTCAGTATTCTATGGTAGAGCCACATTTTGAAAGATTCCATGTTTTTATTTTTGGCTTCAGTCAAAGTCCAAGATTCTACACCGTAGAAGACGACCGAGAATACGTAGCAGCGTAAAAGTCTCATCTTTGTGTTTATTGTTAAATCGTGACTTTTGAATAAACTGCTCATTCTAGTGTACACTGCTCTTGCCTTTTCAATTCTGCTCTTTATTTCTTGAGAGTGGTCCCACTGTTCACTGACTATAGTACCAAGATCTGTGAATTTGCTTACACGTTCAACTAGCCTTTGGTTTATATTAAGAGTGGAGTTTGTGAATTTGTTGTTAGATACAATAATTAGCTTCGTTTTATTAACACTGATGTCTAGACCATATCTATGGCTGCTTTCTGTCACTATTTATTAGTTGTTGCAGCCCCTCTAAGCTATCTGCGAATATGACGGTATCATCCGCATAACGTATGTTATTTATTCTTTCATCGTTCAGAGATATCCCCATATCACATTCATCTAAACCTTCTGTAAAAGGTTTACATCTACCTTCCGAGTAGATGTTGAGTAAAAGCGGAGATAGTGTACATCCTTGTCTTACTTCACGCACAATCTGTGTCGCTTCAGTTTTCTCTTTATCTACTCTAAACACTGCAGATTGGTTCCAATACAGTGTAGCTATTATCCTTAGGTCTTTTCCATCTAACCCAATATTTTTCAGGATATCCATAATTTTCTGATTTTAGACTCGGTCATTTAATGTTGATTAAATGAATATAAATATATAAAGTTTAATTATTTATTAAAATAACAACATATTTATTGTTGCTACTTGTTTCGCCAATCATAGTAACGTAGTAGAAGTATGCGGACGGTAGGCTAAAGCCTCAGAAACTGCTGTGTCAGTCGAAGTAAATTTGTCAGAACTGAACAACAAAGCGATAGTGTTGTTAAACATTAATCATTACGACGTTTTCCAAAGTGCGAGATCGAGTAAACATTACGTGTAATTATTATAATTCGATGAATTGCGAATTTTTTTCAGTTTCAGTCAGCGCAGTCGCGTGGGTTTAAAGTCATCATCAGATGGTAAAAACCGTATTCGTACAGTCCGCTGTACTGACGACAGTGTAAGTAATCAAAGGTCAAACCAGATTAAACTGCTACGGGGGCACCGCCCTTAAGCGTTACAACTAGATTAGGGCACCGCCCTATGGCGAATGTGTCTCTATGTAATTGAAAACTTTTTCCTGTAATTATTCTCTGTGTTATCGTTTAACAATCAGATTTCTGCACAGTATAGACTGTACTATATAAATCTGTTTGTTAGTTCTATTAATTAATAAAGATTTTAAAACGTTTGAGCTTAAAACGATTGGAATCATTTGTTGAAAAAAAATACTTGCCTGTCCGGAACCGTGGTCCAATCATTTAACTTCTGTGGCAGTCACATTCTTTGAGTGTTTTTCTTACTTTTCAATCGACTCTTTCGCCAGACCAGGCTCCTACTGGAGAGGTGACTGAGGAAAAAGAAGAACACTAATTGAAGATGACTTCCGAGATGGAGTCGAAACATCTGAACTCTTAGTGAGCGGGCGACGCGACGGTTCGATTGGCTGGTAATTTTATCAACAAAATTGTTATCGGGCATAATATGGAACCACTTTCAGCAGGAATCAGTTTTGGAAACAGTGAGAGAAGCGCAAAAGTTTGAACGTGTAATGAGCAACCTTTGGTTGGTCGCCAGAAAACCGGGTACAGGTAGAGGAAGAGTAACACCAAGATTATCAAGATTGTCTTTTTCAGCGGCGCAACAACCCATTACTGGGTCAAGGCCTCCTTTAACAGCCTCCGCCAGTTGTCCCGTCATATTTGTAAAAACTGGCTGGCGAAAAAAACTGACAGGTTTCTGCACATAAAAGTTTTACAGATGGGCTATGTGAATTCTCCGATCCAACCCCCAACCTGGAGGACCAGAAACTTTGATTTCGGGCTGCTCTTCCCCCTTTCACCTCAGCTGACGAGCTCTCTCTGCCCGGTCGCAGTAGGCTAACTGACTCAGCCCATGTGTGCAGCCGTTGGGCTACTATAGCCTCCACACTAGATGCACATCCTGCCCGGCCAGGACCCAGGACACCCTCAGATTGTCCTGACAGAACCCCCGTCTCTCGTTTGCTTAACGATCCACTCCGCCGAAGGGATTGTTTACCACAACCTTGGAGTGGATTGCTCGGCGTAACAGGGCCCACCGACGTGTAGGTGAGAGTGGAGTTGGGGTGGAGAGTCTGGTGCATTTCTCTTCTATGAAAGCGTATGTTCGCGTCACACCCCCTTTGGACCCCATTACCAGGATTGTAGTGGGAAGAATGTATTGACAAGGAGAACGACGTTGGAAATGCAACGCCTCGGTCGGTATATACTGTAAGGTAGTTTAGACAATGGCTGAACGACTGCGATGCTTGGCGTCAAAGGGGATAATAAAGAAGGAATATCACTTTAAGCAGTTAATCATCTCACCATATCTCTTCGTCGTCAGCGGGAAACGGGTTTATTCCCACACTAGTTTATAGTGTCACTTTGTAAAAACCTGTATTCGCTCTCTACTTCTCCCTCGATTTATCCTTTTTGCAACCATAGTCGTACAGAGTCACACTCTAAACAAAAGGCTTTATGATATTGAAACGATGGAAGTCTCTCGAACAGCCGAGAGCCTCGAGCAGGTGTAGCCTCAGTCAAGGCCGCACTCAAGTACTTTCTAGACTGCTCTTGAGAGCACTTGTAATACACATAATGCTAAACGCCGCGGTAAGGACTGAAAGCTATTCTGGAACTGTGCGCGACCTAGAGCGTCTGGCTTAGTCAGTTCAGTGCACGTTAAGCGATTTCCTTAGTGCGGATCGAGTTATCTTCCGCACTGTGTCATATTTAGTGCAGAACTCTATTACTTGACATTATTATTTGCGCGTGCACAAATTTTAAGTTGAATTATTGTACGAGTTGATTAAAGATTATTAATTGTAATTAATTAAAGCTGGTAGTTAGTGATTTCATCGATGTTTGTATTTTGTTTTCTACTTAACCATACGACGATTTGTCTCACCGATCGTCGTAACAATATTCTTCTTTATTTGGATCTAATACGTTTTAAAATTAATCGCCTGTTCTTTTCTCTAAAAGATGTTTCTGACTGTGCCGTTTCTGAAAACATTATCAGTCTTAAAAAGAAAACTCCTCATACTAGACTCTTTTATAAAACGTCCTGTTGTCTTCCTTATACACAGAGTAGGCTAATCGAATAACGATAAATTCAGGGTATCTCAAAAAGATAGTTGATACTCGCTTACGTTATACAATTTACTCGTCATACTTTATAACCGCTTTATTTTACGGGTAACGGAGATGTTTGTGTTTATCGATTTTCTGGAATATAAATCTACGTAATATTTCAATAATAAAATAATATAGTATGTGTTCTTATTAATAATCTAAAAAAAAAAACGGATAAAGGTGTGTTTTGTCGGAATTCTTCAAACTTATAATTGTAATTCACTTTCTGTGTCAGCAGTGTGAATTGGCCAAATTAATGTACTAATAATAACGACTTTGCACAGTTTATACACCGCGTTTTCGCAGCTTCTCATATTCTGAAAACAAGAGGCAGAATTTCCACTTTACCAGATTCGATTAGTCCAAGACTTACTGTCGATAATTGAGTCGAAAACAACAGCCTGTTATTGGCAGCGTGCTAAAGTGAACATTATTAGAAGTGTCAATAAATTTTCACGGACGTCATTCGGTTGCGAAGGCGAAAGGGGAGAAACGTTACTAAGGAATACTGCCCATCTAAATACACATCGACTGACTTTAAAATACACCGCTGCGAAAATACAGCGTCTTAACCACTATTTTTCCTCTCTTCTTTTCTTAATTTTGCTTCTTTTCGGTATTTTTACGATTGCTACGGGTTTGGATTGTCGTCTCGCACGCGATTAAGTGCAGTGTAGCGTTTACTCGCTATATCTGAACGTTGACAAACCAGCAATGTCAAAGACACTGTTTCTCGGAAAAATATTTACTAGCATGCCGAGTAGTAGCCTATAACTCCGTAGTTTCATTAAAAACCAAATATTACTTTGATGAAAAAGTATATTTGTGGAATTTCCTATAAATCGCCCCTTCCTCTAAACGTAACAGTCATTTTGAATAAATTAACTGCGCGAGACAATTTTCGAAGTATACAGTAGAACCTCACTAATTCGTCACCTACGAGACCGAAGGAGCGAAGAATTAGTGAAATAGACGAGTTAGTGAGGGAGTAAGAAACAAACTCATTAAAGACAATATAAAATGTTTTATTACAACACTGGCAATGTAGAGTACTAATGTTATGTTCGAACATATTTATTGCTGGAAATTTTCAAACTCAAACAAGTTAAGCACTATAATTGCAAAAAAGAAATTGTGAAATGATTGTGAAAAAATCTCTAATTTTCTTCTGTTTTTTCTGTCGACCGTACTTTTCAAGATCCGAATTGTGTAGGCTATTTGGAGCAGTGAAATTATTTTAGGCTTGGTCTTCGTACCATTAGATTGTTATAGACAGTGATTGAATGCCCCCCTTATGAGATATTTCAGGTTTTATTGGCTGGCCATCTTCTTCATCATTAGCTTCTATAGGTTCTGTGGATACGCATGTAACAATTTCACTGTCGTCTTTGTTCAAACTGTTAAATGCTTGTAGGTATTGGCAGATATCTAACAATTACGATGTGGGGTCAAGACCTTCTGGTTCTGTAGACGCTGGTTGTAATTCAGATGGCCGTAACTTATTCCCAGCAGATTTTAGAGTGTTTTCCGGAATACTTTGCCAGGCATGAGCAAGCCGACTGAATGTTTGGAAACGTATTACACTATAACAACACAACACTTATTGTGCCGTGTACACAAGTACGAAATACCCATTCTTGGAACCAATACCTTCCGCAATCTGTTCTCCTGGCTATTATTAGAACCCCACCAAAATCAACACGTTTCTGTTTTACTCCGGCTATAATTAGAGCGTATATGTTACGCGCTTGTTAATAAAGGAAAAAAAGAAAAGCTAGAGTGGGTGACGAACCACAGAGGGAGACGAATTAGCGGGTAAGGAATTAGTGAGGTTGCACTGTAAACAGTTTTACGCATACCCTTGTGACTGACTCAAATCGTAAATGTGTTTTAAATACAGGGTTTTGCAAAATTGCGTTCAAAGGTATACATAGTTCATACATACTTCATTGAAAATTTTTGGTAATAAACATTTTTCTGAGTGGAATTTTTTGAAAGTAAATGTTAAATAAAATATTGTCAAGTGGGCCGACAACAATTCTTCAGGGTTCCCCCGCACTTACTATTTAATGTGGTACCGGTTATCACGGTTTTGTGGTAAGTAAGAAAGCCAATGTAGTCTATTACGTGACAAAGGGCCTATCTGCCGATTTTGAGTCAGTGTCCATGTAATTTTTTGATTCCTTCTGCTATCGCTTCCTAAAAGGTTCTAGAACAAAGTTAAGGACAAATGTTGGCCCGCTTTCACCCCTAAAGGGTTGAAAACTAACCCTAAAGGGTTGAAAATATGAAACGACGCGAGAATGCATTTTGAAGCCCTGAAATTAAGTAGTTATAGATTTTTGGGGGGTGCTGATTACGATTCTGACGTCCAAAATTATATTCGACGAAAAGGGTAGTTTCTAAAGTGTTAAAGCAGACTATAATCGGGGGTGTAAATATTAAACTTCGCGAGAATCCCGGTCAAAACCTCGAAAGTGGGTACCTATAGCTTTTGGAGGTGCTGATTACGATTTTTACGTCACGGGATACATCCGACGCAATGGTAGAAAACCACCCCTAAAGGGTTTAAAACATTAAACAACGCGAGGATGTATTTTGAAGTCCTTAAATTGGGTACGTACAGGATTTGGGGGGGATGTTTATCCTACATTTACTTAAACATCACAACATTAATAATATTTAACAAAATATTACAACCCTTGCACAATAATAAACAATTCCGACGCTCAGCTGATGATCCAAAAAAACACGTGCCAGCTGTAAGCAGTGAGCATCAGGTAGCGCAGCAGGCCTCTTCTGGTCTCCGCTAGAGGGTCCGTGTTTTTAGCGGTCATAATTCAAAATTCAGTAAAAAAATATATATTTCATCCATGATTATAAAATTTATTCAAATAAAAGTCGAACCAAACACATTATATTATTTTATTAAATTAAATAGGTATTCGAATGATACATAAAGAACCAGCAATACAGACAGTGACAGATTGCAACAGATATTCTTTTGTTTACAATAGACGTTACAAAAATAATAATTATTCTTAATTTCATTGTCAATTTGAAAAAAAAATTAGTTTAGTATAAATTAATAGGCTCTCAGGATCACACCCGAACATATAACGTACGATAACAAAATCTAACTGTTGGAGCGCGTTTACATTTTTAGTCATAACTCGGTCACTTTTTAAGAAAAAATTTTTAAACTAAATGAATTTTGAAGAACATTTAAAGAGCTACAACTTTTTTCTATACACTATAGTCAAAAAACCTACTGTACACTAGATATTTTGCCTAGAAGTGAAAAATGTTTTACACGATGTCGGCAAAATACACCTTTAAGCTGCTGTAACAAATCGAATTTTAGTCATAAAGGAATGAAACAAAATTCAAAATTTTTGGTGTTTTAAAAGCTTTGTTTGTGGTCCATATTAATTTCTTGACAAAACGCATCGTTACTGAGATATTTAATAAAAAAGGCGAATTTTGACGAAAATCCAAAACATTGAATTTTCTTAAAACGTTACGCGTTACTGTACAGCAATACAAAAAATTTGAGGACATTGCTAATATAATAGACAACCGGAAAGTACAATATCTGGGCTTAATATACATATTTGACAAAATGGCGGACGTTCCTTTTTAAATGACTTGGAAAAAATTTGCAGAAATTATGATATTTGCCTACAGAACGTCGTTAATTTTCAAGCTAGACAAGTGATTAACCCACCATTATTTAGGAGATTAACAGAGCTTTCATTTGATACTAATGTAATTACTATCAAACCATTTTTCGCTGAGTTGTATAAGTTTTAATCATGCGATTTGATCAAAAAAAGGTGAATCGGCATTTTATTTTGGCTGTATCTCAAGAATGATTTGACATAATGAAACCAAAAAAGTGAAAAATTTTCGTCTGTTAATAAGCTTTAATTTTGATTTACACAAATGTTTTGCAAAATGGCGTCGTTTTTTAGTTAGGCCTACTTGCAGATTAATGTTAAAAAACGCGTTTTTTTTGGCAAAACCTTGAACCGTTGTAACTCGCAAACAACGCATTTTTTCGAAAAAGTGTATACCACCTTTTTGCTTAGAATTTGATTCTCTATCGGTTACCGGGGTTAATTAAATTTTGTTTTTTTAACCCCCGAAAAGGGGTGAAAACAACCTTTAAATTTAAGAGCGGGCCAAAAAATTTCCTTAAAACTTTATTCTATTACCTTTTATGAAGACATTGCAAAAAAAAATCATAAGGATCCATGGACACGGACTCAAAATCGGCAGAAAATTCCTCACGTAATATACTAATGGGTAAGGACTTCCTAGGTAAGGACTTCACGGCCGTTGTCAACATTGTTGCCGGGCTATTAGGCCGCGGTATACTGCTTTCATTGTAAACAGACTTTTCGGCCCCACCATCTAAGACCATCTTCAGTGTAAAGAACAATCGAGCAATTGGCATGGTTGATTAAAATTAACTCCTGGGCTGTTTGGCCGTAGTCCAATTTTTTTTACAAAACCAGGCGTTTCGACAGTACCACTGACTGTCATCTTCAGTGAAAACGAGTTAACGCTAACGTGGGATGTTGTACGTTAGCACCACAGTTAAAGCTGGGGATGTCCCGTGAACACTACTTCTACTTATAAATTTCTTAATCGCAGTACTGTGGTCCTAACGTACAACATCCCACGTTAGCATTGACTCGTTTTCACTGAAGATGGCAGTCAGTGGTACTGCCGAAACGTCGGGGTTTGTCAGAAATTTTGGACCGCGGCCAAACAGCCAGGGAGTTAATGACACCAGCGGTGTAAGCCTTCGTACAATTGCCATGGTGTTCGCCAATCCACCCCAGTACTGAGGTTCTTTACACTGAAGATGATGGGGACGAAACGTCTGTTTACAACGAAGACAGTAGACCACGGCCTGATAGACCGGCAGAAAGTAATTTGAGCAAAGCCAACAGGTCTTTGATAAATCGGCTGTACAAAAAAAAGAATGGAATATAAAGCATTTCTGAACAGCATCTGTCGTAAATTTCCTTCGCTCAACAGCTTGCAGGTTACCTATAGTAGTTTAATCCAAGAAGCAGGTATAAAGTCTAGTCGTTATGATCTGTACACTTTTTGAACATCTTAACGCACACAAAAAACCAGTAACATATAAATCTAATTTGGCCACACATGCAATAAACACTGGACATGAATTCCCAGACATAATCAACATGACACTAATAAAACACATACCACACAAAGGAACCATAATGAACATTTGGGAAAATTTACAAATATACAAACATAAAACACAAAACAAACTTAGACCTGAACAAATACAAATCAATACAAAATATGGCACAATTTTCAAAGCACTCAACATCGAAAAACACAAAATACTAATATATACACCACAATCACACACAATAATACCAATTTAAAGTGCCAAAGGCCGACAGGATACTACAACAACAACAACAACAACCAACCAACACACAAGTACTTCACAAGACTCAAAACTAGTAAGGCTGAGGATAGGAACACAAAGAATTCGAAACATGTTCCAAATAAGGTAAATACATCTTGAGGTAAAATCTATGTATGTATGTATGAAGCATTGAACTTCCGACCCAGGCGTTTCCTTCCGTTTGTCTTGTGTGTGTGTGTGTGTGTGTGTGTGTGTGTGTGTGTGTGTGTGTGTGTGTGTGTGTGTGTGTGTGTGTGTGTGTGTGTGTGTGTGTGTGTGTGTGTGTGTGTGTGTGTGTGTGTGTGTGTGTGTGTGTGTGTGTGTGTGTGTGTGTGTGTGTGTGTGTGTGTGTGTGTGTGTGTGTGTGTGTGTGTGTGTGTGTGTGTGTGTGTGTGTGTGTGTGTGTGTGTGAAGTTAAAAATGCATTCGGAAATCCAAAACAAACACGCGTGCGGCTAAGTCCTTGCGAAACCAATACTTCCGCTCATTGTTGTCGTCGTCCAGCTGTTTGCTGTTATCGTTGGAGTCTTATCGCGAACATCCTTCATACTCGACCAGACATCCTCTACCGCCTTCTTGACTAACAAGTAGTAGAGACACACAAAAAAAAGCAGATAAAACAAAATTCAACAACAAAAAATGTACAGACAATAGACTGTAAAATTAACTATCGCTGTTTAAATTAAAATACTAGTTTTGTTTATACTTTTGAAACTACTTTGAAAACCATCAGTTTGTTGACGCGTTTACTTTGTGCGGTCGAACTCGTCCAGTCGAACTTGAACAACGGTCTTTTTGGACAGTCGCTCGGCGTCTAGCAAAAGCCAGTGGATATATTCTTTCACAAAACTCCACGCAGTGATAGTCTAGTTTCACAACCATCCGTCCATAATTACAGCGGGGTTTTGGGAGCATTAGACTTGCCTGCAGGTAAGGTATAAGTGAATGAGTATCTTTCGTTTTTACTATAAATCGGAAATGATTTGTGTAATTTTGGGGTACATAAATATATTGACTTTGAGATTTATGTACATAATTGCTCAAATTTTTCTTGTTATTTTATATTATTAAAAAAAGTTAAAAAGAAATATATTTTTTATTTTGTAAATTCATATGTTTCGATAGTAACCCAACTATAATCATCAGATAAAATTTAATAAATTAAAACATTTTTAATTTAAATATTTTTGAATTTATTAAATCATACCTGATAATGATAGTTGGATTACTATCGAAACGTATGTAATTTATAAAATAAAAAATTGCGATTTTGTAATGATTTGTATTTAAATTAATGCCGGGCTGTTTGGCCGTGGTCTAAGGTTTTCATTAAAACCAAACGTTTCAGCATCACCACTGGCTGCCATCTTCAGTGGATGTATCCGAGTCAAACCTAACGCGGGGGTGGTGTACGTCAGGCCCACAGTACTGTGGTGAAGGCTACACCATTATTTGTAATGATTTGCTTTACATTAGAAGAACAATGGTAACTTGCAATAGGCCAACTTAGTTGTAGTTGTAGTTACCATCGAAACGTTTGCAAGTGGTCACTGACTACGAAACCTTTGTCAGTGTTTTGCGGCCTTCTGCGATGAAGATGACCGGACCGTCGAATGCACGGCCGAAACGTTTGCACCAAACTTGGACCACGGCCGAAGTTCACCTAACACTGACATAATTTATTTATACTCGCGTACACGGTAATTTACATATTCCAGATCTCAACATGGACAGTTTCATAAGCAAGACATATGTACATTGTGTCATCGTTAATGTTTACGAACATTAATTGTTACCGCCTCAATTTTGTATTCAACATCAGGTTTATGGTCGTATAAAAAATTTACATTACAAACTTCGTTATAGATTTCATTTACAAAATTGTGTCTATCTCTTCTAATGGAATACGAATTTATGTTGAGCATTTTAAAAGTCCATATATTCAGATCGATTATTTTGTTAAATCGTTGCGTAATTGTGAGATACATAAATAAATTGACTTTGAGATTTGTATTAAATCTGAGATTTTGTAGTGATCTGCTCTACACTGGAAGGCCAATGGTAACTTGGAATAGCGCGATCTGTTTCATAGGCACATAAAGTACTTTTCTTGTGCTTCATGTTATGTGTAATCTGTTCCACGGCCTTACAGCCGGCAAGCCGAAGTCCTCATAATAAATTACGTTAATGTTTATGAACACGTTGTTACCGCCTCGACTTTGTATTCAACGTCAGGTTTATGTTCGTATAAAAAATGTACATTACAGAACGGATGCAGCGGGCTGTTTGGCCGTGGTCCAAACCAAACGTTTCGACAGCACCACTGACTCCCATCATCAGTGGAATTCGAGTCTACCTGAACGCGGGTTGTTAAACGTCAGGCCCACAGTACTGTGGTGAAGGCTTCAGGTTCAGGTAGACTTGAATTCCTCGAATTCCACTGATGATGGTAGCCAGTGGTGCTGTCGAAACGTTTGGTTTGTCTTTAAAATTATGGACCACGGCCAAACAGCCCGCTGCATACTTTTAATACAACTGACACCGGCCGTGAAAGCCTTACAACAATATTATATTACAAACTTCGTTTTATATTTCACTTACAAAAATGAGTCCATCTCTTCTAACTGAATTCGAATTTATGTTTTGCATTTTTAAAGTCGATATTCGGATGGATTATTTTCTTAAATCATTTCGGCCACTTGAGGATATACTGTACAACACGTTAAAGATCACGGTATTGCGTTAAAATTTATAATTCCTTCAGATGAAAAAAATTATTTTATTAGTTATATGTTAATTAGTATTACTTTAAATAGCTGAACGAGCGAACCAAGTGTCAGTTTTAACTCGACTGTCTGGCATTTGTCTGTCTGTTTGGGGTAAGTGTCACGACAACGTGAACGCGTTTGGCATGCGTGTCCGTACTTTTTATCTTGCGGAACCTTGTTTTTGAGATTGCTCTTCCCAAAAATTGGGGGATACGGATGGCAAAAATATGACGGGATCAAATTGTGAAAACATCGTCGCGCTAACCTATGTAACGTCCAAATTAAAGGGAAATTTAACCACAATCTGAATATAATATTCATTCTTGCGTATTTCAAACTGTCTCACATCACTGGCCAAAACGTGGATGAAAGTTTCGGTGAAATCGCAAAATATTATGTGGGGATTTTTGAAGTTTCATATTATCGCAGATTGAAGATGATTTTAACTGACATCTAAATGTAGTATTAAGTTTTAGAGATTTAAAACTTTTGGGACCGTAAGGACCCAAAAACAGATAAAAAATTTATAGGCATTGCACAAATGCAATGCACAAAGAAGGTCATTGAAATTCTTCAATAAATCTAAAATATATATATATATATATATTTATGTTCATTCACCAATCAATGAATTCATTCCTCATTCACCAATCAATTAATCCATTCTTCATTTACCAATGTACAGATTATAAGTTAAATGTAGTCGCATTCATAAGCGAAGTTTTATATGTGTACTACGTTATTGACAACAAAGAAGTAGTTTCTATGGAAACTCACCGGTTCCCATTTTCGATCACGCACCAGCGATCGGCCGCAAATGTGTGACACGTCCTTATAAACATTTTCAATGTTAAAATCTGAATAAAATTGTGAAAATCCAGCAGAGTGTCAAACTAAAAAGAACTTGTAACCCAAATCCGAATTTTTAAAATTGTTATTGTTTATTGTATGATTGTGTGCTCTACAATTGTTATTTTACTAAAGAAAAGTAGAGTAATCCAGACTTATTACTATAACTGGAAAATTGTCTAATATCGAAATTGATGTAATACTAAATGTACGCCGCAACGAGTTCTGCAGCTCAACGAGTTTACTAGTATAGTTGCATGTTATAATATAATACTGTACATTACTTAATATTATTGAATATTATTTTTTTGTATCGGCCGTCTAAGGACCACAAATTGCCAATTTCAATTCTTCGTTCTTTATTCTTTTCTTTTTCTCCAATATTCTTTAATCTTTTCACTGTGTCTCTTCTTCCTGTGTTCAGTTTACTTTGAACCTGCGTTTTTCTCTCTCCTACCCTGGACTCCTTCAGTTTTTAACACTTTTGCCCGAATAAAGAATATTTTCTTTATTAATTTACTTATTTAAATATTAGGCCTACCTATGAAATTAAAAAAATAATTAATTGTAATTATAATGAACATAAGATCTTCTTCTTCTTCTTCTTCTTCTTCTTCTTCTTCTTCTTCTTCTTCTTCTTCTTCTTCTTCTTCTTCTCCTCCTCCTCCTCCTCCTCCTCCTCCTCCTCCTCCTCCTCCTCCTCCTCCTCCTCCTCCTCCTCCTCCTCCTCCTTCTTCTTCTTCTTTTTCTTCTTCTTCTTCTCCTCCTTCTCCTTCTTCTTCTTCTTCTTCTGATAGTTCCTATCCGTTTCGAATGTTAGATATCATACTTTCTGTACTATTTTAATACTTTCTGCTGCACGGAATAAGTCAGTTGTATGCATGCCAAACCAGGTCCTTAAATTTCTCTGCTATGATATTCTCGGTCGCCCAACTTCTCACTTTCCTAGTACTTTCCCCTATAGTATGGGCTGCAATAAGTAAAATCTCTGTTCACTTAACGTAAAAACATAAGATACTTTTAGTAAATTACATTAGCAGCCTTACGAATTGTACTCATGAATTAAGTATGTATTTTACAGCAACTTTTAATCAACTACAGAGTCGTAAGTTACTCTGTTAATATTATAACGCGAGTGAATTTAGGGATGGTTACGTTTACTGAATGAAACGTGAAATGTTGCGTAATATTATTTATTGATGTGTCTTTTAATGGAAGAAAGACAAGTCTGTAAATTTTACAAAAACGTGCTCTTCTGGACTCTGGTACTTTTACATCAGCGTTTGAGTCGCTGCGGTTCAACCGAGGCGGTTTAGCCGCTGGTTTGTGATTACTTTTACATCAGCGGTCCAACCACCGCCGTTGTTATTGCGCAGTTCTCAAACAAACTATTGACTAGCAACGAAAGTTGTGCTTCAGTTTGTACATTGCTTACAATGCTTACAGACGTTGAGATTATCGCGGCTATATTGTTGTTAGAAAAAAGAGGAAGAAGCAAAGGTATTGGGTGCATCCGTTACTTTATAAAAGACCTTCTATCGGCGAGTTTCATATAAGGTATAATAAATTGAGAAATTATCCAGAGAAATTTTTTAACTATTATAGAATGTCTATATAAACATTTGATGAACTTATTAAATTTGATTGAAAGTGATATTGTGCGGAAAGGAAATAGACGACCATTACGAAAGCCTACTGAACAGAGAACTAGCGAGCGGTTCAGCCTCGTGATGTAAACGCACAGGTTCCAACACGTGTGTTTTGTCAAGTCGGCGGCAGAACCGATAAGCGGCTGAGCCGCGACATGTTGCGGCTGAGGTGCGACTGAACCGCCAACCGCTTCTCATGTAAATACTGACATATAAGACAGTGCGTTGAATCTACAGCGGTCCGACCGCCGCGGTTGAACCGCAGCGACTCAAACGCTGATGTAAAAGTACCCATGACGGGCGGAAGAAATAGAGAGGAGAGTGTTATATATAAGAGCGTTGGTGAGTAATCGCTATGATTACAGTCATTAGCCCGCGCCGACTGTCAGACTCAACAGCGAGTAATCACAGCTTAACAACAATAACACGCTATTGTATTCCCTTTACTCTTTGTATTTTATTATCCTTTACAAAAAGAGACAAAAAATTGTATTACTATTATAATAGTGTTGATAACGCCGCCTATTAGATTTTTTAGTACCACTAAGCTCTCTGTGAAGAAGTCGCTCACTGTTTTGAACAAAATAGGCCTACATTTATTGTTATATAAATTTAGATATTAAATAAATTTGTATGTAATGTGTATGTAATTATGTATTACATACACAATATTAGATAATTTTTCAATTTTTGAAAAACGACAAAAATTCCTATTTCTCTGCCACTTCTTTAAAAATATAACAATTGTAGAGCACACGATCATACAATAAACACTGAAAATTCGAAACATTGGGATATTTATGGGTTACAGTCCTTTTCGTCTGACACCCTGCCGGATTTTCAAAATTAAAAAAAAAATTTGATCCCTTTATTGGGCCCTGGGGTCACAAAATTTTGAAATTTTCAAAACTTAACACTCCATTCAGCTGTTAGTTAAAATTCTCTTAATTTGATACTGCATATGGGTTCATGCGATTTTTCACAATTTTGACCCCCCCCCACATTTTTGCCTCCACATGGACGAAAATTGGTTGATTGATTCAAAAGTTGTAGCGAAACATACCCGAAACAGATAGATAGACAAATGCCAAACGGTTGAGTCAAAATAGTTTCCCTTTACACCTTTGTATTTTTTTGGTATATCTGTATAATAAACAGGTGAATAAAGTGGTCAACACGTGTGCCAATTAGAAATTAAGGTAGCGTATTTCAGCGTATTGCGCATACAGTGAGACACCCAACATCAATATCGATTGGGAGCTGCATCTCTTCTAAAGGAACTAGAAGCTTATGTATTGTACAAGTTATTATGGAGCTGGACTAGTATAGAAAAGTCTTGAAAAACCAACTTGCTCCACAATTTAAAGACTGGTTCCTGATGGAGACTGTTTCATGCAAGATGAGGTACACTGCCACTAAGCTCAATCAGCCACGAATTTTATGGCAGAGAATAATGTCATTGTCCAAATTCATCAGCAGACATTGCAAAATAAATTAAAACAATTAATAACGACTAGGTCTAGGTATATGACATTAACGTTTATTGATTTGTTCTTGATATTTATTTTGTTAGTATTGCCGCAGTGTACGAGCATCAGACTTTGTTTTGACTGCCAAGAAACCGTATAGGTATTGTTGGCCGACATTTATAACTCAGTTATAGGTGCGGCCTCTTTGTGGTTTTGTAGACAGGCGCGTGCATGTCGACGCTGGCAAACTATAAAGTACCTGCCCGATAAGATAGACATTATTTATGTTTTGTTTTGACGAACGGGCCGGCTTTAGGACTGTCAACTTGGCTGTCAGCAGTTTGTAAGCAGTAACAGGTATCGATTTTTAATTAAAATGATATTGAATAGTGTGGCTAAGTGTGGATATGAAAAGTATATTCAGGAGGGTGGCAAAGGTAAAACTGCGCACGGGCGGCAACCATCCTAGCGGCGGTCCTGCTTATAGTTGAACAGGACACGAATGTGGCACAGGGGTTAAGACATCAAGAGAAACTGTCAAACTCTTATGAAGAACATACCAAACTACACCACAGTGATTATAAAGAACAAAGGATATAATGTTAATTGTCAATAGAAGTCAACAAAATAAATTTATAAGAATTTTACAGACACTTACCTTTGGAAGCGGTAGACTCGCTTTTCAGTCTTGCAGCGGTATACTATGAGCGGTATTCCGTATAGTTGTTATTTTGAGCATTTCACGGAAAGCAATTCTCAGAGCGGTTGCTGCAGCGTCTGATCAGTGTTGGTGGGATGCCTGTGTTTTAACATGATAATGTTTTTAGGCTGGGGGTCATTCCACAAAAATGTAACGTCATCGAAAAATGTAACGCTTCCACACTTTCGATTCCCCACAGTCTAGAAATCTTCAGTCTCTGTCGTTTTAACATGATAATGTTTGTTATATAGTAAATACATTTGTTATATAGTAAATATTTGTTATATGCACAATATACGTTTCAAAAGCCTAAAAACATTATCATGCTTCGATGGTTCGGTTTCGTCGAAATTTCTTAAAATTTTTCCAAAGAAATGTGCCAGCAATTCTCTCGCCACCAAGTGATGTGTACAAACGAGTCACCTTTTACCGGCTCCGTTATTGACTTTGCTCACTAAGTTCTGTTGACACGTTAATTTGTCAACTAACACACTTTGCCCGGTCACAGCTCACGTCTTTTCTGCTTACGTCTGCCTCTTACAGAAACTGGCTGGTTGTCCTGTTTTAAAGGTATGAGGTAATACGGGCTAAGGTTATGCAGCTCAAAAATATAAATATTTAATATTGCAAAAATACAATATATATTTGCATATTTACCCAAGGCAGTATTTTGTAAATAATTAGTATAAGGAGAGTATGACAAATAGTTTTATAAATTTTGTGCGTGAAAGTAGAGGCGTGGACACATCGTTGTAAGATGTGAGGACATGTCGATTGTAAGGCTATATAGGTACAGCGTTTATTTATAGCTACAGCGTTTATTTATTACTGTACAGTACTGTAATAATTTATAGTATACAATTTGTTATGTTCAATACGCCTACACGTGTCCAATACATTACTGTACGGTACAGTACATATTTGTACTTTTCATTGAGTTCGGATAACAGATCGTTCGGTTAATGGATGTTTGGATAATCGATGCTTTACTTTATATAAAAATAAATTCTGTGACACCGGAAGAAGTTGTTAGTGATTTGGCCAAAAAAGTCTAGGCGAGTAGACGTTAAACTCTAAAACTTTTTTTTTTAATGGTATCTTTAACAATGTATAAAATTTTCTTTGTTTACCTTTGTTTATTTTTTTTTCTGAATTAAAACTGTAGATATCATTGTTTGTAAACAATGTTTCAATAATACGTGTTTTTATTGTATTATTAGGCCTACCGTTTACTTTAATGGCTCGATGTCAGGATGTTATCACACGTGTTTCAGCCATTTTTAAGATTGTAATCAAGATTAGTTTTAAATTTTTTCGTTTGAAGCCGGCACGACCTGCGTCCCCCCCCCCCAACCAAATTCTAGTTACACTACTGTATACTGTTAGACTTAAATAGACAGACATAATTATGATATTCCGATAACAGCATGTGGGAATATTAAATATTTAGCTGACGTAAAACACGCTGTCCCACCAACGCACACACACATTCACTGAATTTAATTATTTATTCATTAATATTCAAATTAATTATTTTATCATTACATTATTTCGGAATATTATAATTATGTCTATCTATTTAAGTATAACAGCATGTGAGAATACTAAATATTTAGGTGACGTAAAACACGCTGTCCCACTAACGCGCACACACATTCACTCAATTAATTGATTTGCTTATCCGTTTGATTATTTCTGTATTGTCCATACACGGATCCCAACGATGGCAATAAATATTGTCTAAACGACGCCGCAGATATTGAAAAAATTGTATCTGTATTTATTGACCGATCCTCGCTGTTCGTTTCATCATCTGTGTACAGTCTAGAGCAGCAGTCGGCAACCCTGTGCCCGTCGATAAGGTTACACGCGCCCGCGAACCAATTTGTAGTTTTATTTTCTTTTGCACAAAGGAACGCGTCCGCATTGTACGTGCTTTGAAGTAGTTTATTATGAAACAGTACAAGCCGGTTCAAATTTTACTTTTTTCTAATACAATCATTACTGTAAGTTAGTATTTTCAATAAAAGAAATTGAAACCTTCATTTATGTTTTAAATGTGATTTTTTCAAATTTTACATTTCTGTCCACTTTATACAAATAAATAGTGTTATTGTGGTAAATTCTTTAATTTATTTTTATTGAAATGTGTTCCTGTGTAACCATTTTTTTTTTCGTTTAAAGTTTTGTTAGTTTTAACGTGCATGTGCATGATGACAATTTGTTGATGACCTACTGTACTCCTAATGTGGAAAATTTTCAAAGATTTATATGAAAAATACTCAACAGCTTTTTTTTATTCGGTGTTCCACGTCGCTATTTTTTGTAATTGTCCACGACAGTTAATGTTTATAACGTCCAGCTATTAACCATTGACGCGGTGGGGAGGGGTGCGCCCATCGAAGTGCTCCTCAGTTGTATATGTGCCCCCGTAAATTCAAAGGTTGCCTATGACTGGTGTAGACTATTATTGAGGAGGGGAGCAAAGAACTGAATCTGCATATTAACCGTATATATGTGACATAATGAATATATTATGGAATAACGAAGTAGCCTATATATTTTGTATGGAGCCTCTTAGATGGATATTTTTGTGATCGTTGTTTTTTCATTTGTTCCTTACATTTATCTTTTTATCATGTTAATTTATAGCCTAATAATTTGTACAATTCATCATCATCACGGATTAAACCAAGGATGCTTTGTTCCGGTCTCAAATAGGAAAAGATTAGAGATGGTCACTCCAGCGCTTCCTCGGACTTACCACACCTCTCCGTCCCCTCGGCTTATAGTTCCATAGTTGTTTGGGGATGCGGCAGTCATCCATTCGGCAAAGGTGTTCCCACCAATTCAGCTGGGCGATCCTGTCGAGTATACTCATAATATTCAGTTCCTGCCGTATATCTGTGTTTCTTCTATGATCATGGAGAGTGTACCCTGCCACGTGCCTGAGAAATCTCATTTCGGCTGCTTGAATGCGACTGGCCTGGCCTTTCGTTAAAGTCCAATTCTCAAACCCATAAAGAAGTGTGGGAAGACCCATCACCTTATAGAATTTTAGGCGTGTTCCTTTACTTGCTGACTTACGGGTTGGTCCCGCACATAAGTTTGAACTTATACAACTTATTCACTACGTCGTTGCTTGCATTATAAGACACACTGTAGCCCAGGTATTCAAAATTGCAAACTTGTTCCAGAACAGACAATACCCTCTATAACAATTTTTTCCCGTACGGGATCAGTTCCACGAAAAGCCATTACCTTGGTCTTACGTGTGGATATCTGCAGTCCAGAGTCTTTGCAGATACGATTTAACAAATGTATCCCCATCTGCAATCTGTTTTCGAGTCCGACAGAATAGCCTGATCGTCCGCAAACAACAAACATTTTATGACCAATCATTAAATGTTCTGGAAGACGCATATGCCAGTTTTTTCTGACATCGTCAATATATAAATTAAAAAGAGAATGTGATAATGGACACCCTGTCGTACTCCACAATTGATCAGGCCAACTCTAGGAGCTGTTCTCGGTTTCCCTGCTTCTATTAAGATTTTATTCTCCATATACAGATTCTGTATTGCTCTAATTAGATGATGTGGGATCCCTTTATCTTGCCGTTACTGCCCAGTTAATTTATAATATTTTACAACTAAGTACACAAATTGATGAATATAAAACATCTGTACGTAGCTTTTACGATAAAAGACGGAATGTTGAAACTACTTATTAAGAAGTTTCTATAAGGAAATTTCATTATAAAAATGTTAATGGCATTAATTATTTTGTAATCAATTTTCCGAAGAATGCTGAAGTTTTCACACGCGCGCGCGCTCGTGTCAGTATTAGACGCATTTGCGAACAGTCACAGCATGTTCGTTCGTCAGATGTGCGCCGCGGGGAACATAAACAATAACGTAGTAGTTGAGTCAAACCAAGGTCTTTAAGTCAGCTGTTATATTTCACACCGTGCAGACGGTTTTTTCTCATTAAATATGTGCGTAGTCTGTCACTAGACTTGTTGAAAACATATGCTACCTTAATGACATTCATACAAACAGTGTGTCGATTGTACTTTTCCTAGTTTTTATTTTTTTCGTTACATCTCACGGTGTTGGGTTTGGAATTGTCTGCTGTAACCATCCTGTATCTTGTCAGTATCTTTATTTGAAGTTCAAGTTGAAGTTTGAAGTACTTCCCTCTGAAGTTGAAGTCGTTTTACGATTAAGGGATTTAAATATTTAAAAATTCGGAAAACAGATTGCAAATGGGGATACATTTGTTAAATCTAATCTGCAAAGACTCTGGATTGCAGATATTCACACGTAAGACTGAGGTGTTGGGTTTTCGTGGAACTGATCCCGTACGGACAAAAAATGTTATAGATGGTACTGTCCTGGAACAAGTTAGCAATTTTGAATACCTGGGCTACAGTGTGATGCATGCAACGACGTTGTGAATAAGTTAGGAACCATTATGCGAATCGTTAAGTCAGCAAGTAAAGGAACACGCCTAAAATTCTACAAGGTGATGGCTCTTCCCACACTCCTTTATGGGTCTGAGAATTGGACGTTAACGAAAGGCCAGGCCAGTAGCATCCAAGCGGCACTTGGCAAGGTCTGCTCCATGATCATAGAAGAAACACAGATATACGGCAGGAATTGAATATTATGAGTATACTTGACAGGATCGCCCAGTATCGGCTGAATTGGTGGGAACATCTTTGCTGAATGGATGACGGCCGTATCACCAAACAACTATGGAACTATAATCCGAGGGGACGGAGAGGTGTGGGACGTCCGAGGTAGCGGCGGAGTGACCAGCTCTAATCTTTTCCTATTTGAGACCGGAACTTGGTTTAATCCGTAAAGATGATAATGATTAAAAATTTCTTACTTTTCAGAGTATGTAATCATATGACAGGTTTGTTTACTGAAGCTCGGAAATTGCTTGTCGTTGTGCTATACAACTGAAGATCGCAAAGTATGTCACTAACAACTAATTCATATTAAATTATTATATATAATATCTTATATGTTGTTCAAAATGTATTCATTTTGTGATTAAATGCAAGAGTGTGTTAGTAAACCGTTTGAAGAGGCTGAAACAATGGTAGATGAACTGGTTGTGTAAGAGTAAAACTAATTTCATGAATGGGGTTCGCAGAGAAACTGTGCATTCGCGGCCTGATTTTCTGATTACCTTATTACTAATTGGCATTTTTATTGTTACAAATTGTTTATTCATTCATACCCAACAACCCACGGGTATTCTTTAAAACTATTCCTTTTTAAAACCGTTACTTCAAAATTTTAAATTTTATTCTTATAACGGGGACATTGTAGATCCCGTGGCTAAAATTTTAATATTGTAATTAGTGGTTAAAATTAATACCCCTGATTAAAATATTAACGAAAAACTGTAGAATGTAATGACTATAATTAAAAATAACTTAAATAGCGTCTCCATTCTCTCTCAAAACATCAGAAGCGAATTGAATATGGAAAAACTTTTAAATGTTATCAGCGATTCATAAAACTTGAATAATTTAAATAATAATTTAATTAAACTTTAATAGTTTTCATTTTACTATTTTGTTCTTTGAAAACTGGAATTCTAAGATGTCTTTTAATATTATATTGATTTTTGAGGGTCATATCGGAATCGAGTGCAGGTTAGCTGGGTCTGTGCGCACCAGTAGTTTGCAAAATTACGTATTCTCTCTCAGATACTTAATGCTGTTAGATACACATAATTTTTAGACTTGCGCTCTCATAATTTCCTTTGGCACACGCTGATCATCCATCCGCTCTATGTGACCTAGCCATTGTATTCGTTGAGACTGTACGAATCTTACAATGTCCTCGTGCGTCAGTAGCTCATCTATCTCCTGGTTATCAGTTATTTTCTCTATGTTAGCAGTCTTCATAACAACTTTGTCAAATTTTGTTGCTTCCCTGCTATATACACTTTTTCCTCGAACGAGGCCTTTCGGTTTCGCAACCATTATCACATTATCTACAACCAGGTTGTAGGAAGAACTTGATAATGGTTGCGAAACCGAAAGGCCTCGTTCGAGGAAAAAGTGTATATAGCAGGGAAGCAACAAAATTTGACAAAGTTATCTCCTGGTTATTTCTTATTCTCCATTCATCATCTTCTTTAACCGAGGCATAAACGCGTAGTACAAGATTTAGTTCAGATTTTGGTGGTGGTGGTGGAGTCTAACATGTCAGAAACGGTTTCTACTGGTCAGTAGTCAGTACAATTTACTTACTCAGCAGTAACAAATGGTATCGTTGACAATCAGGTGGTCTCAGGGGCGTATTTACAGGAAGGGGTGAGGACGAACGGGACCGGACCCCCCCCCATAGGTCGAAAAAGTTGATGAATTTTGTTAATCTCTTAATTTTTAGGCTCTTTTATTATTTTCTCAGGTTGTTTTTCAGCTAGCGAGACTTTTAAAATACGCAAACAGGTTTATTACACAGAATTTGCATTTATACGTTTGAAATATGAAATATAGAAAAATCAATTCAGCCCGTATCTTCTAAAGAATTTTTCATTAAGGCGTATTTCTATTGTGTTATTACCGTTTACTTTAATGCAGTGGTTGATTTATAAAATTATAGGTGCCGAAACGCATCAATTCAAAAGTTGTACAGATACATATATACTTAGGCTATATTTTGTATTATCGTATAAGTTTACATCAGGTTATTACAAAGGAGCTCCACATTTTTAAAGTCTTATAAAATATGTAACATACGGATAAACTTGTATCTAAAAAGGTAATAAAGTTTACTGACATTTCTAAACAGCTTCACCGTCAGGTTAACCGCACTACAATCGAAAACTCTAAGTGATGGTTTCGGTGGTTCGGACATTTAAAAAAAGTTTCCATAGTTACATCATTGTGTCTGCATATAGTTTGTTTCTTGACCTTTCCTTACTCTTTGTGTCCAACGCTATATGATGGCCAGAAATCATCCCTCTCACATTCACTTGAAGTTGTTGATATGATTCAATAGCATATTTCAAGGTAGCATATTTCAAGGCATATTTCAAACTCTCCGGAAAAATTCTGGAATGCACATATTGTCAGAAGCTACCAATCAGTTGCCTTTCATATAGTTTTAATTTTGAAGCAAGTTTTTTTGTTTAATTTTCTCCATTGGGACATTTTTTGAACAATATTAGTTAAGATAAAGATTAGTGCTGGTGTTTGATTTTGACAAATGTTTAGTTTTGTAATGGGGCTGAAGAGGGGCACAATTTAAAAAGTAATAGTAAATTTTTGTAATAATTAGGTTTTTCTTTTCATATATTTCTTTCGGTAATTTATTTTTAGATCAAAGAGTTCCGGAACGCCATTCCGGCGCGTACCCCCTGAAATGAAGCCCTGCTTTAATGGGAGTGATTTCAGCATGTTATCACACGTTTTTCAGCCACTTTAAAGATAGTAATGTTGGTTAGTCTTAAACTGATTTTTGCTTTGCATGAAGCCGACTCGACTAGACTCAGGAACCCCGAGGCCATATTCTAGATACGCCACTGGACGGTCTGGCTCCTTCAAAGCACGTACCATAAACATCCTTTATATGTTGTTCACATGCGTTTCCACTAAACTTTGTTACTGTTGTTGATGTATTTTAATATACCAATTTTAGAGAACGTACTTTGTTTAATTCTGCGAATTACATCGAAGAAAAATCTTGAATTTTGAAGTAACGGAATACCTGTGAAAAGTATTAATAATTCAGGATCTGATTCCTGCATAATTATGGAATGTAGGCCTACGAGCGCATGTGCTGATAAGGAAATACAGTAGTGTCAACAGTCTACCTACTGTTGTGAACAAGTAAGTGCCTGAGCCCAAACCGCTTCTCCGCGACAAGAGACGTTAACACGGATCTACGTACAGTCCTAAGCTAAGCCCTCTGTCCACTCTGCTCTAACCCCTTGTAGCCTACGTTGTGCTGAGCTGAGATTATAGGATTGTTGGCTTTACAACTTTGCACTGCCGGCAGCTAACGACAGTCAGTAGCTTGGACGCTGTTCAGTACTGTTTTACCAGATAATATGAGGGGAAAACATTTTATTTTCATAAATATCTATCTATTTCACGCATTCATGTACAAACTTTCGCGTGCTGAATGCGTGTGTTGGTTTGTATGTGTTGATTGTGTAACATTTTCTCTTGACCATATCATTCATTTAACAAAATTTTAATTAAGAAAGTTGTGTTAGTGGTTATAATTACAAACAGAAGTATCACTGTTGCACACCACTATAGAAAAATTATTCCGATTAGCGCTTTCAAGCTTCTCAGCTCATCGTCAGATCGGCAATAACCAAATAACCAGGTTGAAAGCGCTTATCGAAATAATTTTTCTATAGTGGTGTGCATCAGTAATAATTCTGTTTAAAAAAATTTTTTTTACAGTATTGTGTTATATTTCTTTTCATCACCATCATCGTCATCATCATCATCATCATCATCACCACTCCAAGGATTAGGCCTTACACCTGTTCCGGAGCCCATGTCCTTCTCGGTCTACCGACATCTCTCTTCCCAGTAGGGTGATAACCCAAGTCGGCCACAGTTACACGGATATCAGGCATTAAGTTCAAGTGTTCACAACATCTCCACCTGTGGTCTTCAATCTTCTGGTGCAATGATACAATGTTTAAATCGCGTCTAATATCCTCCTTCCTTCTCCGATCCAAGAGAGAACAACCTTGTGTCCCTCTTAGAAATTTCATTTCGGCTGCCTGAATCCTCTGCACGTCCCTTTTACCAAGAGTCCATGTCTCACTAGCATACAGGAATGTGGGGACAGTCACAGTTTTGTAAAATTTCATTCGGCTATCCTTCCGTGTTTTATTTTCAGGTATATTTCTTTTCAAAACATTTTTATTTATTTTTGCTTATGCGCATTTCGTTAAGCTTTCTTCTTTATTGCCTTCTAGACAAAGCTGAAATTGTACTACTATAAATTTTTGTATTACACTGTTATGTTCTCAAGGGTTTCATGCTATAATATATAAATGCTCTGCATCAACTCGTATATACATCATTTAACTTTATGGTTTAGTTAGTGTAACTGTACATTAAGACTGAAATATTATTCAATTGGCACGGTTTGAATTAGTGCGTTTTCTTGTGTCTTTTATTAAATTATTAAAATTATTGTTTAATGTGTAAAAAGTTACATATGTTTTTATAATACAACAACTGATTGAAAAAAGAAGAGAGTTCAATCTTGAAACGCACATAACATTTATAGATTTTAAGAAGGCGTATGACAAAGTAAATAGACAAAAGCTGTGGGAAATTATGAATATAAGAGCGTACCCTCGACACTTGATCCAGGCATTGAAAGGACTATATAAACGAGCAGAAATAGTGATAAATACGGGACGAAGTATAAGCACAGAGCTAGTAACAACACAGGGTGTGCGACAGGGTTGTAGCATATCTCCAACTTTGTTTAATATATACATAGGTCACATAATCAGGATATGGAAGGAAGAAGTTCGTGGAGGTATTAAAATAAACAGCAACATCACCTTTAAATTTGTTACTTTTTGCAGATGATTTAGCAATAATTCAAACGACTGAAGATGGCCTGCAAAGATCGGTGTACACATTAGAAACCATAGCTAACGAATATTCCCTAGAAATATCGGCACAGAAAACTAAAATTATGGCATTTAAAGGGAAGAATCCAGTACGCTAAAAAAATAATGGTCTATGGACATCCTGTAGAACAAGTATCACATTTTTGCTATTTAGGATCGGATGTCAGCTATCTAAAAGGACATGATATAGAAAGAAAACTTCAGAGATTTGAAAACATAAATAGAACGTTGGGAAATAAAACGCGTAAGGAGACAAGATTAAAGTTATATAAAACCATGGTTGTCCCAGTTCTGACGTACGGCAGTGAGACCTGGGTTCCTTCAAAGCTAGATAGATCAAAGATTCAGGCAGCTGAAATGCGCTTTCTGAGAAGAGTCAAGGGCTGTACACGATTAGATAGAATACGTAATGACGACGTCCGGAATGCGCTAAACATCTACAATTTGAATCATCGAATAGATGATTACAAACGGAAATGGCGGGAACACATCGACCGCATGGACAAATGTAGACTACCACAACAAATAAGATCTTATAAACCAACGGGCAAGCGTAACGTTGTAAGACCTTTTTCAAGATGGGACCAAATATGACATTGTGGAGACGGAACAGGCATTTCTGCCTATACCATGAAGTGTAGAAGAAGAAGAAGAAGAAGAAAAAGTTACATATTTGATCAAATATTAAATTAATGTCGTGAAGTATTGTTCAAACATTATGTCTGAATAAGTTTGTGCTAGTTGAACGATGAATTTGTTAATGGATCGAATGGTTTTGTTCTGTCTACTCTTACATTTGTTTATTTATTCGTTTGTCTCTGTGACTGTACACTTGGAAAACCGTATTGGTGTATTGAATAATTAGTTAAATTCGATAGATATCTGCTTCAATATTCAAATTTTTGTGTTACAGATTTTTATGTCTGTTGTATCTTTGAATAACTTTTTTCTTTTACATAGGTGAAGTAAGAGATTTTATTGGAATACTTTTACAACCGAAAACGCGTCGATGTGTGTACGTCTTTCAGTGGGATTGTTTGATTTCCGATGCGTATTTTGTAACTAGTAAATGTTCACTAAAGAAACATATTTAATTATATAATTATATAATTACCTTAATATCCACTCTGGTGATACAAAGTTTCGTCAGTTATGACGCGTTTCGGGACTAAGTCCCATCCTCAGATAACTTTTATTTAAATATAATAAATTAATATAATAAAAATCACAACCATGATACTGGTCAAGTCAATTAAATAAAATAAATAAAACTACAAATCGCATGTGAAATGCAATACGAACCACGGCCGGAGCTCCCGCATGCGTTCACCCTCAACCGCGATCGTCACGCGACTGGTCAAAGATTAATTCAAACCGATGGCAGTATCGAACAAGTAGTTTGATGCAAAATTTATTTGATCATTTAGTAAACTGTTTTTAGTGGTACTATTTTTTATTGCTTTATAAATTTCAAATTCCTCCAGAATCCATCCGTTTACCTTTTATACAAAAATCCAACGCTGTTAAATTTTCTTCAAAGCCCGTATATTTATGTCCGCTTGATATTAAATGTTGTGCAAAATTGGACTTAATATTACTTGGCTTGGGAATATGTTCTAAAAATCTTTTATAAAAACATCTGCCTGATTGACCGATGTAGAACGCTTCACAATCATCACATTTTATTTTGTATACACCAGTTTTCTTTTTTAAAGGTATTTTGTTTTTGTTTTTGAAATAATTTCCCAAGTTATTATTTGTTTTAAATGATAAGATATAGTTATTATCTTTGAGAACGGGTCTTAAAATATTTGGCATAATACCCGTGAAATTAGCAGAAAGATATTTATAATTTTTATTACTTGCTTTTATACAATTTGAATTTTTATTTTCTAAACGTTTTCTATGTTTATTTATTATTTTGTCAACTATTGTAGATTTATACCCGTTGTTTATAGCTATTTGTTTGACAGTGCTAACCTCATTCAAGTAGTCCTCCTTTTCGAGGGGAACATTTAAAAGTCTGTTGACAAGACTGTTAAATACTGCCATTTTTTGTGTAACGGGATGATGTGAATCATAGTGTATTACTGTGTCAGTATTAGTGTGTTTTCTAAAGATTTTGTATTTTAAATTATTCCCGTTATGTAATACAGTTAGGTCTAAAAAATTGATACTTTTGTTGTTTTCGATCTCCATAGTAAATTTTAATTTATTATGAATTTTGTTTAAGTAATTTTTAAATAATTCTATTTGTCTGGCATTCCCGTTAAAAATAATAAAGGTATCATCAACATATCTGGAATATTTAATTATTCTCATCCATTTTTGTTTGAAGCAGACTTCACTAACAAGGGAACACAGACACACAGTTATAAAGTTATGGAACACAGAAAAGATTATTAAAATCCAGAAGTGTGTCAGCCAAAGAGTAATTTGTGACCCAAATCCGAATGTTTCGATTTTTTACTATTTATTGTGTGATAGTGAGATGATATCACATATATTGTGTGCTGTACTAGTGTGATTGTTATATTACTAAAGAATTAGTAGAGCAATCATAACTTTTTTTTAATTTTTTCCATAATTAGAGAATTACCTAATATAGTAATTTATGTAATAATAAGTGTACGTTGTTCAGAATAGTGAGCGGTTATGCAGCTCAGGGAGCATATTGGTGTAAAATATAGCTAACAAATATTGCTAGGATTTATCAAGAGTTCACTATTGACTTTTAGAACTTGTTGAAAAGTTAATTAATTACATTGTCTTAATAAAAGTTGTATTTACTTTCTGCAAATTTTATTGAATATTTAATATTAAAGAAAAGTTAACGTTTAATTGAGACGCTTAATCATTTAAATGAAATATTGACGCTACAGCTGTTCCCTTGAGACGCTAGTTTTCCAGAGAGAACGGACGCAAAGTCTGGCGATAACAACTTGCTATTATTAAAGCGTTACTAGAAATTGCTAAGACAAACACAGTAGACTTCAAATTAGTTCGTGCCGCCTTTCACCCCCCCCCCCCGCTTCGGACGTCACAAATTAATTACCGCCGATAAAATAAAATTAATTCACGTGGCGGCGGCGATGGGGGGAATTGGAATTACTGGGTACAATTGGGATTGTCTGACAATTCCATTAGCTGCTGCGACGCTAAAGGAGAAAAACAGACTCAACAATACGCCGATGTCGTTTTAGTCAGTTTGTGTCAAATAACGGAAACGCGTCAGCTGTTGAATTAACTAACAGTGAACAAAATGTTACTGCAGCCGTCGAAACTAATTACACAAATGAATTATACAGACGAATTAAATGTAATATGAAATGTATGTTTATCATATTTTTCTACGTACATACTATATTCATAAATGTAAGGGAACTAGTATAAACGAAATCTGAGATAATATAATACGACAGTCTACTGATCGTCGTATGGTACAGTGGAAAATAAAATACAAGACACCAATTAAGTCACAAATCACCAGCTTTAATTATCACGATTAAACAGTTTGTAATCAACAGTATAATCTCTTACAACAAATCAAATAAAAATGTCAACTAATATACAACACAATTGTATTACAATTGTCCCGCACATTTATAAAACACATAAGACTTCGGCACAATACTTCGAACCGCACTGTGTAAATCGCCCGACAACAACTGAAAACTAAGCGGCAGGTATGGGCTATTTATAGTCTGCAGGGTCTTTAACAAGGTATCAAAAATTCTAGAGGACACTTTAGCGCGACCTTCGCAGAAACACGCATCGTTGGGCTAACTGAGAAGCTTCTAGAACGACACCATCGGCCAACGCACGAGACGTTCCGCATTACGTAATACTGCCTCGCGTAATGTCAAGCGTCACGTACGCATTGCAGCTGCGGGAATAGCCGAGAAAAGAGTACAACAACGTTCTCCAATGTACCAGAACGTTCCGTAACAGTGTAACACTTTTTCCGCATTACGTAACAGTATCAGACGACAGTTACTAGTAAAAAACTAAACTTGTTATTAAAATCAGAAAGCTTTAAACAATAATATTAGTGGAACCGTATTACTAATGGAATTCGTAAGATTCTTGGTATTTAAGATGGCAGATCTGTTCCCTACTTATGTTTTATTTAGTGGTGTAACTACGGGGAAGGAGGGATCAGGGAGCACAATCTCCCCACCAGAGCTATCAAAAATTTTTAGAATTAATATTAGGCAATTACCTGTATTAACTTCCGTCTTGTGACTTCTTTAGTTTTTTTCCTTAAAACAACGCGTTTCGAGAATAAATTCTCATCATCAGGTTTAAAAAACTATAAAAACATCAAATTCACCCAAAAGGGGTCGTCAACTATTTAAACTACACAAACACAAAAACACCACACATAATTAAACACCGACACAGTCACGGCACAGTCCGATGCGCATGTTAATTATGTGTGGTGTTTTTGTGTTTGTGTATTTTAAATAGTTGACGACCCCCTTTGGGTGAATTTGATGTTTTTATAGTTTTTTAAACCTGATGAAGAGAATTTTTTTCTCGAAACGCGTTGTTTTAAGGAAAAAAACTAAAGAAGTCACAAGACGGAAGTTAATACAGGTAATTGCCTAATATTAATTCTAAATATTAGTAACGTGACTTGGAGACAATTAAAACAAAATGTATCAAAAATTTCATCGAAATTCCACAATCATTTAACGTAAATCTATTTATAACCCAGTTGCGCGTCTTAAAATAAGGCGTACAAGTAATTGTAGGAATAAAAGTAATTACACGATTTGTAAATTAATAAAATAAAGTTAGTTTTCTCTTGATTGTTGCAGTTATTCGGCGCCCCTTGCCGAATGCAACAAGCGTTAATTCCGTTTTAGTTAAAACGAGTTTAAATAGTCGCGCGACGGAGAATTATTCGTACGTTGGTCGGCGTTCCCTGACGTCAGACCCCCTCCGCCCCTTTTCTAGTAAAGCTTTTCGCTCAACAAGTTCTGTCAGTCTCCCATCAAACTGCACTGTGAGCAGAGTCGCCCGTCGTCTCCTGGTGGGTACCTTGGTTGCAAGTCTCGATTACCAAGATAATTATGTTTTCTAAGTATCTTAAATTTCATAAATCAATGCTGGTGACGAACTGTGTTCGTCTATAACGTTTGTAAAATAAAAACTTGTATTTTGTAAAAATTTGTAACTTATAATCTACCAAGACGTATCTTGTTTGCAATAGTCAGCCTCGACTAAAACCAATTTTCAGTCAGTCAATTTAAAGAAAAAGAGCAAAGATATGTAAAGTTCAATGTCAGTACTTGTTGTATATATAATTTGAAGTTGTAACTTTGTAATGTAATTTTGTAAATTGTGATTACGCACTGTATGAATGTATGTGTGCGTGCTAATCAAACGATGTGGGTGCATAAAGTATACTAAAAGATGTGGAACTTTCAGTTCAAAGCTTGGTTCGACGTACAGGAGTGAGGATACGAGAATATGGACTCCATGTAGTTTTTCTTCACACGTTCTTCCAGCGTGGACACAGCCGCGGTCCAGGGCATGAACCGAGGAACACGCACCCGTTGCGACCAGCTACAGCAGGTTGCGAGAGAGTAAATTCGGATTGTCAAGTAAAATTTTACCATTAGCAACTTTCAGTGGAAGTTACTGTATAATCACTAATGAAAAGCGAGATAAACCAGTTTACTCACCTTATGTGACAGGAACAAATTTTTTATAAATGATTGTGATGTAGAACAGTGTTAGAATTTTATGAGCAGATCACAGCTTGTATGCTGAATGCCGTTTACTGTAAACTAGTATTGATTTATGCAGCTGTCCTATATTCAGTATTTAATCTTTTCTATATTCAGTTCATTTTGAGCTAAATTAACTCAGTAATTGACTTTTGCTGACTGACTTATAATTACGTAAATTTTCGAGGCTCATATTGTTTTGAAATAAACGGGTCGAACCCGACTCTGCTTACAAATCGAAGGTATTAAAAAATTTCTTTTTACTTACACCTCCTCCCTTTATGGAGTTATGTTAAACTTAGAGACATTTGAGAAGTATGTTATAATGTAGAGAGAGAGAGAGAGTCTTAAATAGTAATAATCATTTTGGTTGATTTGGGTGGTATATTATGTTATTTTGGTGTATTCTCCGTGGTACGCTTCTGGGGCCCAGCAGCAGGAAGTGTGCTACATGATAATGACAATCACTCGACATTTGGTAAATAACGTATATATTTGTAGCCTTCAAAAACAGAAGAACTACGCATGCGCTGGAAAAACGAAAGTAGAATCTATTAATCTACGGTTATTTTTTTCGCTCAGACGCACATCCCCGTAAAGGGTTGTCTATGTCATGACTCTAGTCCAATATCATTATAGTTTAAAACATCGTCTTTGCGCAGTAAACTAGCAGTTTATTGAGTCGAATTTAGATAAATGAGAAGATTTTATTGTCGCATTTTATATAAAAAATAACGTACTTTAACAGAAACTTTAACGTTGTTTAATATGCTTAAATTAAAAGTGAAATATCGGTATGGAGAAATATACATGACTTCCATGTTCTAAGATTTATATTTAAAATCATTTTTGAAATGAAATATTTCCATAGAACCTACTTCATTCGTCTCCCTTAACCATCTCATTCCTCAGGTTACTAACGTATACCACCTCACGTTAGCCCACTCGATTTTCACTGATGATGGCAGTCGATGGCACTGCCTAAAAGTCTGGTTTTGCAGAAAACATTGGACCACGGCCAAACAGCCCGGGAAGCAATGATAACAACAAACTACTTCTTTGTTGCCGATAACGTAGTACACTTATAAAAAATTATCCCCTCTCTCTTCAACTATCATTTTCATTTATAGAAAATTCCCCTTCCCTCTTCATCTACCCTTTTCATTTATAGATATTTCATCTACCTTCCTATAGTGGATTATTATGATCTCCTTTTCAGGATATTATTTATCAAAATTAAGAACTTTACTCTTGTTAAAACATAAAACGTTGCAGGTAAACTACCCCTTCCCCTTAACGGATCTTCACCAAAGTCAATAGGACTTGAGCCCTCTACAACTCAGGCACATATGCAAAAATTATTTGATTCTCTTTGAATTTGCGGCAGTTATCGTTCGCCATAGAAAAAATTGTACACATAGACAGACAGACACACACAGACACTTTTCGGAAAACGACTTATCTTCATGTTTTGAGGGTAGTACAATTAGAATCAGCCCTTATCTGGAACACGATTTTTTCGCCATCACCATATTTCCATTTCCTTATGGAACATGGAAGTAAAAAGGGTAACAAAAATCAGGTTTTCCCTAATTTCTTCAAAAAGACTTCTTCACGGGGGGGGGGGTTCATTTCTACAAAATTTATTCAGAATACAAATTAAGAATTAATGTGATTCCTAATGACATGAGATTTATTATTTTTAATTTGAATAATAATTAATCAAGTTAGAATATTTTGAAATTACTGCTTTTCCGTATTTTCTTTTCTTGGCGTTGGTTTACTCAGAAACTTTGAGATACTAAGAATAAATAAAATGATATTGAAAGGATGCTGAATTTTTCATTTGTATGAGGAAACTGCGGGGGGTTCAACTCATCCCCCCCCCCACGGCGCAGCTTTTAGTTACGCCGCTGATTCACGGTGTTTAATCTTTAAGTTTATTTCCCAAAAAGTTACATGTGTTTTTGAAATGGTTTCTGCACCACCATTATTAACTTATTAAATTATTAACCTACTCCTCCTGAAGGACGAGATTTGACATTTGTGAAAGAGTCAAGGGCGGGGCTAAGGAAAAGATTCGTAGAAGATGTTCAAGATGATTTACGAGAGATGGTCTATGGGGGGGGGGGGAAGAGCATATAAAAGAAATATAATGGACGTTCGTAATATAATGGGTCACAATGCCGTTAAAAGAAGAAGAATTAAGTAGTTAATAACGCGTGAGTAGTTACGGAATATTTAAATCACATAATTGGTGACTGGGAATAAGATCAGACTGGGCTGATTCATATTTAGGCCTATAATATTTTACACGTTTATCTCTTCTTTGATATAATAGTTTAATACTTTCCTCTTTTAATAGATATGTTTTGTATACTTGTTCATTTTGTAAATTCTTTTGGTGGTTTCTTTGTTTTCTTCCATTTAGTATACATATCTATTTTTGAAACTACCAGGTATTGGTCTGTGCCAACGTCGTGACCTCTATATACTCGGATGTCTCTAACTTGTCGAGCCAGTTTTTCATTTGTGATAACATAGTCTGTTAGTCTATTTGTGTTATAGTCTATTTGTATTGACATAGTCTACAACCTCGCTCCGTCCAAGTGTATTTATGTATATCCCTCTTCCTAAAGAAAGTATTCGTTATTTTCAATCTATTGTAAGTTGCGAAGTCTCTCAGAAGGTTTCCGTTTACATTACAGGTTTGTTCTCCAAAAGTTCCAATTATATTTGGGATAGGTCTATTTCCTACTCTAGCGTTTAGATCACCCAGTAAAGTTACTTGGTCTGAGTTGTCAGTCGTGTTCATTATCTTTTGAAGTACTTCATAAAGTCCTCAGATTCTCTCAGCTTTCCCTCTTCTTGAGCATATACCGCTATAATTGTTACTTTTCCTGTCTCTAATTTTATTTGTATTGTGATTACTCTGTGATTAACGTATACACGTTACATAGACACAGAAATCGTTTACGTCTTTTGGATCAGCCTTGTAGAGTTGTTTCGAGACAGTTGCTGCCATGCACTCAACTTTACTGACTCACTATTGTAAACAGATTATAGAGTTATGTGATTAGCGATTTTTTCGTAATTTGTAATCGATCAGAGTGAGCCTCGACAATTAGACGGCGACGAGGCCAGGTTAATCAGATTTAATGGAAAGCTGCAAGCAATACGCTTAAGCCAGATATGTAATCGTTCAGTTTGAGACTGACGCTAAATGCCAGTTAACGTGGACTTGCACGGAGAGATGCGGTAATAGTTGAAACGGAGAAATTTCAAACGAATCTAAACATTCAAACAGAAGTAATTATTTCAAAGAAAATTGGAAAAAATTTTCAGGCATTGCACAAATGCAATGCACAGAGAAGGGCATTGAAAATGCTTCGATAAATCTAAAAAATATATGTTCATTCACCAATCAATGAATTCATTCTTCATTTACCAATGTACAGATTATAAGTTAAATGTAGTCGCATTCATAAGCGAAGTTTTATATGTGTACTACGTTATTGACAACAAAGAAGTAGTTCCTATGGAAACTCGCCGGTTCCCATTTTCGATCACGCACCAGCGGTCGTTTTCAAATGTGTGACACGTCCTTATAAACATTTTCAATGTTAAAAGATAAAATGGGATAGAATGTGAATACAAAATACAAACATGTTGTCTTCTACATGGCCGACTGTAGTAGAAACCCGGAATATTAAACGTGGCAACACTGGAACCAGCTGATATTTGAGGCCGACTAGACGATTTCTTAATTTGTGTATTTTAATTAATCAAATCACGTCATTTTTAATTTCCGGTTAACAGCAGTTTTAAAATTCTTCACTTTTTGCAAATTAAAAGCTTATTATGTAACATACTGTTATATTATTTAAGAAATATAATAATTACGAATAATAATATGATACGAATTCAATAATTCGAACAAAATTAATTCATTAGGCCTAACACTAATTCACTAATTTCTTCAACTTAAACGTATAGTACTAAGTGCGTACAGACCTATAATTTAGATTTAGCTATACATGGCCTACTCATGATTTTAATATTGCTATGAAATTAAATCAGAATATAACATGTTCACCTTAGCTATTTTATTACACTATGCTTATAGGCCTCAGACGCAACGTTGCCATGTTTAATATTCCGGGCTTCTACTAGAGCCGGCCACGATTCAGCGCTCGCAGCTAACCTGCACCTCAGTTTGCCAGTTCCTTCATTTTCCATCTAAGGATCCGATTTATTTCTGAAATCTGCCCTGAGCTTCTATGTTTTCCCTTGTTAACAACATCGTACGAAACCAGTTTCCTCGGGAATTGGCCAGCTGACTACAGTAACAGGAACAGTACGTTCTACGCGTAACGACGTTGGTAACGGCTCCGTGTGAAGCCAGCAACCTCAACCTCAACAACCGTTAAGAGAATTATTTACGTCTCGCACGCGTCGTGTTTATCGACGCAGAGGCGCAAAATGAGGTAAAAACCGGACTGAGAAGTGAGCGGTTACATAAGTCGGCGGTGATTAGAGGAGGAGGGTAATTGCCGGCCATTAGCCCACGTCAACTGTCACAATACAACACGCGTATTACATTAATTACGGCCCATAATCACAGTGCATAAACAGGATATTGAAATTTCATGCAGTAACTGACAGTTTGATCATTAGCATAAATTGATTTGGCGGCCGATGTTGAGGTGGAAATCACCGTAGTGAATGAAGTATTAAACAGTCTGGTGATTATGTTCTGTTATGTTTTCAAACTAACATTTCCCTTAGTATCTACTCTACTCGCTGTCTCCCCCTCTCTCTCTTTCTCTGAAACTGGCAAGAAACGTCTCCCTATAGCAAGCTCACTGTCTTGAAGGCATGAGTATTTCTAGTTGCGTATGTTAAATCAATGCATACAAACAATTGAAGAAATAAAAGGAATTACGGTATTTGTAAACTGATAAACTAAAGTTAGAGTTATCTTGGTAATGACAAAGACTCGAGATTTGGTAAATAACGTATGCCATTATTATGTGCCTTCTCCCCTTTGCCCTTGATCAATCGCCCTTTTAAATGCAGTAAACTCTCGATTATCCGCGGAATTAATTGGGTTGCTCGATCGCCGTGGATAATCCACAGTGTGTACAAACAAGTTAAAAAGTAAAACATTGTTTAATAACCTTAACTGTGTAAAGCAATACAGTAGACGCACTCATCACGGGACCTCATAAAAACTGCCTTTCAATTAGGTTATATAGCGTAAAAATACATACGAATATACTGAGAGAAAACTAAATAATCCTCTGTCGGTAAGTGGTAACACGCTTCACTCCACAGTCATACCTTTACATAACTTACATCATTTTAAAACAGAATTGTTTACGGTAGTTGTCAAAAAAGTGTATTAAGATTAGTGGAAACGAAGATTTATTATTCACCTGAAATTTATTTCTGCTTATTAAAAAAAATTCCGCGGCTTCCCGCGGAGAATCGGGAGGTTGGCGTCCTCCGTTAATGAAATGTAGCCTATCCAGTACAGCTGAGTTGGTTTATTTTCAACGCATGTCTGGTCAGTAATGTTTAGTATCAATATCTGAATATTCGCTTTTCGTCTGCAGACCATCTTTCCGTCGTCAACTATCTCTTGTAGTCTTCTTCTTCTCCCTCGAACATAACACCATTTAATTCCGTTGCGCTCATTGATCAAACCATCTTCTTTTTGGGTTGCCAACATTTCGAGTTCTTTTGGGTCTATAAAATAGGTTTTATTTTGGCAAGCATTCGTCCTCCATTCTTAACACATAACCTTAAGAATCCTCTTTGATTCTTTTATTTAAATTATTTAAATGCTGAGGCTCTGTTGCTTCATTTTTAAGTCCATTCCTCCTTATTATCCCCAGAAGTGAGCTTAGAAACCTAATCCACCCGACTGGAGTCTACTGCACATTCTAGTATTTAGGATCCAGGTACAGTTCCTTATAGCATACTGAGCACAGTCATAACTTTTTAGAACTTTATCGTCGTATTTTTATAAATACGTTGCATCTCTCCGACATTGTTAAAAAAAAAAAAAATATATATATATATATATATATATATATATATATATATAGACACAGTATTGCGACAGTGGAAAAGAAAGTGCATAGGTATGGGAAATTCCAATAGATGGAACCCATATTTTCACATTACAATTCACGGTTGACCAGGTCTTAGTAACACAAGACAAAGAGGACTTGGAGTATATGACTCGGAAGATCAAAGACGAATACGAGAGTTGGGGACTGTCAATAAATCTAGGAAAGACCAAGTATTTATGCGTGGGAGGTACTGAAACCAACTTGCAATTGGAAAATAATGAAGAAGTTGAAAATTGCCAGGCATATAAGTATTTAGGAGTACAGATAAAACAGGATGGCAGAGATACAGATGAAAAAAAGGAGAGAGTAGACATGGGACGGAGGGCTATGAAAAGGCTAAATAGTGTATGGTGGCATGACCAAATAACTAGAGGAAGGAAAGTACAGATATACAGTACTGTCGTAAAGAGTATTCTGTTGTATGGTGCTGAGAGTTTGAGAGTGACAGAAGCGGACAAAAGGAAGATACTAGCTGTAGAGATGGATGCACTAAGGAGATGATGCAGAGTATCCAGGCGAGAGAAAATACGAAATGAACAGATTAGAGAAGTGATAAATGTGAAACATGCAGTAGTAGACGAAATAGAAAGAAGATAGTTGGGCTTGTTAAACGGATGGGAGGAGAAAGGTTGCCAAAAAGGATAATGGAATGGTTACCCCCGGAGAAGAGGAAGAGGGGAAGACCCAGACAATCATGGGGAGAGAGTATCCAGAAAGCTCTAAGTGCGAGGAATCTGACAGAAGAACATTGTCAGGACAAAAAATATTGGAGAGAAAGTCTCGAAATCGGACAGCGACGACAGACGCTATAAACCGATGTTATATGTAGCCTATAGCCTATTGTTCATTCACTTTTTACCAGCTGTTTGCAATTTTCCTGTCCTGCTTGTTTTGACAATGCACAAAATCAAACATCGTGTTGTGATGAATTCTCTGTTAAAACGTTTAAGCGCGATGGAAAATCAAAACGAAATTGTAAATGTGTTAGGAGATGCTGCGCCTTCAGAAACAACGGTAAGTGGGGCATACTCGAGTTTAAACGTGGCAGGTCGTACAAGCACTGAAGACGATCCCAGCAGTGGACGTCCAAAAAGTGCAACAAAAATGACATTATTGAAAAAATTTCATAGGGTGTTGGAAGACCGCAGATTGAGGAATGGATGATGTTGCTGAAATCATAGGCATCTCATATGAGCGTATCCATCATATTTGAACTCAAGAACTTGGTGTGAAAAGTGTTGTGCAAAATGGCTGCCGCATCTGGAGTTGTTGCGTTTTTTTTGGCGTCCAATGCGACCACGTTTTCAGTGCTCGTACGACCACGTTTAAAGTCAAGTGCCTACTTACAAACCTTTGGTTTTGAAGTCGTGGGATCTCCTGACACATTTACAATATCGTTCTGAATATTTCCGTTGGCGCTAAACAATCTTTAATAAAGAATCACACCACGATGTTTGATTTTGTCCGTTTTTCAAAACACGCGTGAACGTCAATTTTAAACAGCTTCTAAACAATGAATAAATTGATAGATAGATTTGAATATTGACAGGAGTTTACATAAAATACAAATTTTGCAGCACACGAAAAATTTTAGTTTTACCGTTAACCTACAGATGTCGCTCCGCGAACTTTTAACTCACCCTCGTATAGTGTCGTCTGGTAGTGACAACAGTGGTAGCCTTCGGTTGTTAAAGAAGTCGAATTCTTTTAGAAATTTTCTAAAAACAGGAAAATTTTAGAATTTGTTCTAGTGACCGACAGTTGTAAAGTTCGAAACAGCAAACAACAGATGTCCAAGAGAGGAAAATAATTATCTACAATAATAACGTACTGCTAATATTATCAAATCAAACACTATTATTGTTATTACCGTGATCACAAGATGCGTATACTATCGTACACACACACACACACACACACACACACACAGCACGTCACACTTGAATGTGTGTGTACCTGTTACTACACATTCCGTAGGACTGTTAATGTCTCTTCGATACCTGGAGCAAGTAGTAATATTCCAATACTGTTTATGATGCTGTAAGCATTTCAGCATTTACAGCATTTAGGATAACTCGTAGCACTGTGTATAGTAGTATTAGAATTTTACAACATTTTCATATTTTCATGTACTTACGTTAGCATTTTAGGCGTCTAGGATCTGACGCAAAGGATGACAGAGGATCGATTGCCGAAAGCGGCACTGAACTTTAAAGCCACTGATAGAAGAAACGTGGGTCGTCCGAGGATGACATGGGTGCCGGAACAGGTTTATATAACCTAATCCTTGAAGAGGAGAAGAAGAAGAAGAAGATCTAACATGATTGCGGAGCTTAGGATGGGTCATAAATGGCCATTAGTTCATGAAAAGATTTTTTTAATTTAAATATTTAGCGAGTTCATGTTGACTTCGTGTTAAAACTTGTTAAAAACTATGTATCTTCTAGCAAGCGATAACTCCCAGTTTTGTTAGTTTTATTAGCAGCCATCTTAACACCAACTTTGTCACCACTTATTGGCACACTGCTAAATACTTCGTTCTTGACGAGGCCTTTCGGTGTCTCCACCATCTTCAGGTCTTAAACGTAGGTCGTTTAGTGTGCCAATAAGTGGTGACAAAGTTGGTGCAAGCGATAACTGTTGCTAAAGCGTGCTACGATTGACTGGTCTGTATATAAGCAGTAGTAAGCAGTAGGCTATACAGAATAAATATTAAATGATTCGTATGCACTTCAAGTGTTTGTAATTTTGTTTTCCCTTTGTTTCAGGTGAGTGTCATTGTCTTCATTTCATTTCTTCTGGCAGAGTTTGTAAGTACTGTAAGCGTTTGCTAATAATCCATTGCATTTGTTGGTTTTTACCGTGTTACTACACACGATACAGTATTTCTTATGCTCGTTCACAAACTGCTAGTCTACATGATAAATAGATATTTTGGGTGAACGTTATAAGTAGATAAAGAACGAAGCCTTTTCTGACCGTAATCTGATTCAATATCTGTTCGGCCGCGGTCTAAGAATCATTAAAAATACGGTTGTTATTATTGCAGCAGTTCATAATGTAAAAATAACAATAAACTTTACAGTTAAGACAATATGGAACCAAGGCGTTTTGGTGGTTCCCACAACGGTGCCTTCCGCAGTTTCACGTCTCGCTAGAGATTAGGTTGCAATCCCTCGTGCCGTCAAATAAAATTTGTAAAGAATTAATTTCTGAGGAGACTTACGTGAATACAAGTACAAATATCTGAGTTAAAAACAAATACAGGTTTCAGAAATTTGACTTGGAAAATGGATGGTCACGGAGAACAGACCATCCTGTCTGTTAACTGGCCATCAAAATCTCCACATCCGACTCCGTTAGATTGTTGCCTAAGAATGGGATGAAAAATGAGGTTTACAAATAGAAAATAAATACACGAGGTGAACTGGTCGCTCAATATTAAATACTGCCCCCCCCCCCACAATGGAATGTAAAGATGATTTCAGACGAGCAATACAACATTTTAGTGGTGGACGTTTTGAACGTTCCTTAAAAAGTAATTAAATTTAGTTTATTGTGCTAAAGGTGATTCAATATAATTTTTTATTTGCTTTAATGCTGATAACTTAGAATTTTTGATTCATTTGGAATTGTCATATTTTCTGTTAATTAAAGTGACATTTTTCAAACTTGTATTTGTTTTTAACTAGTGTTATTCACATCACTTTTCTCAGAATTAAATTCTCTACAAAATTTATTTTTCTTTGTTTATTAGCAATCTAACAAAGTTATTGTACAGCAAACATTCTTCTTCTTCTTTTTCTTCTTCTTTAGCACTACAGCCCAACGTAAGCCCTGGATTCCAACACCAATCTTCTCAATGTCGGGTGTCCATTGTCGTCTCCTCAGTGTAATCCCTCACATCCATTCTTCTTAGGGTCTTCCAGCACATCATCCAACAATCTTATTCTAAGTCGGTCCCTCTTCCTGTTTTTAGAGACTTGCGCCCTCAAGATTTTCTTTGGCATACGCTGATTATCCATGCGCTCCAGGTGATCTAGCCATTGTATTCGTTGAGCCTTTACGAGTCTTACAATGTCCTCATGCTATAATAGCCTCAAATAGCAGCAACCTACAAGATTATATTTTCCGACACCAATTTTTTGTACTTTTCCACAATTTTCTTGAGAACTACTAGTGATACATCTCTGCAACACCTGTTTTTCTATATCTTAGTTAAACAACATATGGACAACAAATTTTGCCCCACAATTTGTGTTTAAGGAATTTTAGTATTGAATTATTACGAAACAAAAACAAAACGTGGGTTCGTTTTCGTTTTCAACAGGTTATGATTCGTTACTCGTTCAACAGGTTACTCGTTAATAATTAGCCGGATGTCACTCGGTGCAACAAGCCACTTTCTATGCACCCGGTAAACTAGCATTTCCGGGGCTAGTTTATGTGGCATTCTTTTCTTACTGTTAGCTCTCGTGAATCGCCTCGCTTAATAATGTCCATTCCTACCGAACACTGTAGGCGATATATCTCAGTGTAAAAGAAGTAGTTTCCATAAACGAGAACTTGTACGAACGATACAGAAAGCCGAAACCTCTGGGCGAGTAAAACAACCTCAGTCAGTAACAACGCGACATCTGCGTGTGAATACACACAACATCTCTTCCCTGCATGCAGTTAAATGCAGACTGGCCTCTCATAAATATTTTTACTGTTGCTATTATTTGTATTAATATTTCCGTTATCAACTAATTGATAGGCAAATATCCGCACTTAAGACCAAGGTGATAGCTTTTCGTGGAACTGATCTCGTACGGGTAAAAATTGTTATAGATTGTACTGTCCTGGAACAAGTTAGCAATTTTGAATACCTGGGATACAGCGTGTCTTATAATGCAAGCAACGACGTTGTGAATAAGTTGCATAAGTTCAACCTTATGTGCGGGACAATTACGCGAACCCTTAAATCAGTAAGTAAAGGAACACGCCTAAAATTCTTCAACGTGGTGGCTCTTCCCACACTTCTTTATGGGTCTGAGAATTGTACTTTAACGAAAAGCCAAGGCAGTCTCATCCAAGCGGCTGAAATTAGATTTCTCAGGCACGTGGCAGGGTATTATGAGTATACTCGACAGGACTGCCCAGTATCGGCTGAATTGGTGGGAATATCTTTGCCGAACGGATGACTGCAGCATCCCCAAACAACTATGGAACTCTAAACCGAGGGGACGGAGAGGTGTGGTACGTCCTAGGAAGCGCTGGAGTGACCAGCTGTAATCTTTGCCTGTTTGAGACCGGAACAAACCAGCTTTCGTTTAATCCTTGAAGATGATGATGATGATTAATTGATAGCATTCCTTGTACTGTACAGTTTGTACGCTCAGAACGAGGATTTTTAACGTATATGTTGATTGTAAATTTGATAATGGGTGCGCTAACGTTAGCGCGTGTCACAGCGGTACACTGCAGTCAGTCAGGTATTTGATTGAAATGTTGTGAATAATATGCAATCTGTCAAGTCTGTCACTCGTCGTGTCACGTGCAGCGTGCGTAATCACACGCGCCAGCCAGCCATTCACGTCTGCCTTTACCTTGGGTTTTATTATTTTATTTTCCTTCTCAGTACTTTCCGACAGCTCATGCAGACAGCCGTGTATTATTTGGCTTTATAGCCGACCGACACCTTTCGCCTGTGACACGATTTCCTTTTTAAAGGTGGCGTTTCATATTTGTAAATAAATCGTTAATCATTTATAGCGAAAACTCCAAAACGTAAATAGTTTCGAAAACTGCTTTCGATTGTGCTCTTCTCTGGTTTCTCTCGAACGTCTACCATTCGTTGGTCTATCATTGTGCCGTCATCAATTGTTTATTAGTTCTCAGGTTTCATGACCGGCGTCAATATTAGCCTATTCGTACGGTTATGCGCCGGGCTATTAGGCCGTGGCCTTAGGTTATGTGCCGGGCTATTAGGCCGTGGCCTTAGTTTATGTGCCGGGCTATTAGGCCGTGGCCTTAGGTTATGCGCCGGGCTATTAGGCCGTGGCCTTAAGTTATATGCCGGGCTATTAGGCCGTGGCCTTAGGTTATGTGCCGGGCTATTAGGCCGTGGCCTTAGTTTATGTGCCGGGCTATTAGGCCGTGGCCTTAGTTTATGTGCCGGGCTATTAGGCCGTGGCCTTAGGTTATGTGCCGGGCTATTAGGCCGTGGCCTTAGGTTATGTGCCGGGCTATTAGGCCGTGGCCTTAGTTTATGTGCCGGGCTATTAGGCCGTGGCCTTAGGTTATTAAAACCACGACCGCTACATAACCATGTAAATATTACATTTCTCTGTTGACAGCTGAACAGTGTCCTCCGTGCTTTTCTGTCTTATGCAGCACTCTCCAGTTCGGCGTAGCACTTTTCTCTGCCAACATTCTCCAACTTCTACTCTTTTATTTATTTTCTATTCAATTTTTCTTAAGTTATTAATTTCTGCACACAATTCTTTCCCAAATGTGGTCGTCCCGACTGTTTTACTTCCATGTTCTATAAGGAAATGGAAGTATGGTGATGGCGAAAAAATCGTTTTCAAGATAAGGGCTGATTCTGATTGTACTACCCTCAAAACATGAAGAAAAGTCATTTTCCGAAATGTGTGTGTGTGTGTGTGTGTGTGTGTGTGTGTGTGGAATTTTTTCTATGGCGAACGATACCTGGCACAAATTCAAACAGAATCAAATAATTTTTTGCATTTGTGCCTGAGTTTTAGAAGCCTCAAGGCCTATTGATTTTGGTGAAAATTGGTTAAGGGGAAGGGGTAGTTTACCTGCAAAGTTTTTTGTTTTAACAAGAGTAAAGTGCTTAATTTTGATAAATAAAGTATCCCGAAAAGAAGGTCATAATAATCCACTGTAGAATGGTAGATGAAATATTATAAATGAAAAGAGTAGTTGAAGGGGGAGGGGGTAATTTTCTATACCTAAATGAAAACGATAGTTGAAGTAGTTGAAGGGGGAGGGGAAAATTTTTTACATGTGTGCTGCGTTATCGGCAACAAAGAAGTAGTTTGTTGTTAAAATTCCTTCCCGGGTTGTTTGGCCGTGGTCCAATGTTTTCTGCAAAACCAGACGTTTTGGCAGTGCCGTCGACTGCCATCATCAGTCAAAATCGAGTGCGCTAACGTGAGGTGGTATACGTTAGTGACCACAGTACTGTAGTTAATGCTGAAGAAAGAAGTAGTTTCTATGGAAATATTTCATTTCAAAAATGATTTTAAATATAAATCTTAGAACATGGAAGTCGTGTGTGGTTCTCCATACCGATATTTTTAATACGTACATTTCGGAGACTTCTGTCTGTAACGTAAGACATTTTAGCCGCCTCGTTGACAATCTGAGTACCGATGTAACACAGAACAGACAGATGCAGTCAGAGCCACCGTAAGCGGGCGTGCAAGGTATCCACTGCACACGGACGGTACAATCAGGGGGCGCCATCTCACATTATCATAGACATACATAAATAATATGTGTTACACAGCCATAATCTCAACTTTTCAATGTGTCTCAAAGTCTTCCAATTGCATCGATATTTCCTATTTCTCATATAATACATTTTTTGTACAAACTTCAAAAAAGATCCCGAAGCCACGTAAAATTCAGTGGATTCGAAAAGTAACCACGAAGTAGATTTTTGTTCAGAGTCCCAGGTCAGATCGTATCCTCTTTTGACAGCAGGCTCGAATATTTAATCTTGTCATCTGGATTAGCAGTCTCTGTAACTCCAATTTCGTCGTGCTATTATTTGCTAAACTGCTACATGTCATGTTCTGGACGAGGCCTTTCAGTGTTTCCACCATTTTCAACTCTTAAATCACACCTAATTCGTCGTGATTTAGGACTTGGAAATGGTGGAAACACTGAAAGGCCTCGTCCAGAACATGACATGTAGCAGTTTAGCAAATAATAGTACGACGAAATTCGAATACTTAAGTTCATTCGATAGCGTGTTTGGAGTTTTCAGTTACTTAATTATCCGAAAGACCAATTAATTATATATTGTAGAGATTTAAACAAACACGATTCTCGAGATGGGGCAGAAATCGACGGTTCTGGCTTGTTTAATGAACTGAAGAGTTTGAAGCTGATTTTTCCCAAAAACCTGCTGGATGAGCCGTAAAGTATTTTTCAGTACCTTTTTTAAAATAATTTGTCCTCAACATTTCCAAATACAGCAATAACGTTAAGAATATTACTTATATTAATAGTATCAGGATCAGGTGGAGAAAGATTATTTTCATCATCATCTTCACGGATTAAACCAAGGATAGTTTGCTCCGGTCTCAAATAGGCAAAGATTAGACCTGGTCACTCCAGCGCTTCCTCGGACGTCCCACACCTCTCCGTCCCCTCGGCTTACAGTACCATAGTTGTTTGGGGATGCGGCAGTCATCCATTCGGCAAACATGTTCCCGGCAGCCGATACTGGGCGATCCTGTCGAGTATACTCATAGTACTCAGTTCCTGCCGTATATCTGTGTTTCTTCTATAATCATGGAGAGTATACCCTGCCACGTGTCTGAGAAATCTCATTTCAGCCGCTTGGATACGACTGGTCTGACCAATTTTCATACCCATAAAGAACAGTGGGAAGGATCATCACCGTGTCGAATTTTAGGCGTGTTTCTTTACTTGCTGACTTAAGAGTTCGCCTGATGGTTCCGTACATAAGGTTGACCTTGTGCAACTTACTCACAACGTCGTTGCTTTTATTATAAGGCACACTGTAGCCCAGGTATTCAGAATTGCTGACTTCCTAAAAATGTGTTTCTTGAAGTAAACACGCTACATTTTGAGTATATGCCATTGCCACGGTCAGCATACAGAGATGAGAGACAGAAGAAGAAGAAGAAGAAAGGCAAGAAAACGTGTGCACACTAGAGCCGTGACCTCCTAAGGCCTCCCAAACTCACAAACTGAGAACCCAAGAGCCAAATCAATACTTTAAACAAGACAACCTTTCTACCACCACTCACCTACGTATGCCCTATGGGAAAACTTCAACTTTGATATGTGAGTGGTCGACTTCTCAATGTCACTGTTGGAATCTCCCAAGTACACCGTCACTGGTGACACAAACCTCAGAATGCGGTATGGACCGGACCAACGATAACACAACTTGGCGGTTCTTTTGTCCACGACTGAGCTGATCGGGTGGCTTTGGCAGTAGACTAAATCCCCAACCTCAAAGGGATTTGGAGTTCGCCCCTGATTGTAGCGAACACGGACACGCTCGTGCGCACGAAGCAGATTCTTCCGGGCCTCTTTCCACCTGTCTGCTGTCCTAATGACATAGACATAGGCAGCAAATCAAGATTGCACGCAGGCGCACGAACGCCAAACGGCAGTCTTGGATGCAGTCTATAAAGAATACTGCGGTAATAGATTAATCCGTTCCTGCAGTCATTTTCGATATTTCGATTATGCGATTGTTTTGCGTCGATCTTTAGTAAATATCGCACATAATATTATGCAAGTAAGAGAATTATACACATTTTAATTTCGTATGTTGCAAAATAGTTGGCTCGCGATTGGAGTTGGTGTTCTTAGTCCTTTTTTAGAATGAAAATGATTGTAGCAGTAGTATATTACAGTTGCGTACCTGTGACGCCAAAAGTTGATGTTGTTAGGTTAACACGGGAAATTTCGCCAAGCACCTCATAGACAACAGTCACAGTTACACGGATTTTAGCTCAAATTTAATACCCCTTCATTTCTGCAGTAAAGGGAGTTATTTGAACGCCCTTGAAGAATATGAAATTTACAAAGCATACAACGACGCCAGTACCAAGCCACATGTGTTGAACGACCAATTACAGTATAAATCAAATATACTGTACGATACCGCTATGAGATATAGTCGAGATAAGGCTTAGATTACGTCAGTACGGCGCGTGTTGTCTTGCAAGGCACACCGAACATTTTTAAAGCGAATTTATGTACATAGTTTAATTGCCGTATTGTGTTTTTAATATTTTGACAAATGTTATTATTTATGACATAGATTGATTTTATAAGTTCTGATGATGAGGCAAGTGCCTTGAAACATGTAAACTGAAAAAAACATCAAGGAAAAAAGCCATAGACGGTGAGTACAGTGTATTTGGTTACATTCGCTGTTGTAGTTTTGTTAATTTGTTAACTCAAAAAAAGGTTAGGTTCTTTATTTTAAGTATTACTGTGCTATAAGCATTGCATATACACATTAAACGTTATGTTTTCCTCAACCATGGCTTTGATTTATTTCTGCAGTAAACTAAAAACCAAAAACCGTTGTCACCTAACCTCACAAACGAAAACAACGCGTATTTTCGCTTTGCAATAAGAAATATGACAATTTACAATTAGTACTCTTCTTGTTTTCCACATCGTAATATATCGATAGAATCGGATATTAAAAACATCGATAATGTACTGCAGGAATGGATAAAGGTACAGTTCACTTTTATCTATATATAATTATTTTACAGCTGCTAGATTTAACTACGCAGCCAAATTCTCGTAAAGCATCCAGGGAAGTCAAAGTGTTCATTATTGTTAGGCCTACTGCACACTCCGAACACAATACAAATATACAACTATTTAAACATTGTAATTCTGTTCAAGGCTACCATTAGGCATGCATTTTAAATATTTTTTCCGTGAAATGAGGAGCAAGCCCATCGTCACAACCCCCAACCTGGAGGACCAGGAAGATTTCTGTCGAGGCCTTCTACCCTTAGCTGACGTGTTCCAGTTTTCGAGCGCCGGAAACTCGCTCTTCACCCTCTCTCGTCTGCAGCATAACGCCATACCCTCGGTAACCACGCGACCCAAAACTGGATCTTCGGGGACGTGAGAGCAGGATTTGTTGGCAGAGCTGAGTTTGAATTCTCAAACCCCTGACTCATTTGTCAGGAATCAGTGAGCATTTCTCAGAGTTTTACTACTGTATAGACGTCAAACATCGAGAGAAAACAATTAATTTGGTAGGCCTATGGGCACGTGCAGAGAATGGGGGATGAGAGGTTGCCAAAGTGAGTGATGAAATGGATACCACAGGAAAACAGAAAAAGGGGAAGGCCAAAAGTAACATGGATACAGGGTGTAAGGAGATCAATGAGTGTACGAGGTCTAACCGAAGAAAACTGCGACGACAGGAGATATTGGCAATTAGGCATCGGACAACGTCGCAGGACGTTTTAACCCGAATATGTATATATAAAATGCTGTTCAAGTGTTGTACATTCAAAATAAATTCTTTCACTTCGTGTTTCCATACGAGTTAGCGTGACAACAAGTTTATACAGCGTAGCAGCTCAGCCACACCCCCTGCTTACTTCTCGCATACTTGTTCGGTTATTATTTTAGACATTATTTTTTTTCTTTCTTTAGGGTACACCTGTTTTCGACGTGTAATTCATAGCAACGAACGTTGTCATTGGGTTACACGAAATTACTCAGACATTTATAGAAAGTTTTCATCTACAGATGTATTTTTAATTGGTCGCCTTTTATCGTATACTTTATTTTATTAGTCTCGAACTTATTTTATTTCTGTACGTCCTTGTAAGTTTTCCCTCAGCTTGACAGTATTAATGATTGTTTTATGAACCAACCGATGCACGCACAAAACTATTAATACCACGTTGAAAATCTAATGTAGGTGCTCATCATTAGTCGTTTTTTATAATTGCTTATTTTTTTCTCCTTAGTTTTATTCATGTACGTCGTTAAATTCGTGCGTTTGTTGCTTTTAGAAGTGTCTTTAACAAATATGCTACAATCAAACTATTACACGAACGGTACGCAAAACTTAACTATCCGCTTTCGAATGCATGTATTCTGTATGCGTCACTGCTAACTATCCGCTTTCGAATGCATGTATTCTGTATGCGTCACTACTAACTATCCGCTTTCGAATGCATGTATTCTGTATGCGTCACTGCTAACTATCCGCTTTCGAATGCATGTATTCTGAATGCGTCACTGCTAACTATCCGCTTTCGAATGCATGTATTCTGTATGCGTCACTACTAACTATCCGCTTTCGAATGCATGTATTCTGAATGCCTCACTGCTAACTATCCGCTTTCGAATGCATGTATTCTGTATGCGTCACTGCTAACTATCCGCTTTCGAATGCATGTATTCTGTATGCGTCACTACTAACTATCCGCTTTCGAATGCATGTATTCTGAATGCGTCACTGCTAACTATCCGCTTTCGAATGCATGTATTCTGTATGCATCACTACTATCTATCCGCTTTCAAATGCATGTATTCTGTATGCGTCACTACTAACTATCCACTTTCGAATGCATGTATTCTGTATGCGTCACTACTAAGCTCATCGTAGTTCTCTATTTTGTCTCTCTTACTTCTGTCATATTACACTGGACAATGAAGGTTGTATTCATTACCAAATTATATTTTTTATATTCCTCAGTTGGTTTACTTTTTTTCTGCGTATAAGCTACTGTGGACTTCGTTTGGTTCAACTGATTCCTCCCTTCTTCTACTCTGTCTTACTCCTCTCCCACATCTCCTTCGTTATGTCTCTCCTTTCTTTCGTCAGTCCAGGTGGCACCTGTCTTCTTCTTGGGGTTTTCCTGAAAACCTTGGGCATTTTTTAATTTCTTTTGTGACGATTTAAAAAAAATGTTTAAATAGCACAAATGAAAATTTTGCTTTATAACAAGTAAGAGTATTATCCACCCCTTACCTATACCTAGATTCCTGCATCAACTTGAAATTGTCCCGTACCAACACGCAAAGAACGGTGTTATTTAGCTAATAATAATAATTACGTTAATTAAATAAAATACGTACTAAATAAATAAGGAAATTCCTAATTCATAACCAAAAGTAACATAAAGTATTACGATTTAATTAATGAATAATTAATACCACTTAAAAGAACGAACTATTTTCTCAGTGCGTAAAACCGCGCCAGCTTACAGACCCCGCTCCGCTAAACTATGCACATTCGCTGTAGAAACTTCGACATGTAAAGATGTCGGTTATGTGTTGTCAATATACACGTAGGTGTATACCGTTTAAAAAGATTCTATCCAGTTTGTAGTGATCTCGTTTTGATCAATGTAGCGTGGAAACAATAAAAAAAATATATAATGTGTGTGAAGAAATATAAAAAGAAAAAGAAAGAAAAACTTAGCCGACACATCTCTTAAAGAAAAAAAACTGCAAGTGGTAAGATATGTTACTTACCAGATTTTAGTACTGCTAAAATAAGAACTGTAATGAAGGTGTAAAATGTGAACAACTGACACCAGAAGTGGAAAACGCAAACTACAACAGTATGAACTTCTAGTACAAAAACCCGATCGTCTAGTACGAGACTACCAGAAACTATCAACCTAATGGAGCATCAAGAGGAACCGTGTATTGCACCCTAGAAGACGATAGAAGATGACCATCATGGACCCCACAGCAACCTCATGTTAAATTCAGGTGATATCCAAACATAACATTTGTAAAAATTTGTTTCAACAAGAGAAGTAACAAAAGAACGGTAAAGAACTTTGATAATTTAAAGAATAACTTATAAGATTTGTAATTTCTGTAATGAAGTAGTCATAACATCACGATATCTAAATGTAAGGTAATTCTAAAATTTACAACCAAAATTATTCTTCAAATAATTTGGTTAAACTTGTGATAAATTAAAACATAACAGAGTTGAAACCCGGATCCGTGGTACTTAAAACAATATCTAGATGAATACTTTTGAGATAAAAGGAATAAGACATAAAAATTTTAAAATATTAAATGCAGAATTTACTAGAGTAATTCTTTTAAAAGTAAAGTAAACTATGAGATTTGAATATAATAATAAAGAGATGTTTTTGCTAACACCCAGCGAGTGAATAAAATTATGCAATCCTTGACTAATTCCTATGTAATAATGTGTTATAATTTGTTAGTAAGTAAGGTTTACTAACAACGGCAGCTAGTTTAATTAACAGGTGACAAATTGAAATGGTTTCCGACTTTTGTAACGTCTTAACAAGGGAGACGTCACAAAACTTTTTGAGTGCAAGCATTCTTCAATGTCTTCTTGAGTAATCTGGAATTTTTCTAAAGTTTTTTTTTATCGGCCATCTAAGGAAGGATCACATGCCAATTTCAACTCTTTATTCTTTGGTCTTTTCCTTTTCTCCAATATTCTTTTATCTTTTTACTGTGTCTCTTCTTCCTGTCTTCAGTCCACTTTGAGCCTGCGTTTTCCATCTCTCCTACCCTGGACTTCTTCCATTTTTAACACTTTTGCCCGAAAAACGTCCCATTCAGTTGCTTCTTTTGCGTTTATATAATTTTTTTCTAAATCATTTTTGACTTCTTTAATCCAACTTGATGTTGACTTCTTCCCCACAGATATTTGAAGATCTGTTTTGTTAACCTATTGTCGTCCATTCTATATAAATGTCTAACAAATAATAAGTCTTCTTTTTCTCACTGTTTATGTTATATTTTCTATACTTTGATATATGTCATCATTAATTCTTAACTTCCAACCTTCTCAGGTTTTTTGGGGCCTAATATTTTCCTAATAATTCGTCTTTCCAACATTTCTAGTTTGTCTAAATTATAATTCAGTGCTAGACATTCACATGTATATAGGCATTCTGGCCTCACTACTGTACTGTAATGCCTTATTTTCGCATTTTTAGATATGCACTTTTTATTGTAAATATATTTAGTTGTACCATGCTCAGTAGACCTGGTACGGTCTACACAGAGGAAGTCGTGACAATATTCTTCGGCAAGTTGCTGGTGTACAAAACGTAAAGGATTTGCCCGAGTACAATCTTATGTGAAACATCCGCTAGAATTTCTCTGATGTACCGGTATGTCATTAAATTGGCTGATGAAAATTACTTATTAGTAATCCAGGATTACATTGTTAAATCTAGCAGTTTTTGCGGAGGACTACTATTTAGATACATTGGCTGTCAATCTGAGTCGTCATTTATATTTCATATCGTTACGACGGTCTCACTGATCGTCGTCTGGTACAGTGGAAACAAAATACAGATACCAATGAAGTCGTTAATCACCAGCTTTAATTAATCACAAATAACAATTTGTAATCAACTCCTACAATAATTCCAGTTAAATTTATCCACACGTAAAGTCAAATAATAAAGTTCCATACTAATTATAACTCAATAACACTACTCACAATACTTCGAGTAGTATCCGCCAAGGAAAATCGCTGAACGAACTGATCTGACAAAGCCAGCCTCTGTCCCTTATATACGTAGCGCACGTGTTATAGAATGAACTTTCCATCCTTAACGCGGTGTGCCAGCTAATGCGTATTTCAAGTGCTCTCCAGAGCAGTCTGGAACGTACTTGTGTGCGGCCTTGACTGAGGCTACACCTGCTCGACTATAGGACGCTCTCGGCTGTTCGAGGTGTTCCATTTGTTTCGATATTATAATATGTGTCCGTGCTCTGATGAGCGAACGTCTGTCCAGTTATTATCCTCTTGATCAATTCTGGTTCGGTTTACTGTAGTATAATGAATTTAACAAGATCGTCTCTCTATTTGGCCGTGTTGACTTCCCCCCATGTCTGTAGCCGTGGAATCTACTAATCTTCACGACCATCTTTACAGCCACTTGATAAGCGGCTGAAATGAGATTTCTCAGGCACGTGGCAAGGTATCCTGTCCATGATCATAGAAGAAACACAGATATACGGCAGGAACTGAATATTATCAGTAATACTCGACAGGATTGCCCAGTATCGGCTGAATTGGTGGGAACATCTTTGCCGAATGGATGACTGCCGCATCCCCAAACAACTATGGAACTATAAGCCGAGGGGACGGATAGGTGTGGGACGTCCGAGGAAGCGCTGGAGTGACCAGCTCTAATCTTTGCCTGTTTGAGACCGGAACAAACCATCCTTGGTTTAATCCTTGAAGATGATGATGATGATGAAACCGATATATGGTGGTGGGCATAAATACGATCGATTATTATAGACCAATCAGATCGTTCATAATTAACTAAACAACCTTTTCGTCTGGCTTAGACATTAACAGACCAACAAGGAACACCCAAAGGCCTACGTTACTTATAAATCGACTGCTGAAACTTGCGAATACACCCCCCCCCCCGAACGTAACAGCTAGCTCACACAAAATCGTTTATCACAAATTCAATAAGAAGTACCTGTACCTATTGGTTTCGTATTTGTGGGTCTCTGCCGCCGAAGGCCTGATGCTTGTCTCTTATCTGGTCTCTGTTGTATGTTCACGTTATTTTTTTTTTTATTATTCCGACTGTACAATGTACATTTTCCGAAACCAAAGATTACAGAAGTGATTGAATTCTCAACTTCCACTGCTGCTTGTCCATCTAAAGAGCTTCTTCAATTTCTCGTTCCCTTAATACAGCCTAAATTTCTTCTATCCAGGTGATAGGTGGTCTTCCTCTTTTCCTTCTTCCTGGTGGGGTCCATTCCATATTCTCCTTGGAAATTTTTCCTGTGCCATTCTTTCCATGTGTCCATACCATTGTAATTGCTTTGTTTGGATAAAATCGACAATTGAATTTTTCACATACATTCTGTTCTTAATGACATCATTTCTAATTTTCACACGTCTGGATACTCTTGTCAAACGTCTCCAAAAGTCCATCTCTGCTGTCATGAATTTTGTCCTTGCGTGTTTATTAGTAGTCCAAACTTCTGAGCCGTAAGTCATGATACTTCCAACAATGGTTTTAAATATTTTGGTTTTAGTTTCTGCTGTAATTTTCTTATCACACAGGATTCCATGTAATGTAGCCTTTTTTCCCAAATTAATTCTGGATTGTATTTCTTTGTCTTGCTTCCCACTGGCCGTAATTTTCACCCCTAAATACTCGTATTCCTCTATATATGAAATCTTCCCCATGTCTTCCTCCAATATCAAGTCTTGATGAAGGTCACCTATTGCCATGTATTTTGTTTTATTCATATTTACATTTAGTCCCCATTTCTGATATTCCTGTATCAATTTTCTAGTCATGTACTCTATGTCTTCAAAATCTTTAGCCAAATGTAATTGGTTATCAGCAGACTGTAATGAATGAAACAGTATCACCATCAAGTGGAATTCCCATGTTCATACACATTTTTTTCCAAGTCTCTATTGCTTTATCCGTATAAAGTTTGAAAAGCGTGGGTAGTAGACAACATCCCTGGCGTAAACCTTTGGTCACTTGAAACCCTGGTGACAAATTCTTTCCTATTTTTATTCTTGATATTGTATTTTTATAGCACATGTTAATGCCACTACTTGGAACAGAGTGACAATGATCTAAAATAGTGGTTTCCAACCTAAAAACGCCTGATGCCCACGCTTAAACTCGAGAACTTTCGGACCAATCGCAGCACAAGCGATCAATTTTCAACAAGTAACGTACAAGTAAAAATGACAGTATTTAATTCTAAATAAATAATAAGAAGAGATAATTTACACATTTAACATATCTCACTACATGTCTTTACCGGTACAATCCTTATTATGTCTATATAATAATAAACATGTAAAAAAGATGGTTAAAATTACTTCTCGGCCTGTTTGACCGTGGTCCAAAGTTTATTACAAAACCAGACGTTTCGGCAGTCCCATCGACTGTCATCTTCAGTGAAATCGAGTAACGCTAACGTGAGATGGTATACGTTAGCGACCACAATACTGGATGGATTTAACCGATTTAAGTAAAAAAAAAAGAAGATTAATAAATTTAAACTTACTGATAAATATGATTTTCATGCTAAATATTATCACAACGATAACGAAGTAATGTTCCTCGAACTCAAATAAATAGAAATTAAATTATTGTTAATTGAACGGGAAAGGTTGAAGGATCAGTTTTTCTTCTCAAAAACGTTAAACAAAATATTATTCTTATAAAAATAATTCACGCATACTCAGCCATAAAAATCCTATTCCACTATATTCAACATTAAATCCGGATACTAATTCAGATTCATCTTCAGAAAAATCAAAGGGCGATCGATTAGTTTCACCTATAGCTGATGAATTTAACAAATTCCAAGTGGTCACTAACGTATACCATCTCACATTAGCGTAACTCGATTTTACCGAAGATGGTAGTCGATGGCACTGCCGAAACGTCTGGTTTTTCGTAATAAACTTTGGACCACGGCCAAACAGCCGGGGAAGTAATTTTAACCAAATTGACTCCGGCCGTGTGAGACTGCGATAAAGATATTAAACTTGTATATTTTCATTAAATCTTCACTGTAAAAACTGAGGTCGATTTGTTGCAGTCACTAAAGTAGGAACGTCTGCGTCAAGCTGAAAACACGTAAGCGTACGGTTGCCGTTTTTGAACAACAGACGCGTCAAGATCGAAACATAAGACAAGCGCTCTGTTTTGTCAAGCCGAGCATGGAAGGGCGTAGGGTGTAGCTTGTAATTTGATGAAATAAGAAAGGGCTAGAGCAAATACACAGGGCATTAAACAAATTTATTAGTGAATCAGTTAAACAATCTTTCATAGATTTTTCCTCAGGACTACTCTCGGTTATAGTACTACTTTTTTATCAATTTACTTAACTAAAGTACACAGAGCATTTATTAAATTTATTATCCAAGATCCAGTGTTAAGGTTTGTTAACACTGTAGCAGCGGTACCAGTCCTGATGTATGGAGATGAAGCCAGAGTTATGACAGAAAGAAACAAAAGAAAGATTCAGGCAGAAGAAATGAAATTTATAAGGACTATTCTAGGCTGTACCATTCTCGATAGAAAGAAGAATGTGGATGTAAGGACGGAACTGAGAGTCGACCCATTGTTGGAACAGCTAAGGAGCAACAAACGAAGGTGGTTTGAACATTTGGGAAGAATGGCAGGTGACAGGATTCCAGTGGAAAATAGATCGGTGGGGAAGAGAGTTGTAGGACGGCCGAAACCGAAGTGGGTCCCGGAACAGGTTCAGGATAGAGTCTAATCCTTGAGGATGATGATGATTCAAGATAAAATCGCGGGCTCCGTAAAAAGGTATCGGGGGCCGACAGTTGGAACCCACTAACCTAAAACATTAAAATGTCATACTTTCGTATGAAGCAGTAGCGTGGCGTCCATGTAACCGCTGTTCCCGGCGGCAACAGTAATGGAAATAAGAGAAAATAATATTAATTGTATCACAGAATAAATACTATTGTTATTGAATAATTTTTAATCCGAACAATATTAGTAGGGAAACTTGAAGGAAAGTGTAGCATTGCTTTCGAACTGCTGGGCACTTGCACCGTATTGTGTTGCCGGCTCAGACATCGGCAATATTTTACTGCGTACAATCATTGACTTCGTACTAGTTGTCACTGTAGAAACTTTGGGGGGGGGGACATATTCGTCCACCCAATGTGTTGCCGCTGTATAAACCGGCAAAACCCTCAGTTAACAGCTATGTTCGTTTTTGGAACTGACGTACAGCAGATACTACGTACCTGTTTGTGTTTTGTTTGTTTAGTCATGTGTTTCTTTGTTTGTCTTTATTGTTTTTAATTCGATTATTTATGTTCTGATTTATTCTGTGTAAGTTAAATGAGAGTCAGATCCCGTTGAACCGGGACCCTATTCTTCTGCCAGCGAATGATAGAAAATGCTCTAAAAAGAACACTTAGTACGAGAAAAAATTCGAATTGATTTTTAGGTCAAGTTTTAGGACTATCACAACCGGCAACAGGTGTTATGTACCCACGCCACCACACTGCTATGAAGGAAATGTCGCAGATTACCAGGTTTTGATCACACGATGTCATACACTAGAGCAGTGGTTCCCAAAGTGGGGTCCGCGACAAAGTTTCAGGGGGTCCGTGGACACTTTTAAGAAAAAATAGAATACGTATACTGTAATTTTTCTCCGATTTTTTGTAGTCTAAAATCTAAAATTTAGAATCTTATAAACAATTGGTAGAAAATTCCAGTACTTTTTTTTGGTGCAAACTAATTATAATTGTAAAAGTAATTTCAAACGAATGGCTTTAATAATACCTTTAAATCATGTCGTGTAGCAGATCTGTTTGTCAGCCGAACTGCCTAGAGCGCCGCATCAACGCAGAACTGATCGCTCTGTTTTAGTCCACGTATAAGCGCTGTATCTCGCGTGTGACTGTATCAAAGTATAACGTTTTTCCATGTAACTGGTTTTATGCCAAAGTAGCTGGATTTGGACACGTGTGGCTGGAAAGATAGAGCCGAGGTTGGCAAAGTTAAGAAATAAACTTGATGTCGAGAGTGACTTAATATTGAAATTATCAGACATTAAACCTAATACTGCAGAGCTAATTGTTCAAAAGCAGCTTCATTGTTCGCATTAAACTATGTTTGATATCATCAATAATATAATTTTGCAAGTTAAAAGAATTTTGATTTTTTTTATTTATTTTTTTTTTTTTAATTTTTTATTTATTTTTTTTTTTTTTTTACTCAGATGGTGTCCGTGAAATTTTTAATTTTTTGGAGCGGGTCCGCGGACTGAAAAGTTTGGGAACTACTGCACTAGAGACAATTGGTCCAGCAGTACGACTGACGCCGTTAAGCTTCTAATAGCGGTACTTTCACAAAAAGTCTCCACACCGCCTCTGTTTACAGCCACAAGTATAACACTGTCATTGAAAATAACCTGTCAGTCAATGATAATAAATTCTGAGAAAAGTTTTATTAACTGTTACAAAACGTAATTTATTTCAAAACCTATTTGTGTGCGTCAAGGCGACCGTTTACTGAACAGATTTTGTCACAGTGACTTTCTGAGAAAGTAATTATATAAAATGTTTGCACATGTTAATGGGACGTCTATCACCCGTCAGTGTTAATACTCGTAAAAACGGCCAAAATTTTAAGTTTGCTACAAATTATCTGAAAACATTTGCTACGCCGGAACATTTTCGAGGCGTACTGATGTTGATTTAACTGCGGCGCGCGTTTTATATATTGCTTCTCTTGTGATTTTTGCCGTGAGAGGGTGAGAACGTGGGGGTGAGTGTGCTATGTCCATATGTTGTTTGTTAATTTGTGAACTGACAGTTAGAAATTTCCAAGTCGTCGCTAGTTTTGTATATCCATTTATGTCGTTGACCGCCCCCTCTCTCATCCGTAAATCTCGATAACCTCCCTGTACTTTCTTACTTATATACCTGTACTTCAGAATAATCTTATATTTCATATTTTTTATGCTCAATTTTCTTTTTGTTTATTGTACAACTGCGCTTTTTACTGATTTTCTCTCTTTCATAAATAGAAATAATGAATATTGCTTTCCCAACAAAGCACTTGCTTTAAACTGTGAATAGTAAGTTTTGTGAAATTTTAAGTTTGCTGCAAATTCTCTGAAAAGTTACAAGTATTTCAATGCGCTCAAAGCAATGCGATTTCGGACTGAATCAATACCGTTCACATTGAACAAGTTAACAGATATCTGTATTGAAATAAACAAAATAGACTTAAAATATTAAGTTTCACATTTTGTGACTAAACTTTCTTCATTATTCTTGACGTAAATTAATAATTTAATGAACCACTGTTCCAAGAACTAAACTTTATTTTAAGTTTGCATACCGCTTTCGAGGACCAGTCGTTTTGCACTAATGAACGAGACAAAACAGTCCCTCGAAGCGCTATGCAATTAGAACAAAGTGAATTCGTGGAAAAGTGATTTATTATATTAGCGTAATAAACATTTTCTACAATTTAAATGATACCTAAATAAAAATGAAAGTAAATCTATCCACATTATTCAAAATAAATTATAACCCTGTAATTTGTAATCACTTTTAATTGTTTAAATAAAAGCCTCTCCAGCCGAAGCAATCGTCAAAGATATTGTTATCTGACAGTTAGATCTAACCATTTCTATTGTGTAGCTGTCTATATTCGCATGGAACGGGCGGTTTGAATTTGATGTCAATAATGTCAATCAATCGTATTTTAGAAACAAAGAATGTCGAGATACAGAAATGCAGTTTTAAACAATTATGGCGATCCCTGTACTGTCCTGTGGGCACGTATTATGGACGACAACCGATAAGCAAGAAAGTAAAATACAGGCGTCGGAATTGGGTTTCTTTAGAGGAGTTGAAAGCCAGTCTAAAGTTGATCGTCTAAACAATGAGGCTATAAGAGAAGAATTACAAGTTTTTCATTTGAATAAAAGACTAAAATATTATAAACAGTGGAAAGAACACTTAAAAACGATGTCAGATTCAAGACTGGCCAGACAAGTCTAGAAATATAAACCTATAGAACGCAGATGTATGGGTAGACCCAGCAAGGGATGGCTGGACGATCTTTGAAGGCAGAACAGGGAACTCCTTGCCAATGCGGTGAAGTGAATGTGATGGTGATGATGATGCTGAAGATGACGATGAATGTCTAATATTAAAACATAAACCATGGTATTCCAAAGGGAAGACCCTATAAGAACAAGAATTGTATTTGATAATAACGTCTTGGAGCAGTACCCCATTTTAATTATTTGGGCAGTGATATCTT